>JAUMHL010000029.1:10869115-10886108 GCA_032362345.1 Sandelia bainsii
CAAGTTCATATTCATTTTTACACAACACATTACTAATGTTTTAACTTAGGAAGTGTTCAGAAATCAATATTTGGTGGGATAACCCTGATTTGCAGTCACAGCTTTCATGCAGTGGTCTCTTAATTTTTTCCAGAGCTGTATATGATTTGATTACCATTTGTGTTTTGTATTAGCACTTCCATTATATGAATATCAATGACAATATATTCATCTCTATGCCCTTCTGAGGTACAGTGATTGGTACCAGTCCTGTTACAGTACACTTCACCTTTAGGTTGTGTCTTCGCACATACAGTACTACAGTCCATGTCACTTACTTTCAGCACCACAGTGAACAATTACTGTCTTTCTTAAATGCAAACTCCTTTTTAGGCCTCACAGACAACCACTCATACTGTCACCTCTGTCTTGCTGTTGGTGACATAGTATGGTTGTGGAGGCATGTAGCGAGTCGTATGCAGCTCTTTCTCTACGATGCAGAGTTTCTTTGGGGCATGACTCTGTCGGAGTCCCAAAGTGTCCTTGCTCTCCCAGGATCTTAGCGCCCCTGGGCTGGCAGCAATGTTGGAGTTGTAGGACAGTGACTGAGAGCTGTGGCTCTTGGGACTTTTGTATTTGTGTCCATTCTGCTTTGCTGACAGTTGTCTGGGTGGGCTGTAAGGATTACTCGGCTCTGGGTCCATATCCACAGCTTCCATGGGAAGACTGCCCTTGGTGGTCATTTCGATCACTTGCCGTCGATTGCTGTAGAAGCTGTCATTAGCTTTCTCTGCTAACAAATAAATCACATTTTTCCCTTCATTAGTTATTGCATTGTGTCCTGAGAGCAGAGACAGACAGGCAGCTACAACAGGCCCACAAAACAAAGAGAGAGAGAGAGTGTGAATCAAGTAGTCTAATTTAAGATAATTATCAGGGCTCATCATCACTTTTACTAAAATAGGAATATACTGTGTACACATTATATTTATATCCCATACATTGCGTGAAATCGTCATGAAGCCACACAAAAATTTGATTTAATTTAAATTCTGACAAATGTGTATGTTTTATATTCATCTGTTCTGTGAACATTTTAAATTGATAATGTCAGTGGTAATCAAGGCCCTAACCCTGCATGATTGAGACACAGAATAATTAGTAAAATTACAATATTACATTATCTATTATTCATTGCAAACTGATGTTCAGTACTTTAGTGCACAGTAATGTACTGTAGAATCCAAGTCAGTAAATATTCCTGTCAGCCATTAGCTAAAATTAAAGTTAAACAACCACTGCGGTGTAATTGTAAATCTCCAGTCAGGTGCAGACAGTCTTCGAAAACTGTATACACTGCAGCATATGCTTTAGAAAAACAATCATCAGTGCAGGTAGATTAAGACCTACAGTATACCAGGACAGCAGCGGATGACATGGCTCACCCTGTACAGAGCAGTTGCCACTCATCACCATGGCCCGACTCATTTGTGTTTTGGTTGCTCCTGATTTTCTCCTCTCCCCAGACTCATTAGCTAAGAATTGGTCTATTTTTATTTTCCCTAATGATCAGTTTGTTTGACAGCACTTCAGTGGATTAGCAGTGGAGAAGCTTCAGCTGCTCGTCTGAATCACAAAGAGAGTAAACTGTTTTATCTGATTGGACCTACTACACTCTTGCTGATAGCTGCCACCCCTTCCATGGCAAGGTCTGTCAAACACAGCTAATTGATTCAAGTAGAATCTATAAAAAGATTCCAGCTTCACTGTGCAAAGTAGCATGAAATACACTTACTCCACACTTTGATATTTCTGGACTAAATGACTGTTGCTTTAAATTATGCTACAATTTTTGCAACAGAAACCAAGTAGTGGAAAGTGTCGGCAAATGTTTTCTCTTTTTATTAATCATTTAAATTTATGAATATTATTAAGAAGCTGTACTAGCCAGAAGGCTTTAATATTGGGGGTCCAATAAATTTTGCAATTCTGGCTTGTTTGCTTCTAAGTTTGCTTGTAGTGTAATCTTTAGTAGCAAATTATTGTGTATGCTGCATACATTGCTACATGCAATGTGTATGTTTTGTTATATGTGTTTTGTTTTTTTGAGGGGACCCCCCCCGCCCCACAGCATGATGCTGCTTGTTTTACAAAATTAAAACATGAGAAGAACAACAAACTTGCCACTATAAATAAACTTTCAGTTCCAACTCTGTTGGAATTGATGCACAGTGGATAATTGTGACTAAATGTATGTCAGCTGGAGATTTGGAGGCGATTCAACCTAATTATATTTCAAGTAAAGTACATTTCTAACACTTTCTGATTTCTGCTGTATCTGACGTAGATGAAAATTTGACTGAAAACTGTCATGAGCCATACTGCCATCGTTATTAGTTTATAATCCATTTCAGATTAATTTTATGTTTCCTAAATTTATAAACCTGTCCCCGAGATTAGTCAGATTACAGATCCTGTTTTTTGGTTCACTCAATCTTGACACTTCTCTTCAGGAATCCGAAATTAACACCATTCAACCACCAAACAGAGGCAGATTTTCCATTTGGTGAGTAAATCTTATAGGACTAGCCACCACATTGGCAAGTAAATGTTTGTAGCAGAATAGTAACATAATAAAACGTTATCCTGGTAGGCTCTACTGCCCTCTGCTTCTGTCCTCTACCTGAATCAGAGTTTGACACAAACACATTGACACAGTAAGCTGGCAAAATCAGTGTTTGCTCAAACATTTGTGTTACTGGTGTGTGACAGATGCTCATTGCCAAGCTAATCAAACAGCTGAGTGAATATTTATTTGTACAGTCAACTAATGATGACAACTGGGATGGATATTTCCTCTCTTCTTGTTGTATGTGGACCTATCATTTGACTTTGAGTTTTACATTAAAAGTCACAGTGTAGCATCAGCCTCTGTCTGCCAGAAGGACTTGTCAGAGTGCGGCGTTCAGGGACTAGGACATCTAGGTGAGGCATTTAGGGACCAACAAAGTGCAGGTCATTCTACACTTAGTGTTTTGAAATCAGATTAATAGCAACTGATGAATAGCAACTGCTTTGTCATCCAAATGATTAATCTACAGTAAACAACATCTTACCCACAGCCTTGAGCGTGGCATACTTGTTGAGATCCTTGACAGACTTCTGTTGTTCATAGGGGCTGGTGATCTGTCCCACAGCAAAGTAAGGCTGAGTAATCAGCGTTGATGTTTGAACCACATTGTTCATCTGGTTGCTATCTAAAGGAGGGAAAACACAAGTCTTTTGTTCAGATATTCAGACACTGCTATTGAGACAAAGACATTATATGGATCAAACAATCAATACTTGCAGCAACAAATTTCCTGTCATTGGGCTAACACTGTATGTGCAAATGTCTACATGCATAACCTAATACAAGAAGTGACGGATGGATGTGAGAATATAGAATAATTGTTTCTCTAACTTGGTGGTGCCACTTTCCCTTAAGTAGGCTTTTCTGGGGCCCCAGCTGGAGAGTCATGACTGCTCTTTGTAAAACTGTACTAATCCTACAGTAGACATCTGGTAAATTAAGGGGTGCACAACAGATAGACTGGCCCCCTGCCTACTGGCATGACAGAGCAAACAGATGCTCAGAGTGTCTTCTCCTCGTTTAGATTGGGGGGAGATTAATGGTATGTACCAATTAACTGGCAGCAGAGTGAAGGCTATAAAAAATGAGTATAGACATCAGAATCTTTATGGAGCAATACTTGATATGAATAGCTTTAACCCTACATTAATTACTTATTTACTGTTCCTTGATTGTTTTAAATGCCATTGTTGTGAATAAAAAATCAAAAGCTGTTATTTGTCATGAGGCAAATGTTGTTGTTTTTTAATTAGATCTGCTTAAGAGTATGTGTCAATATTATTCCATTGTGAATCCAGTGCCAATTTAACAAATGTTCATCAACTCCTCACTGTCATTGTGAATGGTTTACAAATTTTAAATTCAGGGGAATTCACTAGTCCTTGGTCTAGAATGTGATAAAAACAGATCATTCATACAGAAAATAGGTTAATTAGACTCTTATTCCCCACTGGTCAGCAAGAAAGTTTATTACTGTGCTAATTAATTTGGAAAGTCTCAAATTATCAATGCTGTCTCATGAAATGATGCAGAGGACAGCTTGGACTGTTCGTTTACCACCATTTGACAAGTGGGTATTTTAGTGAAGTAATTAAAATCAGATTTGGAGGTCACTTAAGGTAGAAAAGATTGATGGTGTCATTGAGTTTTCCTTTTGATAATGTTTCTTTATAACAATCTTTCCTGTATTATGCAGTGTTATTATTATTATCTTGTTTTATTGAAAGCCTTATTAAAACTGTAGTAGTTAAGAAAGATAGCACAGCACATGCAGCAATAACCTATTAAACTCAGTGACAGTTTTATTTTCATAAAATCTCAAAATGTTGAAGAAAGTAATAGTTTTAGTTTTATACAAACCTGTATTGTAATGAGGAAAACAGTTGTTACACATTGTGTCATGGTGGTAGCTGATGTACTTTGGCATTGTCACTAATAAGAAAATCTCTCTAAAAATGTGTTATGTCACTTTCCTTTCTGAGCTTGTTGACCTGTATCGGTTCAATAGAATTTATTAGCCCTTTTTATACAGAAACTTGTATCTGTGAGAAGATTGGCCCCTTCTTTAAGATGCCTTTGCCTATTAACACTGAACTTGCATAAAGCTGCCCTAAAGGTGCTCCACATTAGATCTTTTGCTTCCATAGAATATACTGAATTTGTCACTTCATTTAACCATAATTATACACAGGTCCTGGGTACATATGCATATTATAAACAACACAAATAAAAACACATGTAGACATAATTTAGCCCCATGTCATTCAAAAGCTCAAGCTCATTCAAACATTGAAAACTAATTTAATGTCCTCGTGAGTTGGGCAACCCCTGAGGAGCTGCTTTGTAACCACTGAGCGGTCACACTTGAGTATTGTGTTTATCTGATACTCCAGTCAAGGTCAAAAAGATAGAAGCCACTGAAAGTAAATGATTCAAATAACTATCGATCTACACCAACTGTTTTGTATGCTAGTATTCTTTAATAATGTTTACTTTTTCAACCTGTCTGGATTTATGCGGTATCTTAAATGACCTCTAGAAATGTGCACTAATAAATTTGATGAGAATACATTTCACTGCTGTTAACCAATGAGGACAGTGCTGTTTTGCTGTCTGCTTTCAGGATGCCAAACGCAGTTTAAACTGAGGTGCAGATGTATGTAGTTGTATATGTCCCTCTTTAATGTTTATCAGACTTTGTGTTAACTGAATGCCATTTGTACTCGTACTGTTGTCAAAGCCACAGCTTTATATCAGCTTCTGGAAAAAAGTAGGCCACTTCTTGAAACTTGTGAGGTTAAGGTTAAGGTTGTTGTGGGAAATAAGTGAGTTAACACTCCAGACACAGACACCTCCCTGGAACTCATAAAAGATTTAAGAGAGTATTTTGGGAGCTGTATGCCCTGAAATAAATGTTACAAGGAGAAAGGCGCTCTTATTTACAGGCAACCTACTTTCAGATTAGTGTCAATATCAGACATCAAACACAATATATAAATATAATGTTTGGGAGTATATATATATATATACACACACAAAAAGAGTCATGCCGGCTTAGTCGCCCAGATTAACAAGGTCTGGGCCAGATGTTGAGGAACCAGGCCAATCTGACAATAACTGGGCTAATGGAACAAGAACAAGACACTCATGGACAAGAGATAAGACTAGGGAATTGTTGGAATGCTACTATACAAATAACCCCAATGAAAGAGGCTACATGAAGAGGATGTGGGACTTCAAAACTAGACTAACAGTGAAACAACTAGTAGCTAGTAGTGCTGCATTCAAATCTTCAAGTAGATTTTCAGAGGGTACTTCATTTAGTCTTGGTAAAATGCTAGCAAGCAGGCCATACATGGTACACCATAACCAAGTTGTTGGCATAGTGTACAGGAACATCTGTGCCGAGTATGGGCTGGACGTTCCAAGGTCAAAATGGGATCCACCATCAAAGGTGACTGAGAATGACAAAGTTAAGATCCTGTGGGACTTCAAGATACAGACTGATGGCTAACAAACTGGACATAGTAGTGGTGCTGGACAAACAGAGGAAGAAGGCCGTAGCGATAGAAGCAATCCCAAGCGATGGCAACATACCTAAGAAGAAATATGAGAAGCTCGAGAAATACCAATGTCCGAGACAAGAGCAAAAAAAGATGTGGAAGATGAAGGCAACATTGGTCCCCGTGGTAATCGGAACACTCAGGTAGAGTAGTAGAGTGGCTCCAGCAGATTGCAGGAACAACATCTGAGATATCTGTTCAGAGGAGCACAGTCCAAGGAACAGCAAAGATACATATAAAAGTTTCTTTCGGCTGCTCCCTTTCAGGGTCACCACAGCGGATCATCTGCCTCCGCATATATGATTTGGCAATCAGTCATTGCCCACAGAGAATGCCATACCTCTTCAATATGGAGAGCTATCTATGCTGATTGAGGATGCTTTGCACATGATGTGGATTGCCCACTCTGCCATTGCAAAAGCATCCCCAGATGATCACGTTTCCACCTTCATGCTTCACTGATGGTGTTAGGCAGGCATCTATCATCTTTTCATGAGCTCCGTGTTTGTGTGTGTATGTTCTTCGCTTAGGTCCACAAACACCTCAAACTTGGACTCATCAGTGCACAACACTTGGTTCCAGTCATCTAAGTCCACACTTGAATTTCTAGAAAAAGCAGATAGTTGCATAGCCTTGAAGTTTAAGACTGACTGAGTAGAAAATGGCATGTATCAGAAAACAAAGAGAGCTCAGAGAAAAAAGTTCCAAACTCCTTTTTTCACTTCCATACAGCCGGGCAATCATGATGCAAAGTAGGTATGGATGTCAGAAGCAATTCTGAGAGGATATATTGTGAAAACAGCTGTATAATGTCTATTACAGTTAAATCCTCTAATCCTTGAAGTTTTAGAGGATTTAACTGTTGATTAAATAGTTACAGATGAATGAGGAATATGTTTTCTGTATTTTAGTACTTTTTTTTTATATTAAAGTGTAAAAATCCAATAATATCTTGGAGTTTCCAAAGTTGTTATACTATATTGTGTGTCTTAAAAATCAAGATATATACTGTACATACAACATCTTGCAAAATATGATGCTGAAGATAAAATATATTTTGGGGCGTAGTGCCATATTTTTTAAACATTCAGAGTCTAGATTTTTTCATTAATGTTACTTTTAAACATCAAGGAAACCCAATGGCTTGTTTACTATATAGAATAAACAAGTTTGTATAGATGCCATTCTGCATTAAGTCACCACAGAAAGATTTGCTGAACAATCACAGATATTGGTCACAAATGTATTATCACAATTCATTCATTCATTGACTTTCAAGATGATTGTGATTTTGCAAATGAGAGCAAGATAGCAGTTATGAGTTGTATGCAAGTCATAGTAGTATTTCTCAAGTCTGTCGTCACAGAAAATTGACAAATTAGTGGCCACAGTAAAGTGTGGTAAAATTTTAAAAGAATATAAAAGATCATTTGAAGGTGTTTCATTAAGGTCTCAACTGTATGCGTTGATGGTTGTCAATATGGTGAAAATGCTACACTAACAAATGATAAGGAGTAAATTCCTTATTTCACAAACAAAAAAAAAGGAAACTAAAATAACTCATTTGTCTCTATCCAGATTTTTTAAAGCTTTATTGTCAGCTTGTAATTAGCTCCTTATATGTTTGAGGCTTCAGTGTAACAATATATGGCAGGTAGAAAATAGAGCCATAGGTAGACTCTACATTTGGTATCTATTTCTCAGCTGCTGTCAGACATAATACAGCTGAAATACATTTCTATCTGGCAGTGAGGAAATGGGCTGTCATGCACCAGTGGAGAGTTGGCAGTGAGGGGAGACTTTGTTCTCTATGGCTGACTGCCTGAAGTGAAAAGAGGCCACACTTCACATTTGCCCTGTGTACGCACATGGCCAGCAGGACATGAACATGATAGTACTGGTAGCCAAACAAACTAAGCTCACAAAATCTGTATTACTGGTGTCATAGGGAGAATGACAACTCATAGCCCGGTAACAGATTTTTGTTATTTCTGACCAGCAACAGATGAGGAACAGGGGTATTTCAATCACTATTTGCTCCACTATCTCCACTATGCAATGACTATTACAGATGGGGCATAGTCACAATTGCAACTAGAAAGCATGGCTAGAGAGAACAAGTGCGAGACAGATCTATTTGGCAAAAGATATCACCTCTCTCCTTGTAACCTTGCAACATTGCTGTCAAGAAAACAACAATCATCCCTATGCTTTTGCCAACTCAATTACCCATAATCTGTCCCATACATCCCTGTAAGATACAGCAGCCAGCACACTGTGCTGTCAATGTCCAATTGACAATCTCTACTAAAGAAGCTACAGTTACTCATAATTCAGCAGCAATATGTGCAAATTAATATTTTTTTGAATAGCAAATTAATATTTTTAACATTTATACTGAAAATGTGCTTGTGTTGTTGTGTGGCAATTTGTGTACTTTTTAGACCAGGAAATGCCAGAGAAATGCTCCTTAGTGTTTTTATCTATAGTTTGTGTAATATAAGTGTGCTCACCACAACATGTTAGAGCAAATACTGGTTTCAGAAAGCTGTCTACAGTCTGCCGGAATATTGAGAAGTAATGTGCTAGTAAAATGCAAATACATATACAAATTTGCACAGTGGCATAAAGCACAGTCATTTTGTGCCACATTTAACAACAGCATCTGTAAATTGTCAGTGTAGGTGTCCTGTCTTTACCAGAGTTGTCTGATTACATGACTAAGTAATATAATGTACTGTATATTCCCTGACTGACTCTAATCGTGGGGTTAAAATATTTGTGTACTATGATGAAATGATCTAAAATAATTCATCAATAACTGGTTGGATTTTGTTTCAACCAACAGATTACACCTGGTGTTTCCACTTGTTCGCAAATTTTCCAAACCAGTCAGTAAATTCACCTGCTTCACTCTTCAGTAATGAAAGCTTTAAAACTTCTGATTAATTATTGTTCTGATTCCTTGGTTTCTAACCTCTACTGCACTGTGTGTGAGGTGTCATTATTTCACTAAATACAATATGATATGGAACCTAATCAATATCAGGGTATTAATTTTAGTTCAAGAAAATAATTACTTTACTTTTTAAAAGTCTGATATTCAGCTACAGCAGATTTTCATAAATTAAGAATATTGCCACAAAAATGCTGCTTGACTGCGTCTGTAAAACCTTTTTATATCAATTTCCATTTCCAGCTTGAAGAGAGAAAGGGAGGGAGGCAGAGAGACCTTTATTGGCTGTAGCTGTGAGGGCAGTAAGAAGGTTAGCATTATTAAGAACTCCATTGTTTGTGTTTATTTGTGTGAGTTTGTGTAGGTGTTGGAGCTTATGAATGAGCAAATGAGGTTGTGATATAATGTGTGAGGCTCTTACAGTTGGATAAGAAAGAGAGCTCTAGGTTGTCGGTGATAATTAGTGTGTATGTTAAGTGATTGCTGAGGGCATGACTAATTGCTTCAGTTGAAATTTTGGATGGATCTTTTTCCTTCTGCCACTTCTGGTTCCACAGCTAACTCAGCATATAAAAAAAATCTAGGAATTTATGAGTATTTATCACGTTTGGTTGTGATTATGCGATTCAGGGTGCAATGCAGTGGCAGGTTGTGATAATTGAAAGTAGTAGGAATAGATTTACTGTACAGACCTGGTATTTAAATACATTGCTCTGTCATGTGAAGCATGTGTAGGTGTATAGCTTGCTGTGTGCTGCTGACGTCATGGTACTTACGGAGGCTGTTAACTGTGACTCTGGTTTGTATGTTCTCGTAGGGCTGGCCAAGACCAATGTCGTCCATATGCTCTGAAGCAGGGTGGCGGATCACATGTGCAAGAGCCCTGAAAAGATGAAAAAAAATGTTAGAAAGGACATTTAGGAACTGAGAAAAAACAACTGTCTGGTGTCAACACCACCTGTTTTTCAGCAGTCTGGGATTTCAAGGGCTATTCCGAGAATTTTATAGTGCACTTCCATAAATTATGCAAACTCACAAAAGCCTAATTAAAGAAAAATAAAAAATAAAAGCAACAGAATCGAATCCATATCTCATTTTTGTGACTTCAAGGCTTTATGTTAAAACTTGTAAGATTCAAAACCCATTCTAACATAAACCTGATGACACCAGCATCAGGGTTATTTTCTCAGAAAATAGACATTATACAGCTGTTTTCACAATATATCCTCTCAGAATTGCTTCTGACATCCATACCTACTTTGCATCATGATTGCCCAGCTGTATGGAAGTGAAAAAAGGAGTTTGGAATTTCTTTCTCTGAGCTCTCTTTGTTTTCTTTCTTGACATAGCTATTTCTGTCATTTTTCATGCGAACAACCAAGTACACTACAAATGACTCCCTGGGGAGACTGTCTGGAAATGTGCGGCATTATTCTCTCATTTAAACAATATTGCGTCTCCTCCCTCTCTTTGTCAGTCAGCTTTGGAAATTGCCTTCCATTGTGGCTTTTCAGAGCATCTATAAACACATTTGATTTCAACATGTATTCAAAGTAATTGTGATTAGGCATAAATTATAAGTCTGGCACTTCTAACAACATTTAGCATCATTGTTAGTGTGGTGGGGGTGTTGCACCTGTAACTAAACAAGACTTTGAACTTGTGTTGTTGTTATTCTCATGGTTTTCTTAAACTTGTCATCTGGTGTGTAATTTTATAGAATACATTGAAAACTATCTTCTTTTAGAAATAGTTCCTCTTTTTGTTTGTTTTGTTTTTTCCGTCACACACAGTAGTATATATTGGGACTTTGTTATTGTTAGTGTGCACTATTGCATATCCAGGGCCTTGAAATCACATTTTCTGCAGCTTCCTGGGATAAGTTCAGCACCTTTTACATGTTTCAGTATTAGGTTGTAGGTTAGGATGCAAGCTCAGATTCAAGTAATAAACTTGCCATATAGTCCTTTCTGAATCCATTACCTCAAAATTACCGTATACAAGTATATAATCTTATTTTGGTTCAGTGTGCACATCAAGCCATGTATGAGATAAAGAAAAACTGGGAGTGTATGATGCTCACAAACATGTCTGCTCAATGCTGTCTCGGCATAATTTTTACATGTTCACATGCATTTTAAAAATAAAAGTCAGCAGTTGTACCTCTTAAGGATTTAAAGAAAACAAAAACAATTATTTTACCAAAACATTACAGATGACACTGTGCCTGGTTTCACTTGAAACATGTTAGAACAACTTTAGCCAAGCCCACACTTAGATTTAGCAATCTTTGTTACGCATCTTTATTTTCTAACAGTTATATTTGGATCATAATGTGTAGCAACATAACTGACAATTGTAGTATGAGAACTGTCAACTTCAAAATAAATTCACAAGACAATGCAGTGAACATCAAAATGCACTTTTGTCTGCAACATTGACAAAAAATGTGCATGTCACTTAGGGGATATTAAACTATGAATCAGCAGGGTGAGTGTTATGAAACGTGTTTCTGGGACGAAATTGATGCCCTAAGGTCAAATGAAAGAGTTCCGGTTGATATAGCTTTAATTTTTAAGTGCTGTTGAATTTTTAATAGTGTTTCAAAGTTTTATTTAGGCCTACAAAACAACTTGTTGCTGGTTGGTATTAATGAAATAAGGGTTTTGACATATCACAGGGGTCGGTAGCACTTAAAGATCAGCTTTTAGATGTTTTGACAAACCAGATAGGTGTGATGATCACAAACAATTCACAGCTCTAAAATAACTGTAATGGAAAAAACAAACATTGGTGAAATTACAACCGACCTTGACATGTTCTCTCTATGCGGACGATGCGTCTTTTCCAAACCTAGCTTGGTGAAAATTCCGATCAGTGCCATAATGGCCACGACCCCGCATATGACATACACAATGAGGTTCGTTTTATCCTTTGCGGCGTCCAGCGCCACGTCCACTTTCGGTGGCGGTCTACCTGTCATCATCCAGGGCGGAGTGTCGTAGTTCTTACAGGTGGTCTGGTCCAGTCTGGAGCTTTTAAACGCACAGCAGAATCTAAAGCCACAGGTGCCGCAGCAGTACAGGTAGTTGCCCGTCCTGCACACGAACGGCGGGTCCCACTGGCCCATCACGTCGTAGTAGCCGCGGCACTTGTCCTCTGTGTGCGGGCTCTCTGTCACTCTACTCTCCCCTTCCTTTGAGTCGTTAAACCCGGTTGCTATAATGAAATCATCTACAGTCTGACCCAGTTCGCCCTCTGCGTTGCACACCATAACTTTCACCAGAAAGTAACCGAGCAGCAGCTCAGTGCCCCGCATCGTTGCTCACTTTTTACTCCGCTCTTCACGCCGTGACAAACTCTGATAAGCCCAACATCTTCCGAAGAGACGAGACAGAGCCATGCGTAAAGGTAATAAAGCTGATTCCAACTTCCATGCGTAAGCACACAGCGCTCCCCAAAGCTCTTCTTTCGTCGAAAAAAAAAATGTGTGCAAAAGCAATTCAGGTACTTTCCTAAGGTCAATTTACTGTTGTAAATAGCTGGAGAGGGGTGGCATTAAGCAGTGCCCCTGGCTGTGCTGGAGTGTGTCAGATACCTCTAAGGCTGCTTCACTTTGCAGAGCCAGTCACAGATATAGAGTGAAAGAGAGAGGGAGAAAGACGACGCAAAGTAGAAGAGACCCCAGTGGGTGAGTGAATCGGATTGAGAGAGAGAGAGGGAGAAAGAGAGAGAGAGATGTGCTGCAGCTCTAATTACAATCCTTACGGCCATTTATCATTGTGTTGAGTCTTGAAATCGTGTATAAAGATATAATCCCTGACCTAAATCACCAAAACACAAGTATTTTAAAGTGTCACTGTAGGCACTAACAATAGACACTGTATTGATCTGCACCATCACTGTATATCTTTTAGAATATGTTTCAACGCATGTTTATTTTTAGAGAAACTCTTTTATCAAAAATCATGATTAGTGAAATGAGGCTCATCATCTGCCGCTTGAGAAATATTGGTCTTTTTTGTTTGATGTAGAATCATCTTTGCCATGGGAGGCTACTTTTATTTACAACTGGCTGTCAGGGGACGTTTTGCTTGTCTCATCTTTGTGCATCTTTAAAGTTCCCTATAAATAGTACATACAGTCTCCAAGGATGAAACTTTAGAGTTCCTTTAAAGTAAAAAGACTACAGCTTTAAAAATAAATATCTAATAGAAATAAAATCTAGACTGTGAAATTGAATTTAATCATACATTTAAATTCAACCATTTACGTGGTTGATTTTAAATTATAGAATGATAAATGATTGGCAAGTAATACGGACACATAATAATTTTGTTGCTTTTTATATCCTCCACTCGTTGTTCAGTCCTATGGTCGGTCAGAGTGCTAATTGACATCCTACGAAACATTGCTGGTGTGTCAACACCTAAGTATCATCCAGATGAGTTCATTTTTGTAACACATTACCCAAAAAGAACAAAAGTTAAACAATTATATTTTATTAATTCCAACTCCTGCCCGTGTTTAAAATCTATAAGTTCACTATGAATAAGATACAGCTCTGAAGCAGAGACTTTATTGGTTAAATTGGGGCCCAAGGTTTGGTATCAACTGTGTATTTTATTGTTTGCTTTGTATCTCACTATGTTATACTTGCACTAATAAATATCACCTGTACTGCGATGAAGGATTTGTATCAATTAAGATTGTGTTTTTAAAGCAGGGATATAAGTTAAATTTTTTGCACATATGCTTTGAGACTATAATAATAAAATATGTACAGACAGAACATATTTTTCAACAGTTTCTGTTGCACAGCTGCTGCATGACAAGTCATTCTGTGCCATGCTTTGGGTGGGAGCAGGTGGGCAGACGAGAGAGTTGTAATTCTGCGCAGATAGGGAGAGAGCCTAATTAAACGCTCACACAGTGGGAAATTTTAATGTAATCCTTTTCTGTTACATTTGAGTAATGCAACTGTCAGGGACTGGCTCAGGCCTGAAACAAAACTTAAAGGGTTGTCTGCTGTTCCAGTGAGCAGAAGTGGAGTCTGCCCTGAAACCCACAACCCCCTGTATGGATACTGTGACATTAGTGTCTTTAGATAACTTTTAACATTAAAATATATAAAAACATTTCATTTTATGGTCTTTTGGGCCAAAAATGATAAAATAACAACTCATATAGTAAATATTATTGTATATGTGGGTGTAGAGAGCTGCTCCAACAGTTTAACAGTCTGTAGTGGGACAGAGTTTATTTCTTGCTACTACACATTCATCCTCAAGCCATACAGTTACACAGCATGCATAATAGTCTTTCTGTTTTTTGTAGATTTGCTGATTCGACTGCCATGTGTAAGTTAAAAGTGCAAAATGTTTATTTTTACATGTGTTATAGATGTGTGTGTTCTGTATTATTCTGTATTATCTTCTGCATGTGTATGTGTTTTCTGTGTGTGCTAGTGCAACACCAGCCTTTTGTACTTTATGTGTTGTGTATTTTAGAAAATAAAGAGGACATATAATTATGCATATGCTTATAGAGTATCTTTTCCGAAATGGTTAATCTTTTTTTCGTGCCCCTCTTACAAGCTATGGCTTAAATAGACTGTATAGGAACTGAGCACCTTGATCTTTTCCCAGTTGCCCCAGAGGCTACATAAACAAACCATAGTGGATTTACTGGTTTATCATTTGAAATGTCAACTTTTAAAATCCAGCCATACTTGTTCAAGCCAGAACCAGATTTGGAATATGATGGTGCACAAGCTGAATAATTTCACCAATAAATATTATGAAAAGTAGCATTAGCTCACTGTTGACAGACATAACCCACTTCTCTCCTTTTACTGTCACTCATTTGTATGCATTCAATCACAGTATACTACACAAAGAACACAAAGTCCTGAGCAGAGCAGTGGAAACGCACCACTGCTAACCTGAGCTAGTGAGCACAGCTGTGAACTTTATGTGACTGACGAGGGCTGCACATACTGTATGACCATCTGGCACATTTTTTAGGAGGGTCCAGAGAAAGTCTCAGGGAACCTGGAGAAAGTCTTGTGACTGAGTGGACAGAGCAGACAGAGACACAAGATTTTGTTTTTATGTGATTTTCTCTAAATACATTCATTTCATATTTTAGTACTTATACATAGTTTAATGTGGACAGCCATCTTCATTACAGTGAAATCACAACAAAACATTCAAGAAAGTATAAAATTGCCCTTTTAAAATTTTTTCACTGGATTTCAGAAATAGCCTTCAATATATAATTATTTTACCTGAATAGTGTATAAACAATTAATAGCGATTTGGTCTTCTTACGTAGGATCTATACTCATAAGAAGAGCTTCCATTGAGTAAAAATGAAGATTGGGCATTTTGTGTATCATAGTGGATCTGTAGTTCCAGGAGGAAATGAAAATGAGAGGAAGAAGGTTTTATCTAATAGTGGAAAATATTTTTCTGGGGAGACATTGCTGTTAGCCTGCTGACCTTTTCTAGTCTGAAATATCATTGTTCATTGCTGCATTATTCTCTGTTGTGTTTAAAAGGTTGTTAGCAGGACACTTATGGCAAAGTGCTGTTCAGTTATATAAACTACATTGCCTTCATGAAGTATTATTTTGACCACTAGATAAAATAGAGCTTTGTTAAATCTGTGACAAATTCAGTATTTCGGTCATTTGTTGGTGAGAATGACACAATGTTTGATATTTCATTAGATTCAAATTCAACAGCAACACGTTTGTAGCTGGATTTCAGTAGAATTTCTGACGGTCGGACCAATATAAAGCAGAAAGTCTTTTGTCAGGTGATCCTGCAGTGTTATGGCCTCTGCTCACAGCTGTATCAGTTATTCATGTTGATGTGGCTTTAAGCTTCAAAGTAAGACAGATGAACAAATGTGTGTGACCTTGTTATTTGACTTTCTCAACTGTGTGGTTTCCTTTTATCTTCAGATTCTCTTGATAGTGGCTGAACCCATCACTGTTATATCAGACAAAAAGTAGAGGCAGCATACTGTGTTTTAAAGCTAGAGAAAAGGGCACAATCTTCCTGATTAAACTTGCAATGATTTACTGCTGGACTTTTTGACCACTAGTAGTACTATGGAACAGTATTTAAACAAGTGGAGCCTCATTTTGTTTGTATGGTGCACATACACCAGCACACGTAAGAGGTGATATAAGGCTGAGTGGAAAAAAACATCTTTATTTTATTACACAAAAGAATTTCACAATAAGTATAATAAAGTAAAGAGTATGTTTTGATCAGTAAATGTCCTGTATCTGGGCAAACTCTACTACACAATCATCCCATTAGGCCACAGCACTTTGGTTATATATAGGGCCAGGGGCCAAGGGAAAGATACACATGCTGTTGGAAAAAAATGAGCAAACATGATAAGAGTGAGATGTCAAGACAAGGAAATTGTGGCGATAAGAGGTCACAAGCAGCAGTGATTTATAAATGGTTTGGATTACTAAAGCTTGACAAACAACAAGGGGATCTGTGCCTGTGACGCTGACAAAGACAGTGAAATGCAACAAGCCTTTTCGACCATTTCAAAATGTAACGTCACCATCACAGTACACAAAAAGTCAAACTCTCTAACTGCAGGACTAGCGCCAAGCTTTTTGTGGAAGTATTAACTTAAACCCCGGCACCAGTCAATCCTGTCTACTGTAGCTGTTCAGTCATTTACCTAAGTAAAGTAATTGACTCCAGTTATAAAGCCCCAGAAAATAATCATTTTTTTTAAAACAGTACTGGCTCAGCTACACTACCAGTCAAAAGTTTGGACACACATAGAAATGACCATGTTTGTGAAAGAAAAGCAGATTTCATAACA
>JAUMHL010000029.1:10886208-10914503 GCA_032362345.1 Sandelia bainsii
ATGTTTGCTAATGCAAATATATTAATTTAAAAGGATAACTGATCATTAGAAAACCATGTGCAATGATGGTAACACAAGTGTCTAATGATCTTCTTTTCATCTATCTTTTCATGAAAAACATGGTATTTCCTATGTGTGTCCAAACGTTTGACTGGTAGTGTATATGCAGAGGAAGATTATTAGACTGGGGAAAAAATGTTAGAATGTGTTGGTTGTACAGAGCATCAAGTTATTGTTCAAAAACAAATTATAGTTTAGAAACACAATAAACAGTTTCATATATGTAGGACTGAAACTGAATATACCACTTGAGATTCAAGTTCAAAGTTAATCTGTTGAGTTTCTTGTATACAATGCATTGTTGAGTGTATCATTGAGTATTAAAAAATATACTGTAATAACATTTTTATGCCCTGCCCTACATACATTCATACACACTAATTGAGTTGTATTTAGTCCTAGTTTGCCTTTCAGTGGGATTCATTGAAGGATTCTGAGATTTGCTAAATATGAGGCCTTGATACTAAACTCTGTCTCCTTCCTCCTCAGGCCAGCAGGTTCTGAACCATAGTGAGCCAATGAATAGACAGTGTGCTTGTGTTCATTTATCCCTTGTCCTAATTATAAGTAGTAGAGAATACTGGAACCAATCATACCTAACTAGTCTGTATAAAATTTTGACAGTGCAGTTGACAGCACTCTACTGTATGAGCCATCAAGTTTCCAAAGTTTCATACTGTGTGACTTATTTATATTAATGTAGAATGACAGAATTGGCCTGTGAGATGGAGTGACACACTTTTCTATGACTATACATAGTCAAGAACACAGAGACTAAAATTGGTGAGACATGCAACATCTAAAAGACACAAGCCTTTAATTTCTAGACAAAGTAGGACAGTCAGTGGTGACTGTTCAATCTCTGCTTCTCAGTGTCTGACATTTTCCCATTTGTCTTCTTGTTCATTTTCAACACAATCAAGAGGCAGAGGAGTGCAGAGAAATGTTGTCATGGTAACAGAAAAAAATAGCCAGGGTGACCATGAGTGAGACAAACCTGATAGCACACTGTACTGTACAAAGTATTTCCTGACCTGATACTATAACTGCAGGATATTACTTTGAGATTTCATGCAAATGAAAAATGGGTGCGACAGTAGTATGAGCTTCAAGGTCACTACTCTGTGGGAAACTGGATATTTGAAGATCATCATTACCATGTAGGCTATTAGATTACATTTCAAATTTCAAAGCTGGTAAATGTGCATTTGGAAAAGCAGAATAATTCAGAGCTTGGTTTGTCTTCACTGACGTTGATATTACAAAAGTAGCTTATATCCCAAAATGTTTATTTCCTTTTGTATTTCCAATGTTCCAGAAATTGAGATCAAATTATGTGGCAGAGAAAAATACATACAGTAATTTGGTTTTTATGGAGTCTACACAAATCACTAGATAGACTGGCAGTTCACAGTAATTCAAAGTTTTTTTCAGATTCATTGGTGATGACTTTCTATGGCTGAGACAGACGGAGAATGTAAAATTGAGCATCTTTTTGAGTTTTCCCAAAGCAGAATCTAGACAAAATCTGATTAGTTAAGCACCCAGCTGAGTGGGTTTGAGATGAAGTGAACTTTTGTACAGTGCTATGAAAAAGTAATTGCCCCCTTCCTGATCTTTTTAATTTTTTTTGCCTATTTGTCACATTTAAATCATTCAGATCATCAAACAAATTTTAATGTAAGACAGTGATAACTCAAGTAAATACTAAATGCAGTTTTCAAATGATAATTCCATTTATTAAGGGAAAAGCTGTTCAAACCTACATGGCCCTATGTGGAAAAAGTAATTGCCCTCTAAACCTAATAACCAGTTGTGCCACCCTTGGCGGTAACAACTGCGTTCAAGTCTTAGGGAACTGGCAATGACTCTTTCACATCTGTATAGAGGAATATTGGCCCACTCGTCTATGCAGAATAGTTTTAATTCAGCCACACTGGAGGGTTTTTGAGCATGAACAGCCTGTTTAAGGTCATGTCACAGCCTCTCAATTGGATTTAAGTCCGTATTTTCACTAGGCCACTCCATATCTTAATTTAGTTTTTTAGCCATTCAGAGGTGTCTTTCAGATCATTGTCCTGCTGCAGAACCCAAGTGAGCATTAGCTTGAGATCACACTGCCACCACCATGTTAAACTGTTGGTACAATTTTCTTTTTATGAAATGCTGTGTGTGCCAGATGTAACGGGATGCACACCTTTCAAAAGGTTCAACATTTGTCTCACCAGTCCACAGAATGTTTGCCCAAAAGTCATGGGGACAATTGAGATGGATTACATTTTCACACAGTGCAAGGCACATTTGGACAGCTTTTTTCTCTTAAAAAACAAAATCATCATATAAAAACTGCATTTTATTATCTTTGTGTAATCTGTGATCTGAATAATTTAATATGACAAATATGCAAAAAAAAGTAAAAAATCCAGAAGGGGACAAATACTTTTTAACAGCACTGTATTTTCATGATAGATTTGAGGAGCTTTTGAAAACTTCTTGTACAGCAGGAGTAGAACATCTTTTGTGTTTTTTAACACGCGGCATTATAAGCAGATTTGTGTTCAACCTGTCTTGATGTTTCAGATATAGTAAATGATCTTTTTTGTGTTCAGTGCTGTTAAAATTCATTTGTCACTCAAACCACAGTCTGTTGGTGAGTCTCATTGCTCACCATGAAGTGACTGTTCTCTGAAACGGGAAAAAAAAATCATTCGGGAGACAGCTAAACTTGCTTTGCTGAAGTGTTTGGTCAATGACATACCTGCAGGTGTGTCTGCTTATTATTCTGGCACAGACTGGTAAGAAAGACTTTATAATAGCTGTCTCCTCTAGAGCTAGAAATAGCCACCGGAAAGACTTCAAACTCCTTCTGTGTTTAAAGCTGTTGTTAAAAAGAATATGAGGAGAAACCTTTTTGTTATTTTTGTTATACGTCTATTTTAGAAATGTGTCTATTCTGTCATTCTAATTCATTTGTTGTTTTGTCTGTATGTCAGTGTATTTTGGAAAAAGGCTGAATCACACTAAAAATACAGTGAACAGTGCACAAACTCTAATGTGCCAGTCTAATTTATCTTAAACAAAATTAGACTAGAATGTTTAAATATACAACTCACCAACTAATTGTGAATGTCTTATAGTGGCATTAATGTAAAGTAAAAAATATATATAGTTAAAATGAGAATGCTTTCTTTCCTAAAAGAAAAAAAAAGCTGAAAAAGCAAGTGAACCTGATGTCACGATTGTGGGAAATTTGACTTCTTCTGTCCAAAGATCCTTTAGATCCCGTCTAAACAGCTGCCACTGGACAATAAAAGGTAGCTGATGAATTACAAATATCTGGGGAGTGAGATAGATTATAAACAAAAAGAACAACTTAGGAGGCATGTCACAGAGATCTTTGAGTTTCATTTCTTTCCCCTTACAAAATTGCAGGATTCAACAGCTACCCTCATTTTGACTGAGTCAAAGAATACTTATTGCATGTCTTTTAAAAGTCAGATCATCCTGCTCCTTAGAGAGTAGAGGCAGTGATGCCTGGCAGTGGATTGTCCATTCAGGATGCCATCAGAGGCTCTGCTCATTTTCCTCAGTCAGCTATGGAGCAACAGGGTGGCTGCCTCAGTCCAAGTTGACCAGCTTCATGCCAAAGTCTCTAGTGAATGCCAGGCTCATTATAGCAGAATGAGAGTTCAGTTTTCCTCTAACTATGCAAGCTTCACTTGGAATAATGAGCCCCCTGACCACTGTGAGTAAATGCTTGTCTAGCTGCTCCAGTCTGTCTGTAGCAGAGGAGCTTTCACAACTGGTTTTCTCCATACTTTATAATGCATACGTCACTTAACATGCTGCATGCTTAGGACATTTAATTCTAAAGCTATAAAGTACATGAAAGCTGTAAAAGTTTCTGTATGTCAAAATTTACTTACGTTTAATGCACAATGATTACATGTAATTTGATCACAACATAGTTTGTCAGTAAAAGCATAAGGACTGGAAACAGAAAAGGCTTGTCTGGCTCTGGTGTCTCAAAATCCACCTTGTACCTCAAAACCTCGCAAATTCTTGTTTGTTCTGATGACAGTTAATTGTTTTGAATTCCAGTATTGCACTGATAAATTTTTCTGTGAATAGAAAAGTATTCTTTGTGACATAATTGTTACATGTTACACCCCACCACCACTTATTTAAAAGTTGTGTAGAACAAAAAAATGTACACTCTGTGTTTTACTGTAGAGAAATTTTCTTCCATTTCAACAGTTATGGCTATATGTGGTTATTTTCAGATGTCATTGAAATTCACCTTGCCTTTGAAAAACACTCTTGCTGTAGGCGATGCATTATGTGTGAGAGACCCAGATACGTGGGTCTGTGGGGGGGGCTGTAATGCTTTTGGTGTTGGGAACATTAGCTGCTTGGAGGGAAAAACTGTGGACCTGCCACAGCAGAGATATCCAGAATTGGGTCCAGCCTTGGCACATCTCCCAGAGAATTGTGACTCAACTCGAGCAAATGTTTGAATGTCCATCCAGTCCGCTCCCAGGTGAGCCAGCCCCAAAATGTCCATTACTATGTTTACAGTGCTTGTGGCTTCTTTGAATATTTTTAGCGGCTTTGAAAGCACAAGTGTAAGAGACGAACCAAACATGTTAACACAAATTGAAAACACTGTCGCCACAAGAAAAATGTGTTGCTATAAAGACCAAGATGTTTAATATTCAAAACTACAGCATTAATATGAATATTCACTGTCCAAAAGTAAATGTTAAATTATTTAAGATGTGTTCATTTTTCAGTTAAAAAACTTGAGTATTTTATCAGTAGGGCAGGAGACGAACAACAGAAACAATAAAAATGTTGTTTAAATAACCCAGAACTTGAGGTTCCTTTTGACAAGTTAATATTTGTGTAGTCCACTGTCCTTGGCTTCTCCTAGTTTAGTGTTGTGATAATGTGACCTTGACTGGTGTCCTGTGTCCACTGTGTGCTGTTCAGGAGAAGTGGAGACCTCAGTCTATAGAAGTGAAGGGGACATCAGTAGGAGCTTAAGCTGCATGGGTCTCCTGTGCAATGTAATATGAAACACTATTCTTCGATCAAGCCTATTTTCAGCCCACACATTTCACGGGAGAGAAGCTGATCTCCCTAACATGCACTCTGGGAGAATTTTGCAGTAGCACACACACACACACACACAGCAGACACTTGGCTGGGTTGCTCAAATCAAATCGGGGCTAAATTTGACCTTTGATCTTATCATTATCTGTAAATAATATATCAAACATATTAACACACACTGGACTTATACAGTATATGCTCAAACTGAATGGAGTGACATAACATCCCACTTGACATTAGAATAAGATACAAATTATAGTTAATTTTGCAGGTTTGTCTCACATAAAATGTTGATTTACTGTAATTTGTCTTATGTTGCATTTTATGAGCATTTTAGCCTTTATTTTATAGTTTGACAATGGAGGGGCACACAGGAAACATTGGGGAAAGAGAGTTGACATGCAACCAGACTTGAACTGGTGATGTTGCCATTACATGGCATGCACAATAACCTTCCAGCTAAAAGTGCACTCCTTGTTAGTGGGCTTTAATGAGCCAGTGATTCTGCCGCAACATGTGAGAGCCTATATAGTTTGTTACACTATTTTGATAACATGATGAAGGTGTGCAGTTTGTGTCAGGGCCAGATAAATTTTCCACTTACAACAAATTTTGCTTTTATTTGCCCAAGCTCCTGTCTGGGCAGTATTTTACTGCAGCAAAGTTGGACCTTTAGTTTGTGCTTTTTACTTTCTCTTTGCAGATTTATTTGTCCCAAGTCATATATCTCGCTCTGCTGTTCCCTCTGCCTAATATTTCTACAACTTTATTGCTTAAGTAGTTTGGTGTAGTAGTTGAAACTGAAGGTATCACGACTATAATTTTTGTCAGAAGGTTGTTTTTATAGAACTTATTTTCTGACAGTAGCCTCACATATTTAGTTTCCATCACACATCAACCACAGTAAGATAGTCAAGTGTTGCACTGACTCTAATTAATTAATACTCTTAATATTGTAAATTAGGCATAATGAAAATGACACATAATGCCCTTTTGCAATAAGCCAAATGCTTGTAATACAAATAACCATTTGATTGCAGTGTGTGTTCTGTGTGTGTCAAATTTAAGTTGTTGTGGGAAAGTAATAAACAGCTATAAACTAAATGCCATTGATGAAAAAAGAAAAAGGCTAATAAGCTTTTCAGCTACTGTACCCGAGGGGATTTCATATCAACCCTTCAACTCCTATCTATTTAAAACAAATGTCATGCTTCTCCAGATGATAGCACTCAGATACGATGGTGGCTCTAGCAAAGTTTTTGTCAAATGACAGTGTCCCACCTCTCAAATTGTTTTGACATTTACATTCTGTGAGAGTCAAGTCATGGCTGGTTTATTTTTATAGCCCTTAATCACTGTTGCAGACTCTGGAGCCACACTTAGAGAGAAACACAGTTTAAAAATGACATGACGCTTATCAAGTTACTCATTCAATTAGGCATTCAGCACAGATTGTTTTTGATAAACCACACAAGAAATGCCTAGTTACTGCCATGACTTTTAAACCTACATAGAAAATATGCCTCATATACATTAATTTTAGTAATAGAGATTGGAATTTCACTTACACAGTAGTCATACATTTTGTCATTTAATCATGTATTTATGTACTGCCCTGTTCGTGCCTGGAAAAGGATAAAAACAGTATATGAATTTGCAGTACGTTTTTTTCTGCATTTCTTTACAATGCAGTGACGTTTCTTACTAAACACTGTCTCCATTGTTAAAAAGCATGTGGAGATTAAGCTGATTTCGATAAGCAAGTGTGTGTTTCCTCACAACTCCAGATTACAGATTCCATCAATGTAAAATGTATGTTTCAACTCTGTTTGCTTCTCAAACAACAGGTTTCAGTTATAATAATTTAGGCCACCTGCCAAGGAACCAGTTTAGTGTTATATGTAGACCCAGTGGCATAGTTGAAATAAGCTGAGTGGTGAGAGGAACCAGTGTGCATCACCCAGGTCATACCAGGTAATAAAATCCCTTCTGAGAAACAGTTCTCCTGATTTAAATGAAAAACAGGATCAGTCAAAAGTTTGAACACACTTTTATTCAGTAGTTTTTCTTTGTTTTTATCATTCTCTACAAAGTAGATTAATAATGAAGACATCACAACTATGAAGCATCACACAGAATTATGCAGTAAGCAAAAGTGTTAAACAGAGCAAAATATTATTTAAAAAAAATATATATTGAAACTATCTTATCCAACTTCATGAGCAATGCTGTCTCCTAAAAATGATGTTTCTATACAAATAAACTGCAATCACAAATACATTTTTCCCATC
The DNA here is from genome assembly GCA_032362345.1 of Sandelia bainsii. Taxonomy (NCBI): domain Eukaryota; kingdom Metazoa; phylum Chordata; class Actinopteri; order Anabantiformes; family Anabantidae; genus Sandelia; species Sandelia bainsii. The sequence continues at coordinate 10,893,675 of JAUMHL010000029.1, forward strand.
TTATCTGGTTTGTAATATTTTATTTTTCAACTGGACAATCACTTAAAATACACCTACAGGCTATTTGTCCAAGAGGGAGAGTGATGAAGTGCTGCATCAGATGACTTGATATCCACAACTATCAACCTAAACCTAACTGATATGGTTTTAGATAAGTTGGACTGCAGATTGAAGGAAAAGCAGACAGTGCACAGTATATGTGGAACCTCTTTCAAAGGTGTTCAGGCGACTATATTATGAAGTTGGTGGAGACAATATAGTACAGTATGTAAAACTGTTATCAAAGCAAAAGATGGCTACTTAAAACATAAAACATGGTGTTAACACAAAATATTAACACACTTTGTGTTAACACAAACGTACTAATTTAATGTGTGGTAATTCATGGTTATGATGTGTTCAGTATTATTCAACAATTTAGAAAATAACAGAAACAAAGAAAACAGTGAATAGGATGGTGTTTTCAAACTTTTCACTGGTACTAGTATGTACTTCAGTCTGTATAAAACTTTTAATCATCCTCCTTCACAGATAATATGAAGATAGTATAAATTGTAAAATTAAATTGAGTTATCCTGATCGTGGGTTCCTCAGCAACCTTTTTTTAAATATAGTTAGACATTTCAGAACAGATAACGTCCTGCAGAATCATGATGAATTTACTCCAATTATTAGCCTCCGAGGGAGAGAATCACGGACTGCTAATATCACACTTTTGTAGCTACATACTTAGATCTATATTTGGGGCAGAGCTGATGAAGGGCATTTGGACTGAAAAGATTTCAAAATTATCTCTGTTCAGTACTGAAGACTTCAGATGCACTGTAATTTCAACTTCCCAGAGTCAAAGGAGCCAAATGACAAACTGCAGCTCATAAAGATTTCACTGCCCCCTTGTGTCTGTGATTACATGAACACTTGCCTATTCAATCCCTAATTTAAAAAGTTAAGGAGCTATAAAGGTGTTGTCATTAATTTAAGTTCTCCATGATGTATGTAACCTGCTCTCAGGTTTGAGAAAAGGGTTTCCTACTCCTTGTTGATAATTATGAGTTATATGTGAAAGATGGGATCCATTAAAGTCATATCTGGCTGTATTAGAAGATAACTGAACAGTTTCATTGTTACACTATCAATGAACTATCAATCCTTAAGGTTTATGCTATAGTATGTTGATTTCATCTGTGTAAGAGAAATATTCTGAGAAACATCAAGTTGTTTGTGAATGTTGTCTCTTGTACATACCATTAATAGAAGCATAATTATTTGATTGCTGAAATATAATTTTCCTAGAAGATTTCTGTAATATGTTTTTTCCTTGAAATCCCACGTCAGCTTGAAGATTACACAGAACTGAGGAGCATTTTGAATATAGGCTGCAGCTGTTTTTGATTTCAGTCCTCACTAAATTCTGCAAAAAGTCAATAATGTCTCCCTCCTCCCCTACTGTTTGAAAATAAAGTTACCTGTGGGAATACACAGTAGATGGCAAAATGGATGAAGACACTTATAACTGTTTCTTTTTATTACACTAGATGGCGGCATCATTAAAATGATAGCTGTCTGTGGCGCTCTTGCTTACTGTAGCACTAATATTCAAACTTGCCTACATCTCCAGGGTGTCATTGCTGAATAGTTTGCAGTGGTCACTTATCTTCAATTTAAAGATTTTAATTTGTTGGACTACTTCACAAACAAATGAAATTACTGCCTCACAGTTGTATACCTCTACCAACCAGTCGAATTTCAATTTACATACATGCCTCATTTTCTAATCAGGTCATACATGCGTCCTCCAGGCCACATGTTGAGGTGTCTTTGGACAAGGCACTGAAATCCCATTGTAGTGCTATCATTCATGTGCAGCAATTTTTTTTAAAGGAGGTAATGACATATTGCATTCACAAAAATGGACAGATGCAAGGTCACAGTAACTTTGACTTTTGACCACCAAAATCAGTTCATCTACAAAAATCTAATCAGTCAAAGTGAACATTTTTTCCAATTTTGAAGAAATTCCTTCAAGGAGCTCCAGACATATCACATTCACCAGAATGGGACAGGCAACCCTTCAGTTGGTTGAAGAGATGCACAGACAAACATGACCTCTTAGTGCCCCCCTCTGGAGAGACTCTCACAAGGAATGTGGAACAGCTTATAGTGTTCAACATAATTAGATAAGCACTACACACTCCTGGTGACAGTGTATGAACATTCAGTTCTGTTTTTATCTAATTATGTCAAGCAATAAAAGGTGTTCCGTGTTTCTTTGTTTGTTTGATTATTAAGGATAATTCAAAACATACAAACAGAAAAATTCTGCTATGTGCCAGATCTTTTAGTTTGCCTGTGCAACCTAAATGTAAGATTCACAATTTATTTTGGTGTTATAATCCAGGGTGATGGTCAATAAGAAGTGGCTCTGACTTGCAGGACTCATGGAGGCATTTAAATACACCTTGTTTTTCAAGAAGGGAAACCACAGGAAGTGGACATGAAAACCATTCAGGATCCAAACACAGTTGTCACTAATTAGCAGGGAATTTGTGGGAGAGAGGTATTCTATAATCAATCCAGTCTTGCGAAGTGGGTTTAGCAGCACCAAAACAAAACTTAAACCAGCATGATTAAATAATTTCCCTCTGGGATAATTAAAGTTTTTTTAATCTTGAATCTTGAATTAAATTATCGAAATGCATCATATCTCTTATAAAATAATGTCATTTTTTTCTGTCTGGATTAAGAAGAACTACTCTCCCATGAACCCTTGACCTTTGTGGCCCATGATGCACATGCCATGTGGGTGTGGGATCTGCAGTTGACTGCTTCAGGCCTGAGTAAATAATGCCATCATTCCAGGCATTGCTGTAAATGGTGGAGGAAGGAAATGTCTGTAATCAGGGTAACTTCACTGTTTCCCATAGCTGAGTCAGGAAGCAAATCAGCTGCAGGGAGATGACTGTAGATGAATAGAGGGAACATATCTTTCAGACATAAAAAGGAGTAAAGGTAAACTTTTAATTTTCAGCTCTGTGATATACATCATCAAGGAGACATTATTTCAAATTTTTATGCCACGTCTCTCATTGGACAAAGTGTTTAGGAGTTCAGGAAACCACACATATTTTTTTAATATAACATATGCTGTTTTAAGTGTATAAGCTTCATCACACTGTACATTTGGAAAACAACACTACATTTATAGTGCAGTTAATGCTTCCCTTGTGGTCTGGAGACCATGACCAAGACCATGGTTACAGTGTTATTGGTACCTGTTATTCCAATGAACAAATGTTTTTCCTAATCCTTTTCAGGGGACACAAAATTTGTATGTATACCATTTGGCTGTATTAAAGTAAATATTGGAGAGTTTAAGAAGAAAATATATACCGTACACACTGTTATTGCCCCTGTTTCTCCATTGTGTTTTAGTTTCACAATGACTCCTGATATCCCTAAATGAATAAGAGAAGTTTCCACTTTCCACTCGGACATAGAAACGTTACGTGGGACAAAACAGTGGCACTTTGCCTCTATGTAAATCGGTGCATTAACAGTAATTTTTAATTATTTTATTCATCTGGTGACCTCATCACATCAGTCTTTAGTGATGCTGTATGCTAAAACCAGATTTCTGCTAACATAATTTCAATTAAAAATACCTACAATATGGAGACTAATAATAATAATTGATACTTTATTGATCCCCTTGGGGAAATTGTTGTTTGGACAGCTGCTAGACCTGTGTCAGCGCTACTACAGGGTTTCAGTGTCTTGTCTAGTATAATAGATTAATAGTCCACAAAACAGTCCATTTGTAGCATTATTCTAGAGCAGAAATCTAGTTAAATAACTTGAGATAGCGGATAAAATAATAATGATTTTACTGATCTTAGCCATCTTAACCTACAGTGCAGTAATTTAAAAATTGAAAATGAACTAAATTTAATGATAAAATAGTCTATAAAATTGCCATGATTTTTTAAATAAGTGTTTTATTTTTTCTTGAAGCTGCCATCCACAAGCAAATAGAGTATCTGTCTGCCTCTCAGAACCACACCACGAGTTGCAGCATGCCAGTGAGCAAACAAGAGGTTATTTCTGTCTGTGGTCGACCCCTAACCGACCTCCTGTCAAGTACACTGCTGGCTGGGGCGAAACCAGGAGAGAGGAGAGAGAGGACTCATGCTATGTGCGATTGCTCTGAGTAAGCAGTTGCAACCCACTGAAGGGTTAAATAGACTTATGGGAAAGTTATGGTTGTTGAAATCAGGGAATGTTAGAAGGGAAGTGTGAATGTGTTGCCTGCAATTCTAAAGTGAATTACTCTCTGTTTTCTTACAGCACAGACGCCTTGTGCCCCTGACCCACGGAAATGGAGAAGATTTTTTTCCCCTTATGCAGCTGCTTATTCTGGCTATATGATCAGCTATTTTTAGAAACATGTCTGCTCCTGCTTTATAGTGCTGAATTAATGGATAATGTGGTACATATTTTTTCCATTCATTTCAACATTTTATTTATTATGCCCTTCAATTTAATGGACCCTCATCAGTTCATTTTAAAAACAACCATCACCAGTTGAATTTTAAGGTCTATCTGCCTGTCTATATAGGGTATTATCTTTCGTGTCAGGAGTATAGTTTTGAGAAGGACAAAGCTCCAATGATTGATAGATAGATGGATGGATGGATGGAAAGATAGTTGATTAATCCCAAAGGAAAATTCCAATGCTGCAGTAGCCATTGTACAGAAAAATACAGACACACAGAACATAATACAGAAAATGCAGAATACATACACAAGATAATACCAATTATTACAGAAAAAAATCAATACATATCTTAACAGAAACATATTGCACTTTCAATTTACACACAGCAGCGGAATCTGCAAATCTACAGGGAAAAATAGAAAAAAAATAGAAAGACTGATGTTGTTGTGTAATTATATGGATTGAGGATCAGTGTGCAGTAATAGGAAATAAATTCTGTCCCACAACAGATAACTAAAGTCTGGCCCACAACAGATAACTGTTGGAGCAGAGCTCTCTGTCATTATGTAGTCATTGTACAGGGTGATGGCTGTTGGAGTGACTTCCTGTACCTTTCCTTAGTCTATGTCTAACCCTTCTCCGCTGTTTCACCAGCAGGCTGTACAGAGGATGCGAGCTGCATCCTGCTCTCCACCACCTACTCCAAGGATTTTTCAGTCCCCAACACACAGCCAACCTTCCTGATGAGTTTGTTCAGTTTGTATATTGTTATTACTGCAGTATTTATGTAGGTAAACCTCTGATGTTTTAGCCACTTTAATCTGTGTAAGTCTAAAGATTAAAGTGAGAATATTATACTTAATTTAGGTTTTATATTTTATTCTAGGGCTCCATTGATATAAGATACAAATACATGTTACAATCCCTATTTATGCAACAGTTCCTCTGGCCTTGAGACTGAAACGGCTCCAGAGTCTTTATAGCCCCCATTCCCCCATCCCACTTTGTTCTGATCGGCCAGCTTGTGGAGGTCTCCCTGTAGGCCGAACTATGTCCTAAACAGTGGTTGTCGGCATCATCCCTGTCTTTTGATGGCTCCAGAAGTTGTCTTAATAAACTGTGACAATATAAAATCACATAGATATATTGGTTTTCATTTGAACATGAATCCAGCTATACATGTTTGAGCTGGAACCTGATGCAGATGATCAGGTTCCAAAGTAAAGTTCATTTTCCTTCACAGCTGACAAATCACTTTCTATGAGACATATCGACCTCTGCACCAGCACTCAAACTAGCACTAGCTGTGAGCGGACTACAAAGCTTTACTTAAGATGGTTTAGCATTTAGAGAAAACTCAAAGCATGAGAAATCGTATACAAGTACATTGTATAGGACGTTATGCAAGACAATACCATAAATAATTAAATAAATTCATCCGTCCAATACTGTGACTTGACTAACTTACATTTTCTGGAATTATGACACCATTACGTTTTTGTCATAGTTATGGTAAAACAGTCCTGTCAGTTTCTTGGTTCTTGGATGCAATCGAAGAACATTAGTTGTAGACTGATGTTGGCCTATGTGGACAGTTTTGACTGATTATTGACCGGTGATCAGTATTATCCTTCTATGTAAATGTTAAAATGATTTGATATAATATAAGACTGTACCCTTGTAAACCATGTTAATGCACTTCATCTAAGAGAGAAAATAATGATATATGGTTTTGTGTGTGTTGACGTACATGCCTGAATAAAGTATAATTACAGTTTGCCTCTGGGCAATTAGTTGTTTTTGGTGATGATGTTCATGTGGCCAAAGCTGCCACAGGCCTGCCTTGTTTAGCCTCTTGTGGCAGCTGCATGTAACACTGGAGGTCTACAGGGATTTCTCTCTGGCTTTCCCACCATCTGCAGAGGCCTTCATAGGACATAATGGTAGTGGGTGTTGTGAAAATGCATATCCAATTTTACTGCAACCTCGTCCAACACATGCAGGCTCTATCAACATGATTAAATATATACACATTTATGACTGAAGTTCAGTCTTTAACTAACATACAGAACATCTGAATTTCATCCTTTTCATCATTAATGCACATTCTTAGTTTATGTTATTTGAAACTTAGATTTAGGTGTAATGCGATGCCTTTATTGAAGATAATGCCATGGCACCTGGAGTTTTCACTGCTATGATAAATAATTCTACTCTGAGGCTTGAAATGTCAGTGTTTTATAATCCTGCAATCAGTCACCCACAACCCACAGAAATTGTTTGATTAACAGATTCATACTTTGACTAAACTAAACATCTGTCTTTGGTGTAAAAGCACATGCTCATGCGCTTACTGAACTCAATTGATCTTATTCAGCCTGACATCTTGGATGAAAGTGTCTGCTGGAGCCGTCTGGTGCACATACCTGCACCTAGATTACTTTAAATATGTGACTTATCCAGAACTTCCATGGGATTCTTCAGCAACCGTCCTAGGGAAAATCCACAAGGAATTTGACAGAGTCCGATTTTATAGGAGATTCTATGGGAGCTGAAAAGGGCTGTATGGACGACTCATTGCTTCAGTGTATAGTACCTTCTCAGCAGGACATTAGGACAGCACAAAAGCACAAATTATCTGACATTAGTGGTAAACACCATCCACAGGAAGCATTGTGGATTGACAATTGTCAGTAGACAGGTAAATTTAATTCCTATGCAAGAGCAGGATCAATGTTAAATGATTTTTCTTCTATGGATATCAGGCCCTGCTGTCAAAAATCTGCAGGGCACTATGACAGGCAACATCATTCTTTAGCCTTAACCTACTATACTTATAAACAGACCTAACATACTTTTAAACTGCCTTTTTCCCTCTCACCTTTACCCGAGCAAAGAATAAATACTTTGTACAGACATACAGAGTTATTTTTATTCTCCACAACACAAACAACAGGAAAGGAAACATACCACAATCATTTTCAGTTAACTGTCATGGCATGACATAAACAGCAAATATAGTTGGATGATAAACACAGGATATTACAGGGAAGTATTATTGTATGTTCAATATTGCTCTAAAAAACTATGTATAAGGATTTTCTTTTAGTTGATCTGTTATAAAACAGTTTAGCACATCCAGTGTCAGTGTTTTCAGTCAGTATATCACAGCTATTTAGTTTGCAATCCAGCAGTTCAACACCATAATACGATACAGGTAACATAAGCCATCAGTTCTTCAAAATCTCAAGGAGCTGGAACCCCAGAGGGATTTAACCTTACCAAAGCCAGAAATACAGAAAGAACTATTTATTAAGTAGATGATTAACAAAAACATAATATGCACCTATTTTGACAACTGATGAATTGTTTACTCACTTGCTGAAAAATTGTGGAAAAAATGCAACAGTTCCTCAAGGCTCCAGCTTCTCAAATGAAAGGAATTTAGCTTTTCTGTATCCCATAGTACATCATAGTAAACTGAATATCTTTGATTTTTGGACTTTTGCTCAGACAAAATAAATGATTATGTCAGCTTGCCCTCTGGAAAGCTGACATTGGCATGTTTATGTTAATTTAAAATCAAAATAACTGTTAGTTCTAATAGCAAGTGAGTAAAATGCTTTAAGAGGTCAACAGGCAACAGAAACAAATAAGACTTTTGGTCCTTAAGCCTATGCAGCCGATGCCGCAAAGCAAAAAATAGAAGGCAATAGCTCAACCTCCCTGATGGATGATCAGGACAGACAAAGAAAATACTAAATACTTCTCAATACTTCTTAAGAAATAACAGTATTCTGGTTTAAAGACTTTCAGGCCAGAAGTTGTTGTGTTTTTTCCATATAAAATAGCCAGAAGAGTGTGCAGTATCTGGCCTGCTTCAACAAGCAAGAACAAAACTAATTTGTTCACACTTTATTTGTTCAAGGATATCTATAGCAACATAATTTTGTATCTGAACTTTTCTTGTTACAGTGGAAAATTATTAATGAAAATGAACCTACTAATTCTTAGTAGTAAAATTATATAGATTAAACAAAATGACCACAGTTAAGCAACATCATATCTTCAGGTCTCAGTTTAACAACTTAAATGGTATGTACTAGAACTGACACAATCGTTGTAAACAAAGAGGCATTGGTAATGAGAGTGTGAATTTAACAAGAACAGCATACTGGAGACTGTGACTTATTCTTGTTTGAGGTTCAAGGCTCCTGTTACAAATCGCCCTCTATTACCAACTTCTCCTAATTACAGAGATTCTTATCTAGAGGGGAAGGCTAGGAATTATTTTGCACAATGTTTGGCTCATCCCACTGACACTACACCAAGCTATCCGCATGAACACAAGACAAGCTAGTCCAAATGATGACTAGTAGACTGTGGGGTGATGCACTGTATGTATATGGTCAGTTTTGAAGATGTTGTCAAAAGTAAAAACTAAAATAACAGATTATTGTACCTTTTAAAATTATAGTTTCTACATATAAACATAGTTTCTCTTGAGCACTGTTTCACTTTTGTACATGCAATTCACACTGTGTATGTGTAATGCACATTCTGTGTTGGTAATTCACATCCATGTGTAAGCTTTAGTTATTACAATTAACTCCCCATCTCATAAACATACTGTAAATAAACAAACAATATATGATCTTGAATAAATTAATCCCATTTTCTGCTCTTTCAGGAGAATCACAGCTGGTCAGAACTGCGTTTCACTGATGTTGAAGGCCTTGCTCCTCAATGCACAACTGGAAGAAATGACTCCAAAGCACCCACAGCAGACTCATGGACAAATTGGTAAGTCAAGCGTAAATTGAACACAATGAGTGACCAAAAATGTAGTCAGACGTTCTTTATGTTGACCATTTAAGAAGAAGGCCACTCTGGAAAAATAAACTCTATGCAGTTATTTGTTTGTGAAATTAACTTAGGAATTGAATCAGATTTGCCTTTGGAAGCCAACACATAATCACAGCTGTAGTAGTTATTTAAATGAAAGTTTGTCCTTGGGAAAAGGAACTTGTTATGTTTTTACTGCAAAGCTATTTTGCATTACATGTTTTCCAGTTAATGTAAGTGACTGTTTTGAATTGGTACCTAAATAAGGCAGAACAATGATAATGATGACGATGATAATGATGACATTGATCCCCTTGGGGAAATTGTTGTTTGAACAGCTTCCAGACAGTACATGTCGGCGCTACCATTGGGGAGACATGTAGCCTGGCGGGACTGATAGATAGATAGTCATAGATGACTGCTCTACCCACTGAGCTACTTGCCACCTCCAGTGAGGTTATATCCATACATAGAGTCAAAAAAGAGTTAAGGATTACATGAATAATTTTGTTCTTAGAGGGATGTAAATTACAGAGTATTGGGATAAGAATTTGGGATACGCTTCTGTGTTTTAGTTGCAATAAAACACCAGTTGAAGCCAGTCTGCATCCTATTTCAGTGATGGCGCTTCAGCGTAGTTTTTCAGCAGGAACTAAAAGCCACCTACTGATTCTGTCTTAGAATTGGCCATAAAATAAACAAATTGGCCACAGTTAAACTACAACATATCTTCAGTGGAATAAATGGATACACACTAAAAAATCTAAATAAATATTCTTTTAGGTCTGGGTATAGCAGCATGAATGGTATGTACTGGTACTGCCAAAACTAGTGTAAACAAAGAGGCATTCATGAGAATGTGGATTTAACATAATGTTAATAATAATAGAGTGAGAGAACAAAGTGAACAGCATACTGAAAACTGGAATTATTCTTGTCTAAGATTCAAGGCTCCTGTTACAAATCTTCCTCTATTACCAGCAGCAATGCATTATACACCATTAATACATCACAAAATTACCTCCCTTTTACTCTCAGACTACCAAACTGAGATTTATTTTAACTAGGGTCATGTAGCACAGAAATCTCCTCACTAAAAAAAAAAAAAATTGTAAAGCTAGAGATAAGAATGGTGCAGCTCCCAAGTACAGAGATTCTCATCTAGAGGGGGAGGCCCAGAATGAAATGTTTGGCTGATCAAACTGTCACCACACCAAGTTATTCACATGACCACAAGACAAGCTAGACCAAAGACATATAGTCAGGGGAGAACGTAGTTTTAAATTATTGCTGGTACTACTACCACAACCTTTATTGCTCCATATTGTTCACTAATAGTTGGTTTCATGCATCCTTGAATAATAGCATTTCAATATTTTAATAGCTTTTAATGCAGATACATTCAAAACATGCTGACAGTGTGTCAGCCAACAACAAGAACTTTGGAATTTTGTTGAAATTATTTATTATTCATCCTGTCTTGGTGCAAGCAATATTAATAAAATCTGTGGTGTTGTTGTGGAAAAAATTGAATGTCACAAAACAATAAATCACATGCACCCTTCCACAGGCATAGATTCGAAAGAATATATATTCTGTATATAGAGACGTATTAAAGTCCAAACAAAAAGAACATTAATTACTATAAATGTGTTGGCATTATTAAACTTATATTTATTCTTTACTGCTTTAGTGTTCACATCTAACCTAGCTAGTTTAGTTTAAAGCAACTCTGGTTTGTTAGTCTGTTAAGTGTGTTTGTTTAGGTTGTTTTCCAAGTGTTGTGTTTTATGTGCAAAATGTTTTATGACAGAATAATACCAAAGCAAAGTCGTACGATTAGCTCTGCTGCAGAGTAAACAACAAAGAGGGGGTCTCAGTTGTGCTGTTCATTTGGGATATGAAAGCAAAACAGATCAACCACAGGATTTTATGACAGTAGATATGTGGTTTTAGCAGTAAACTACAACTGAATCCATCTGATGACCAACTAATTTGACAACTTCTAATTGTTTCCTAATGAAACGTAGCAACTACCTTAGTTGTTCACGTGTTTTTGTTAGGTCTTTGTGACACCAGAGAAGATTCATATAAAACATGAGAACCAGTCAGTCTCCAGAATGTGATTTCCCCTTAGGGATCCTTGTAGCACTGCGATGCAGAATTGCAGAACTCTCAAGTAATGAAAAGCCTTATCAATCCATGTGATTTCATGTTTACACCTCTGAGTTGGCCAATGTGAACACACACTGGAGCAGCAACACAAGGCAACAACCCAAAGGAAAGTTTTACTGCTCAATACTTGGTCTTCCACAGCTCAGAAGACAAAGTTATGATCCTTATATCAGCCAAGTATTTGTTTCTATTTTCTCTCCTGTTTGTCCTAATATTCACTAGGAGAAATACAGGTAAGTCATCAATGAGACATATGTTTGCCAACACAGAGTTGGAAGACACATCCACCCATGTTGACAAAATATTTGAAATATTTTAGAGATTGATGTGATCTCTTTTGAAAATTGTATGTTTTCTATATATAAAAAAGACAGACAGGTGAAAAAAAATGATGATAAAAACCTGCTTAGTGGCTGCAGCTGCAAAATGATATGTTTTCGTTATATTCTAAATGGGTAATTATGAATTCAACAGCTACCCAGTGTGAAGCTGATGTAATAATGTGGGAATGATAAAGCCACTGTCATTCTAGACAGTACTGGAATTTGAGAGTCCACAGCAGACTTTGATGTCGTGGGAGGTTTTGATTACGGGACAAAACAGGTGTATAAGGCATTCATAAAAACAGTTGTTTTGTTTCTCTGAACAACAGACTTACGAAATGTGAACTCAAAGGAATTCTGTGTATTTACGAACAGTGTGACATGCGGAAAGATGTTTTTCCACATTCCTACTGCTCCACTTACTCTCCCATATTTTTTATGATCTTGTTGTTCACAATTATTAAGTCCCAGGAGTGAGCTGTCATAACACATTGTGCCCAACTGTACTGGTCACATTTACTTTATCATGTCCTTGTTTCCCCTGCTGTTTAACATTTTTGGGGGGTTTTTGTTTTTATCTCACAAGTCAACACTGTTAATCCAACAGTGCAGTCCTTCCCAGTATGCATTTTCCTGTTCACACACATAAGGAACAACCAGAGGACGGAGCACATCTGCATCTTCACCTTGACATGGGATATTCTGTGGGAGCAGATGTCTGCTCTTGAGCTTTGACATATTTTAACCAGCCTGGAGCCACTGAGACACAGAAAACTCATCAGAATTAACGTAATTCCCTTTTATCTCATTTCCTGTTAGTGTGTTTTTCCTCATAAACATCCCACCACCATTGTAAGCCACTACTATGCTTATTTTTAAATTAGAAACAGCATTTTTGCCCTTATTTGTCACCTCTTCTGTTAGCACATTTTTTAAATAAATAACCACAAAAATTGGAGTTGCTAAGATAGAATTACGATGAAACTGACATTAAGTTCTATAAATCATTGGTGTCGCAGGGGTCAACAACAATGAAAACAGTAATCACTATAAATGTAACTCACAATCATCAAAGAATGTTTAAAGATAAGCTCACATGTCCTTAAGCACTCAGTGTGTTTGTTCTTTTCATTGTTAATTAGTGCTACAAAACTTCTAGAGAAAAAAAACATGTTGTTTCTCATGGACATGTGCCCGATCAGAAATCCCAACAGCTTATTTTAATCGACTATGCATTGGTTACCAGTAGCTTTGGTTATTTACTCAAACCAAGGTATATCGACTATTATGAGATGATTACTAAACAGCTGAATGTTCCCTGGGGCTTTGTGTTGTAGTATGATGAGACTTCTGTGAGCTGAACAGTGACCTAGTGAGGGTTAATTCGGGCTGAACTGTGTTCCCTCCTCCATCACTGACGTTGGCTGAGCGCTTACACACACACACTTTCTTCGCTGAGGCCAGCACAGAGCCGGAGAGGAGGGACTGTGTGCAGCTCTGAGAGCCAGCTGTTGTTCGCTCAGAGCTGGATCTTTTTTCTCCCTGACTTCCCCATTCCTTACTGGCCTCATCACTCCATGGGACTCCAGACTTGGCCACCAAGCAAACCACCACTGTCCTCCATGGCCTGCCTTGATGTGGAGACCCCTTCCATCTGCAGGGGTAAATTTAAATCAGGTGCTTTTCCTTTCTTTTCTTTTTCTTGTCTGACCTGTATGCATTCTTTGTTTTATATGAATATCTACACAAAGTAAACTCAAGTTCTTTTCACTCTTGTTAACCTGATGCTGGAAGCAGCAGGGGGGTTGTAGTGATGTAGACACAGTCCTAACAGGAAATGACAGGGCAACAGTAAAACTCATCACAGTGATTCATGCCAAGCTTCCCTTTTACAGAGGAGACTATTGTGTTCTAATGAATAATAAATCAAATTTGTTCTTGGAAAACAGAGTCTGTGAGACAGATTGAGATGTGAATATGCATAGGTTCATACTGTGTATGTTTATATTGGCATTGTTCAAATACTATTGTGGTTTTCTGTCACATAATATAAGCATGAATTCACATCTGTAATGTAAGTACACACAATGAGCCTCATTCAGATAAAGTGCATTGCACAGATATGCTGCTGATCAAGAAACTGATTCTGTCATATTTTTAATTCTCCTTGTTTACATTCATCTGTAATTGTTTGATTAGGCCAGAGTTTGGATACTGTTTGTCAGTGCAACATGGCAAACTTTTAGTGATGAAATCAATGTTACAATGTTCTATGCTAGATTATGCTGCTGGTTAACTTGCTGTAACATTTGTGAAGTCACAAGCTGCATGTTGATATACAATAATGATGTTCAGATAATATACAAGACCGTTTTTTACTGTTGTATGAGGATACATAACAACACTTAAATCACAACAATATATAATAATGAATATGTGTAGTGTCCAAAAAGTAATGTACACATTGATTTTTGCCAGAGTTACAGGCATTACATTTGATTTAAATTCCATTATTATTAATGACTTGAGTAAATGTCATTCTTTAGCAAAAAGCCCAGACCAGTTTGCCAACATAGAGTTGGAGGACACACCCACTTATAAGGAAGTAAACTTCTGTGTTTACTCATCACTGTGAATCAGACTTTAACTTAAACAAAAAAAAAACTGCTGAGATCAAATTGTGTGAGTTATATCAGATTTTTACACTGATATTGAAGTTAAAATGGTTCAGATCAATCTGTGTAGTGCTTAAGCCCTTTAGATAAATTACCTGCTGTATTAAATTTTAGGATAAACTGATATAAACTGATATGTTTATTGACCCTTTGAACAATGAAACGCTGACAGGATCAGTTATATTGAATTCAATTGCTACAAATGCCATAAAGGAAAATGCATCTGAATCAACCACTATACACACAAATAATGTTTTTACTACACCCCTGTAATCTGTTTATTCACAGTTTAGTCTGTCTCTGGTTACAGAGACCTTAATGTTTGCTAAAATGGGCTGTTTAAAGTATCTGATACTTATAACAGCAAAGTCAACATAACCCCGTGTAAGTCTGTTTCTATTAAGCATTGTCTAAATAGGAAGTATCAGTAGCCACACTAAACACTGTTTTATTTGTAAGAGAAAAGTTGAATAAAATAAAAAGGTCTGATGGGAGACCTCCAGGGATGCAACATGGGTCTGAGATTAGAGATTACATCCGCAGCAAGGGATTTCAGAGCAGAGCCCTCTCTCAGTGTTTCTCTACAACCTCTGTTTATGCTCTGCTGGTGAGCAGGAGAGCAGAGCCAATTTGCATCAGAGAGAGGTTAGCCAGGGTTCAGGCTGAACACAAGGTGACACAAAGTCAGAAGGATCCTGGGCATGAGGTGTACCCCCATACTGATGCTCAGATTAAACTCTGCATTGTTTTTTCGGTGCTGCAAGGCAGCTCTTGATATTATTGATATGTAGTTATATCCCTCATAAATTTTCTTGCCTGTGGAATTCTCTCCAAGTCACAGTGGATATAAATATTAAGACAAACCTATGGCAATTTTTTTTCGATCTCCTGGTACAATCTGTCTCTGGCTGACCATAACTCCCCTGGCCTGGGTTTGTAATAGGAAACACAGCAGGCAGAGCAGGCACACTGTGTTCTCTGGCCCAGACTTGATAGACTGCTGTAAGAGTGGACTCGGGCCCCCCCACCCTTCGCTTCAGCTCTTGTCACTTTGTGTTCCCTTGCCCACCAGTAGGAGCCTGTGAGTGTCCCCTCAGCTCTGCACACAACTGGAGATCCCATCCCCTTAACTACCCCCAAATTTCATGGTTCCCAGGCCTTGTTCTCACAGCTGCCCAGTTTATTTTTGCTAGAGTGAGTCACAGAGGGCTGTTCAGACGCAGTGACTTTCCCAGGAGAGTTGAGCAGGTCTGGTGTGTGTGTGTGTGTGTGTATGTGTGTGGGAGTAGCTGTTTCACTGAATTAGATCTATCTAAACTAGGTTCACTTCACTCTAGCGGTGATGATAAGGGCCTCATGTACCTCACAGTTCCGCCTCATTCATCACCATCACCCATCACCTTCCTCTTTTGTTTTTTTTTATGCATGGAGCTGTGTTATTCTTCTGAAATAACATGTCCAAGCTCACTTGTTTATAAATGTTTGCACTCAGATCTTACTAACGTTTATGTTGATGGGAAAACAACACTGAGGACTAAGGTCAAGTAGTGTATGTGGAGTCTGCATGCAAGACTCATAATGATGTCCCACAGTAACACAAATGATCACTGCTCAACTATTCAAGATTACAATTTAAAAACAATTTATTGAACAGACATGACTCACTTGACTCTTTGTGGTGCTATCTCTAAGACCTTCCATTAATCAAGCACACATAAAGAGAGTGTTTGTATGCTGTACTGTAGTTATTTTGTTTAACTACATTTGCATCCTACACAAAGATATTGACTCTTATGGGGAATCAGCCAATGGCATAGCACTGGTCCAGTCTAACTTTTGTAAAACATGCTGTAATATTAACAACCCCAGTTTAAACCATGCAGGAAGTGAATAGGATGTCAGTGGTGTTGAACAGGGTTTATTGTCAGGCCTTTGGGGCAACACATTAATGGAGAAATAATACATGTTTTGTTTTATTTGAAGTCTGGACGGTTTCACTGTTTAAAGCCGGAGGTGGTTGTTAGTTGACTTGGTTGAGTTGGAGCTGAATGGTTAATGTTCAACTCTGACCTCTGTGTCTCTGCACTCCCACAGTCCTCCAGCTCTGTCTGCAGCAGAGGAGAACTCGGGAGCAGCTTGTGGAGCAAGGCATCATGCCACGTGAGTATTCAGATTGCACTCTAACTATACTCCACTCTTACCAATTAAAAATGTACAAGTATCTGGACAGTGTAACATTTTGTTCTTCAGGTTCTGTGTATAAGCACAATTTTTAAAGGTTGACATAAACATAGAAATAACTGTGAGATATATCCTACTGAACAAAAACTGCCCATATTGCAAGAGTTAGTATTTAAACTCTTACCTACTAAATGATTTTGGGCAGTTGTGTGTTGTTTCAGTGTTAATTCATACAGAAATAGCTCATTGATGGAAAGAGGAAGGTAGAGATTAACAGGAACAGCTCATCATGACTTGGCTTAAGCACGTATTTCTACCAAAGAAACTAGCACACTGGCTTTTATCTTATATACTGTCTCTGATGACAGGAACCAAAGAGCTTTTTAGGGTGAATAAGTGGAATATATTCAACTAGTCAGGTCAGTCACCTGATCTCACCAGAGTAATGGCAGAGAGGCCTCACAGAGCTGCAGGTGGCTGTAGCGAAGGCCTGAGAGAGGAAGACACAAAGTCAGATACTTCAGGCAGTCACCAACTGCAAGCAGTTGTTTCACAAAAATGTATTTGATGATTTTGTTTAACTTTGTGTATCTGTCCAGTTAATTTTGGAAGGCTAAAATTTGTGCATAATGTGTTTAAAGGGACACAGTGTTCTTAAACTGTTCAAATTAAAGCTGAGGCATGGCACTTCAATGTAGCAGTCATTATTTCATTGAAAATTGAATGTCCTGAAGCACAGTATCTGAATAACAAAAAACTGTTTAACTGTCCAGATACTTATGGCCTGCAACATCGGGTTAATTTACTGACACATAGATAGATAGATAATCCTTTATTGTCATTGTACAAGTACAACAAAATATAATTTAGAACAATCCAGCAGATGTCCACAGACACAACATGCAACTATGAACCATAGCGTAGATTTTCCAGGCTTATGAGCACAAAACTGGACTGAAGTGGACAGTTCAGTCCAGTGAATGTGAATGTGTTGATGGAAAGAGTGCTGCAAGTTCAGGTGGCAGCAGGGTAAAGAGTTTTTGTCCAGGGTGGGTTGGGTTTAGTCCTTGATTTTTTTCTTGATTATTTTCTCAGCCCTCATAATAGAATAAAAAAACTATATGTGAGGATTTTTACTACACTGCATTGTGAACGTACAACTTTTACTTGTAATGGAATGTGTTTATAGTGTGTTCACATTGGTTTTTAAGAAAAGGATTTGAATACTTCTTCCACCACTCATCAATGACTTTTGCTTTTTTGGGGAAGTGTTGTTTTATCAAATCTTAAGCAAGTGGCTTAACTACATTATCTGCACATAAATTGATGTGTTTATCATCTGTGTAAGTGTGAGGATTACTCTAGTCCTCCTATTGTTGCCTTGACAATGACTCACAGATTTAACAGAGATAAACCATTACTCAATATTAATAAAAGCTGAATCTGTGACAGAAACTTGCTGATAACTTCAAAGGTTTCTCCTGCAAAACCTCCTCTTGTCAGGTATTAAGCTCCTCTCTGGCTCCACGCAGCTGCATGAGTCAGCGACTGAGCCTTCACTGGAGGTAATTTGCCCCCTCTGTGGTCTGGCCAGGCATGCACACAAGCCACCCAGCTACCCTGCTGCTCCCACACTTACAGGCTTTATGATAGGTATGCAGTGAGGTTTTAGTGACGAGCAGGAATGTTCTGCTTTAGTTTCTCTGACACACTCATCCAAATGTGCGCCCCCTCCAGCCAGTATGTCCTCGCCATCCTCTTAAACCAAACAGTGTTCATCATTGCAGAGGTGACTTGTCAGTGAGTGCCTAAAGCAGGATGAGTTTATTCTGAGAGCTCAAAGAGTAACTCTCTGCACGGAACAATCTCTCAGCTTGAGTCAGTAAAGCCGACACTTCCTGTTTGACTCCCAGGAAGTTTTGCTTATCATTAATGTCACACTCAAGCAGAAAAACAAAGACAAAACACGTGAAAATAACGAAATGAAAAATGAGCTCAGCTGTAAAAGTGGAAAATAGTTGCTAACACATCCAAGTTGATGAGTTGAGGAAGTTGATGCTGGTTCTCAGTTCACTGTGTTTTTCGGTATAAGTTTTGTGTTGTGTAACTATTTGCTACTAGATGTCCACAATTTTCTAAATGTCATCATGATTAAGTGATTGAATTACATTAAATAAATTCTTATCAGTAAGTAGTTCACTAATGCAAGGTACTGTCATAATAGCAGAAAATTCTCTTTGGATAATAATAATAAGGAGAAAACAGAAATCGTGTGAGTTTCTCAATCAAACAGTTTGTTTGTGTATGGATGTACTGGGACTGCGAGAAGTTATGGACGTTGTTGATTTATTTTCTCGCAGCTCTGAAAACACCTGCTGCCTTTCACGAGCAGATTTGCAACCTGGAGAGAGCCAGGGTAAGACATCAACTGCTGCTGCTAGTTGTGATTTCGTTAAACGTCATCTGAATTACATCTCTATAATACTTAAAAACATTTCATTTTCTGAACAGACTGGAAATCTACTGAAGCACAAACTCTGCAGCAGACCTGATCGCTCTGAGCTGGTCCGTATGCACATTCTACAAGGTAATCATCTCTTACTGGGTATCACCGTCAAGATAAGGGAGGTGAATAAGGTGGTTATTCATGTATATGCACTTATTGCCATTTATAATTTGCTGTATAAAGTTATAACTAAATCATTGTCTTTGTGAGGTCTGGCTAAGAGTGCAGTGAGTCACTGTGACAAAACAGTTAAGAGGCTGGCTGATGCTGGACAGAACATAGATAAGGATCTTATGTGTGTTTATCAGAGACACAGGCCGAGCCCTCCCTGCAGGCCACACAGATGAAGCTAAAGAGGGCCAGACTGGCTGATGATCTCAATGAGAAGATTGCCCAGCGGCCTGGACCCATGGACTTGGTGGAGAAGAACATCCTCCACAGTTCACCACTTACAGACAACCAGAAAGTTGACTCAAGTGACCACTGCAGCACATCAGTGTTTGAGAAGTCAAAAACCTGCAGTAAGAAAGGTCTTTCAGTTTTCTTGCCTGCCACTGTCTGGTACTGAGAAACTAACCCTCACTTAATAACCACACAGAAGTGTGTTAATTTTAGCCTCAGGATTTATGTGTGTATTATCCTGTACTAGCTGTTCAATGTTCCATTATTTGTGTTGAAGTTTTTTAACCACACTAGCAGCGTGGCTCTATTAACGGCAGTGTCAGTGTGTCAACAACTCTTTGATGTATTACTCTTATGTTTTATAAAGAAATTGATGAAGCACGTATGATGAAGCTGAAATTTTGTTGATCCTCAGCTATTTGGTCCAAAGCCACAATGAAGCTATTTCAGTTATTTTGTTAAATATCCCAACAACTATCAAACTGATCGTCATGATATTTGGTACCGGCGTTCATGCATGAGTTGTGATCATATTAGTCATCCCTCATAACTATAACTCCAGCACCTTCATCAGGTGAAAATTTCAGCTTGTCCAATACTTACCTGCAAAACCAAGGACATTGCAATTGGCATCAACTGTACATTGTGATTAATGTAATACTGTGTTAACATACTAGTTAACATACAAGTGTGAAGTATATACTGATGTTTGCTTTTAGTACTTGTTCATCTCTACCATATTGTCATGTGTACATTCAGGTTTACTCTGTAAGGTGTATGCACAGAGAGCATTCATTCACTTCAGTTAAACAGTTTGACAAATGCTTCTTTTTTCTGTCTTGATTAATCCTTTACTTAAATAACAAGTTGTACTTGCTTATGTGTAATGCTGGCCTCCTAGGTGACAAGGCAAACTACCCTAAGGCACCAGATGTTTACAAGTTCGACGAGGACAACAATGCTGCCTTATCACCAGAACAGCCTGCCAGCTGGGAAACTCCCAGCTCCACCTCGGCCTCTCCAAGGGAGTCTGGAGGGACTGAGGCAGATTCCACCTCCTCTCAGTTTAACTCTCCCATACAGGTACGCCAAAACCCTGAACTATTACAATTTATTTAAAAAATGGTCCATGTCATCCTCTTGATAGATTATCTAGATCAGTGGTTCTCAAACTTTTTACACCAGGTACCACCTCAAAAAATATTTGGCTCTCCAAGTACCACCATT
>JAUMHL010000029.1:10914603-10938522 GCA_032362345.1 Sandelia bainsii
ACGTTGTCCAGTGAGCGGAGACAGTTCACCTGTAAACTATAGTAGTATTATGTCTTTAATGTTATTATTTAATTTTCTTTAAAAATTCTCAGGTGTTCCTGCATACCACTAGAGGGAACCTGAGTACCACAAGTGGTACGCGTACCATAGTTTGAGAACCACTGATCTAGATAACACTTTATTGATAACAGTGTTATCTTCCAGTCGTGTTATTAGTAGTGTTATTGCAGACAAACTAGTCTTCTTGACAGATTATCTAATCTAGAGTGTTAAAATTCTGTATGTATGTAAAACATTTTCGTGTTTTAACAGAGGTTGAACACTGCACTTGAACCTGAAGTTACGGTAACTTGAAGGGAAGTTCTCCGATGGCATTGCTAGAATTTCACTAAACCAAAAAAGTCATTAACTGCATGCACATATAGTGTACTAACTGTTTAAAGTGTATTCATCATAGTTTGTTATACAGACTCATTCTTGAATCATCTGAGTGTTTATGCGCCTGTTTTTTTGTTATTCTTTTTCAGTTGCGGTGATGAACATGCAGTTTCACTGTTCTTACTGAATGGATCATATGTTTTTTATCTTTTCTTAGCACTCCCCTCAACCTAATTCACAGTTCACGTTAGATTTAGTTAACCTTGTTTCTATCAGTGAGCAACAAGGCAACCCACAGGCATCTACACCTCAGCCAGTTACTACTAATGTCCCCAGTATCACACCGGGGCCAGTTCTTGTGAAGGTGAGTTTTTTTTAGCAATTCTAAATGTTACCAAAATTGTTTAAAAGTCTATTTAAACTTGTTAAACACATTAACAGTGATTTTGTGTAGTTTGTAATCAGATGACATGAAATTGACTGCTGGCTCTTCCTCTTTTGTTATTGTTGTTTTGTTCTTTAGAAATGTGACGAGGGATATGATGTTGGAAGACACCAGTTCATATTTTATTATTATAAAAGTCACATTAGGTAAGGGGGGAGTCATAATTCTGCCAAGTACAACACAGTTTAAAGAACAACACAGTTTAAAGTCATTTCATAAATCCTTAGACTTAAAATCTGTGCCGGCGTCAGTTTGTTTACAATTAGGCTCCAATGACAGACTGGCCCTCCTCATTCAGGCTGTGTAAATTCTAAGCCAAATATCAAAAAAATGAGAGAGAAGCAATAACTTGTGCATTTATCATAATCCAGTTGTCCTCTGATCATAAGATGAACTCTCCCTCATTTGGACTACAATAGAGATTTAGCTAGAACCTGCTGCTCTTATGCCAAGCCATTTTCATGTGTATCCTGTAATTGCAGGTGGTAAAACAATAAGGGTCTTATTTCCACTACTCATTTCCTCATCCTGCAGTTCTCATCGGGTGTCAGAACAATGTTCCACCTCAGCGCTTCAAGCTATAAAAATCTAGTATGAGTTCCAAGGCTTGCAGTGTTGGTACTGGCAGTGCTAACTGTATTCACTGATAAACTGGAGTGAGATCAGTCACACTGATCAGACATCCTCCAGATGGTCCTCTCAAGTCTTAATATGCCCCTTTTCTTTGTTGTGTTGTTCTCTGCAGCAAAGCCTGCACAACCTTCCTGGTGATAAAAGCCGTAGCAAAAAGAGCAAAGAGCCTAAACCACGTGTGAAGAAGCTCAAGTACCATCAATACATTCCTCCAGACCAGAAGCAGGAGTTAAATGAAGTGCCAATGGACTCCACTTATGCCCGCCTGCTACAGCAGCAACAGCAGTTTCTGCAGCTCCAAATCTTAAACCAGCAACAGCAACAGTACAACTACCATGGTGTCCTGCCTGCCACACTCAAGTATGACTTCATTTAGCAACACAAACACTGCTTTTATACAAGCAGAGATAGGATTTTGCTCACCTTCAGTCTACCTTTATGTGTACACATTTATAACTCTGTTTTGAGTTTGTTACTTAGCCTGCTGAAATAACACTGAAGTACAGATGTTGCTTTCATTTATTTCCAGCAAACTAAGCCAGGTTTTAGAGAAAGTGAAGCTTTATGTCTTAAATGTTTAAACACAGCTGCTGTTACTGCTCATAGTTATCCTATACGAATGCTGCTGATTGTGAAAAATGGACAATAGTTTAAATTCCCTCCACTCTTTTTTCTTTTGAACAGAATTACTGAGGTACAAACCAACTGTTCCACTGTTCTAAGTGAAGATGCTGCATCTCTCCCCGTGCAGCCCAACCACACCTGCAAGCTGGATCATTTACCAGCTAATCTGGATGAGATGAAGGTAACAATGTTCTGCCTGCACATAGTCTTATTATATGCTTCTCATGCATGCAGCAGAGAAGCCCTAGCAAATGTTTGAGAGAGGTTTTATGATAGTTTGATGTCTTTATAGGTTGCTGAGTTGAAAATGGAACTAAAACTCAGATCTTTGCCTGTTTCTGGGACTAAGACAGATCTGATAGAGAGGCTAAAGTTGTATCAGGAGACCTCTAACGTCAAGATTGCTTCCACAATGGAGACAACAGCTGTCAAAGCAGCTTCACAGTCTGAAAACATAAAGTTAACCCCTCCTGTGTCCCCTATTGTCTCCAAAGTGTCCAGCCTGGGCATAGAGGATAGTAGTATTGCAGATAGCCCAGCAAAGCTTTCAGATGCTCTGTCTCCAGCTCAAGCTGCTACCTGCTTGACCTTCCCCCAAAGATCTCTGCAGGAGTTTCCAACACATGGCAGGTCATACGGGAAAGACTCTGAAAAGGACAAACGTCTGCATGAGAAGGAGCGTCAGATTGAGGAACTGATGAGGAAGCTGGAGCAGGAGCAGAGACTGGTGGAGGAACTGAAGATGCAGCTGGAGGGGGAGAAGAGAAGTCAGCAAGCAGAGTCTCCACCTCAGCTCAGGCCTCCTGATCCCATCTGGGTCAAAAAGGAAAATGAGTCCCCCTCAAACTGCTTAGCGTCCTCTAGCTCTGGTCAAACAGGAGGTGCTGTGCTGGTCAAACAGGAGGAGGCTGCAGATCAGAGCCACTTAGTTCCTACAAGTCAATTCATCATCAGCCACCAGACAATCAAGCAGCCTGAAACGCTGCAGTCTGTTCAGGCTGGAGCTCAGCACCTACTGACTGCATCCAATCCTGGCCCGGTAGTCACCATTCAGCTCCCCCCCAGTGGCATCAAATTACCCACTAATGTCAGCAGCCTCATCCAGACCTCTGGACAGGTGCTACAGAAAAAAGAGGCCTCAGCAGCATTACAACAGCAATGCATCACTCACAGTGAGCCACTGACAAGGGTAAGAAAACACTGCAGTATGTATCAGTCTGTTTGTTTATTACTCATCACTATCAACTGTGATTTTGTGTTAGTTTAGTATGTGCACCTGAAATCATAACTGTTTTCTGTGCGGTAAATTCAAGTTGCAAGTCATAGATGTGGTGCAATGTTTTTGATGGCGCTGCCTAACATATCATATATCACACGTTTCTCTCTAACGATCAAGAACTTGCTACCAAGGGTAATGTATCTTCCGTGTTGCCACAGCAATAACAGGACTTAGCCAAGTGGTGAAATCTTGACCTCACATCAAAAGAAGATCTGTGGAAACATGGTTTCAGCTCAGTATGCACATTAGTTAACCAACATAGCACTGCAACCAATACTGGTAGAAGTGGGAAGATGCTTCAGCTGAAGAGCGGCCAAACCAATTCAGTTTAAAAACAGCTTCTTTGTAATTTAAATACAGAGCGCGTGCTACAAGATACTACTTTCCCTTGCATGTAGCATTAATGCATGGCTCTGTGCTAACCTGTCTAACTTTCTCTGCAGACATGGAGAACAGAAACCACAACACAAAGTCTACTCAACACATTCCCAGTGAGTGGACATCTTGCAGGAGCCTCCACTAGCCAAGCCGTCCCTAAAGGACCTACGAATAAGGTAGAGGAGGATTCTTTTGTCTCCTCTACTTTTTGTTTCTTTTTTCTTTTTCTGTAAAGCACTTTCTAACAACAGTTTTGAAAATAGCTTACGAATTTTAACAACTGCACTTGAAATGGGTTGTATTCAATGTATGCTGTTTTTCATTTGGTCTAAGGGACTTGTTGTCTTTCCCTGTTCAGTAGTTTCCACATCTCACCCAACCACTTTTATCTTGCAGCAGCCAAAATTCACTAACCGTGTGTCAAAATGCAAAGACCCACCCCGCTATGAGGATGCAGTTAAACAGACACGCAGCATGCTAACAGCTGTTCAGGTGATTAATAAATGAAATGTATTGTTTACTACAATATGTCCTTAAATTACTACTATAGCCTCTAAAATATTCACTGTTCTATTTTTTAATCTCTGCAGTCTCCTAGTGCAGCTAGCCAGCAGATGGACGACCTGTTTGATGTGTTGATTGAGAGTGGTGGTGAGAAATACTGAGCGCTTTGGTTCTCCCAAATTAAAACAACACAACAATGATTTTTGGATTCTCACACGTCATGTTCTGCACCTGTTTTTCAGAGATCTTCCCCTTCCTGAGACAGGATCCTCACAGTTTGGACAAACCTTTCCCTGTGACAGCAAGTGTAACCACCCTTCCTATCAACACGGTTTTATCCCGTCCCCCTCCTGTGGTGCAAGTGGCCCAGCTGCCTGCTGCTCCCTTTAACCCCTCAACCAGCTTGGCAACCCTTACTTCTAACACCCAGCTGGGGACCCTCTTGGGTGGAATGCTGGATGATGACACAGAGGCACAATCACTGAAGCTGATGGAGGAGTTACACTCACCCTCAGTCACCATGGAAGAGGACTTTAATGAAAACACACAGCCTCCTGCTCTAACCCTGCACAGCACCAGCATGGACAATATGGATTGGCTGGACCTTACTCTGTCTGTGCCAGGAGAAGGGGTCAACTCTTTGGACATATCAGCACCGGTGGGTGTCTTCTCCTCTGACTTCTTGGACTCTCATGAACTGCACTTAAACTGGGACTGAGTGCTATCAAGGCAAATTCTTACACCTATCAGGACATTTCTGTTAAACATAATTTTTAATGCAAGGGAGGATTGCTTTTGTTTCCATGACAGAATGACAGCTGTTCGATGTTTGGCCAGCTCGGTTTTGCTTTTTGGCCTGATAAATCAGGTCAGTAATAATAGAAGCATGCAACGTCAAGTTGCTGTGTTGGTTCCTTTGGGGTCTTTAAGCCCTCTGATTATCTGTGGAGACTGACACAAAGTAGGACTGGTACTGGCAGTTTGAGCAGACAGTTGAAGCTTTCAATCTTAGGTTATGCTGCTGTTTTGTTATCAAGCTCCTCTCATGTTTGTCCTCTGATCCTTATGAATGTACATTGTTGTATTGACTGTGATAATAGTAGAAAGAATAGGACAATGTCCTGGTTAAGGACTCTGCATGTAGCTAGTTCACACCACCCTGTCTTGGAATGATTAGCACTATCAAAACAAACATCTGCTAAATGCTTCTTTCTGAAAGTACTTTCTGTCTAGCAGTTATGACAGAATGTCAGCCAAATTTTGTGTTTCGTTGTCGGAGGTGAGGAAGTGGACTCTCTGATGCATTTCCAGTGTGCATCTGTACTCTGTATCCAGAATAACGACAAATGTCTGTGTAAGATCTGTAATCCCATGAGTTTAAAAAGAATCCTGACTTTTACAATAGCCTCCTGAGACCCAGCAATGCATGTTTGACCTCTGTAGAGGACAACAGTTCCACCGCTATATCTCACAGCTATATTTCAAAAACAAAACGGTCTACAAGATTAAAACCTGTTATGCTTTGGAGAGGACTTCCTGGGCTTTCCAGTGATATGTGATTTGTTGGGGTTTTTCCAATGAAACAGATCTGTCTTTCTAAAATAGCTGCCATACCGATTAGCATGTTTGATTTTTCTGGGTCTCAGGAGGATAGTTATACAGTGCATTCAGAAAGTATTCAGACACCTTTCACTTTTTTCAGTTTTGTTATGTCGCAGCCTGATTTTCTCATTAATCTACACTCAGTACCCCATAATGACAAAGTGAAAGCAGAATTGTAGAAATTTTTGCAAATGTATGAAAAGAGAAACCTGAAATATCACATTGCCATAAGTAATCAGACCCTTTGCAACAACACTTGAAATTTAGCTCAGGTGCCTCCCATTTCTCCTGATTATTGCTGAGATGTTTCTACACCTTGATTAGAGTTCACCTCTGGTAAATTACATTGATTGGACATGATTTGGAAAGGCACACACCTGCAGAGCTCATAGACAGGATTTTTGCAATGTACAGATCTGAGGAAGTGAAGGGGGTCTGAATACTTTCTGAATGTACTGTAGATCACAAGAGTGAATTGCTGTGCTCAGCCAAGACTGTGTCCAAACGAATAATAACAAACTGCTCTTTGAACATCATTCTCTGCTTTAAAGTATGACTGACCAGCTATTACATGGCTAAAATTACTTTTTGGTTAGGTAGTTTATTCAACAAGTGTAAACAATACAGGACATGGGACTGTTATCTTATAGCATAGCACTACAGAGTAACAAGAGACACACAAACACAATCATAAAAAATGACAATATTCTTCAGTATGATCCAGTACTCATTTGTTTTTGCCCTCACTTCATTTCAAAAAACCTTAATGCATTGCATTTCTGTCGTAGTGACACCTGCTGGTCACAACTGATTTAGCTTGAGAAAGTAAAGTCTGTTGTTTTACTGATTTTCTTTGTTTTGGCAAATTTTAAAATATAACTTCTCATTAGCAGCAAATAAAATTCAGTATCAGAGAAACTATTATACAGAACATGATGCACTACAGCAGGATTGTGCCTTGGCAACTATGCAAGTTCATTTGAGCAGAACAGTTTGTGGAACTGTAAGAATTCACTGTATCGCTAAAAATGGACCAATTTTATTATTTTTCAATCAGTGCAATAGTGCCTCAGTTAACAATCCAAATGTCACCCTTTTTATGTACTTGATTGAAAAATATTCTGTCTTTACTATACTAGTATAACCCAACACCAAGAAACATGCATAGATTGTATGCCATATGTTTTACACATTGTTAATTTATGTTACCTTTTATACAAAGATAGCAGTCATTTTGTAAATACAGAGGCTATTTGGGATTTCGCTGTCAGTCTATAAACATTCCCAGTATGCAATAAAAACATTAGTACTTGTCATTAAAAATTACCTAAAATATTACTTTGCTTTTGTAGCTGGGTACAACAATAGTCTGGGCTCACCATATTTATAAGCCTTAATAGAGAACAAAGCTTTTACACAATTCACAGTATATTAAAATTACATTGACCACATCTTTTAATTCAGTGAAACATCAGTTTCCCTATAAATCTGATATAATGTACATTAATGTACAGTCAGACTATGCAAGTCAGCAGCATATGTCCAGTTTATTCAATACATTCTGCACAATCCAGATTAGGATTAGTGAAAACCTTCTCTATAATAAACTCTTCAAGAGAGCCATGTTGCTTAAATACCACTAATGTCTGATATCCTCTTAATCTGATCTTCAGTTTTCAACAACATATTTTTTTCTCAGAGCTTTTTAATAGTTGTAATTAATGTTCGGCACTTAGGACATCTGTGTGAGGTGGATTTGAACCTATCGAGGCAGAAGGGAATGAGGCAACAACCAGCCACACACCTGCAAAAGAAGGAACAGGAACCAAATAAAATGAATACAAACAGGCCAAACAAGGTCTGATTATATTCTCATGCAAATAATTTCCTAGGATGAAGGTACGTTTCGTACCCAATCAAAGCTGTCATGAAACACACGAGCCAAGTCACACTGCTGACAGTGGTAAAGGTTTCTGTCATGATGAACTGCTGGCATTCTGGGCACTGTGTCCTGCATGGATGTGATGGAAGGTTTTCCACATCCAGAATCACTGTAGGGGCTGTGATGAGAAGAAATTACTCTCCATTCACGTAAAGAAAACATTCCACTTAATATTTATCTAAACAGTTCTTGTCATTCAAAAACAGTTTTGCATGATGTAGGTGATGTAGGAGCCTGTTCTCTATGTATGTTCTGCTATTTGAAGACACTATCACCAAACTGAACAGTTGACATTAGCATTTTTGCTTCAGTGACTCACCGGGGATAGTAGGTGGAGCCTCAACATAGAAAATATTCGAGTCAGGAGCAGGGGGACTGGAACTGGAGCTGGAACGGGGGACAGTAGCCTCTAACAAATAAGAAATGGGTGATTAGAAGGCTAAAGTGTGATTGACTAATGATTTGCCGCAGTACCTTTTGGACTCACGTTTAATGCTGTTTCCTTTTTCTTTAGCACTGATGATGGCATATGATTTTTGGAGTTCAGCCTTTCTTTCATTCAGTTGCTTTAGTTTGTCATCAATGCTGTTAATCTCATGCTGATTTGAGGCTGTTTCCTCTGGAAGAAAAAATAAAACCACATTTGAGACACTAAGGAATAATTGCTTTTGGTCTAAAGTAAGTAAAAGACTTATTATGAAGTGCAAAATATATGGCTAATTTTATGTTAGAAATCTTTCATACATCACCTATTTGTCTAAATTCAGTGCGGGTCCTCAATTCCTGAAATATGCAGAGGATTTTTTTCCTTTCCAAAAGTTGTTTCCTTTTGAGTGAAAGATGTTTCAACTCCGTGGATATTACAGTCAGATTGCTGTCTGAAGAAGTCATGGTGAACACTGAAAAGGATTGTATTTACCTTAAATCTGTTATTTTACAGTTTGTGTTTACCGCTTCTGCTTGTTTGTGTGCAAAATGTATTGTAAATAAAAGCAGAAGTATGTATATAGCATATGTACAGTATATAGAATGGAAATTTAGGGAAACGACAGAAGAAAACAGAATATTCACTATACCCTGACTACAAGAAGTCCTTAGGTTTATATTCAAAATAACACTTGGTTGGTTATGAAACAAGATTAAATGTGAAACAATGCTTTTCCTTCAAAAGATTCTTAAAAAAAGACAAATCTCTACACCAGTTTATAATTACATTTTAATGCTGAGCAAGCAAAACTACAAAAGCAATATTTTAAACTTGATAAAATGCTGAAATTGGCTTTTGAAGTAACACTTTCATAAGACAAATCTCAAGTGTGCTTCCACTGTAACTGCACTGCACATTTCAACTACTACTTTTATTTCATGTAAAAAAAATAATAAAGTAAATAAAGTGTACCCTGTTAATAACACTATATTAAAAAGAATATTATTATATTAAAGAGAACAATGTTACCTAATTTCCTGAGCTGCTTCCAGTGTGTCCTGTTCAGGTAACATTCAAACTAGGTTGGATTCAAACTATATTCAAACTAGGGCATGCTCTGTTCACATCTACCAGGAAACAGTTATGTTAACAACTGCCTTCTGCGGAAAATTTTACACACTGCTCTTGATGAGATGCAAACTCAAGTAAACACATATGGTAATATATACATTTTAATATTTGCAGACAATTATACAAATTACATATTTCAAGTCAGTTATTTCAAGTCTGGGAAACTGGCAGAACCAGCACTTATAGAAACTCCTGATGGTTTTTTACTGACGTGACAAATGTTGGCTGTGGTATTTTTTCACTCAGCACTTTTTCCTCAGTCTCTTCACAAAAGTCACTTCATCTCTGTTCCTGATCCCATAGCTAAAGATAAAAAACAAGTTCAGGAAATAATTAAACAGTGCAGATGATAACAGAATCACAATTAAACTAAGTAATCATTTTATTCACTCACTCTTTAAGCCTCATCTTGTCATCTTCAAGCTTTTCACCTTGAAATACTAAATGGTAAGTTCTCCAAACATATCTCCTGTAAAAGAAAAAAGGAAGCAAACTGTGGAAATGTAACAAAAAACACATTTATCCATTATAATTTTTGAAATCCCTTTTAAGTTTTTGTGGTTGTGTGTGCATGCATATGTTTACCAGCTGATATGTTTCACTCCTCCTTCTCGTTGTTGTTTGAGCTCCATGAATCTACGAATGGCCTTCTTCAGGTCAAGGACAGTAGCATTTTGCACCACTACTATGGCTTAGGGAGAAACAGATTTTAAAAACAGATTTTTTTAAAATAAAGACATACACATATATACAAACAGGTTTTGTAATGATGTCATCCTTTAAAATAAAATAGATAGAAATAAATAAATAGATAAAAACATAACCAAAATACAAGAATAACACAGAAAACAACACAATCCTTTGACTTACGCATTATTTCACCATCTGCCTTTAAAACCCTTACAGTCATCGCCTGGCCATACTCCAGAGCAATCTGGGAATTTACCTCCTCCAGAGTCACCTAGAAAATAGATGAAGTTTCAGATTAATTTACAGAAATGTTTCTACTTTAAACTGGTCTGAGGAGTCAGCCTAAAGACATTTTTCAAATAGGTATTAAATATAAATAAGGCATAAAATGTGAATCATCTTTATAAACTCCCAATTTATGCTGAAACTAATACTCAGTTACAATAACAGAAAATTAACAATCAGGCTTCCAAATGTAAGTATCTGCTCATTTGCTATTGTGATTATATACATAACCGTACATACTGTATGTATATGTTTACATGTATACTATAGTGTTGTTTTCAACCTTAGTGGTTGGTTTACATATTTAGATTTTTTTAACCTATAGTGGTGGAGGAACTCAAAACATCTACTTCAGCAAAACTACAACAACAATACATATTAGCAAGTACCTAATGTGAAAAGTACTTACTTCCTTTCTATTTTATAATCATTTCAGGACAACATGCAGTGAATTATATTACTGCATTAGAATAACTAATGTTACTTGTAAATGTGGCAAAAACTACTTCATGTATTACTGTGGTTTAATCCATAATAATACACCATGATTTATTTGTTGATTATATTTATGTATTAAGTATCTGCATCTGCAATGTAACTAAATACTAAAGCTGTCAGATAAATGTAGTGGAGTAGAAGTACAACATAGAGTATACTGCATTCATGTAGTATTTCTGTATTTTAACCATGAGCCATTTACAAAATATACCTACAAAATGTGTTTTTTGTTTTTCTATCACAGACCTGAACCAGCTACACAATGTAGTCTATATGGTGGACAATGCACCTGAATTGGCAGATCACAGAGTAAAGGGTCCTGCACAAGCCTGGCAAGTCCCTCTTCGAAAATATCCAGGATTTCCGAGTGAGGAAGAGTCTCCTCGTCTTCCTCATCTGCCTCTGGAGCTGTCATCTCTGTCAGGTTCTCCTTTTCCACCTCTTCATCCTTCATAGTCAGTCCTCCTCCAGCAGTGTCCTGACTCTGCTCCTCCATCAGCAGGCACCACAGTCGTTCAGCAAACAACAATCCCGATTTATCCGGTCGGTAACGTTCAAACTGACGGTCACCGGCGATGTAAACAACTATAAGGCTGCGTAATTTAATGTTAGACTCAGATTTAACACATACTGCTTACTAACAAGTTTATCTAAAAAGTACGAGAATCCATGAAAGTAAACAATGTGTTCAGTATAGATTGTATACCGGAGGGGAAATGTAGCTCATTATATACCGTTCCTCTTAGTGTAAATCAATTCAATCACTGCTTAATACTTTTCTTGAACAGTATAACATTGGAATGATTCACTATTATTTAATATATATATTATTGTGGACGTGTGTGTGTGGTCGTTGTTTTAATAGAAGAAAAAACACTCTCTCGCTTCATATTTTGTTTCCCACCGGACTGTAAAAAGGGAAGCACCCGCTTTCATCAGCTTAGCGTTACTCATCCGCTGAACCACATGTGCAAAATTGTTTATAGCACGACAACAGCTAGCTAGTTATCGTTATATCGCGTTTGCCGTTTTAATTTAAAGTTGTAAGTACACATATTTCTTGGCTAACATGCTTCTCTTTTGTCCAACTTGTGGAAATGTTTTAATTGTCGAAGAAGGACAGAAGTGCATGAGATTCGCCTGTAACACTTGTCCGTATGTGCATAACATCACAAGAAAGGTCAGTAACCTGTCACGCCAAAATATGACGGTGTACACCGCGTCACGTCAAAGTCATATCTTCAATCAGTTTTGTTTTGAACTGCTGCTGGTTTCACATGTGGATAGCTTCCTTTGAGATGACACATTTTTCTTTCGTACAGGTAAATAACAGGAAGTATCCCAAACTAAAAGAGGTGGATGATGTTCTTGGTGGAGCTGCAGCTTGGGAAAACGTGGACTCAACTGCTGGTATGTGACATTAAACACTAACAGTTTCTGGTGTGTATGCAGACACACATAAAATTCTCAAATGTTAATGTGTCTTTATATATTAACTTAAAAATTGTGGGTGGGGACCTGCACACATAAAGATTCCCAATGATCAAGTCAGGGAACTGT
Organism: Sandelia bainsii; assembly: GCA_032362345.1. Taxonomy (NCBI): domain Eukaryota; kingdom Metazoa; phylum Chordata; class Actinopteri; order Anabantiformes; family Anabantidae; genus Sandelia; species Sandelia bainsii. Next base: position 10,926,980 of record JAUMHL010000029.1, read on the forward strand.
GAGGGAGTAACACTGCTGCTCTCACATGTAGAGTAATCTAATGTAGATTAGAGTAGGTCCAGCTCCAAAACCACAACACTTATCCTTTTCTAAAGAATTATTAAAACATCGTCGCAGATTTGTGAAATCTTTACTTATTTGTGAAGGCGCAAACAAGAGCTGAATAGTGAAAAGAAGGCACAATTGCCACTTATTCAGTTTTCACAAATAGAATTAAGGTTTTACCAAAGTCAGGATATCCCTTAACTTTCCCCTTTATTGCAGAATCGTAAGCTGCGATTTGGAAAACAGGCTGTCACACAATAGTAAAATAAAGCAAAATTATTCATTTACTAATATAGTGTAAGAAAACAGCCATACTTTAAGAGTTTTATTTATGTAAAACCATTTGAAAAACACGGGAGAAATGGTGAATCAAACCTTTTAAAGTATGAAGTTGGAAACATCCTCTCTCCGATGTGACATCAAACTTAGCATTAGTAGTTAATGGTGGATTTTGAGGTTTATTTTGGGCCTTTGTCCTCCTGTAGAATACTGCTGTTTTCAATTTCACTTTTGTGATTGTCAGTGTGATAAATGATGTGTCTTATTTGTCCAGAACTTCCTTTATCTGTCAGTGCAGTGTTTCCATTGCTAGTAGATGCCACACAACCCCAAAGCAGATTATTTCCAAAGAAAAAGAGGCTCAAGAGAGACAATTGAATTTTCACACATCAGTTTATGCTTCTACAGCCCCGATTCCAAAAAAGTCAGAATGCTGTGTAAAATGTACATAAAAACAAAATGAAATGATTTTCAAATGTCATAAACCCATATTTTATTCACAATAGAACATAGAAAACATATCAAATGTTTAAACTGAGGAAAAAAAACAGGTTTTAGAGCAGCATATGCTTCCAGACGACATCTTTTTCAGGGAAGGTCTTGCATATTCCACTAGGACGATGTTAAACTGCACACTGCCTGTATGACAGCAGCATAGCTTCATAGTAGAGGAGTCTGGGTGTCCTATGACATAGTGTAATATTTCCTGTGTTGTCACCTGCCAGGCTATCGCTAATGTGGACAAAGTATTGTGAGTAGTTAATCTGTGATTCTCAGATTTTCAAAAACTATAATCAGGGAATATGATGATTTTTAAACTATCAGCAAAACCGTCATTACACACTATGCCCATATTTTCTGTTTTAACACATTAATTTGCTCCGTCCATGGAGGTGTACAGATGTTTTGCTTTATTTATGTAGCCATTGAACTGTGTAAAATTTGAACTGTATAGTTTTACTTTCTTGGGAAATGTCAGCAGCTACTCGAACACTTTAAATCAGCAATTTAAGATTTTGGATAAAATGCAGTACACACAGATTTGCATTTGGGCTGTTGCCCTTGGGAATGTTCCACAGAATAATTTGAATTATTATCAGGTGAGCTTTTACAGCTGTACTGTTTGATACATAACTTTTGTTGTCTGTTATATAATAAATGAAATGTATACATTTCAGCAGTCACCTCAGACTAACTCTTTCCATTTGTATCCGTTTACAGAAAAATGTCCTAAGTGTGAACATCCTCGGGCATATTTCATGCAGATTCAGACCAGATCAGCAGATGAACCAATGACTACTTTCTACAAATGCTGCAATGCCCAGTGTGGACATCGATGGAGAGACTGAAACCTTTGCACTTGGAAAATTATAAATTTAATCATTTGGGATCGATTAGCCCCCACATCCCGTCCCGCATTTTTGAGCCTTTATTTATTGCCAACAGACTCTGGTAGATATGGAAATTCATCTGATGATTTAAAGTTTTTATAGTTTCTATTCTGTGTGAAACTTGTTTTGTTTGCTGATGTTTACCTACAGTAATCACTTTCTGGGTATAATCAATTTTCCACATAATAAAACGAGTTTCAATGAAAAATGTTTGATTTTTATTGATAAAATAGTACCTGTATACAGCAGTCGAACAAGTTTTGACTTACATAGTTATACATATCACAGACATTGAGAGAGCAATGTTGACCAGCATTATCCACAACAATGGCATAGTGTAATTTCAATCAACTTTAACAATCACTCAACTCAAAATGGACCTTCTTGCACATCTTAGCTGGCCTCAAGAAAAGAAATCACATTTTCATAGATTTAAAGATCTATCCAGTGACATTTATTTTGAAGTGTGGCTCATGCAGATGAACTGCACTTGGTGAGCAAAGGTGAATGGATGATTGGACATGCTGTGGTGGAATAATGGTTGTTTTGTTAGTACTAATCCCAGCAGAATCACTATCATTTATTTTAAGCTTATTTCTAGCAGAGAGATCACTATTTCTTGGCATTGCAGTGTTAGTCAAAAGACATCTGTAGTTGTTTTATCTAACATGCATCTGAGCAATGCAGGTAATCTTAATGGGCTGACGCCATATTAAAAGGGTTTCAAATATCTAGTATTATGTGATAATGGTGCCACCACTGTTACTTGTTTCTCAACAAATGCCTCTATTTTAAACTAGGCTCCTGTTAACTGTGCCACCAGCACTATGTGAGAGAAAAACTGATGCACAGGGCTTTAAGACTCAACATATGGCCAGAGAGATGCAGGGTCTCCTTCAGTAACAATAAACCCCTCTGTCAGCTCTACCTTAATTCAACTACAGTATAAAGAAGTGCATGTACAGTGGGATTCACCCAATAAAGGCAAAATTAAACACTGCTTTTACTCATAAGATGAGATTGTAAATCACATTTTTTAGCCCCTCGGATAAATGATCAGCTAAGGTTAATGGATGTTATCAATTAATCAGAGGGAGAATGAAGTTCAACTTCAAGTGCAAATGTTAGCTTCATTCTAAAAACTAATAAGTATGTCGTGGACAGAGGGCATTGATGCGTAACAGCGCAACTGCAAATCACTCAGTTTGTGACTGAAGCCCAGAGGAGTAATAGATAACATATATCAAGTAACACTGATCTTGGGCGTTCTGAAACGAGCAAATGAGAACAGTTAGCTAATTTGCTTACATTCAACGAGGTGTAAAGGGGAAACAAGGTCTGTTAGAACAAGACAAAAATTCTCAGTATCATTAAAACAATGGCTAACATATTTTAAATAAATAAGAAAAAAAAAACAATGCAAATGCATGTGTGACTTCACTTTCTTCTGAGCAGGATTCACAGATTAATTCAAAATAAAATAAAGTGACCATTTTCACAGTTTTCTCTTACGGAGTCTATCCTATCTATACAGGATCAGGTGCACCTATCTGCTGCCTATCCATCACTGTGGATGTTATAGTGCCCCACATCCTCTGTAATTCAGTGAGAAATCTGTACATTTCAAATGCATATTTATACATGGAACAATTATGATGAAAGATATATACAGTAAGTGTGAACCAATGAGAAAACTGCACTTACAATTTAAGAGGGCTACACAACACTTCGCAAAAATGGGGAGAAAAGCCTGTCACTACCAGCAGGAGTTTATGTGTGTGCATGTACATATCCCTGTCGCATACAGCTGTCGGTGGTTAGCATATACGCTTGTATGTGTAAATGTAGCCCTTACAGTACGGGCAGGTGTGTGTCACATCCTTTAGGTCATCAATCAGACAGGGAATCAAGCAGCAGCCGAGATCGCACCTGAAAATAAGGAACAGACAAAATATTACATTGCCAAGTCAAACCATTTCACATGGTGTTACATTCAGAGCCCAGAAACAAAGAAACTGGTGTTCCAGTGGAAGGAAGAAATATTTTTTGTCTGGACATGCAGAAATCTGGATGTAAGGACATATCAATGTAAGTCCTGCAACTTAGTTACACAGTAAAAAACATAAAAAGTACATAATCCAAGACAGTATGGCTGGACCTAAACATCCAGATATTCCTTCCTTAGGTAGGTATTTGGTTTTCAATTTTGATATCTGTAAAAAGTTGGAAACTCATCTACAATGCTGGCACAACTAGCATGAATGGAAATGGAGCAATAGACTGAGAGACATAAAAAAAATCCACTCTGGCCCAATTGCATGGTGTAAGCAAAACAGCGACACCTACCCTAAACACGGTCTTTGTGCACCAGTGTTATCCGGCCACTTAAACCATGTGGGAATGCATTTTTTCAAAGGCTACATTGTGAACGAGAAGTTTGCTTTTAGCAGAGAATGTGGACAAACTAATCTTCCTTGCACACAACAGGAACAGTGTAGAGGGTGTGTTGAAGAAAGTTAGTGAGTTAGCTAGCTAATATTCAGGGCAGCCCTACAAGACAGACAGGATGAAATCAAGAGCAGTCTCTTTTGATTTATGTCACACCATGACCAGGTGAACTTGTTTGCTTATTCATAGGTTGCTGAGAACTTCTTCAAGTTCTTCAAGTTTAGGCCACACAGAAGTCGTCTGCTGGCTTTTTTCTGCTTACTTTTAAGCTTACTTACGTATCTTACTTACCCAACAAAGAAGCAGAAGAGGCAGAAGAGTGTGTTCATGAGGCCAATATCGTGGGAGATGCGGGTGACGATTGCCTGCTGACAATGCGGACACACAGTCTGCACCGGTGAGGTCTGGAACATTTCCCCCTGCAGTACGGTCACAGTGGTGGCTGCTCCAGGAGGAGCCAGGACGGTCGCTGTGTGACCACCCATATGGACAAAGTGACTGGGACCAGGGCCCATCTGTCCTGGCATCGGGTGAGCAAAGTGACCAGGCGGCGGTGGGTAGTGGCCGCCTGTCAAGCACAAAGTCAAGTTAAGGTATCAAATCTAGGCATACAAATACAGAACTATGCTGACTGGACTGGCCTGATAACAAAGCCTCTATGTTATTGAGAGCTTCCTGAAAGAATCTCATTCACTGTGTTGAGGGGATCATTATGATGCCTTAAGACTCAACAGGATTGGCTCCTACTGATCAAAATTGTAGACAAGTGGCATAGTCATAGTAGTACCATGCAGCATATCTGTCAGCCTGTTTTGATGCTTTAAGTGTTTACTTTATGATACATATGTGCAGCACCTTGTGGTGGTGGTGGCATAGTCATTGGCATTGGCATGGGTCCTTCTCCAGGGACATGTGGTGGAAGGAAGCCTGGCTGTGGGGCTTCATAGGGTGGAGGACCATAGTCTGGAGGCAATGGTTGTCCCTGTTGAGGAGCAGTTCTTACAGGAACTGTTTCTGCAAGATCACAAAGACAAATTTTAAAAAACATGACACTTATCAACTTAACCTTAAGATGAGCAATAATTTAAAGACCTATCAAAATCATATTTAACTCAGTTTCTCTACATGTTTTTGCTGTACTTGGTATTAATTGGTGATGTGGGTCAGATCCATTCAAGCTGTTATATGACACCTGTAAATGTTAAATTAATGTCACCAGAACACAAACTGCTTTCTTCTGGTCTGTGTGGTTAGGTTGACGTTTCAGTTTCACATTAGCATGAAACACAACTCCAACTACTAGTCAGTTTGAACTGCCAAGTGCTTAAATATCACACTGCATTCAAGATGCTGTTTTTCTTCATAAAGATTCGTGATTAGTGGATCTGATGTGTACTTTTCAACTAACTCTGAGGCTATTTTTAAGTCTCCATGGTGATAGTTTACTCAAGCCACAATGATTTGTCAATAAGATTTACCACAGTCCTGCATGTTTAGTTTTCTTACCAGGTTGTCCATTCTTCTCCTCAATGAGTGGGGCACTGGGACCTCCAGGGTATGGGGGAGGAGGATCGCTGGACATGCTGGTCTATTTCTGTACAGGAAGAGGGGTTAAACACAAAGCTCCTCTCACAACTCTCCTGTGGACTTTGCCCCTTGAGAGTAATACGCAGTTAAAATCCTGTGGTTTGTTACTCTGTGACACAGACGTCTCCCAACTTATAAAATGTTCCACAACAACAGTCAGATAATGAGATACTTGGTGCAATCTGACGTTTGAACAGATCTAGATAGAGTACTGTGTAATTACATGCGCTCTGTCTCAAAGTTTATGAAAGCTAATTTAATTTTACAGAATCTAGGTTGAGGGTCATTTCAGTTTCTGTCTAATGTATGACAAGAAAAAACAAAGACACTCAAAATAATCCACTTTTTTACATGTGACATTTCTACATGAACCCACATACTGAGTTATAACATACTGTATAGTTTAATAACTACACCTACGCCAACCTACAACACCTCTGAAATAAAAGCTATTTATATAGCAGTTGTGGAAACTATGTGTTTAACTTAATTTAATAGGTACTGTAATTCACCCCTGACAAATACTATTATATGCTAATATTAGCACATTCACAAAGTACTGGGTAACAGAAAAATAAATATTTACCTTGTGCTACAGGGTGAAGAAAGATTTCACCTCAGAGTACTGCAACCTGTAATATGATGATAAATAAAGGCAAAGGTCTTTAAACACGAAAAATGACTATAGAAAGATAACTTCACTTAAACAGGCCGCCAAAATCAAAAGTAAAAGTCTTTTTCCCTCGGTACCTGCGTAAATATCCTCCCACTTCACAAAAGTGAAACACCATCGCAACAGTGCAATTTTCTCTCGGCACCAGTTAGAAAACAATCACACTTCATAAAAGTCTGTGACTGATTGATCTATTAAAGCGCTCCTGGGCTAACTGTTAGCTATCTGATGGTTTTAATCCTTTCCCAGATAATCCAGCTCAAACCCACTTGCACAACTAACCATGAATATCTTCGTTACGTAATTGAAGCGAGTGAAAGCCAGCACTGGTGTTATCTTTAAATGGGGCGTGCAGAACATATATTTCGCATTACTGTCATCAGTGTTGTTGTTGTTATAATTATTGTTATGATCATAATCACGACGTGGCTACGTTAACTGACACGGTAGCTAAGGAGGACAACCCAGAGTGATGCTAACATTACGCTACTAGAGCTAGCTAGCATTACATTATAAATCGATGAGACTGAGTTACTCTTACCTAAGTTAGCACTTATAATAAACTGAGGAACGATTGTCTCTGATTGTGTCTGTATTCGGCTTGTTAGATGACTTGGAAGTTGTGTTTGTTCTGCTAAAGCTAAGCTAAAAGCTGGACAAGTTTGCTATCTGCCGTTAGCTCGCTAGCCAGGCGTCGCCATCCTAAACATGAGAGATTAAAGGTTTAAAAAAATGCCAGAAATTTCCGCATTAATGGTCTACAACACCGTAAAACATTGCTTCTGTTAGCGACTATAATAATGCAGCTGTCGCTGCGGTGAAAGGCAAATTACCTGGATTAGAAAACGTGAGAAACGCTGATTATTACCCGCGGTGTGACTGAAGTTTGACGTTAGCTGCTCCAGCCTCCTGACGAGAGTCAACATCCGCTGACACGGTTTCACATCACACTAAACAGGCAACTATTTTAATCTTTATTATTATTAAATCTTATTTTAAATTTAAATTGAAACCTGTGAATCATTACAGATTCCTAAAGTAGACACTAAGTACACACATTGTTGGATTAAAATTATTGCAGGCATAATATTATCTTGCGGACAACAACAACAACAATAATAATCATCATCATCATCATCATCCTAAAATTTTGGCAATACATTTTATTTTGAAAGTATAGTGAATTCGTTGGGATGGGAATCTGTTTCACTTGATAACTGTTCCCAACATCCGACCAGTTGACTGGCGAGGTTTTACATTTATTATCAATACTAATGTGTACATACACAAATATGCATAGATGTGTAATACAAACTGATAAATACACAGTTTTTGAAGCTGAAAAGAAAAGACACTGTCTAACGCAAGAGAATCAGGTAAACCATAGGTGTTCACTGCCCTCTTGTGGTTACAGTGAAGAATTGCAGAACAGTAAACTAGTAAACAGCAATGTAGATGTATGCCCTTTGTAGAGGTGTACCCATCCTTACATCTGTCCTTTACCAGTCATGTAGGTTTGTACGACTGCAGCCACCTCTTCCAAGTTTGTGGGGTTTCTACTTCTGAACAGATGCACAGTCACTTTAAAGGCCTAATACTTTCACTGTGTTTATGAGCTAAAAGAGAAACAATGCTCTTGTTACTAAAATCAGTTCAGCACAATTTCATAAAAGGCATTTTTGTTTGTTTCATTCTCAACATTTCGACTATGATCTCTCTTCGTTTGATCTCGTATAATCGTATTTTGAATGTATTAGCGTTGGTAGTGATGGTTTGGAAGTCTGCATTGCCCCAAGTTTTAACGAGAGTTTTCTCATGTGTAAAACAGTCTTCAGGAGAATCTCCATGTTAATTTCCCTCTAGTGGCCAGTGTTGGGAACTACACTACATTTCAATGGCTGGCTTTAGGGCCGTCCTCCCCGGCGGGCGGTCCCGTCACACTGACCGAGCGCTCCCACTGTGTGGAGCCAGCCAATCAGGTTGACTCCCTGCTGGGTTAGCACAGCTCTGGCATAACAACAGCTCGTCGCTATTTGTTTCCTGTTAGCATTAACTTCGCAGCATGGCCTCCCCGATTAACTGAACCTGTAAAATGTTAAATTAACGACAGCGTCTCTTTTCGGTTGATGTTATCTTTGTTTTGGCGATAGCGTACGCAGAAGACAAAGCTAATCTGCTGCTGTCGCGCCGTTAGCTGCCAGCTAACTGTAGCTAGCATCGATCCAGAAGAGAAAGATGGGGTCCATCCTCAGTCGCAGAATCGCTGGTGTTGAGGATATCGATATCCAGGCTAACTCGGCCTATCGATTTCCACCTAAATCTGGTGAGTGATTGGAAAATTGATTTCACAAAACACGGATATTTTAAAGCAGGAACAAACATGGTAGATAAAGAAAATGAAACACGTATGAACGTAGATACACAGATTTGACTGTTTTTGTCGAGCGGTTAAAGCTTTTATTGGTTGTAAAATGAGTTGACATGCCCATCACTACATAGCATTCATACAATCTGAAAGTATATTAATAAAATGTAAATGTTGTGAAAAAAGAAGCCCAAAATGTTCTCAACGGGAAAACATGTCCTGAAGCTTGCTGTTTTAAATGGTGAATTGCATCTGTTGTCATGTGAGCATCATTTGATCAATTTAATGTGGGTAAACACTAAAATCTGTGAATTCAGATTTGATGTTGGCCATTATTAATGAATAATGTTATAACGAGAAACCTAGATGCTTTTCTCTGAATTATGTTCAAAAGAGTCATATTACACTTAATTTTCTTTTTGTGTAGCCATATTGCATTTTTACACACAGATCACTTGATGTAACTGCACATTAATTGATTGTTGACACTAACACTAATCAGAATAGAAATTAATAATGTCATTGTTCATCATCTTTTTAATCTTGCCCTCCTTCCAGGGAATTATTTTGCCAGCCACTTCTTCATGGGAGGAGAGAAATTTGACACGCCACATCCAGAGGGATACCTTTTTGGAGAAAACATGGACCTTAATTTTCTTGGAAATAGGCCAGTGCAGGTCAGTACCATATGCTACCTCACACAACTTTAAAACTGCTACGACTACTGAGATTAAATAATGTTACTAATTTAAAATCCCAAATCAGTCATTTATGTTGCTCTTATTATTTTACTAGTTTCCATATGTGACGCCTGCACCCCACGAGCCTGTGAAAACACTGAGGAGTCTGGTTAACATTAGAAAGGACTCTCTGCGTTTGGTCAGGTAGGAAGTACGAGATATTATATATTAATATTTCACATATGATTAACTAATGCTTATGAAAGCTCTTGTTTTTAGGTATAAAGATGACTCTGACACACCCGTGGAGGAAGGTGGAAAACCAAAGGTTCAGTATGGTGTGGAGTTCACCTTTGATGCTGATGCTCGGGTGGCCATCACTCTCTACTGCCAGGCGTTTGAGGAGTTTTCCAATGGGATGGCAGTGTAAGGATTAAATCACAAAACTAGTTTTTAATGGAACTGTGGTTGATAAAGCTTTAACCATTTATAGTTCAGAATTGTAGCTGGCATTTCATTAAAAATGTCAAATCTAAAAACATGTATGAATACTGCCTTAATTGCACAAACAGGACACGTGTAGGTATCTGCATAAGAGGCTCACTACTTAAAATTTAAACAAATTAACTGATGTAACAGCTTCATAGTAAAACATATGCCGGAGACATTTAAACTTCCTTTTACGGGTAGCGAGATTCAAGCCTTAGAGCGCAAAGACTAGAATAGATACGGTGGGTCCTTAGCAACCACCAGTCACCATGGATACTGCAGATATGACTTGGAAGAAGATGAAAGTCATAGTTCATGTTGAATTTATTGTGTTATGATGAGACTGAAAGATGATTAATTTTTCTGGAATGAAAAAGATCATTTACTGCTACAGTTGTACTATGCTGTTCAGTTTTGTTTATCTTTGCTTTCTCCCAGGACACTAAACATTTAATTGATTATTCAAGGAAGTCAGATTTTTCTTGTGCTAATCAGAGAAAAACAAGTGCATTGGCATGTCTGAGTCGTCGTGTTCATGACTCTTTCATTTTCTCGCACCCTGACCGTTTTTCTCTGTGACATACTGTGCGCAGGTACAGCCCAAAGGATCCATCTATGGTCTCTGAAACTGTGCATTACAAACGGGGTGTTAGCCAGCAGTTCTCTATGCCATCTTTCAAAATAGATTTCAGCGAGTGGAAAGAGGAAGATGTAAGGAAATCACAAATATAGCTGCTTACGTTGAAAAATCAGTGCATCGTCACAGTTTTTAAATGTATTATATACATGGATACATGCTCTCCTACATTTTAAACATGCCTTATTAACCAATAAAATATATTTATTTTTTTCCCTTAAAGCTGAACTTTGACCTTGACCGAGGAGTGTTTCCCATGGTTATCCAAGCTGTGGTTGATGAAGGGGACGATAGGTCACCAGAGCTGCACTGACAGTCATGTTTATCTTTGTCAGTTGATCTTTATCAGCCACAACCGGGTTTGTAATAACCAGGATATTGTTTATGTGTTTTTATTCTCCCCAAGATTGCCTTGGACATGCTCATGTACTTTTGGCTGCGTTTGAAAGAGTATGTATCCAGATAAATATAAATCATTTAAGGTGAATAAAACAATTTGTTGTATTGTATGTGAGCTAAAACATGTTTTTTTACCTCCAGCATGTTGATGGCAGCTTCTCTGTCAAGCCCCTGAAGCAGAAGCAAATTGTAAGATTATAAAGATTCTTATCTTATTTTATTATTGACATTCTTGAAGCTGGGAGTTGAATGTATTTCATTTTGTGGATCACTGACATCTTGATGTTAACCTAAGTTCAAGCGAGTAAATTGTAAAGCACATGCTGCAGTGTAACATACAGCGTGTCGTTAGTGCAGTGCAGTGCAAGATGTTTTACTCAGAGCATCACTCATCCTCACATCATTCTGCAGCTTTTAAAGAACCCATGTTCCACAGAAATGCATTACTCACAAAAAGTTAGGGATATTCGTCTTTTGGGTAAAATTTCAGGATGAACCTAAAATGCACTATAACCTTTACAGGTGAACTTAATGTGACCTTCCCTAAACT
>JAUMHL010000029.1:10938622-10995509 GCA_032362345.1 Sandelia bainsii
AAGGGCACATGACACGTTATTGAGACATTGACATTTTTTGTTGTGGTATACTCACCACTGTTGTTGGCTTTTGTTTCGATAAATTGTTTGAGATGAGGAAATCACCATTGCATGCTTCTACTTAAATGCCCTACTTTCATGATACAATATCACTGTAGTGTGAACTTTTTACGTTTTCCATAAATTTCACCCGAAAGCCAAATATCCCTAATTTTTTTTTATCAAGTACATGTTGTCATAGATGGTTTTGATTGAGACTGTAACATGCAGCAATGAAATATGCTGTTGCTTCAGAAATTGTTCTGACCTTTTCACTTTCTGTACACTTGTTATATATTTATTGTAAATTCAAATGGATAAAATTGCAAATTTTCCCACAAATCAATATGTAATAATCCACAATGACAAATCTAATTTAAATGTGACATTTCTGTTTCTATACCTTTTTTATCAGGTGGACCGTGTGAGCTACCTCTTACAGGAGATCTATGGGATTGAGAACAAAAACAACCAAGAAACCAAGGTTCCAGTGAAAATTTAACTTACACAATCACAGTGCTGTAAATGTTCAGCCGTATTTTACTTAAAGAGCTTATGATTTTTTTCTTCCTCTTTCTAGCCATCCGATGATGAGAACAGTGACAACAGCAACGAATGTGTTGTCTGTCTGTCTGATTTGCGAGACACACTCATCCTGCCCTGCAGACACCTGTGTCTCTGCAACTCCTGTGCAGATACCCTTCGTTACCAGGCCAACAACTGTCCAATCTGCAGGCTGCGTAAGGAGCAGTACATTATTCTAATTTAGTCATATTATTAATAAAGCAATGTCAGGGTTTAGTATAATGTAATTAAATTACTGTGTGTAATTTGACCTGTTGTTCTACTACGTAGCCTTCAGAGCACTACTGCAGATCAGAGCTGTGAGGAAGAAACCTGGAGCTCTTTCTCCTGTGTCCTTCAGCCCTGTTCTGGCTCAGACTATGGATCATGATGAGCACTCTGTAAGTCTCATTCCATCTGTGTGTAATAGGCTAAAGTGGGTTAAGATGTGTAGCAAAAATAAAGGAAAATTAGGAATGAATTAGGGCTGCATAATACATTTCTCCTTGCAGTATGAAGTTATGCAATAGAACAAGAACAGAAAAAGACATGACTGAACTTTACAAGTTTTAGATTTAGATTCCTTCCGTAACATATTTTGAACAGATAATATACTCATTAAAATGTGAAAAGGGAGCAATGTGATAGATTTATGCCGAAGTTTATTGAGCACGTCAGTATGTTGTGATTAAATCAATGTTTCAGACTTTCATCAGGCTCTTACTGTCTACAAGGTTTTCCTTTTCCTTGAAATCCATAAACAGGGCTGCTGGAAGACTTTGTGAAGAAGTTGCAAACTAGTGTTGTATGTGAAATGTTGCATTTGCAAAAAGCTAATTTGTTCCTTTTAAAATCTAAGGATGCGTTATCACCAACAGTCCTCGTGTACATCTCTTTACAGAGCTCAGACTCGGTTCCTCCCGGCTTTGAACCCATTTCACTGTTAGAGGCTCTAAATGGTCTGCGGTCAGTGTCTCCTGTCATCCCATCAGCGCCTCTGTATGATGAAATCAACTTCTCGGGAGGTCTGGGAGGTGACAGCAGACAGCTGAGCTCTCCAGAGCATTTAAGTGATGGGAGTCTGCAGAAAGGCAAAGTCAGCAAGTCACCTGACAGGTAATCCCACAATGAAGATGTTTAGTAGTTAGGTTAGGATATAATATTAGACATGTTAAACATGTTTCTATGGGTCATCTTAGTTGAAAACCCCACTCTACATTAAGCTTGGTCAGTAGTCGGATTGAAAATGTATCAGTGACTTACTTGCATGCATTACACAGTTTCCCTCCACACTTGTATGTTTTCTGCTCATTAATGTTTTACTTTGTCCCTCACTCCAGTACTCTTAGGTCGCCATCCTCTCCCATCCAGGAGGAAGATGAGGAGAAGCTGTCTGAGATGTCTGATGCTCAGCCACACACCCTGCTGTCCAGCAGTCCTGCCCCTACAGATGTAAGCCAATCACGTCACCACATGACATTAAAACTCTAAAACCTCTGCTTTAACCTTTAACATGTTTTTTTCTTTCTTCCTTCCAGGCCACAGCAACTGAGGACGCAGCAGAGTCTCTGTCTCCAGATGATGGTGGGTTTTCTCATTCGGCACTTAGTTAACAGTCAGTAATATGTTTGAGTGACACTGACGCTGTTGCTGTCCTGCGTGATCCAGACGACAGGATGCATTCTGGAGACATCCTGCAGGACTGCATCAGTGAGCACAGCAGCTTGACTAAAGCAGAGAGTGACCCACAGGGCAATCTGTCTTTGCCAGGTGAGAAATTGTGTTTCAAGACCAAAGAACAAAGACTGTCAAGAAAAATCTTAAATCCACAACAAACAGGATAAGTATGGAAAGACAAGGAAAGAAGGGAGATATGTAGTCTGTATGAGTTAAGCTACAAAAGAACAACATAGACATCTACCTTGAGACAATGCAGCAACTGCAGCTTCTAAAATGATCTGGGACTCATTTTTGACTCTTTTCTAGTTGATAAATGTCTGTTCTGGTACTCAAGCCTGTTCCCTCTCTACATAGTCTAAGACTTTAATGCTTTAATTCACTGTGCTTTGCATCTAACCTGTTTGCTCTTGTGCTTCTTTCTGTTTCCTAACACTCCTCTCCAATTACCTGTCATCTTGTCCCTTCGTACTGCCTCACTTTGGGTCCTGATTCCCAGCTCTAGGTCCTGATTCATGCTCTATTGGTATGGAGGAATAACTGTGGTATGTAGGCTTTCCTGTCTGCTCTGTCTCTCTGTATGAGCCCTATTGTTCCAGCTGCAGCCTGTTCTCCATCAATATATTCAGTGTCATTTATCACAGCTAAAAAAACGATCCAGCAGATATTTGTGAATTTGAAGACAGATTTACTACAGATAAGGTTGTATGTTATGAAGAAAAAGCACAGTTTCTTATGTGCATCATAACTGAGTGATGTTGCGTATCTGTTGCTTCCTCCTCAGGTTCTTCAGAGTCAACAGAAAGTCTGAAAAGTCAGAGCACAAATTGCTCTAGTCAGCCTCTCCTGTGTCCCACAAGCAGCCTTCACATGGAAGATGAGCACTTCAACCCCTGACTGTTCCCACCTTTTTCCCTCTCATCCATCACAACGGATATATCCTTTAAAAAGATCAGTATAGATCATCCCGTCCCTCTTACTTTTACTTCCCCATCCCCAGCTCAGTCTTCTGCTTCAGCCAATAATGGGCATGAAACAAAATTCACCAGGACGAGGGAGGACTCTGTTTATTCCATCAATGTCTGACATTAGAGGAGAAATTTGACTCATGCAAAGATGCTTTCAGTACTTTACTCTGACTGATCTTTAATAAAGTGTGTTGTTCCCCCAGCTCGGAAAACATTAATTAGCTGTCAGATGGTGTTCAGTCGTGTGTCTTGGCCAGCGTTGTGGTCTAGTAATTTTGGATTCCAGAGATATTTCACTGCCTGTCATGGTGGTGCATTTAAGCACACTTACTTTAAATTAACTCTGTATTCATTTGCTTGACACTAAATTCTGAAGATTTTATAAAGACGAAGTTTTTATTTAGATGTTGTATTCATCAGTCAAACACTTTAATGACTTGTACTTGTTTTTCCGTGAAGATTGATTTGGCTTATGAGCAGATATTTTAAAACATTTCTTATGTGTCTGTGTGTCCAGTTGAAGTGATTTTGCACTCTGACAAAATTGTTTATAATCCATTCCTTATAACAAGAGTTTCTGAGATTTGTTGAAGTTGTCTGCAGTCTTAAACATCTACATGTCCACTTCTTATGATTTCAAATGATATATCCATGTGTCATAACTGTACTAGAATATTGTGTAGTTACATCCAAAATGGTATACTTATTGTATAGGAAAGAAAATCCTGAAAATATTGAAGTAGTGAAACTAGATTCAGTTAATATGAACATTATTTAAGATCTACAGATTCATATCCTAACAGCTGAACTCAAAGATAGCTAAAGCCTGCAACAAGCATAGATGCTCCAGCTACATATATGCTGACTCCATGTGGCACAGTAAGTCTGCTTGTCATATGTGTGGCACCTCTGTACAGTTTTTTTTTTGTGGCAATGCCAGTGTCTGCTTATGTGATGTAGCTACAAAAAAAGGGGTCAGGTGTTTGTGTGGCTGCAACACCTTTACTCATTGTTCCTGTATGTATAACACCATGCATATAGATCTATGTGCCTTGAATCAATATGGCTGCCTGCTTGTTGTATTGGAAATTAGTGTTCTTCTAAATCCTATAATATTCAACAATTTTCAGCCTGTAGACAGAATTTTTAACGCTGATGTACAGTAATTTTTTCTATCGCACACGTCTTGCTATCTTGCTATTGTTATTGAGCAATATTAAATTTAACTGTTAATTTACTATGTTATGGCCATGTATTAATTATGCATTTAATCTTAGCATTTAGGTTCAAATGGATTATTAATGTATATTTGATTTAAAGGAACACATCCAATGCAATAGATGCAAAAACTCTATAGCATTCTAATAAGTGGGCTAGCATTTGCATGTGAATTTGTAGAGGCTTAAACCTCTCAACGCTTTAAAGTATTGTAGTTATTTTGTCTTTTCCCCTCCTGTTCCGTGCCATTTCAACTTGACACTGTGCCTTCCTGTTCCTGTTCTGACCACTATTGACCTGGTATCCAGGACAACTCCACAGTAGGTGGTTTGTGGCTCTCTGTAAGATCGACCTGTATTTCCCCATGTGTATAGCAGCATGTGTATAACAATAAAGAACAAAGATTCAGTACTTCAACTATCTCTTGTTTTCTGACCCGTAACAATATATCTTTTTCACTTTTCTGCTTATAACATTTGGTTGGCAATACTCTAGTTTGGGGCCTGAAGTATACTGACAGAGGCACGTTGCTCTTAGATTAACAGAACTTTTTAAATGATTAGTCATGACCAAATAAAATGTGTGAAAGGTGTTACAAGGTAATGTAAAACATGTTATGAAGAAGCAGCTAGGAGTGCCAAGGAATGCAAATTATTTCTATTAAAAAAAGTACCAGCAAGTCCTTTTTAGGGCAGGACTGTTATTAACAAGGACATTTACAGATTTCTGTTTTCAAATACATCCTTGCATTTGCAGGTATCATCCCAACTTGCATAAATCAAATCTGCCAAACTTACACTGAAGCTGATGAAGCAATAGAACATCTATGCTCTTTTATTACTTGTATGGAAATAGTATCTTATAAAGGTTGTGTGATATCACAGTTTCCTTTTCTTTTGGCGTGCTACAAATACTCTGGTCCATCATTTCAAATGGAAAACTACAGAAACAAACGTAACAAAGGTGATTGAGGAAGTTATTTTACTGTGTATGTACTCTGGACTACACCGCCCACTGCTGGCTAAGCAGGCAACAAAACTGATTTTAATTGTATACAGGGCATGGACCATGGACTGCTGTAAAACCATGAAGTCATGCTCTTAGTTAATCTTCTACCCATGAGTTTCTGATTAATATTTCCGCTTGATCCTGTCTGTCTAAAACATCCTCAAAACATGTTTATTTTTTGTTAAGTACAGCTTTGTGCTGTAGAAAAACTATTGAATACGTTCATTAGGGAGCAGTGCTACTGGCAACTGTCTGGTCCCAGAAAGATGAAGGGTAAACAGTAAAACTTTGTATTGTCAACAAACCCATTAGAGATGACTCAGAGCTAAGTAGATAAATACTAACACAAACACACACAGAAATGCAGTTGTATTATTGTTTGTCATTAAAGACATAAACAGGAAGATGTGTTATTTTATTAGATTCAGGTCACACACTAGAACATTTATACCCCAAACTAATTTGCAGCCTTTGTCTCTAAAAAGGTATTTTTCTGAACCACTAATTCTTATTTCTATTAAATCCTAATGAAATTGAATGCAGCTACCTCTGTCATGTAAGGCACAATCTTAAATCCAAATCCTAACAGGTTGCACCACCCGGGATTGTGACCTGTATCACCAGATACATATATCATGTTATTATGCAATATTTTTATACAAGGACTAAGAAAACTGGTTTATATCTATGTTTCTATTTGTTTACATCAGAAATGTTTATAAGTATAGAAAATGGCCTTATATATTTAAGTATGATCAGCTGGTTAATGCTGGTTCTCTCACTATAAGATACAGTCTGTAGACGCATGTATGGAGGTTGACATGTACTGGATTGGACTTTAAAAATTGTGACACAGTTTCATGCTGCTTTCTCACTTGGTTACAATACATACAGTATTTACAAGTACTATAAAAATGTATTTATATCTTTATAAACAAGTAGTACACTTCAGGATGAACTTTTCAGCTACCTGAACTTTACATCTGACTACGTTTCATATTTCAAACATAATGACATTCTTGTGCTGTAATAGTTAACTGCTGCTCTCTGCTTATCTCGACCAACAGGTGTACGCAGTTTAAAGTTTAATGAGGATTCAGTTACTCTGTGGCCACGGGCTTGTCTATGAAAACATAATACACTGAGAAAGTGTGTGAGTGTGTGTGTGTACACATACTCACAGGCTGTAAATGAGATTAGGGTCTATGACACTTTCAACCAGAGAAGGTCAGTGGGTGAGGCTGTGCTGTATGTCTATAAAGTTAATCTCCTCTCATCATATGTTGCATTCTCAATCTCTGTTTCCATGACACTGTCCTTTCCCTCTTCCTTTTAAATGTATTAGCTAAAACATGGTATCCTCAAGATTTATAATTCAACTGGTTATACCCTACAAAGAATAATTTTAAACACTGGCCTACTCACTCAGGCCACACAGACTGTCAGGTTACAAGTCAGAAAAGGTCATTTCATCCCAACATTTGGTGATTTCCCAAGTAGAGACGCTTCAAGACTGACCAGGTGTCCAGATGTAAGTTTGTGGCTTGAAATAAAGGAGATTTCCACATTCACCACTGTATGGAAGGTCAAAAGAAAGCTTTAGGGCAAAAGAGTAATCCTTAAAACAGTTCTATTTTAGTTTGATCTCTTGAGACTACATTAAACAATATTAGGGCTAAGCTTCAAGCCAGGTGGTTGTGGGGTGAAGCCTGTTCGGCTGTAGAGAAATAAATAAAATAGGTCCAGTTCAAAAAGACGTCATACAAGCATTTTCTATTTGTTTAATTTCAGTAATTGCATATGCATAACAAGGAAACACTGTTGATT
This sequence comes from Sandelia bainsii, assembly GCA_032362345.1. NCBI lineage: Eukaryota > Metazoa > Chordata > Actinopteri > Anabantiformes > Anabantidae > Sandelia > Sandelia bainsii. The sequence goes on from JAUMHL010000029.1 coordinate 10,945,924, forward strand.
AACATTTGAACTATGTTAAATACAGAAACAACATAATGTATGATATAGAGCACAGAGAACACTGGGAACAGATTTCCTTAAGACTGAACTCAAATAGCTCTTTTACTATATTGTATTGACAGTATAATCCTGTGTAAATATGATTACCTTGGGCCAGTCAGAGTCAGTGCTCTCTCATTTAATTAGCTTGTGATAAACCTCTTTGAGGCAGGAAATCATCCTAACAGAAATCCACACAAATCTCCCCCATGACTCACTACTGATAAATTAGCCCACATGCCCTGGATCTCCAGAAACATGTATACCTGCATCCAGTCACACCATGTCTTACTCATTCGAACATCTTTTTCTCTGTTGATGTTGCGTGGTGATAAAACTAGCCTCATCTGATCTGGCATAAAATGTTAAATAAATAAATAAATAACACATGCAGAAGATATTCTTAGTAAAGTTATGGGAGATATACAGATGATTGGTTCAGCTATCCTGATGTGAGGTTATTCAAAATTAAAATGTACAAAATTCACAATGTAATTCTGCAACAGTAGAACTGTCTCTAAACTTTATTAAAAAGGCATTACACAGATAAAATACCCCACGAACAAAATATCAGTCCTTTGAAAGCAGGGGATTTAGAGACTTTGGAGGCACGTGCACAGACAGTTATCCTACTTTGAGATGACCACTTTAAAGTAGAGATCAGAGAGAAAGAAGAGGAGGAGGAGGCGAGACCAGGAGAGACCCAGAAGTCAGCGTCTTGCCCACTGAGGTTAGTTGTATTACAAGCGGAGCTGTGGGACAAACAGAGAAGAGGGGAAGACTTCTACTTTTGGATTTGACTCCATCCGTGAAATATTTTATTGCAAACAGCTCAAAAAATAAAAGACGGATAAACGTAGTCTACTGAGTAATCATCAGCACTGCCCTGTCTTGTAGTATTGAGGCAACATGACACAGAAGGTCAGCAGCTCACCCTTCCTCAAGCCCTTCTTTCTGAAGATGCCCGTAAGAGTGGTCAGCCCTCTGCGGCAGAGACGACACACACTGCCCGCCAGCGAGTTCAGGAACCTCACGCCACAGGACGCCATCAGTGTGTTTGAGATTGAGAGAGAAGGTAAGTCTAGTTCACAAACAGAAAATGTCTTAGAAATTGTGTTCCATATAGTAACTAACCTGCTATGTGTTTACACAAAATGCGTGATTAAATGTATAGAAGAATTTGACTGAATTTCAGTGTGTTTAAAAAAACACACAGTGTCATTAGAAAAAAAATAAACTGCTATTTTAGTAGAGTCTTTGGAGTTTTTAAGTGTCAGTTTAACTTGTAATTGAACATTTTTTTCATTCTTTCATCATCATCAGTCTCTGGACATGACCCACTGCATGAACTGATTCTTTTCACCCCCACAGCATTTGTATCTGTGTCTGGAGAGTGTCCACTTACCCTGGATGAGGTGCTTAACTTCCTGGGTCAGTGCCCTGAGTTGTCACTGGGTTGGTTTGAGGAGGGTCAACTGGTAGCTTTTATCATTGGCTCTGGCTGGGACAAGGAGAGGCTCTCACAGGTATGTATAGGAAATCTGTGAAGTGTTCAATATGTCAATCTTAATTTCACTTCTGGGTCTCATTCTGTCACGAGATCATTAATTCTTCCATGTAATCTCACCCCTCTAGGAGGCGATGACTCGTCATGTCCCAGAAACTCCCACTGTGCACATCCACGTGCTGTCAGTACATCGTCACTGTCGCCAGCAAGGCAAGGGCTCCATCCTGTTGTGGCGCTATTTGCAGTACCTGCGCTGTATGCCGGGCCTCCGCCGAGCTTTGCTGATTTGTGAAGATTTCCTGGTGCCCTTCTACCTCAAGGCTGGCTTCAAGGAGAAAGGTCCATCAGCTATCTCTGTGTCCAACATGCGCTTCCAAGAGATGGAGTACATGCTATGTGGGCAGGCATATGCAAGACGGAACAGTGGTGTGTAGTCAAATCAAATCCCAACTCCCTAACGCCCTTCTTCCAGTTACTCGCCTCTAACTCGGACTCAGGTCAGTGAGGCTTAACAAAACACACAGATGGACAAATGGAGGTGCAGGGTCAGTGTGCACCAGTGGTCTGGGTTCACTGTTGGTTACCAGGTCTTACGTGATCATCTAATGTCATCACCTCACAGTATCCCACTAAACAACTATGAGAGGACTGTGTGAGGACAGAGAGAACAAAGAGCTGACACATGCAAAGAGATTGAACCAGTAGATTTGCTATTGATAAATAGCTCATCAAAAAAATTAGCTTATCAAATTATATTCATTCTATTACCCCCAGTATGTTTTTGTGAGCTTAATGTTGTTTTCCATTTATTATTTTTTTGTCAAATCATTCACTACTCACAATGTGCACTGTAATGCACAATGGCAATTATAATAGAACATTTAGAGCATGAAATCCGGAGAAGTGATGCAAATACCACTGTAAACCACATAAATCAAAATGTGTGATGAATTCATAGTGTTGTTAATGTAAGAGAGAGTCAGGACCTACATACTCATCATGCATTATGGATGGTTGTACAAATGAAATGTACTGTCTATGTTGCTCAATTTGAATAAACTATTATAACATTCAAAAGGCATTTTTTGGTAATTAAGAGAAAATCACAGACCATTTTAATTTGTAGATTTGTTTTTACTGTTGTCTTCAGTTACACGTAAGTAAAGGTAGCTAAAACACTACCATGTCCAAAACAACCATCACTTCTTGAGAAGTAATAAACAATTAAAACATTCGAGTGCTCAGCATAATGTAACAAAAATATGGCAGTAGTTGGTACATTTATCAACAAGGCACAAAAGGTATCAATATTTGACTTTTTGTCCCTGCTTCTGTGTAAGGTTGCCTGAACAATAACAATAAAACCTATGAAGTGTGAAATTAAAATACAATATTCTTTCTCTCTGTAATGGCGCCAGGTTCTCTAATTTCTGCCTCATGTGTACAAGGGCAGCTGGGGGTTTTGATGAGGTTCAGAGGTGCCATATCTTGATTCACTGGACAGTGACGCAGCGAACAGAGATGTGACTAAAGGAAGTCCTTTTGATGGGTGGCATAGGTTTTCATACTGACAGAGTAAAAAAACAATCAAACAAACAAACAAACAAAAAAACACAAGCATATTATCATAGTTCACAGAGAGGGGGCGGTAGTGCCCCGGCCATACAGGGGTACAGTGCAGACACAGACTGGCTGTTAATCACATCAGTCCACATCTTTTGACCTGATGCCTTCTTGCTCTGCTCATACTGTCCACACTTCAGTGAAGGTGAGCATTGAGGTCGTACTTTTCGCAGAATTTGTCCGTGAAAGGGATGCAGGTGAGTAACTCACACCATTCACACTTGATCGGGTACACGTAGAAGAGCACCACAAGGCCTGAAAAGAGCCCAACAAACACCAGCAGGAAAACAATGATCTGACAGCGTTTGCGGTACAGGTCTGTGCGGCCAAAGCTGATGTAGGGTAGAAAGGCGAAGGACAGGAAGAAGCCAGAGATAAATCCACAAATGTGGGCAAAATTGTCGATCCAGGGCAACAGCCCAAAGGCAAAAAGGAAGAGCACCACACACAGCAACTTTGTGAAGGCCCTCCAGGGCTGGGCCAGGATCTGCCAGCTCTGAAACAACTCCACAAACAAGCAGGCCAGGATCCCAAACTGAGAACCAGCTGGACCCACCTAAGACAAAGAGGGAGAAATGAGCAGAGGAAACATCACAAAACATTCACAAATAGGATAGGATTAAATAATTCTTTGCTTCATGTGTTGTTTCTAATATATTTAGTTAATTTCCATATAGAAACCTCTAACACTGCTACAGGGTTTTGCTGTCTTGTCTCTGGGGTTCGTAGACAACTGCTCTACCAACTGAGCTACTGCTGCCCCAAAAAATGAGAATGCTTCACAATTGTGATTGTATATGTAATTATATGTATTATGTATGTATATATGTATATGTATTACATATATGTATTGTATTATATGTAATTACATATGTAATTGTAATATTTTGTAGTGTGTGTATTGAACAGATGATCACCTCTGCTCTATAGGGCAGGAAGATGGCTGAAGCTAAGTTGCCAGTGATACCACTGAGGATGTAAATGATTGAGATGCGCAGCCAACCCGCCAGCTTCTCCAGGTCCCTCAGGATGGTCATCTGGAAAGCCACCGAGACCAGGCAGTGAAGGATCCTGAGAGGACAGACATGGACAAAGTGCTCATGTGAGTGCAATGTGTTTTTTGTGTGTATATGTGGGTGAAAAGCCACACGTGTGGGAAGATAATCTGTCCTTGTTCCTTCTGTGTAAGTCCCTCAATAGCTGACCGGGGATGACTCTGAGTATCAAGAAAATCATTCTCTATCTCACTGAAGCTTAATGAGTTTGTGTAGCAAGGGCACTTTGCTTAATTACCCAGGAGACAAATAACAGACAGCGTGAAGATGAAGAACTGCTCCTCTTTAGAGTAATGTCAGCTCTATGTGCTGACTGACTCACAGGTCTAAAGTGAACATACTTAAAACATATGAAAGTTTTGTTGGAGCAACTCTAGCTATAAGCACATGGTAGGAGCATAACCACAGCTGGTTCACCTGGCAGGTTGATTCACATAAATCGCAACTTTCATTTTGTTGCCCAACATTATTTCAACATTTTTCTACATAAAATTAGCAACCATTAACTAAATGTTTGTATGTAGACCATCTGTAAATTCACTACAGTATATTCCTGCAACTGTTTATTTTTCTTCTATCTTTATATCTACTTTCTTCCACCTACTTACACTGTTGTAGTTTTGTATATTTTTGTTATGTAAGTACATAAAGAACTACTGGCATCTGGATGTGTTATACATATTTGACTAAATCTTTTAATCAACCTCAACACTTGGTGCAAATACAGTCCTTGAAAACACCTATCTAGACTGTTAGACTAAGACAAATTAGACTTTCAACTGACTAAGATGCTAAATTTTACTTCTGGTTTATCAAATTTGCTTTTCTTTGGATCATTCTGTAGAAAATATTTCACTGATTCTTTTTAAAATTGTTTTTTAAGTTGACTTGAAAAAAAAAATCTTATTGTAGTAGTATAACTGAATATGTTTCCTCTTCTTTTAGTCTGTGTCTTTTGTTAAGTAAATCTCTGATTAAACATAATAAAAAACTTACTTGCAAACTTAATAAAATCCTGATAGCTATTGACTTACCCAGCATGTAGGAAAAGTGAGAGCCAGAGTCTATAAAACTGATCTGGGATCTCTGGGTTGAGGAAATGCAACAGCCCACATACATCATCCATGCAGTGCACCTGATGAAGAGCAGAGAAAAGTATACAGTATTAATTAATGCTGCCCAGTGATACTAGAACTGAAACACCCACAGAGATATCAATCAAGAGAAAATATGACACATACTGTTACGTTATGTGACAATCTAAGATCACAAATAACATGCAAATGAAGAACAACTCCTACACACTTCCTACCCAGAAATCTTACTTTGGATCTCACTTAATCTGTTTTGATATTCACAAAGTACACAAAGCAGTAAGCCAAATTAAAAACAGCCACAGACATAGAACAAAAAGCTAAGAATTAAACTGCTTCTCTCCCATTAGAAAATTAAATGTCAATAAGGAGAGTTTCTTACTTGAGAGCAGAGGGTAGCCTCCTCATGAAAGTAGCCCTTCATGAAGTCACAATATTCCCGGGATGTGATTTCACACCTTGAACAATACAAGCCATAATTATTAATACAGTAAACTAGTTTTCCAACTATTACAATGCAAATAATGTTTTTGTAAATTGTCTCCTCACCTCCCTTTGGTTCCAATGCAGCAGGGCCGACCTGTGATGGTACAGTCTATATGAGGCAGGTTGGTGTGGTTCCCTGTGTTGTACCTGGTACAAATCTAAAAACCAGAGCAGAGTAACAACAGTCATACCTTCAGGTTAGATTTAAATACAAATTCTTTAAAGTTCAAGCCCAATATGGTGTCTGATGTCGTAGTAATAGAAATCTAAAGCATTGCATTTTTAGACCCATTGAGAGGTCAGCGCAACGATGAAATGCCGAAATCTGATCGTGTCCAACATATCCCGAAGACTGTCTTTTTTGGTGGATGTGTATAGTTTCAGAAACTTATCCCAAGGGTTAATTCAGTATAAAATAGTGTAGTATTGACTCTGGGAAGACAACTGGTTGCACTACCAAGAAACAAGAATGTTTAAACTGGTACTATGTTTTAATTAGAAGATAAGTCTTTCTTTCTTGTCAAACAATCCTACTGCTGCATTAGACTGACAAGAAAACTCAAACATACTGCAGATAACATAACTGAGTGGAAATTTATCTCAGTTTTTGTTCCTGCGATATATTTGCCAGGAAGGAGAAATGCTGACAGCACCAAAGATTGTGTATTACGTCCAGTGGAGCCAAATCAGTGTCTCATGAAGGTCAGACCTCATGAGAGTGTTCACCTGTGATATAACTTTTTAATATCAGAAGAAGAAGATGTTTTTACTGTACTCACTGGCCACTTAGTGATGTCATCAGGCCATTCATGGGGAGACACTGAGGCAGGCTCTAAACATATCCTGTAATGAAACAAGAAATATGCAAATTACCACCAATATCAGTTATTTTATGTTTGTAAGCTAGTGTAGTAAGTGGAACAAATGTTTTTGCATCTTACCTGGGATCCTGATGGCATACTGAGCCAAACTGTCTGTCTTTACCATTTAACTGGGGAGTGCTGGAATGGTTTGGCCACTTTACCCACACAGCTAGAGTACTCTGAAAAAAAAAAAACACAAAGAGAAGGGATTAGAATCGTCCACAGCTTTGACCTGTGTGTATTGTAAAGGTCAAGCACAAAATATTCAAGAATCAAGAACTGGGTTTTTTTTACAGACCGAGCATTCCTCCTCTGAGGTTTGGACACAGCCAGAGCGATCGTTCCGCACACAGCAGGCAGAGTTACGTTCGATAGCTCTCTTTTCCCTGATAAGTTCATGTACCTGCTTGTCCTGCCGCATGCATGGAGAATATTTGGCCCCCAAGTGGATCAGAGCTTCCTAACAATGCATATTTAAAAAAAAAATGCAATATCTGTTTCCGCGTGACTTTTGCTTTTATTATTTTTATCTGTAACACACATCAACATAGGATACAGAGAAACATGCTTACAGAACTAGGCCCGATCCAGAAGTTCTCCTGCTGTACAAACTTGACATTTTCATACACACCTTTGTTTCTTAAAACCTAAATGAGAAGACATGCAAATTACAATGAATCCAAATAACATGAGAGAGCTGTAATCAGATTAAGACACTGTGAAAGTGTGTTAACAGAGATGCTCATCACTACTGAGCTGGGACTCACAGAATCAACGGTCTCATGCTGGGAGAAGCCCACCGGTGCAATACCATAGGTGCATACGGCCAAGATAGTGATGAGCAAATGGACAAAAGTGATCCAATAAGTAAAAAAAGGCCTAGAGAAACAGAAAGTATGTACTGTATTAAACATAACAGCAATGGTCATCATCCATCAGTGTCATCCACTGAGGAACGTAGAGAGAATATTAGTCAGTATGTGGAGTGGTGCAGTACCTATGGTCATCCATGTCTTCTATTTGCCTCTTGACGTAGCTGTCAATACGTTTGCGGTAGGTGCGGTTTGTGAGCTTCCCTACCATGCCCAACCCATAAGGCCTCTTTTCTCGAGCAAAAAGCTTCTTGACAGGTACAACAATGCGCTGTCCACGACGCTGTCCATTAACACTCACCACCTCCTGCCGCAAGGGCACCTTAGGTGGACCTGGAGTTCCTTCTTTGGCTTTACGCCACCCTCGCTCCAAAGGTCTGGAAGAGGTAATAGAGGATACAAATGGGAGACAGAAATTTAGAAATTCAGATTAACGATGAAGGAATAAGATAACATTCTATATCCCTCATGTAATTAATTACATGAAGAATAACTTCATGTAATTAATTATCGGCATCTTTTCAAATTAAATGCGGTTGGTTTAGCATTTAGTGCAAGAAACAATTTCAGTATCGTGGATCAGTGTTAATCAGTGTTTGTGACAACATAGCTTGTAATACAAACACTGTTACCCAAGTTGCACAGTAACTCACAGCATGAGGTGACTTCTCTCCAGCTCTGTTTTATCTAGGGCACTGCCTGTCAGCTCTGTCTCATCCTTCTTGCTGCTAGGCTCTGCCTCTTTCATGGCTGCCTCAGAGGGTGACTCAAACACCTCATCTGCATACGTGGACAACTCCTCCTGCATCAGAATATCCTAGAAAGAACATAGTGAAAAGTACATTGTGAGTAGAGACGCAAATAACTCAAAAAATTCAAAAATAACAATGTTTTTCTGCTTTACTCTGGCAAAGAAAGATGTGTCCAACTCATCAGGAAAGTCAACCACATCTTCCTCCATGAAGCTGCCAGGGGTAAAGCTTCGTCTTTGGATCCGTCTCATAGTGCTCTCCCGTAATGAACGCCCCTGAGAATCACATTAACATAGACATACAGTATATGCATTTATAGCTGTAATTTTTCAATCGAAGCAGGTTATAGAGTAACACAGTCCTATAAAGTTCAATAAAGTAGAGAAAAGTACATGTACACAAGTGTTCACTTTTTTCCTGCAAATTATTGTATAGATGTTATTTTTGAAAGCACTGTACATATTTGATGTGTTCAGTAGCTGTTATCCCTCTCTCTCACTTACCTTGACCAGTGCTGCTGCAGCCCTGAAGCTCATCTTTGCCACAGATTCCCTCTTACGGCGACGAGGCAGTCGGTTGAGACCTGAGCGGGAGCTGGTGAAAGAGCAAAGAGAGGCAGCTCCAGGGGTGATGGGGGTCTGAGGCACACTGTAGCCATCCACCTCCTCCACCATACGGAAGGCTCGTCCTCGTGCCAATGGGTCCACGATCTGAATTCCGAAGGAAACAAAAAATGGTAATTAGAAAAAGCCAAACAGAATTAATTATCAAGATATGCCTGTATTTTACTTTGAAGAATTATGCATACTACATCTTATATATTACAATTTGTTTTTTTCTGTCCAACAATTGCATTGACATGTGATTTTCATCAAAAAGATGGATTCAATATGTGAATTCCTTCACCTTTTGCATGCCATGCTGTGAACTGGGTACATAAAGAGGAGGCGGGGTCTCTGTGCTGGTTAAGGAGATGTTGTCCTGGCTGGGCAGATCCATCTCTCGGATCACCTGTGGTTTCAGCTTTCCATAGCGCAGGCTGCAGTGGCGCAAACTTTTCCTCTGCCATTTCTGGGTGGCATCGCCATCCTTACTGACACCAAACCAGTCCGCTGTTCCCCTAATGCCACAAAAACTGACCTTTCAGATCTGGGTCACTGGATGCACTCTCACAGTGTTCACATGTTCAAAGAAAGAGAGGGTAAAAGGATGACTGGAATTCTAATGCTGCACATAAATACCAACATATTTAGATTTCCTGATATTTAGTACCAGAGCAAACAATGTTACAGCACCCCCAGGCCAGGAAGTGGAAGTGGAAACATTCTTCAAAGGAAAATTCAGGCAAGCTAGCTGTTTCTTCACTAATTACCAGCTGCAGAGTGAATGTTCAGTGAAGTTAATCTATTTCTCTCTAATTCGGCTCCATCTTTCTCTCAGTAAATCATTTTGCTGGTTGTTTGGTCCTCCTCGAAATATATGTCAGAGGCATAATTAAACATATTCTAAAAACATATAATTTCTTTGGTATTGTGGACATGCCCTCACTAACCTTAGTTTCACTGAGTGTGGTTGAACATAGCGTCCTCTAAAGAGGTCATGATCCCTGACATGTCAGCCTTAAAATGGTGCCTTACTAACAAATAGAATAGAATAAATAGAATAAACCTTTATTATCCCACGAATGAGAAATTTAAGTGCTCAGAAGCAGCAGTTTCTCATGTTGGATTCAATTTGACAGATGTGCAAAGACAGTGACTTCTCCCTCCACCAAGCTGGGTCATTAATTTAGCTTAGAAATGCAGAGGAATTTGCAAAAAGAAAATGACAGCTTTCAGTTTCAGGTCCTGTTATGACTTATTTAAAAAAAAAAAAAATCTCTGTGGCAATGACATAACTCACAGGTGCAGCCAGTGACTAAGAAACGAAAACAATTCTTATGATCTTGTGATGTGTGTCTCATATGTAGCACACATTTTTCTTCAACACTTTAAAACATTTACCAAATCTGTAATCTAAACATACATAGAGTATACATTGCATGACATTTATCTCCTCATAGTAAACCGGTGAGTACACAGCAGACCTTCATCCACCTGCAATCTTGTGAAGGACCTCCTGCCATACCTGAGCAGGGTTCTGGAGAGTGAGTGGTGTTTCCTGGTGCTACGGCGAGCAGCTCGCTGGCCCTTAATGGGCACTGTGTTAATCCGCTCGAAGTGCACCCTTCTGCTGCTGTGACCAGGCAGAGCAGGGCCGGAAGGTGGCGAGAAGGGACAGATGGAAGGAGGGGGAAAGAGAAAAGAAAAACAGGCAGTGAGAAGGAAAAGTGCAGCTGGACAGTGCTGTAGCCATCATGCAGAGAGAGCAAAGCATACTGTTAAGTTGGATTTTCAACATCAGGAAAGTTATTAACAGGCAGACGACACTGAGGTTGTTAATCAGAAATAGCCATGCAATATGAAAAGAGGTAAGAAAAGCAAAGACACTGTTGATACCATGGGACACACTCTGCCAGTATCTTCCATGTAACGCATAAAAGACATAAGGACATGCTGCCTATATTATATAGTATGTCATTGTATAATCTGCAAAGCCAAGAAAAGTCTACCAGATGTAAATAAAAATACAATTTCCATTCTATATTGCAAATGAGATGCAGTCTCAAGTATAAAATGTTGAATAAGTTCATGTTATAACCCACATATATCAGCATGTCAGCATGCAGCATTGGTCCAGTGTATTGCTAGCTGTCTTTACCTCTTTATTGTCTGAGTGATGGATGACTGGCGTTGCAAGACAGGTCGTCGGGTGTCAAAGAGGTCGCGAGGTGGGGACTGGAGGTGAGAGTTGTCCACAGGCATGCTGATGCTGCGTAGGAACCCCTGCCTCTTCACTGGCTACTTGGGAAACAACACATAACCAACAGAAAAATAAGGGCACAAGTCATGACAAAATGACAAAAATGAGAAGGGAATTCAGTGAGAAGGGGCACCTGAACAAAAGTGGGAGGCTCATCTAGTGACATCTGAGCCGTGGGAATGTCCAGTCGGAGCCAGGGAGGTTTTTTCCTCTGCAGGCTGCTGGTGCTCTCCCGCCGTGGTTCAGCCATGTTCTCTGTCCCACCCAAGGCCTGCCAGCTACACAGGGAGAACATGTCATTATTATAATGACTCTGTGAATCACATGTAATCTTAAGTAGCTGTTAGTATAACAGAACAGGCATTGTTTGTGGTTATAAACACGATGGCTATGAATGATTTGTGCTGCAAAACTGTTTCACAAGAGGGTGCTAAGGCCTCTTTTTTGATACAAGCATGGGTGTTCACATATTTCTGTTCATTAGATAGTAAAGGGGAAACCGCAGAGAAAAATCTTCAGCTGTTTACCCCGTTCCACCAAAACAGTTCACAGAGCCATTTAAAAAAAGCAATAAATATTTGTGCTGCAGACTGAGGAAGTTTGCAGTCTTAAAAATAATCCTTTAATTGTAAAGTTAAAATCAAACACAACCCTTCTTTGTGGTTAAAAGTTTCTCCGCTTACAGCAGACACCAATCAGAGTCTAATGATTGTGTATGCATTCCCGAGATGAGGCCTGTGAACCACAGGAGTTGCACGGTAAGCTTCAGCATCAGACCGCCTGCCTGTAGCTGGAGCCTTGTTATCAAGAGCCCCTCATTTTATTGTCCCATCGAACCTCACTGCTCCAGGCCTGGTTGTTAATTTCTAGTCATTTTAATTCCCCTATAAATTGTGTGTATGCATAGCCAGTTGCAGGAATGATGTGATCAATTTCTTGCTCTTATAATTATGATTTTATTTGTCAAGAAATTCATAAAGTCATTGCTGCTGAGAGTTAAGTTAAGTTAATACTAGATTCCACAGAAGTATGCCTTTTTATCAGCCTGGCTACAGTGCTCAAAAGAAACCTGGGTTGTTCTTATTTGCCTCAATTAATGATGAATAATATGAGGTTCTAGCTTTAAAGGGTTTTTTATAGCCTTTCCAGGCTAGGCAAAATTCATTTAAATTAGCGCGACGCCAACTCCTTTCCAGCTTTCGCGGTGTTTGCTTTAAGCTACGCATTTGTGAATTGTACCATGGAGCTAGACTCCTCTGATTCACTACCTTCTTTTTCAAAGGGGAAACAGTATCAAGTATTGTACGCAGTGAAGCTGCAGCATTATCAACAAGATAATCGATAATTGTAAAATTAAGATGGCCGTCTTCCTCTGTGTTGATACATGGCAAAAGATGATGGAATCATTTCCTTACATTTAGTAACAGCAAAGAAAAATATTAAACGGAAATGTGTGAATTTGCAAAAGAGGGTGTCTCCTCAGCTGTTACAAAACTAAAAAAAATCAATTTGAAAAATCTGTTACGTTAAAATACTTCACAAGATGGCATTTTTACACATAGTCGCACCAGGGGCTTTGAGCTTTGAGCAGTCACACCAGGTCACATTCTCACATCTCTTGTTACATCTCCAGTTTCTTGAGAAAAGTTAACAGATTCTCGTGGAAGTGATGATGAGTAATGTACATCTCAGCAGAAAAAGGAGAAAAACTCTAACTGTCTATCACCAATGTGTTAATATTTAAACATAGTCTAGAACATGGCCAACCAGTGGGTTCGAACCCAGGTGACAGTGCTAACAACCACACCACCCACCATGCCACCTCATGTTTACATTTCTGCCAAAATAAAGTTGTAGCAAGAAGCACTAGATGAGAAAAAAATAGATGAGATACAATATTTTTAATGCAGTGTGCATTATAAGTCCTTATAGTGGGGTTTCATCTTTCATTCACTGTCATTCTAGAAGGTTTTGACATTGTGAATCTATTAGACTTTTATATTGACTGTTGTTTGACCTCCCTTGACATTGTCCGGATTGTGATACCAGATTAGCAAAGCAGACTGGACTAAATCCAACTGGTGCAGTCAGAGTGTGAGAAAGAGATGAGTGGATGAAATGTTTAAGCCTATTCACACTTTTCCACTTCAACACATTATTTTTAAAAGAACTAGTCATCTGCCTGTAAATTGACTGAAGAATCATCACAGACTTTATCACTCTGGCTGACTGCCTACTGATATTTTGGAAATGCAAATGTGACAGTAGTATCTCATTTTGTGCACGACTCACTGTTGCAACAGCAGCCCTCTCTCTTGCCCCGGGATAGAACACCCAACATTTAATTACTTTCACTATTAGTTCGACCAGCAGGGCTCCAGAAATAGAGCAGATCTGGGAAGGGAGGGAGCATTCACTTGAGGATTGCAAATAGGAACAGACTGAGACTAAACTGAAAGTAGACAGTGAGAGAACCTAATTTTCCTCCATGCTAAATATTGTCTGATTGCTAAAGCTTTGGCTCCTCCTGTTAACTCTGTTTGCCCTGAATGTGTGTTGATGAAGCTATGCCTTTAGAGAATGAAGGAGGGATGGGTGGAAGCAAACTACACAACTCCCATTGTTCTGTGCTGAGATTCCCCAGCTTTCTGCTTTAGTTTTTTCCTGTCTACTGTCTCCCACACATTTTGTTTTAACTCGCATGTGGTCTCTCTGTGAGTGACTGCCATTTCCAGGCAATTACAGCCTCATGGTTCCTGTATGCCTGCTGTCTACCTGCTTGTCAGATTAAACCCACACAGGGACACCTAGAAAAGATTTCAATATACACTCACTGGCCACTATATTAGGTACAAATGTACAATCTGATGCAGCTCTGCCATGGATTCTACTTTTAAGGTTATAATTTAAGTGAGTTTTTGTTGAAACTGTCAGAAAGGTGATACTTCTACTCTATGTTTATTATGTTTATGTTTATCTGTATTATTATATTTACTGAGGTCATAGTGGGTGGTGGAGTCATATTGGAGTGCATATATATTATATTAAGAGGTGTGGCTAATTTCTAATTTATGGAGCGACCATGAATCGCTTATCAGTTGATAGGGCAGTCGTCTACGAACCCCAGGGTTGGTGGTTTGACTCCTGGTTCCCTGATTCCAGGGCACATGTCGAAGTGTCCCTGGGCAAGACACTGAAACCCGGACCCTTTGCTCCTTAAATTCAGTGGTCTGTCCACAAGGACTTCCCCAAGGGGATTAATAAAATATCAATTATTATTATACATTTTTGGCTGCCCTTTTTACATAAATGAGGGGGCCAAACATTAGATTCTCTGTATAGAATTGCATTAGGATGTACAGGCATACCTAATGAAGTGGCCAGTGAGTGCATGTAAATGAAGTGAGATAGCAGCTGAATTATCTGACAGTTTTAAATGACCACAGACCAGAGCCTTTACTAAACACCTGTAAAAGAAAGACAACATTCCAACCAATCCAAATACATTTCAACACATACTGTAGACATGTCGTCTTAGAGGAGATGCTAACAAAACCTTTAACATTAGTGATGCCATGTGGTTATTGTTATGGTTTTCCACTAGCTAGCTAATAATTGGGTTGTAAGAGCATTTGGTCACAGCCCAACGTAAACGTCCAGTGTTTGATAAGACAGCCAAGACAAGTGGCTAGGAAGTCTGTCTCCCTCATTGTCTTTCTTCTCCCTCCAAAATCAACGTGGTAGCTGAACTGACATGGGCTTGCGACTTGTGTCTGAGGAGGAGTTTGGCTTGAACAGTTGGCATAGTCATTGCTCATACAGTACACAAGCAGGGCCATGACAGCCACTGACTCATTTCTCACCATGAGGGAGCACTCATGTCAGTCATCTCTACTTTGAGTGACAATCACAAATCACTGCATAGAGAAGGTAAGACTCAAGGCTCGCTTCTGTCTGAGAAAGACAGGTCTTCATAGGCAGGAAGTCCTTGAGAAGCAGATATCCTTGGGGGAAGGATAGTTGATTAAATTCTGTGTTTGGCAATTATCCAGGCTGGAGGATTAGCCTTCCCTTGACAGAGCGTGTTATCTGTTCATGGTCAAGTTTGGCAGTAAAAGAAATTTCATCTTAAAGCGACGGCTTAGTGAGACAAGACTATACTATTCAAACTATTCAACTTGACCAACTTCTTAGCTAAAGTCTTACACTCAAGGTGATTGTGCCTTTTTCTGGTTGAGATGTCGTTATTAGTTTTCAAGTGATGATACGAGGTTCACATTCTTCAGCTCATCATGATATAATCTAGTTTCTATAAAAGATGTGAGTCTAACATGCAGATCTAAAGAGGGAAAACACCCACACCCATAACTTTGCACTGTGCCTCAAAAGATTGGCTCCCTGCCGTAATTTTCTCCTTGTGAGAAACTAACACTTCCTACTCAATCACGAGACCCATCACAACCCTGATTGTTTTTAATTGTCAGGCAGAAATTTCCTCTCCAGGCAACTTCTTCTCTCCATTAGGCAGGGGAAGACAGGCAGACAAAATGCAGAGGACAAACTGATGTCTCTCAAGGTGCAGGAATGTCCAGCAGACCATAATTACTGGGGTTGACAGGCATAACCAGCAGTCTGTTTCTCTGTCTGGGGAGCTGAAATTTATTGTATTATGTTCTGCATACAAACTCAAGCCGAATGATGTTTTCCATTTCATCATTTAATATAATCACTTGGTAAATGGTCTCAAGTCTTGCAACAAAAGGCACTGGCTTATGAGAACAGAGCTGTCACAGGTGAGGCTTATAGACAAACACAAGACAGGCTCAGCTGTAAGTGCCACAGTGAATACACTTAAGAGCCAGAGTGAAAAAGCTAAGTGGGGGTAGGAGCCATGTTAGTGCTTAATTTTGTGCTTTTTTCATTGTGTATGTTTCTTAGACTGCTGCTATGCTTCAAATATACACAGAGGCTTAAAAAAGAGGCAGTTTCTCGTTCATCATAAATAAAATAGTAATCTGGCCATTGGCTATTATTTATTCAATCTGTCATTTTTTTTGCACAGTTTCTCCCTACTCTCTTCTATGTATGAACAGAAAAATGAGAACTACTCACATATTATCTACGAAGTGCATATGGCTGTATCATATCAGTTGTTTTAATAACTTGTTAATTAAACATTTCTGGGATAATCTTGTGACATACTTGCACATTCTTAAAAATCTTCTCTATGCACAGGCATTTCTAATTTTAGCGAATGCCAAACCAACATTCCTGGCAGAAACTGAACCAAGCTTAAATGGTAGAGCAGAAAACCGCATTGAAATCTAACCATTATGGACAGGAGCTGGCTGGTTTCCGGGTACTGTGTGGACCCTACTGCTATGCACTACTCTACAGGAGGCGGACTAACTGCAGCAACACTGAGGGTGGCTGACAGAGCTGTGTCATTGAGGCTGACAGAGCCTCAGGTGGCTGGCCAAGTAGGGCTGTGCTTGCTGCTGGCAGGGATTAGAGAGGCAGGGAAGACAGTAGAGATGAGGACTCGTTGCCTAGCATAGACATGCAGGCGCCATGATGGATAACCCCATTTATCTGGGTAGTGAGAAGTCCAGTTACCTCATTCTTGAGAGCTGCAGAGCTTTCTGACCTCAGGTCTTTGTTCATCCTTTCCCTCTGTCATCCTCTTTCTCTTCCTGCATGTTGCTGCTGCTTGTTTGTCCAGTTTGTAATCATATTGGTCAAATTATTATTACAGGAACATTTTCTCATGCATTAGTACGTTTTTCAATATTGTGGGATGTTGCTACAATTCTGTGTAAACTAAGCAGGTTTCGAATTGATTAACAGATGATACACACATTTGTGTTGGTATTTGTTTTACTGAAAATCTGGTGGTATTAACAGGTTGTGTTAGGGCTTCCCAGTGCTCTAAGGGTTAGTCATTCATTATGAATGCTCCTACTATCCATTGTTTCTCAAGTCTCACTCCACGTTGGAGGTGAGGTTTTAAACTGGAAACAATGGAGGGAAACTATGTTGTCCACTTACTCTCCCCAAGTTATTTTCTCACTACTATAACTATTGATGTTATAGTAGTATTGGTAATGGGCTCCTCTGAATATAAAAAAAGACATACAAAGCAAATCATTTTCTCAAATTAAATGTCATTGTGAAATCAACCTCTATATATTCTACAGTAGCTTCCCTTAAATGAGATTTCGCAATGATGAGCAGAAACTCATGACCACAATGTGCATGGGTGGAGGCATGTGTGAAACAATAAGAAGCAACAGATCTGGTAATTCACCCTGACCCCTGATCTAAATATAAATCATTTGCACTTAATAGCACTGCAGGCATGCATTTTCTGTAGCTCCTGCAGGCATACGAGGCCCATCTGCCTATTAACAGCAGAAAATTTCTTTTGATCTTTTTATAGCACATCATGCTTCCAGCTGGGATGAATTAAGAAGCTGACAAAGATACAAAGCCTCTGATATTTCACTTGGGAGAGTAGAAACTGCAGACATTAATACCAGGTGACTTCACCAGTTGTGGAAGTTGTTTTGGACACAGTCACATGTATGATATAACCAAAGAATGAACTATAGCATTTTTCAGCAGGTGTCTCTTCTTTTGTGGCTACTCTGGTGACTGAGTTGTGGTCCACAGTCCAGGCTCAATGCCTCAGAGCTCTCTCAATTTCTCTTTCTGCCCATCTTACGGGAAGAAAACACTAGCAATACACAGCTACAGAAAGTGAAGTGCTGAACAACAGTAAAGCTGCAGTCATCTGAGTTGACCCTGGTGACATTTGACAGGCTGTCATACCAAACCAGCCCTTACAAAATTAAAAAACACATACAGAGAGACAGCCGAAATATCTGTTGCAGCTGACTCTGAGATCAAGTGTCACAGCTAGTTGAGGGGCAGGAATGGTGGGCAGGTGGGTCTGCTGTTATTGGCAAGGTGGGGAATTAAATTAAAGGTAGGCATGGACAACAGTCCCAGACAAGAAGAGTGGAGCAGCTCATGCCTTTTCCCCCATTGTTTTCCACAGGTCCTCACCCCTGGCTGTCAGCACCGCAGTGGGATTTTACAATCGAGACTGAACCTTTTAGTCTCAGTGGTTTCAGTCTGGAGTGACAGACTTGCATCGGTCCAGGCTCCCTCACTGTCATAACAGTGTTTACTAAATGACAGGATCAAGTGCCAGAGATATGAATAGCTCATGAAAGTAAAAATGGTCTTCTAACAGAGGGCTGTGTGAATGTGGTATATTTACAGAACTCAATTTCAAACACACTCCTAGATGAAACTGTAGACTAGCATAAAAAAACAACCTCAACATCTCTGGGCGGGCTTGTTTTGCAAAAGCAAATGTGACTGCACATCTAGAAAGCCATACATATCAAACTGGTTTAATAGAGGTGCATGTGTCCATTTATCTCTGTGCAAGAAATGAAACCATCAGAAATCATATCTGTGTTCCTCATCATACCTGCATCCCTTCCTGTTTTCTTATACAAAGCTTAATATAAAGCCATGTGGGTGCACATCCTAGAAAATTGCGCTTGCTTATTTTATCAGCACAAGATCCAGTTTTTCACTGTGTAGCAATATCCTGCACAGGAAATCAATATGATGAAGAAGTGTGACATGTTTACAGTATACAGAAATCAAGATATACAATTACTTTAATCTCTGTGTTTACAAAAAGAATAACAGCCAACTGAATATCAGCTCTGCTTTAGCACAAAGTTTTCTTTCCTTTTGCTACACAGGTGAAACATTATTACATGCATAGTGAATTCAGCACTTGAATTATTTAGCCATTCTGCACAGGTGAATTATTTACTACATGCTTCCTACTGGAGCTGCCGCGCACAAGGCTGAGGCCTGTAGTCTGAAGGAACTCTTTTCTCAGTATAGTTAATGGGTCTGTTTTAGCTCCCAACAGCAGATAGCAAAGACATAAAAAAAAGGCTCAATTATAGTTAATCTGTGTCATGTCCAGAGTTGTGTTTGTGCCTCTAATCTTGAGGAAGCAGCTGATAGTAAAAAGTCCCTCGGCATGAGCTATATATATATATGGTTTTATACAATAACAAGAGCGCTGTGCGTATATGCTATAACTGCATCCGTAAGACCAGGTTTCAGCTCACAGTGACTTGGCCTTCACCACTTTGGGATAAAGCAGTTGGTACATAGTTAGTTTTAGACTGGGAATCAAGCTTCTGGACCTGAAACTTAGTTGTTTGCTGTAGAAGCTTATCATCAACGCACTATATATCTAGCTGTACCCTCCAAGGAAACTTGGCACCTGCAACACAGAGGGAAAATTCAGTAGTCCCAGAAACCTACTACACAGCTCAACACTGAAGCATAAACAGTATGTGCAAACAGTACGGGCAAAATGATCTGGGCCTGTTCGAGCTACGTGTTGAGGGCAGTTAATAAAATTCTCAGATAGAAGACTCGGATACTCCAGAGAAACTGGTCTAACCAAGAGCTACAGGGATTGAATGATTGATGGCTGCAGTTCCACATCTGGCTTGTCTAATATCCATCCATCCATCCATTTTCTTAACCGCTTGTCCTCGTAAGGGTCACGGGGGGTGCTGGAGCCTATCCCAGCTGTGCTTGTCTAATATATAATATAATATACATCAGTATATTCTGCTGACAGTGTTGAAAAGGATGAGAAGCATTTCGATTAGGCTCTGCATTGCACAAATGAAATTGATATAATTGGAATCTAAATGTTAAAAAAAGGCTTTTTAAAAAACATTTTAGAGGTGATGACACATTGTCATGTAATATGTATCTCACCCTTTAAGAGGAGTCACTTTAAAAAACAAAGGAAAACAAACCATCGCAAATCCCAGTCCTCCCCAATGTGTCCTGAGACTACAAACCTACAAGTACCTTATTGTTTACAGGAGGTTTGACCTTCTCTTGTTAAGTGAGTAAGAGGAGAATCTCAGAAACAGCATGCCCTAACAACATGTGATCCCCATCTAAATAGTTTCCACCATGATATCAGCCTGAATCAAGCCTACAAAAGGCTGCATTGTATAGCCTGATGTGGACTGGTCTGAACAAGGGTCATTGTGCAGCCCGATCTTAGTCAAAAAAACAAGAGCAGGATGAAGTTTGGTGCACTAAGCAGATTCCCAGCTGAGATAATTACTTTTGTGAGGCATAAGATGAGTTAACTTCATTATGGTTTAGCGGAGACATCATATCGGAGTGTTAATGGATGAAAGCTATAGACAAGCTGAGCTTAAACAGTCATAGAAGCAGAAAAAACAGCACCATAGGCTCACCACCTGTGTCACTATCACTGTTTAGGCTTATCTTTGAGAACTAATCAATCAACAGCAATAAAAAATAGTTCACAAAGGACAGCCCATCATCTCTGCCATCTCACGTCCTCTGTGAAAGACCACCAGCATTGAGAGAGGTCAGATTACTGCTTATTTTACTAAGGAGTGTTGGAAGGAAGGAAGTGCCGAACAGAGGAGGGGGAGACATGCAAAAGAAGGCAGGAAACACACTGCAGACCAGGCACAATCTCTGTGTCCGGTCCACATGACCACGGAAACAACATACAGTTACTCACATGCACAGAAACACATCCACACAGCACATGTAAACATACATATCCCATCCCTTGCTATGATAAAGTATATGTCACTGCCGGAAAACAGAAAACAAAAGTGCCTTTTTTGACTCAGGCCTGCTGCTCACGCTGGCCCTGCAAAGACTGGGCAGAGAGTGAGTTCTTAGTTTAGTGAGACGCTGAAGCTGACACGTCTGTTGAAGAAAGCAAAGGAAGTGTGGCCTGGAGCAGTTGGACAATGAAAATCAGCCACATGAGCATGGATTTGCAGAGGACAGAAAAGAGGTTGTGAAGTTTTGTGTGACACAGATCTTTCCAAAGTCAAGTGGGCACTTTGAGGGGTTTCCAAAGCGATAATTTGTAAAAGTGAAGCATTACTTATTTTGATAAAAGTTAAATTATACTTAACATTTCCTTTCAGTTGCTGAAATTATTAAAAAGCCTCAGATGGATGCAACCCTCACATGCAATTTCAGAAAATGTCCAGACCTTTAACTGAGATAGTAGTTTATTGATTTACTGCTTAGATTTTCACCTCTGTAGGCGACTGGGAATATACAATATCTACACATGCATATGTGGGCAGGGTGAACATTTGAATATGTGTCTACAAGTGTGCAGATGCAGATGTAGGTTTGCACAGCCTGACTTAACAGTCAAGTGATGAGGTCATACCAGCAGCCTCCTTCTGCACAAAAATACATTTAGTGTCACACATTAGTGTTTCATATGTACATTTTCTCTGTGAGATGACAGTACAAACTTGATTATGTACAGGGAGCGGAATTTTATTTTATTTTTGCAGAGGCAGTAGCTTCAGAAATCTATTTAGACAGGGAATTTTTCCAGTTCCACACACAACAACTAGGTCACTTTTATAAAGATCCTATTTGAATCTCATTTGTCTGTTATATAGTAAATATGCAAATGAAAGAGAAGAAGGAAAGGCAAAATAAATGTAAAAAAGCATTACATGCAAAAGCTTTATCTGGCTGGCCATTATTTTTGGAAGACAAACTGTTTTAACCAACAGATAAATGCTTTACCAGTGCATGTGATAGGAAGAGCACACAAGTCAGTCACACATCAACTATTGCACACCCCCTTGTCGAACTATTGTGTGAAACAGGAATAAAATTAACTAGAGTGTAACACTCACGCTTTAAAACTACAGTGTGATTTTTTAATTGTCTCATTTCTAACCCACAGAAGAAATCTGTGGGTCTGATGGTTACTCAGTCACTGTGGTGGGACTCAGACATGGTTCACAATGCATTTTGTCAGAGGCTGTTAATGTAGATTGTAGAGCAATGACTCAGATAAATGTGAGGTGAGATTCGGGAGTCGATGTCAAAACAAGTGAGAATAACTCATCAAGGCGGCGCCATTTCTATGACTGTATTTAAAGACATTTCTTAAAAGCAAAAAAAACCAAAAAACATAAGTGGTTTTAATAATACTAAATCCAGATTTTTTTTCTTTAGATGTACCATAGGGGCAAAAAATGTATAAAATTTAATCTCATCCATCTTAATAATATTTTTTCTAAACAATAGTCGTATGTAATATGCTATTTCACTTTCATATTTAGACATTCCTGATAGACAAGTAATGATATCTTTGATCCAAAATGAACCCCGCCTGCGTATCTTATCTCAGTAACATCAGACTGTGTAGACCACAGCACTCATATCATTCAGGATATTATTTGCAGGATCCCACAAAGGAGTTTCATACTGGGGAAAAAAGTCAAATGAGTGACAAAACCAAGTAAAATCACATTTTCAAGATTAGTTCACATGACATCCATCCACTGCTGTATCTCCAAAAAGATATTATCATCTTGTGTATCTAGCAGCTAATAATATAGCCTAGATAGCTGGGATCTAGGAGACATAACAGTGAGGATCGTGGGGGAGGAAGAATGAAGCCACGCAGCTGGGCCGAGTGATCTGTGGAAAACTCCCAACAAATGCACAGGAAAACTGGGAAGGCTGGGGCAGGTCCCCGGGGACAGTGACAGGCCCAGTGAGGAGGAGACCTCCTCACTCCTGATATAACTGAAGAAAACAAAATACACACAGACTCTTTGTCTATGGAAATAAAGTCAGTTTTTCCCCAGGTCACAAAGCTGCGCTTCTTTACTCTTTTGATGATTTGACAATCAAATACTGTCTTGTAGGACTGACAAAAGATCAGAAAAAAATAATACTGGTGAGGAGACTTTCAGATTCAGACAGGTTGGGAGAAGCTAAACAAAAAAGAAATTATGTGACAGAGGAGGAGCACAAACCGGACAGTCTCCAAGAATAGATTATTTCTGATTTGCATCATTTTGTTATGTCTTATTGTTCTATGTGAACATGGTTCACCATATATTAGGCTTCCGTACTGATGGCTTCACTATAACTGGGTGTGATCGGCTGGGCACCATAAATGAGTGGCTTTACATCATTTTCCTTGGCATGAGGAATTACAAGCCCTGTCTGCTGGCAAATAGAAGGGAAAGTTGGCACGGGTGTGAAGAGAAGCAGAGGCATTAGAAAAGAAAAGCTGTAAGTTACAGGATCAGGCACTTGTTCAAATATGCCTCAGTGCCTGGCTTGATGCCACTTAAATCAGTCTGACTGACAAACACAGTCCATCGGATTACCTTTAATCTATTTGTATAAAACAGTTGAAATGTAATTTATAAATTACATTATTCAGTTAAATGAAGAAAAAAAACATTGACACTGACTAAGATCCAACTCTTCCAAAAAAAACAGTAAAAGGCAAATCACAGAAGAGTCCAAAACACACCCTCATTTCTGGGAAAGCTGCTGGAGTGAGTTTGGTGCGTGGTATGTGATGTTGGTGGGACTGTTGAAACAGTCCAGATATAACCGTGTGTGCAGTTTCATTCAGGGAACAGTCAACTTGAGTTTACCAGTCTGGTATACAATGAGCATTCACAGCCTGTGGGTATTACGACTGACTGTGCCAAAGATAGAGGTGGGAGCAGAGTGCTGGTGGGCTGGTCTATAGCCAACCCCTGTAACAGTGCTGGGATACTGTATCAGTCAGGATGTTCCTTGAGCCGGTCCTATGGCCTGACATAGATATGTGAAAAAGTAAACAGACACTACACAATGCTGCCATTACTGCAGATGAGGTCTGTGGTGCATGGATTACACGCCAGTCTCCAGTGTGGATTAGCAACACACAAAAAGGCTGAAAATATTGTAGAGAGTATTCCTAATAAGGCAGATTTTAGAAATTTGTATATGTTGTAATTAACTGCTTTATTGATCAAATAATGTGTTTATGATTCGTAGTAAAACAATGACATTAACAACGTGCATTGTTTTAGCTGGCTTTTTTCATCATGGAGGATTATGGATATTATGTTTCCAATAGATAGAAAGTGGTATTTTCAAAACTAGTAGACCATCAAGTTGCACAGGGTTGCTGTAGTGTTGTAATGCAACTCTGTGTGAGCTTTGAAATATAGTCTTCTGTGAAGGGATTTGATCCAGTCAAGGAACAAGGTAAAAAAAAAAAATACATAATGAGTTATCTGTGGACATTGGACTGTGGCTTTTCACACTCAATTAGGTAGAGCAAAGTTCAAGGAGTCACTGCTGCTTGTGTATAAGTGCTGCCCTTTTGGGAAAAAACACATTGCATTCCCACAGCTTTGCCTTGAGGTTAACCAGCCTCAGACAAAATGTCAGTGATAACTCAAGCTACTGGCCCAAAACCACCCTGTAACTACCAACCCCAAATTAGATTGTTTTCAACTTTGCTACAGTCTAATTTTGGGTTTTAATTCTGAAATTAAATTTTTAGTAAACTGTATTTTCAATTTAGTTGCATCTCTGACCTTTCTCCAAACCATTGCATCAGAGGTTTCTAATAACTTCTGTGAATGCCGGTTCATGTATGGCTGTCTGGCTCATGATAGATGAGCCGTTGACTGAGAGAAGGGCAGGGTGGCACGCAAGCAGACGGGAGGCCTTGGAGGCTCAGAGGTAAACCTGAAATAGCCCAGCTGTTTAATTACAGCATTACATCACAACTGACTTCATGATCATGGCTGCTGCTGCTGCATCATGCCACCAATAAGATGTCATGGGATGGCAACAACTGGATGCAATGGCTGTGAGTCACACAACCAAGCCGCCAACAGGGGAAATGCTCTGAGTTTGTGCAACACCCAGTGTACTGTATTTCCAGGCAGACAAACAAGCAGCCATAGGATGATTGTTTGTACAAGTAAATGGCACTCTTCCTGTGTAATTAAAATCAATGTGCCACAACAAAAGCGTGTTTTGTTGTTTTGCTTTTTCCTCCTCTGACAAGGCAGAAGGTATTTGCCTAAATTCCTTATTCCACATGCGCTTGAGATGCCAGAGACACAACACACTTTACGTTTTTCAAACACTGCATTATTTGACATGTGAGAAAAAAAACACTTTTCCTGCACTTAACAGCTTAGTCAAAACTGTAACCACATCAAAGACCAAAAGGTACGAGCTGAGCGAGTACCATGGAGGACTATATCAAACACTGCCTGTGGGCTCTCTCACCATCAATACCTTCCGAAACCATACGTTTGAGCTCAGTTGTGGGAACAGCTGTAACCAATATATTTAGAAGGAAAGTACCTGTATTGTCTCTAAAGTCGCAGAACAAGTTGGTTAACATGTTTGACCTCGTGAGATACCGCTGCCATGCTCCACATTCACAAATCAACCTTAACTGTAGCTGTTTCCACACAAAAGAGAAACTGACTGTCATGACAAATACATGACAGGATCAGAAATCTGGAATGTAATTCTATACTTAGTCATTAAGCTTTTGCGAACACTGTGTAATGTTAACTTCTTCAATTTCATACACTCACAGTGAGTAGGTCAATTATTACAACTTTAAAATGAGAGGACAAACACAAGAAATGTATTTTAAGTACTTCTCATGACCACACATTTTCAAAAGATATTAAGTGATATTAAAACTTAAAGGAAAGGAGCTTAAAGGAAAATTACATGACACTTCATGGTGGAGGAGTTTAACAGAATGTGAAAAAAACATGGAATTATATTATTAATATATTTTTACAATGTATTGTAAAACAGCAGACTCCGTAGAAATAAATATAATTTATATATATATATATATATATATATAAAGAGAGAGATATAGACTGGCCTAAATAGCTGCTACTACAGTGTGTTGTATCTTAATTATGGATTATTACATCACAAACATACGGTCAAAGCAAAGTCTTACCTGGTCAGTAATAAAGGTAAATTTAAGGTCTCCTGGTAAACAGAATTCTCATGTGAGCAAATTTCCGACTCATGATCCAGATGTGTTTGCTGGTAAAACAGCCTGAGGTTATTTAGAGAAGCATGTGCTCTGCACACATGGAACAGTTCAGCCCAGTGACGCTCATTTTGACTGAACTCAGAAAGAGCTATGTCCAGAGACTGAAGAAAATGACCAACAATCACAGTGCGTACACCCATGTTCGGGAAAAGGCTCATTTAAGATTTCTGAGTGTTTCTTCCAGGAAACCTATAGTGGCTTCGTATTTGAAGGCCGTGTGACCTCATCAAGGGAGCACCAAATATATAAAGGACGCTCATTGTAGGCTAAAAACTGTATATGCTTGTAGACACATCATCTTGAAGTAATTAGACCACATGTGAAAAACACCATTATGGTGTTACTGCATAGTACTGCATGCTTTAAGGTATACAGAAAGAAATTTCAATTAATGAGGATTATAAACATAACCGCTGAGTGTAAAAACCTGCTCTGTAGCACTTTTGCAGAAACAACATAAAGCAGTTGTACAGGACTGTGCACTTGGCCAGACTGACAGACAAGATACTGCGCCATGAGTCATGCAGGCATGACTACAGTGTGGCCCCCTCAGCAGCCCCCTGCAAAACTCACATACCAGCTACTCAACACAGGCCAGCCTGGTTGGTCCACCTGCCTCAGTAGAGCTACTCCCGGTTCCCTCCAAGTATCATGTACCCACATGCACCCACATAAACATCCAAACATACACACACACACACACACAGGGAATATTCTCTCTGGAGGCCAGTTGGAGTAGATACAGAGGATGAGCATGACTGCCAATATCACACATCAGGGCTCCGCTTTAATAGTGTGATTACATCACTGTAAGCCATGATCCCCCTTCCTCCATGTGATAAGGTTTCAGGAACACTGGGCATACAAATCAGGCCATGTGCTCCTATGTCCCGTCTGCCAAAATAACTCAGCAGTTTCTAATACAGTACGTCTATGGTTTCACTTCGGACTGCCCAGGTATTGCAGAACATTGGAGTGTGTAACCTTTCTGATGTCAACAAGATTGCAGTTGGATAATTTGTGTGCTGCTGTCCTGGAGCTTTCAACCTCTGATGAGTCAAACAAGAAAGAGCTGGCCCCTCCATGTGTATGATTTTGTGTAATTTATGCCATTTTGTGACTCTCCGATATATGAGTCAATTTGAGTCACGGTGCATTCAAGCCTTGTGAAAGCAAGAATTCGGAAGAAAATAAAGATCTAAGGAATACTTTGAGGTTCAAAGAGGTCGAACACAAGGAGATGATATGGAAAGCACACGTCTTCCCTAATGAATTATATAACATATATAGTCATCTATAATATATAAAAGGAAATGTGCCATGCTGTTATTTGTCACTAGCACAAAGATTCTTGTTTCGATTTAAGGAAAATTATGGTGATGAGGCTGAAGAGAAGAGAGAAGAAGGAAGAAGAGGATGGCACGGATGAGTCAGGTTATGGTGTGATTTCATGCATGATGTGTTACACGATTATTCAACAACACAGGCTTTTACATTTATTCCTTCCTCCAAAATTACAATTAGGTCAAGCTGTCCCCAGCAGCCTCCAACCACAGGAAATAATACAGCATGATCTTGACATTAAAACCATCAAGCCTTTGACTCCAGTGAAAGGAATCTCTCCTGAATTTGGAAAAGTTTAAGTAAAAAAAAAAAAAGAGAAAAAAAAGTAATTTAACTTCTCAACCTGTGCATCATATTGGACACAGGGCTCATTTCACACCTCATTAATTCCACTTCAACGCCTCTTAATGTGTAGGGTTTCACTTTTTATATAAAAAAAAACGGTGATTGGGCCTCAAGGTAGACTCAATTAGACTATAAGAACACTTAAAATGACCTACTTTCACTATGAAAACTCCGCTATAACGAGCGCAAATGGCACAGTAGTAACCTCAGTACAATTTTCAACCTTTATTTGAATGATTCTCGTCTTGACCAATTGACCAGGAGCCCGATTCAATCGACTATCAACTAGTAGCTGTAAGCTCGTTCGCCCTCGATCACGACGCGTGAGCGCTTCCTCTGGCGGCTGCCTTCCGTATTGGGCGATCTCAGGAGACACACACGAAATAATGACACAACTTACCCTTATAACAACCAGCTCAGATGATCGCCAGCAGTGACAATCCGGTTTCTGAGATCTCTTCCCAGGCAGCAGATGAGTGATTTGTCACATCATCTTGACAGTGGGAATAAACGCTCTTCTTTTCTACCCCGCAGAAGGTTAAAGCAAAACCCGGTGCCGTGGTTTTAAATCTGCTCAGTTTTGAACACGCCAGAAACTGAGACAATCCAGGATGATGTGGCCGAAATGTGGCTGCCGTCCGGTTCTCTGCTTCGCACCTACGGACAGAGCATTCCCACACTGCTCCATGGATCGACCCGGGGAACGCTTTCCTCTGCCGGTTGTAGCCCAATTCAGTTTGGCGGTGAGTCAGCCCCGCCCTGGACTGGAGACGGTCTGTGGACAAGGCAAGCCCGTGAAGATCACCAACCAATCGGTATGTACACAGGGAGGCGCTAATTCCCGGTTAACGGCGGTGACTAAGCGATATCCTCAGAGTGTGGTTGGGACAGTGTTTTAAATCTCCACATCTGATTCATTCCAAAACTGAACCATAATTATCTGGGGAGCCCCTTAAAGGTTTCGTGACTGTAGCCGGTTAAATGGCCCAACACATTAAAGGTGGCTCTGCAACAGTGGAAGGAATAAGAGGATATATATATATATATATATATATATATATATAAATAAATCAAGCCCCCATGTCACAAATTAAACCTTTGAAACTTTAATTTCAATAGGTTAAATAAAGATTTTCATGCAACGAGACAGAATACAGGTACGTTTTTCAAAAATGAGCCAAACTTGCCATTTTTGCTGTAGTGGTGGTGTAAACAGAGACCAAAAATTAAATACAACTATGACTTCAAGATTTTCACACACATGAACACTGTACAGAAAAAAAAAAGTTTTTCACACTAATTTGAGGTTCTGAGCTTTGAAAATATGCTTTGCTCTGCAGTTTGCTCATCCTACTCCTCCTCCTCTCCGCATAATCTAATGTTTATTTTAGGCTTTCTCCTGAAATTCTGGGAATTTGTCACACAATAAATTCAAGTTTTGGATTACCGAATGACTGAGTAGGCCACAAAATCTGAACACAAGAATTTACAGGACAAAACAAAAGCAATGACAAAGGGGGTGATTCTAGATACATTCATAGCACATAACATAAAGGGGGACACAGTGCCTGGAACAAAACTATGTACAAAGTACAATATGAGACAGTAATATCAAGACAACCATTACAAATATAAGTTTGGAAGGATTGCTGAATGGGCCTACTGTCCACAGCCTCTCGTTGAAGTGACTGTTAATGTTTAAACTATGGTTATCCTGATCAGGCCTTCAGTATCGAGGATCTGCTAACTAAAAAAAAAATCTGAATATGTGCTTCTGTTTATTTGACTGCTGGTGGATGAATAAATACAGAGGTACAGAGGCATGCCGTGTCCTTCTCAAGGTGAACAGAGAGACCGCCCTTGACTGGCTGAGTAAATCACCTGATCTCAATCCGACTGAGCTGTGTCCCACTTGATCAAGACCAGCCTAAAGACAGAGATAGTCCACAACAAGCAAGAGATGAAGATGGCTGCAATAAAGGCATGGGAAATAAAGACACAAAGACAAGTACCTTGTCATGTCTCAGTCGTAGACTTCAGGCATTCATTCATGTGTATCTACCAGCATTGCTTGTGAATTTAAACTCTGCACCCTGTATTAAAGGGATGTACTGTATTTCTCAGACACTTCTTTCTATATTAAACATACTCAAATTAGAGTTGAGACTTGATATTTCGCTGTAATATTCAGCATCACTTTGCTTTATTCTCTAAACAGAAGATTTTCATTAGAGAAAATGGAGCTCTGTTGTATTGGATAATACATGCTGCTGCTCCGTCTAATGAAAAGACCATTACAGTGCATTCCATCATAGTTTCAGTGAAAGCTCAGCTGCACCTGGGAATATTCACCAGGAGAGAGATGGATGTTTGGAAGCAGAAGGTTTCTGAGTTGCTGACAAGGGGCACCATGTGCGCCGTTTTTCTCAGATGAGGCTTTGAGGCACAAGAGACTCAGCTTCTTGGAAATGTCTTGTTCATGGTTGCTTTGATGTACTGTACTCGATTCAGACACTTTACTCAAATACCATAATATAGAAATACTCCTTTATAAGCCCTGACTTCTACATTTTAATAATAATAATAATTGATACTTTATTAATCCCCTTGAGGAAATCCTTGTGGACAGGCAGCCCCCTTAAGGTGCAAAGGGTTTGGAGTTCAGTGTCTTGTCCAGGGACATTTGGCCAGGAATTGGGGGAACCAGAAATCAACCAAGCACCAACCCTAGGGTTCGTAGACAACTGCCCTACCCACTGAGCACTCCTACTTTACTTAAATGATGGTACAGAAGCACAATACAATAACATTAAAAATAAGCATTCATCATGCAGGAGGGTCACTTTCAGAGTTTTATAATATTGTATATATTTAGTCCTTGTGTATGAACATTGAATCAATTTTGTCCTAGTTTTTATACAGTTTGATGATTTAATCTGTAATACTGTGTAGTAGTAGTTCGTGATTTTTCGTGTTTTGTATACAAAAATCTTAATTAGCAAAATAATTATGAATAAAAGTTAATAAAATCACAAATCCATTTTCTAAAGTGGCATAATAACAAATAAATGAGTTCAACTACTATGTACCACTTTCTCCAAATTATGGATTTTTTTTTTATGCAACACCTCTTCTTCAGCTCCTCCACAGTTAAAACTCAGCAGCAGCTCTCCAAGAGAAATCTGTTATATGAATCATCCACTTTTCACTGTATCACGACTGCATTTACTCAGATTTCAGATGTGAGGGAAAACTCAAAGTAAATCCATTCAAATTAAGACATTGTACCAAACTTGCATTCATGAAGGTGGGTAAGCAAGATAGCTGAAAATCTAGCATATAGTCTATATAGTCTTCTAGCTGTGCAAGTTCACAATATGAAAAGCCAGAGCATCCTCACAGCATGAGCGTCCTCTTCATCTTGTACGCACAGGTCTCTCACCTGCCAGCATCACAATGATAGCCACACTGCAAAACAGTTGATTCAGAAGCCTGCTCCAAAATTAGGAAAGACAGGAACTAATTTATTGGACTTCAGCTTTTTACTTGTATTCAGCTATGAAAGGACTGTTCAGTGGCCTACTGGGAGTCCCTGATTTATATACCATGAAGTCCCAGTAATTAATGGTGAAGTTTCCCCTGGGATAGAACAGGGTTGAATGTAGGGCAAAGGCAGCAATTAGGAAGCGATGCGGGACCTGTAGGAGCACTCAAGGCCCCCTGAAGCCCCATCAATCAGATGCAGATAAAAGGAATGAGTGCAAGGGTAATGTTTAACGAAAAAGACACTGTCCATAAACAATTTCCTCTTACTTCAACAAAGCAGAGAAGTAGAATGTAGACCATGATTTCTGGGTTAAGACCTGGGTTAAGTTTTTTTTATTGCTTGTGCATGTATATTACCACATCTTTTGAAGGGGTCAAATACCATTTCCAAGCAAGCATGTGACTTTCAGCATGCCTTTCTGGATCTGTTAATGTTGTTCATGTCGGTCTGTACTGTTTTGTACACCTAGAGGAAACAGATTTTAGTCCACAATCACATAAGACGTTTTGTTAACTTAAAGTTGTGTTTGCTTCTAGCACTTATCAGACAATCACTGGCCGAGTAAAGATGAAGTCACCGTGCATGCTCCTTTTCATTCAGTGACCACATACTGTGAATAACTGGTAAATGGGAACCAGAAGCATGTTGTTAAAGATATCAAATACGCTAAAAAGGCTTTCACTGTGTTGTTGCGTTGAGCCGATTTATACTCCCTTGTTTATACTCCCTAAGGCCACTAAGATCCTGCAGACAGACCTCCTTCCCTCCCTTTCTCCCTGCCTAACTAATTCAATGGTTGTATCATCAGAGAGCTAGAGGTGTGAGCTAAGACAAGTAAACTGATCAAAGAAAGGTCAGGGAATTTCAGTGCAGGGTCAATCAGTAAACCTAATAGCTGGAAGGCTGAATTTGTATCTTTTAATTATCTTCTAAAACAGCCCTAAGACTATTGATCTCAATTATGTTTGTTTATTGTAAATTTAAAAAGTAGAATCTGCAGTTTTTTCTCAAGTGGTTTTTCTCAAGTTCTCAAGTGAAACAGACCCTCAACTCAACTAAGCATGAGCAATTTTCTTTTTAATACAATAAATGATAACTTTCAAATCTGCTGCAATGTATGCACAGAGTAGTCTCTAGCCGATGTTAAATACAAACTGTAAAAAACTGTAGGCGTGAAATGCCAAATGTGTGAAAAGAAAGACCTCTTTCTCCATAACAATGTCTCTGTTGTGCAGGTGTGTGAACTGCTGCTCATTTGAAGTCATTCTGCTTCCTCCTTTCAGTGAGAACACAGCCACCTGTATAGCACACGCCACACCTGTGCAGCAAACAAGAAAAGAGACTCCATAAAATTTAATTGGCATTAATTAATAATTAATCCTAACCAACACTGAGGATGACTACTGCTGAAACTAATAATAACAACTGATACTTTATTAATCTCCTTTTCACCCTGCCCACAAGATGAAAATGGTCTGGGGATCACTGTCTTGTCCAGGGACACTTCAACATGTCGCCAGGAATCGGGGGAAGCAGGAGTCAAACCGCCAACCCTGGGGTTAATAGATGACTGCCCTACCAACTGATCCACAATCACCCCTAACTTAGTGATAGGATTTTTTTGGGGAATGCTACTCGTCACAGAGACAGTTGCCACAGGTGCTACTGATACTCAGCATTTGTATTTTAAGTCGCCTTCTGAAAGCTGAGCTTTCTGCTTTTTTCTGATATGCTGTCCTTCGAAAGGAAATGATAAAGAAGAAAACAATAGAAAAGTAATAAAAAAGCATTATAATGGAGCAATTTGTGATAAAATTGCATTTGAAAGACCAGTCTCTTCTCTTAACTACCACGCCTTGCAATGGAATGGATTGCTAATGCTAAAATTAGTTAGAAATATGATCAGCAATACAAATTTAAACATAGTATAAGACAAGAGGTTATTTCAGGAGCTCAAAAGCTATGACACATTTCCACAAATAGTTTGTTTTATTTACAAGGGACATTAGGCATGTCCTTTTTAATAAATCATGACTGTCATGTAAAAGAAATGAAATAGTAAGCCTCTCAGAAATAATTGCAGTACAGTATCTACTGCTGATATGTTATCACTGGACTTCTTGATTTGTTATATGCAGAATGAGTCAGTTTGTTTGTCCGTTTAAAAACATTCATGCTGTGCTTAGAGTTAACTGTACCGTAAATTTGATAAACTTTTGGAAACAAACTTGTAAAATTTGCTACAACAGAAGAATCATCAAGGAGAAAGTAGGTATATTCTGCAAGAATATAAATGACTTTTAGTAAAGCGCTCAAGTAAAGTAGGTTGATTTCCTCATACAATTAGTGTGTCTGTGTTGCACTGATGATACTGAATATATGTGATACTAAAGATATTACAAACAAGGTTGATGCAGTAGTGATATTATTTTTGTTAGTCCATTTTAGTCATGTGTTTGATATATTTTTTTATAGCCAGATATAAATCAAAGATAGCAGTGCCAGTCTATTGCTGTAGTGAAACTATATACAGCACATTAATACACACTGACAGATTAATATGAAGTGAAACAATTCACTGTGTAAATTCTTATTTTACACAGCCCTTATCAAAAATAATCATAACCTTTATCAAAAACAAATATTAGGAGTTACTTCCTTCCTAAACACTGCATAACAAAAGCACATTATAACCAGCAGAAAACCCTCTTCATTGCATTCTCTGACTCATGGTGTAGTAAGATATTTTCAGTCTGCCTGTATTCTGCTTGTCCATCTGCACTCACAGATGAGTCTTTGGCATCCTGCTCAGCGTCACTATCGCTGAGATGGCTGCTGGAGTTGAAAGCGATCCAGAATGCAACGCTATAGCCAAGCTGTGGCTGCTAAGATTATCAGTGCCAGCAACAATGAAAGCTGCCCAGCCCAAACCTCACCGTCTGCATCGACAGCCAGTAGAAACAGTCAAAGCAAACAATGGCCTTCACTGGTTCACCGGTCATGACAAAGTCAACAGCTCATGCCAGAACTCTTCTACTGAACATGCTCAGCAGATTTCTGTCTGGCTCCTTTTCTGTCTCAGGTTTCTAGGTCCATAAATATTGCACCATTTTAGTTACCATGTTTCCACTAGAAAACCCATTAGTGATCCCATCACATATCAATCAAAGATATAAATTGCAATTGACCCCAGACATCAATATTAAAATGGCTGAGGAATTTAATTCTGCATAGTTATGTTATTTGTGACAACACAAAAAGAGTTGATAAGAGAGAACAGAGAATAGCCACGGTGGTCTCCAATAACATTCATATACTGTGTTAGAACTAGGAATTTTTATGGCATTTTTAAAATTTTGATTTTGTAAATCAACTTACCCTCTACTGACATCTGCCCTTTATCCATTTCTGCAGTGCCACACAAAAGATTTTAGACTGTGAAGAAGGACAAGTGGATTTAATTGTAAAGTTGCAGCAGGAACAGGCAGTATTAATGAAGATCATTACATTTGTTCCTTCCAATGTGAAGAATTAATTCACCATCCAGCACACTGTCGGTACAGGCTACAAACAAATTCAATACAGCTGAAAAGCTTTAAATGCACCTCAAAATAACTGGAAAATGGAATAAAGCCACTTTAATCATAATGCTGCAAAACACATAAGGATCAACAACAGAAAGATTATCTCAAAGAGGCACTGCAGATCCACACAGCAGCCTACAGCAGAACTCTTTCAGAGCTCCAGAAACAGCAGATTCTCTGTTGGCTGCAGTTACTCTAACAAACTTTTAGTAAACCACATGTCACGTGCAAAACTGAGCCTCTTTAAACATCAACCAATGTTTACTTTCTATAATTCGTCAACAATATATCACAAAACCTATTTATGTATGTCTCAACAATATCAGTGAACCAATAAATTCAGTGTTTTTTCAAACATACCTATTTTAAATAAATGTTTATTCACTCTCATGCATTCATTCTCACATCAATCAGTGCATGCAGTCTTGCAGATCCCTTTAGAATCAGCACAGTGCTTCCAAATAACAGCACAGCAAACTTTTACTTCCCTTATGAAGTCTACGGCACGGCCATGTCACACACTGTTAGTCTTCCAGAAAGCCACATGGACCGACACTGCCCAGGGCGAAACTGGCGCCATCCGCTTCCTGGGCACAGGCATGCATGTGCAAAACCGTTTCTATTTATAAACTCTTATTAGAAGGGACCGCTTTCAAATGAGACTGAAAGAGAAGACAGCAACAGGAAAATGCCATTGTTTGCAAAGTTGTACCTATTAGTAAAATTAGTTATGTGCAGCATGAAGAAAACTTTGAAGTGCAAAGACATGTTTGAGAATTTTTGCAAAGGTGCGGCATAATCAGCAGGAAAATGATTTATTATCCGTTTGGAGACGAGTGCACTGTCCCTTTAAGAGATACAAAACAACTTACTTCCTGTAAACTAGCCTCAGCGTTAGCCACTACAAGTCTCAAATTAGAAATAAAAAGTAAATGGTTAAAAAGAACTATATACATACGTGCTGCTGGGTTTATAAATAGAAAGTAGCACTGTGTTAAAATTGATTTACAATAACGTTATGGCAGGGAGGAAAAGAAAGATGCTAGCAGTGACAGTAGCTGCAGCAGACACGCTAAATAAAAATACAAACCTGACGCATTTGAAACGTGAGGTTTCACCTGCCGAGCTGGAAAATACTGAGCGAAGTCACTATTTCATCAAAAATGACCTGCAGCACAGACTGGGAGAAGATTTCTTCAACCAACCTTGTATCACCTTGGCTAAAGAATTCCTCGGGAAGGTAACACACAGACATCAATTTAACATGTTTTAACATTTATTTTTAAAAGCCACGTAATACGGTTTGTGTTAATAAAACATCAAAAAGCTGATGAAATGTGGAAAGAAGTTTTCATAAAGGACCCGAAACAACACACTGCGTTATCTGATGGTTTTTTCCACTTCTGATAATGATTTTTTTTTTGTATATCATGCAGGAACTTCATTCAGTAACCTGTCATTTCAGTCACTTCACAGTCCTTCATTGAAACCCTAAAACATTTACCGTATAAGCGACTTATAAGTGAGGTACAAAGGAAGCAAGTCTTGGTTAGAAAGAAGACATTTGTATGTTAAGTTTAGTGCCACAGAGAGGGACCAGTCTACCATGTCAAGACTGCAATGCCATTAAAGACATTTACATGATTAAGTGATGGATTGTTTGGTCTATAAAGTGGCATTTCTCTGACAGCATGGTCATATGTTCAAATATCTGGTTTTGTCAAATACATGTAACAAGCTTAAACCAGAGTATTTTCTCATTTTAGTTGTATTAATAATTGAAATTGTGTCGTAAATGTTGGTGTTTGTCGTACATGTTGTAATAGGTATGGTGTTGGTTAATTAAATATTTCAAAATCTATCTATTCATTTGACTGAGTTAGTTAATTAACCATAATAAACCAGAATTTATCTCGTTTCTTGTTCTTGCAGGTGTTGGTTCGCAGGTGTTCGGATGGTACTGAGCTGCGAGGGAGAATAGTGGAGACTGAAGCATACCTTGGAGGGGAGGATCAAGCTTCACACTCAGCAGGGGGCAAACGCACAGAGAGGAATATGGCCATGTTCATGAAGCCAGGCACAATCTATGTGTATCCAATATATGGCATCTACCTCTGTATGAATGTGTCTAGTGAAGGTAAAACCGTTACCCTCTAAAGATGACTTCAAAGTAGAAAAATCTCCCTCATGTTGTGTTAACTATGTCAGCCATATTTATACATACAAATAAACATTTTTTGGTTGAATGTGTTTGACATTAGCATAACATTAAACCTATACAGTGGTTTGTGCCTTCATTCAGCAGTGGATAAAGGTCAAGAGGAAGGAGACCGAGCGGAGTCTTGCTGACTGATGCATATTGTGTGGTGTTTTTCACAGGGGAGGGTGCTGCCGTGCTGCTGCGTTCTCTTGAGCCCCTGCAGGGGTTGCCCGTCATGAGGCAGCTGAGGGCAGCTAGACGCAAAAAGGAAGCCCGAGAACTGAAGGACAAAGAGCTCTGCAACGGGCCCTCAAAGCTGTGCCAGGCTCTAAATATATCCCGCTGTTTTGACCGCCGAGACCTAGCTTCAGACCCAGAAGTGTGGATGGAGAGGGACCCCAACACAAGTCCAACAGGACCCCATGATATAGTATCAGCACCGCGCATTGGAATCAAATCCCATGGGGAATGGGCCAAGAAGCCGTGGCGTTTTTATCTTCGTGGGCACCCCTGTGTTAGTGTAGTGAATAAAGAGGCGGAAAAACTGTCTTGAGAATGTAATGGATGATTTAAGCCCCACAAATGTGGTAGTCTTGATACAGGACAGAATAATTTCAAGAAAACTTCATAGCAAAACATTGAAACTGTTGTGCAGTCTTTTCCCTTTGTGAGCTTAACCATTTAGATAGAATAAAACAATATAATACACTACTTCTTATACATATTAAAATAACACTTTCTGGAGTAATTCCCTGTTTTATAATTTTGTAGTTGAGATAAACTCAAGATGGTAGAACAACCTCCGTGACTGGTTCAAAGTCTAAATTACAACCTGTATAAATTATACAAAACGTGCTTCATCCAATTTGTAAGATGTTAGTTATTTTGATGTATAGTGTATTAATGTCAATGAGGCTAAATTGTACAGGAAAAAAATATATTCATAATCTATCAGTTTCTGTATTAAGAAAACTATTGTCAAAGTTCCCTTTACTCACTCGTGTGTCTCTTTTGTCCAGGTGTTTTTTAATACATTTTCAAACTTGGAAATTCTCTTCTCAGTGATTTCACAGATGTTTGGAACGGTCTGTTTCCCTCAAAGCAAAAACAGCCTGTCTGATGTTTAGCGTCTTCCCCTTCTTGCCGTCTTTCTCTCCACAACTCTGGGATTCCTGAAGCTAGAAGTCTGGAATGATCATTACTTTCGGTGCACCTCTGTGGGCAGTACAGATGATCTAACACATTAGGGACAGGGGAAGATGAAGTTAAACCCCCTCTACACCTCTAACAATATTCAGAGTAAATACTTGAGGCATTTGTAGAAAATAATTTAATATTGTAAACAGACAAGATTTTCAACACAATCAGCGTGTCAGTTCATTATAAAACATCTTTGAACAAAAGCACTTAGCTGTGAGCACAGCAGGCAATTAACTGCTCTCAAACTGACGTTGTTCCCAGTTGGTGAGAGCCGTGACTGTCTCTGCCACTAATCCATGGGTGACTGAAAGATTGAAATAATGGGATCTTCATGGTTGGTCACCACAAGGACACTGCGGAACTTGTCAAATAGTGTTTTGAGCTGCGAGCGTCTCATGTTCTCATAGTACATAATCTCTTCCAGGTGGTGATGTCCGCGGAAATAGTGCAGCAGCCTGAAAGTAATCCCCATAACAGGCAGAAAAAAATGGTTGAGAGCTAGAATTTCACTGAGTCATTAGCTGTGTAAATCAACCAAAAGACAATACTTTCACAGCGCTGATGACAAATTTTATGACTGGGAAGTGGGTAGCACACACAACTAGGTGAGCTTCCTAAATACATTTTCATTTCCAATGTATTCTCAGCTAACAGCTGTCAAATTATCAAAACCCTCCTGCCAATATTTCCAATTAAATTTTGCAATTTTCCGTGATGCAATTAAAATAACTTTATTTTCCAAACCATTGCACAAATATCTTATTTCCTAAGAGATGCAGAAGTGACTTATCTTCACTAAATCAAATCCCATCTGTTATCCTAACAGTCTTAAAGTAGAGAGCAGGAAGAGAGCTTAGGAATGCCTGATGTACAAGCAGAAAAAGCACAGAATATCCTTTAGGTGTCTGTTAGAGGCAGGTTTAATTACCTGGCAAACATCCGCAGATCTTCTGGATTTTGTGCAGCAGGGATGTTAAGAATAACCTCCCTCTCATGCTCTGACAGGCTGGCAAGCAGCGTCTCTGTCATCCTTTTGTTGAGCGGAGAGTCTCCACCAGGTAGCAGCTCTGCACTGGAGTTGTCCATACTTGGACTGGTGAGGGTCATGTCATCACTGCTGGCTACACACAGGGAGCAGACAGATGGTCAAAGTTTATCTATTACCTGTTAGACCTATAGGAGCAGAGGCAAAGCCTGGAGCTGAGGGAGGACGTACTTGGGGAACCGAAACTCAGAGCACTAGGGGTGCTGAGGCTGCGGCCTCCTACTCGAGCAGCCAGTGGAGGGTCTTCATCCCTCAGCCCGGGCTCATCCTCACTGGGCGGTACCAACAGACAAACATAAGTGTGCAGCTGGATCAGCAAGCGACGCTGGAGCATCCACACCACCATCTGGATCAGCTGGGCCTGGTCGGGAGCAGAGCAGCAAACTACGTTACAGCTGAGCATGGGAGAACCTGAAGCTGAACATGTTCACGTCCATATCCAGGTCAAATATGATAAATCAACCGTGTGTTCTATACAAGCTCAAAATAGAGAAACAAGAAAGAGCCATGGCGGTGATCTTGTTCTCATGAAAAATGGAGGCTGTGGACGCTAGAGCTGATGTCCCTCTGCCATTTATAATTCATCCCTGATGCTCAAACAGCTGTGCAAAATCAAGATGGGTCAGAGGCGAACACCAGATGGTCCTGCACTTAAAATACAATATCTAAATGTATAGTTATCGCCCTTGAAATACTAGACATTTACTGGAAAATCAAATTAAAACCTAATTTCAGTTCTGTTTGCTTTTAACTTGTACAATTTTTTTCATAATGTCATAATTATACTTTGAGCCCAAAACATTTCTTCAAACCAGAAAAAATCTTTCATAATTACAGTTGAGTAATTTCCCTTTGTTTAAGTTTAGATAAGGTATAAAATGTATTGTTCTGTTGTCTTTCTGAAAAAACAAAACAGATTATATCATCTTTCACTTCTTTACAATCCTTTGTAATATTATTAATTTTAGTTTCACAGTATTTGACAACAGTAACAACAGTCGTACCTCCTGTGCAGGAGCTTCCAAGGGGTTTCTGAACTCTGCCAGTGAGACAGGCAATGAGAACTTGGCTAACATTGAAGGCAGGTCATGACCAGGAAACTGCTGCATAAAATGCTCCGCAACTGTGGAGTACCTATCCAGGGAGAGATGGCAAACGTTATTCTACAACACAGACCATTTCCATAAACACATCATTTTGGAATTCATTTTCCACAATGCTGTAAAGGAAAGTCTATTTTAATATACAGGAATATACAGGTACAGCTAGTGACCCAATCCATCCATCCATCCACTTTCCTAACCGCTTGTCCTCGTAAGGGTTGCGGGGGGTGCTGGAGCCTATCCCAGCTGTCATCGGGCAAGAGGCAGGGTACACCCTGGACAGGTCACCAATCCATCGCAGGGCCAACATGTAGAGACAAACAACCATGCACGCTCACATTCACACCTAAGTACAATTTAGAGTCACCAATTAACCTAACATGCATGTCTTTGGA
This sequence comes from Sandelia bainsii, assembly GCA_032362345.1. Lineage (NCBI taxonomy): Eukaryota > Metazoa > Chordata > Actinopteri > Anabantiformes > Anabantidae > Sandelia > Sandelia bainsii. The sequence goes on from JAUMHL010000029.1 coordinate 10,986,838, forward strand.
TGGTGGGAGGAAGCCGGAGTACCCGGAGAGAACCCACGCAGACACGGGGAGAACATGCAAACTCCACACAGAAAGGCACCCGGCTGACCCGGGGATCAAACCCAGGTCCTTCTGACCAATCCAATACTGTCATAACACATTATGAGATGGTTCAACATTTTCAGACTTTAAAATCTGAATTTAATAATATTAGAAGTGTTTTTGAGACCTGAGATCTGAGGCAATATCAGGTTCATTATTAGCTACGCAATAACCAGTACAGCTTACATCACACTTACAGGCAGATGTTGGCATGAGGAGATAGCATGTACACATTGTTCTCACACAGTGGGTAAATAATGATCGCTTTACCCCAGTAAACCATGTGGGCAGCAATTTGAAAGATCTGAAAGAAGGAAATATATCAAAATATTAAAATTCTTTACAAGCAAACACCAACTGAAAAAACTGTACATTACTTCTTGTACCACATGACATGTAAATATTCTTAGGTATATTGTCCACTAGATGGCAGTGAGACATCATCATCAGTTGCGCTTTGTCATCTTTTACATTTCCATTTTTACATTTATATTTTAGAGAGGTTCTAAAATGCAATATCAGAAAACACACACACGTGTATCCTGTTACAAATATAAATTTTTAATAATAAAAAAGTCTTTCAAATTTCAATTTCAATTCCTCTTGAAATCAGAGAACAACATCTGGTGTTTGTGACATAGTGCTGTATATGTGCTCTGCACCTGAAGTAATGCCAGGTCAGCGTCCTGAGCAAGCTGCTGCAGGTTCTTCACTGCTGAGCAGGTTTTGATGAGACGCACCATCGCAGGAGAGCAGTCAAGAGGAAGCTGGTTCAGCAATGCCTTCTCACTTTCCAGTAGCAGCAGAGCATGATAGGGTCTAGAGGACGAAACAAAATACTGTATATTACAGTTTCTGAATGAACATATCTCTCTCTATAGAGATCAAAACAACAGTAGAAGGATTCATCTTTAGTACAAGTCTGTATCTATATCACATGCACAACTCTGTGCTTACTGACACAAACTGACCAATGTGATCAATTAAAAATAAAATAATACTTTTGCAAAGCTTTTGTAGCATAAATATGTTTGCACTAATTTCACCTTTGCATACTACAGTTTCAAAAAAATAAAATAACAGGTAGAAATATATCATAACTCTGATATACAGTAAGTATGGTGAAGAAACAATAGGTGGCAGTATGACCCACAAAATAACTATTAACTATTTCAACAATCGTGTACTGTTTGTTAGTTATGTATAGGCCAATGAAGGGTCACTGAATTATCAGTGTGTGTCTGTTTGTAGTTTTTGCATGACTTTACAGCAAAGCCAGTTTAGCAAATTAACTCTCAGTCATATTTTCTTACATTCAAAGAGATGCTGATTTGTTATACAATTCCAACACTGTAAATTAAAATGTGGCAATTTAAAGCGAGGTAACATAACACTTTATTGATCCCCACTTCATTGAAATTCAGGTGCCACAGCAGTAGAGTAAACACTTCTGACATGGGCTTATTCTGAGAAAATGAGGATACTGGGTGGAGTATATGTGGCTGTGACAGGCCAGTTTTAGTATCACAGCGTACAACTGCTGATTGCAATGAGCCAAAAGTGTAATATCTAAAGTTTTAACTCACACTGTGTAGAGACTGGTGTCTGCCCCATATGAGTCCTATTTAAACATTTGCCCCTTTGATATAATGCTAATGAAATAAAATATTACATCAGAGATACCAAAGTACATAAACTATACTTTAAATAAAAAATCGAAACATACCTTATTGCTTTAAGACTGCGCTCTAATGCTTCTGGGGGGATATAGTTTCCGCCAATCCTATGGATCTTGTGTGGCAAACAGAAGCTCACCTCCAGCCAGTTGTTAATATGTAGTCGCACTACACCAGTTGTGCACAGGCTGACAAAACATCAATAGCTTCATTAATAGGCATTTTTAAATAAATGATTCTCCATAATTTTCTTGGTCAATTGATATAAAATCAAAGGAGCAAAGCAAGTGTGTAGAAATAAACATGTAGAATAACATAATTATGTATTGGTACAAATTTGAATTATAAATGTGCAATCAATTGTAAAATACACATAAACATCTCCATTATTAATACACATTGAAATATTAAGATAACCCAATGAGACTGTTATTCTTGTGGATGTTTCCTGGGCACAAACATCACAGCTGATGGGCAGTTTAGGAAAACATGACTGAGCAGATCTAACATTCTCTCAGATCAACATCAGAGTCAGCTATATAGACAATATACAGTATATTGTATAGGCTAAGAATAAAAGAAATAGCACAAAAAAAACAAATGTGAAATACAGAAATAATTGAAAGTTGAATTACACACACCTGTCATAAGCCTCCTTCAGGTCTCTGGCTAGCTTACATTTGGGAAGAATTTGTCTAAATGGGGACTGGGGGCTTCCATTCGCTGAGATCAGGAAAAACAGAGAACATTGTCAAAATGTACGGTCACATTTAAACTTAACCACAATACATGATGACAGTGTTAATATAGTGATAAGCTCCGTTTATGTGTAATAAATTCTAGAATTTGATTATGACAGAGCTGTAAATTACTTGTCAATTCTGAGGTATGACAAGTGTATATCTCACTCTCAGCCATAGTGGTAATCTCATCCTGGACAGCCAGCATCAGTTTGGCTTCTCTGGTCAGGTACTGGCAGCGCTGCTCCTCATGCTGCAAGGCTATTGCTATGCGGCGTGACAAATTGTGCATGCAGCTGATGACGGAGGGGTCAGCATTTGCCTAAAAGGGCAGAGAGGAAGTCACATTTTAAATGGTTTAATTTTGACTGAAACATGCCAGTAATACACATATAACACAGTGTTTATGCATTAAACTACATACACTTCGTAATGTATTGCACTGCATTATATAATATAATGCAATATCATGAAGGATGTTATGAACACACTGGTATTATCGCATTTGGAATATTGCTCAGTTACTATATGGTCCGCAGCAAATAAAACTGACCTTAGTAGACTTCAATTAATTCAAAATAAAGCTGCAAGATTAGTGTTAAGATGCTCATTTCACACCAGTGTTGATGAGATGCATAATAGATTTTCCTGGCTCCCGATAGAAGCCAAACTTCATCACAACCTGCTTCTGTTTATGAAAAAAGCCATGCTATTGGGCACACCACATTTTGTCGTCTCTGAATTGTGGTATCCGACTCACGTACATAATTACACAACTCGATTATTAAATAATTGTCACTTAGTCATAGCTTGCGCTAAAAGTAATTACCTGAAAATATTTAGAGCATCCACTAAATGGAATGAATTACCTTATGTTATTAAAGAAATAACTAACATTCCTATTTTTTAAAAGACATTGTTAAATATGTCAGTTGTGTTAGTTTTACAATAGAATTAATGTAAAATAAAAACAAAAGAACAAAGCTAATAAGTATGAATTAATTAATAAATTCTTGTAGACGTTTTCAGGGTACAAACACCACAGTGGTTGGGCAGTGATCATTTACAAAACATGACTCTGCATTTTTCCTCCCATCTAAGTTGTACTGAGACTTACTTGGTACAGTGACTCAGCATGGGCAGTCTGGGCCTTGTTGGAAAGCATGATTAAGCATAGTAAACCGACCCCCCTCCCTTCCATGTGCTCACTGATAGAGTATACAGGAAGATTATCACTCATACACACCCTCCTACACACAGATTAACAAAACCTATGTGTCACGCCTACAGTGAGCTTCATTGCGTTATTATATATAAAAATGTCAAATGAAGTCATAATAATTATTAGTTTTCCCCTTGTAATAGTACCACATATACAACCCACATCTACAAATAACTACAATATCAGCAACTACAATTAACTACAAAAAAAAAGTCTTTTCATACCCTCAGGGCAAACACCACGTTAAACAAGATCATTGTGGGCATCTCTCTCTTAGGTGAAGGATCTGTTTTAGAAACCTGCCAAAAAGGAAACATATTTTTGAATGCATTAAATAAACAGGCTTTACAATAATAGGAAATTTATATGAAATTATATGGTATAGTCAATTTAAAACATAAATATAGCTCATAAATTAATTTAAGTAAACAGTTGGAACCAGCACAATTATATCACACAATAGCCCAGCAATAAATCCGACCTTTATTTAGTTTTTGACAAGATAGATTTAGACTTTATTCACCCCCAGGGGGAAACTAACATTCAAATTCCAGCAGTTACAATACTGATAAAAATCAATAGTAAGTGTTGCCTGAGCTCTATGGTAATGTAACTTACAGCAGGTGTTGTTGCACTGTGTGTTGATGTAATGTATGTGTTTTTTGTTATTTTCACCAAAGCACCTTAAAACAGAATATGTAATTGGACTGAGTTAGTTTTACATGTTTTTCACACTATGTCTCTATCCCCTGTAAAATACCTTCATCTTGCCAACACAGTAAGTCATAACTGTAGGTGCCACTCCTGAAAGTAAGATTCATCTGCTGAAGTTCAAAGCTTGTATAAATTTAAAAGGTCATGGTAACATTAGAAATTGCCTTATACCTTCATCAAATCCAAACTGTAAGACCTATGTATGTAATAATAATACTAATAGTATTCAATAGTGCACTCACTGTTAAACTTTTCATTAATATTGTCAAATACAAAGTGTCTAGTACAGTTTATAATAAGAGCTTCTGCAAAATGCACATCACAAACGGCCTACTAATGAACACTTTTTATGTAGAAATTCTCCACAGAATATATCTCACTTATTCAGCTGTGGTCCTACTTTGAAGCCATGATAATTTATGGGGAGAAAGAGACTGTCACATGCTGATTTAAAGAAACAAGTCTGACCAAGGAAAATGGCAACATGTTATTTATACATACGAGCACTTTGGTTCGAACATGTTTTGATTAGGTTTCAACTGTTTCTTACCTGAAGGATAGGGTGATGCTGAAGGAGGGTAGGGTGGCCCACAAATCGAACATTGTCTATTTTCAGTTCAAATTTCTTTCCACACATATCAGATTTGGTGGCCAGGATGGTGGCAAGGATGATATCAGAGAACCTTTAAAAAGGAAGACCAGACTCAATAAGAAATGTGGGCAGTGAAGTTATGGCACAGAAACAGCTGGGACAAATTAAAAAGGTTAAATTAGGTCTGTCTATTTCAATTTTTCACATTCCTGTCTATAAGAGGGGTTGCGGTAATCAGATGCGTCTGCCTGTAATGAAATTCAACAATCAGAATATAATTATAAAAGCTTTTTGTGGCTACTGGAGAGGAGAAAAGAGGAAGAGACCTTCCATCAGAAAAAGTGAAGTCGCTGTATGAATTAACAATGTGAAAGACTCATGCTGGTTTGACTTAAGTAACTCATGCTGCGATTAAAGGGATAAAAATCAAAGCGTTAACTTCCAGTAAAAAAAATTAAACACAGTATAGACTTACCCCACCAATACGATTTGAAGAATGTGTTTTAATTACTTTATTAGTTTGCAATTGATTCACGTATTTTGCAATGCCAAGGATACACAACAGAGACAATGTAATCAATAAATTGAAACATTTTTTTTGTTCTTCAATAAGGCACACGATACAAAGGAAATTCTAATTTACCAAACTCAAATTCACTGGATCTGCTATAGATCATTTAAGGATTTTTTCAGATTAGGGTTGGGGATCCACATAGGACACAAAATAGGAAAGAACGGGATAAAAAAAAAAAGACAGGGGTGATCTAAGCGAAGGAAAGGTGGTTTAGAATGATTTGGTCTTACCCGGCTACCAACTGTTCGTCAGTTAGTGGAGATTGTTCTCTGAAATGGGAATTGGGCCATAAAAAAGAAGAAAAAGCAAACAAAAGGGAAAATGCAACACACAGTTGGGCTAAATGCATAAAATGGACATCAAAATAACCATGTGATACTGTGATGTGAAAGTCCTGCTATGTATGTAATGTAGCTTAATTTAATTATTGTTGACAAATTTGTATTTTAGCACAGTATATATGGCTAACTGAACGGTCAAATATTTTTGTAGGTCATGATCCTGTGCCAGATTGTTCTGGTTATACCTAGTGAGATGAATTGATAAAAGTGTAACAGAGCTTGTGTGTGGCTGCTTCTTACAACACAGTGGCCAACTTAATTTCAACCAACCAAACGGACCAGCTTTCCCATCAGTGAAGTTGACAGTATTTTTCACAGAGAGATCAACATGATTCAACGTGCCAACAAATTCTGTTTCTTTGATGTTTCCTGCAACGTCTGCCACAACCACTCCTGACAACTCAACTGCTCACTATGCTATGCCATATTATATTGTCATATCATACAAATCATCAGAATTACTGTGCATACTAAGAAAAGAAATTGTCATCTCACAATATTGATGATGTAGTTGCATGACTATGTACTTGAATATGTACTGTAACATCGGCATCTCATATGTGCCTAAAAACACAACAAGAATTGTGGAAGATGGAAGTGGAGAAGATGGAGAAATAATTTATTCACATTGTATTTTTAACCACTCAAAACTAATACTGTAAAATATCATGATACAGTTTTAAGTCTATGTCACCCACCCCTAGCTGAGAAGAAAAACTCTTGAGTGTCCTATTTTGTCCTAATTGTGGACTGGCCTGAACACATTGTGTGTTTGTATATCTGTTATTGGTTGTAATATCACCATTTTCCTTTACTGACAGCTTATTGACCCAACATTCATGTTTTGTTTAGAAAAGTGATGATGTGTTTTAACAACACATAAAGCAATATTAGAAACAATCGGTGTACCACATTCTCACTAGCAGACCAAATGATAACATAATCTAAAGTGGTGGTTTAAAGCCTTGTTATGCCACCAGTTCAGATAGGGAAGCATATTCAAACAGCAGCTGTGGCTATGACAAGGTTTAGACACATGGTGAGGTGATAGCTTTATGTTTTAAGTACCAGATGTTCAGGATTTTATGTTATTTTGTTCTAAATACATTTTGAGTAGTTTGATAATGCTCCTCAATTCCCCCTTCTTTTTTTTTCTCTTTTTTACAAAAAAATAAAAAAAATTAGAGGTTAAAAACATTTGTGGACCTCAGAATGGGTTGTGTACCCACATACATCCAATTTTATTAAAATAAATCCAATAATGTAAGGCTAAAAAATACCTTGAATCACCATCCTGATCTTCAAGACTGTCCCCGGTTGTGTTCTGTGCATATGGACTTCGCTGTTTTGCTTGAGGATAGAAATAGTAGCATTAACTTACATGATCATGTGAATAATAGGAGAAAACACATTGCTTCAAGATTTGGCATAGTTAACTACAAGTAGGACGTTCAACTGTTGGCATGACTGTCAAATGTGTCAAAAGAGTGTTATGTAAACTCAGTGCTTGTCAGTGTTCAGGTAAGGACCTGCCACTATTTATATTACCAATGTGGTTTTCCAGTGTTGGATATGTCAGCGTGATTGCCACACTCTGCCATACTATGCAACTTCATGTTGCCCTATGATGCCATTACAACTCACTAAGTCAGTGATAGGTGCCAATAGTAGCTTGTATTCAGCTAGAGGCACAGGCTTCATTCAATCTATCATCATACAGTATTGTGCAAAACATCTGGACGTGGAGTCATCTTGGGATTATCCACAGAACAAGTGTGACAAGTTTTACAACATGCTTGGAACAGCCTAGTTAGACTGTGTGCAAGTTTTATGTGTGTGTGTGTGTGTGTGTTTGTCACTGTGTATGAAGTTGATTGTAAGTCATGATAAAAACAGAGGACTAGACACAAACAGACGTTATTAACTCATAACAGAAAAAAAATAATACCTGCTTACACCTAAATTATTACAGTCACAACAATCTCTGAACATTAGAGTCAATATATTATTTACACGATTTATTGTATATTATTAGTTGTTTGTTACCAGCAAAAAAGTATAATTAACTAAAAGCAAGGCCTTGAGGGAACTGGTTGCCCGAATAACGACTGGGAGTTGAACTTTGAATTACTGTGTCTCTATTCGTGCTAAGCCTACCTGAAACAGATGACGGACATTCAGGCACTGTTTGAAAAGGGTACCGAAAAAGTAGTTTGTTCCCTCGGCTGCCAGAGCTAACCAATATGACACTAATAGGGCTTGTTTTATCGCCTGTTTTGTACACACAGTTTTGTGACTGGGTGTACATGGATTTACGGTAATCTGGTTGCCTGGCTGATGGGTTGAGCATCATGTTAGCATCCTAGCTAACTTTACGTTTGCTACACAAAAGTCGGTCGCCAGTTGTATCTACGACCAATGAACGTTAGCTTGTTGCAGGCGAAGGTCGTATTAATGTCTGCCATACACAGACGCCGACTACAGACAAATTGAACCAGTTTAACCTAAAGGTCTCGCTATAAAATCCTTCCTACCGCACAACCATCTACTGCAGCGTTTGTTTTGTGTCACCTTGAAACATATTCGACTGGAACACAGAAGGCGGCTAAAGGTTCCCCTCTGCAACAAAAGTCAGTTGTTTCATGTCACTTATAATTTTATCTATCTATCTATCTATCTATCTATCTATCTATCTATCTATCTATCTATCTATCTATCTATCTATCTATCTA
>JAUMHL010000029.1:10995609-11012332 GCA_032362345.1 Sandelia bainsii
ATCTATCTATCTATCTATCTATCTATCTATCTATCTATCTATCTATCTATCTATCTATCTATCTATCTATCTACTGAAGCCATAGTTTAATGATGTTACAACATTAAAAAGCAGCATGGTGTCTTTTTAAATAAGGAAAACAAGGAATCACAAAAGTTATGTGGGCTAAAAAAATCAAGATAATTATCCAGAATGTAGTAAAAAAAAAGTGTCAAAACATGCAGTAATGTGATTTTAAGATATTCCAAAGTCTTCTTCTTGTTAGCATACACTCCGTGTACCTGGCAGCTTTGCACCGCTAGATGGCGCCGTTAGCTGATTGTGGGAGCTTTGAAGACTACACAGCCTACTGCAGACAGGAAAGACATATGGGCCTTTTCCCTATTCTAGGGAACAATCAAACAAAAAAATTAAGGCAAACAAACTGAAACATAATACAAGGGTTAACTAACAATAGCCACCACAGTTTTGTTTATTATTCTGTAAGGTCTTAACCTTTCTATGTAAAGTGTACAAAGATGACTTTGTTGTAATTTGGTGCTATATAAATTAAATTGAATTGAATTCTTCATGTTTGTGGCCCTCCTAATTAAGTGATCACACACTCATTATCTTTACAAGCAATCTAAAGTGTACTGACACTTGAATTATGGCAATTATCTTGATCAGAAGAGCCACAAACATGAAAAAGTTATGATAAAGTAATGCTTTAATGTGTTAATAATGATTAGAATACAACAGAATACTTGTGCATCACTGCAGCTGTGAAGAAGATGTGAACTTCATTAATAACTCAGAAGTTAACAGGCAGAGAAAATCACTGCAGATAAAAAAAAAACCCAGGACACAACCTGTTCTTAGTCTTCACCTCTGGTTGGTGCTATACAGAACACTGCACACCAAACCAACCAGACACAAGAGCTGCCATAATTACATATTTAAGTATTCTAGTTTGTATTGTAAGAACGTATACGCATTATTTGTTCTGACTTGAAGTCTTTTAACTTAAAATGATGAGTTGAATTCATTAATTTCTGAGAGTTTACTCAACTTATTAAATTAAGCTGAATAAATATATTGTTGTTGTTTTTGTAGTTTAGATTTAAGATTAAGGTAATCATTACATACTGGCCTTTGTACATACTGGTTCCAACAGAAGCCAGTTCATCATGTTAGATGCACAGATGAACTATGGTTCTTATTCTTAGTTTTAAGAGATAACCCTTTAAATTTAAAGGAAGTGAGCGTCAAGGTTTGCAGAACTACTAATAATAGGTATATGATAATAGGTTCTGCCATTATTAACCTATTGAACATTCTGTAAACTTGCTACAGTACACGGTTACTGTTTTTGTATTTTACTTTTGTATCTTGCATTTGTTTTTGAGCATTGTTGTTTCTGTCTTGCTTCTTTCGTTCTTATTTTGTGAGTCAACAAAGAGACACCATCAGCTGGAGACAAATTCCTTGTAAGCACTTGTGCAAAGTTTGCACAAACGGCGTTAAATAAAATTGAATTGAACCAACAAATATAAGTCAACCAAACTAGGTCACAAGTTTACACAACATGCAATATTTAATCAAGATTCGTTGTGTTAAAATTTAAATTGCACTTGTTTATGTAAAAATTTAAGGCAGGCCTTCAACTGGTGGAGACCTGGTAGTTTACAACAAGCGCTCACTTTGGTGGATACACCCCCTGGTGGTGCAATTTGGTAATCACTATGTAAACATGGCACTAAAATGATCAAAAATACATAAATTAGTCTTTTTACACAAATAAAATACACAAAATCATCCTTTAACCCAACAATTGCGACAATACATTGTTGGATACAGTATGTTCATCCTCACCTACCTGCTTGTACACAAGTAGGCACTTTTTTTTAAACAATATATTCAACTGAGTGGTATTTTTGCTGGCATGCCACTTTCTTGTATTGTCTGTGAAGATTCTCGGTCATCCATGGTTATCCCAAAAAAAAGGTTATTCAGTGGCAACTGGACTTGTTTTAGTTCCTTGAAGACGTTTCGCCCTCCATTCCAGAGGACTTTCTCAGTTCAAGTTCTTCAATTTCTTGTAATATATCTTGCTATGATTTCTTATTACATGTAAATTATTTAACGTGGCTTGAACTGCTTTTTTAAGTAGCTTAACTAGATTTCTCTCTATAGTTCAACTATTTCCAGTATGAAGGAATTAGTAGCTTGTTTTTAAACTAACTTCACCAATACTGACTACGCTGTAGATCTGTAAACGTAGCAGTTCCTGATAAATGTGTGGGTTAAATGTAACTGTAACCTAAAGCTTTAGCTAGTTTAATTCAGTATCATTCAATTGGGATTTTACACTGTTTAGTTTAGTAAGACAGTCTGTATTTTGAGCAGATGCTCATGAAGTTGGCAGTTTTGTGCGGAGGAGAGGCATCTACTGGTTTTATTATTCTCTTGGGTTACTCTTGGGAACCACATAAATTTTTATTCACTATATTTAGAACTTCGTTATTTGTTGCAAACAGATCTAACACAGTGAACACGAACGTCTCAACATATACTGATAAAAATACTGTCAAAGAAAGTTTTTCATTGTTAAATTAAAATATTAGCCTATATTGTAGAAACTGATTTGAAGATTGGAAAAAACAGGATTAATATGTATTAATATGTGTATGTATATTTGAAATGTACAATTGTTTATTTTCCCAAACAAAAATAGAAGCATTATTCCAAATCCTACTAATCCTTAAACATGATCTGTTTGATCTATGATTGTTTCATTATGGCAGTCAGTGTAATTACACAATAACAACCTATATTTATGTCCCTTCAACGTCAGGCACAAAATAAATTGTGCAGATCTTTCATTTCCTTGGCAATATTACACCAGCCCTGTGCTCCATCCAATCGCATGTTCTTGGGATGAATGGAGTATGATGGCTGTTGCATCTGGTGCTGATCCACACAGGACTTGTGAAACCAAACGAGGGGCAAAATGGCTGAATGAACACACGAGCTCGCCACTATCCAGGACATCCAAGAAACTGCACGTCGATCCAGAAAAGTTTTGCTTATGTCCTTGTTGTCTCCTGATTCTTGTTGTTGTGTTACAGCTGTGAGCAAAGTGTCTGGCCATTGTGGTTGCTGCCTTTAACTGTTACTGGCCTAAAGCACCACAGTACTACTACAATAAATATGTTTTTTTTTATAAATAGTGATATATAATCAAATATTGTAGTAATATGTTATATGTGTAGTATTCAAAGTTGTAGTGTTATCAGCTTTATCCAGGTAGGTATAAAAGTAAATTGTACTAAAGGTTATAGCCTATTTAGATTTTACATTATAGATTATCCATCCATCCATTTTCTTAACCGCTTGTCCTCGTAAGGGTCACGGGGGGTGCTGGAGCCTATCCCAGCTGTCATCGGGCGAGAGGCGGGGTACACCCTGGACAGGTCGCCAATATTATAGATTATTATTTTTATTATTATTATTGTTGTTGCTGTTGGTGGTGGTGTTAACGGTGCATGAAGATCTTACTGTTTCGTAGCTGGTGTATAAGCGTCATATTTTAGTAGTATGTCATCGTGTGTTACAGTACAGGCTACAGTTCACATAGTGTCATCTAATAGTTCTAAGAGTCATTAAACACCACGGTTTTCGCTGTTTTATGTGTAAACATTTTTTAAATTTCTTACGTATATTACGTATCTAATTCTGTTTATTATTGACTACTTGTCAGAAAAACTGAGCTCTTTGAATGTGTAGGCCTATAAATACTAATGTTGCTGTTGTACGTGCGTAAATACACCTGCTGCTGACCTGTTGTCATGAAACCCGGGAGAGGAATTCACACAAACGACCACAGTTTGAATGCATTTGATCATTTATTCATATTATCAGACGGACAGAGTAAATCCAAGTCCATGCTGGTCCCCGTCGTCGTCTCTTGCTCCTGTTTGCAGTTTATCTGTATCTCTCAGACAGGGCACAAGCCACGGCAGATAAAAACTTGTCAAAAGCCACATGGACCTCAGGGGTGAAGTCGTCGGGGAACACCACGGCCAAAGCCACAAGAAGGTTGTGAGAGAGGATCTGTGGAAAAGGATGACATTTAATCACCAGTGCTAAACCAGTTGTTTCTTAAAGTCACAACATGTAGCTTTTCTGGAATATCGTTTTACATGCTCCGTAACTTGTCTTAATGTGAAGAGGTGCTGTCAAAGGCAGCGGTGTGGACAGAGTGGCTTGGAAAGATTTCTGAGCGAGACTCTCCCCTCTAACCAATCAGAGAAGCTCTGCGCATATCTGTGACATACCACAGCATTTCGGCGGAAAGATTTCGAGTAGAACAGCTAGTGTGATTCTCATAAGCTGCTTATTGTAGCATTAAGATGCCAAATTAAAGGCAGAGTCAACAAGTCCTGTTCTTTTTAATGAGATCTCAAATAAAATATTTTGCGCTTAAATTGGTTTAAGTTAAACCAATATCTGCTGTGCATAGTTGACTTATCCTCCGCCTCATTTTTCTCCTTGTACAGAAGACTGAATAGCGCTTCAATGGAGATTACTGTCAACAAGCTGATAGAAAATCGCTCCCTGAATGCTGGTGTTCCATGTTAATGGTTCTGGTTTACCTGCTTAATACACGGCCTGCTCAGTGTTTTAGGAGGAATTAAAGTAATGATCTGATCGTGCAAGAGTTGCTCAATATACATATTCCGCGAGTGTATGAGAAACATTCCCTGCTATTTAGAGAAACCCTAAATTTTAGGGTTAATGTGTTCTATATCCTAAACACAGGCTACACAGACTGTAACTTTAGCAAGCTGGAAGCTCTGATTTTTTTGAAAACATTTTGAGGAAAATCTGGGCATATTCCAATTATTTTTTTCGATGTAATTTTTGTCTAAGTATCCCAAAATTATCTTCAGCACTGTGGAGAGTTAAAAAGCCGGTAGCAGCCGTGCACGTTCAGATGCACATCTCTTTTGAGCAATGGGTTTTAAATCTCTTGTTTTCAAAACAAGAGATTTAAAATTTATTTATTAATTATTATTATCAGTTTTAAGGGTGTATGAGGAGGTTCACATGGTGGGTGCACAGAGAAGAACTGGAGATCTATGTTAGAGAGCGTAGGTGGTCCAGTATGGATTTTAGCATCTTTGAAGGAAAGATGAGTTACCCTCATACACAGTTTTTCGTTTCCAGTGTAGGTCTACTGGAGTAGTCTACAAAACAAAAACGACCTGTTCATGTTATAAAGTTATGATCACCATCCATGGCATCCATACATACCTTGAAGTTAGCAGGGTCCACTCTCAGAGTGAAGGCGTGCAGCTCACTGAGCTTCAGAAAACCTGCAGTCAGGTCGTCGATTTTGGCCACAGCTTGAGCAACTCCACCCATTATGGTCTTTCCGTGTTTCTTCACAGGGGCAGAGCCAGGGCTCAGGTCCTTCCAGTGGGAGAAGTAGGTCTTGGTTTGCGGGTACACCACCAGCATCCTTGGTAACGTGAGTGAACGTGTTAGTGCACATAAAAAGTTGTTTAAAAAGTAAGATGCATTTTAGAATCAGGTTACACTACAGTCACCTTTTGGTCATATCTACCTGGACAGAGCATCACTGCCTATGTCCTCGGCCCTGCCGGACACTATAGCCCAGAAGGCCTTGACTGTGGCCTTGTCCTCAGCACTGAGACTCATCTTGACTGTTGAATGCAACAATCAGTCCAAACCACGAGGGATTTATATGAAACAGGACATGGGCACACCCGGGCCAACTTATATGCGCGGCATTTGGACGAGCTCCAGATGATACGTTGCAGCTTGAACGAGATAAACACAAAAACACTTCTCGTGAATGGCTGAATGTGCATACTTCCAGTCCATCAAGTAAATCCAAATAACACATTTCCAGTTACCTCCGGTATTACCAGCATCAGTTAGTAGCAACAAATAACATTTTCAACAACAGCCAACAACAAGCTGCCAATATTTTGTCTTAGAAAGATATTTTGCTGAGCTGCATTCTTGTTGATACAGTCAGTAGTGGGATTCAACAAACAACACAGCCTACACAAGAGTACAACAGCCAACCATGTCAGTTCACTGCACACATACAGACCTGGAGATGCTGAGGTCACAGCACAGCCACCATCACAACAATTATCACAACAACAGTATCATCCCATAGTGATAACCACATACAGCTTGTCTCAATCAGCCTCAGCAACAACTGATTATAACACAATGTAGAAAGCTGGTCAGCTAATTAACTACACAGATCTTAGTTATCTATCTAACTAAAATGACACAGATTATGGTGCATATATACTATATTACTGTACGCTACTGACTTACAGTGTGTGTGGATGTCTACAGAATACACAACTTCATTATGTTACATTCATCACATTGAAAGAATTTTTCAGTTGTAATTTTTTTTTATGCCATCTCCTGTCACATCCTGTAGTAGAATTATTTTTTATAATACCTACATAATTCGTTTATTATAATATTTGATTTTATATCTCTATATAGCCAAGTGTACACAACTGCAAGTCCAAGTTCAGTTGCTATGTTATAAAATTCCCCCATTTTAAATAGATCGGCAAGAAATATAATTAGTGTTGTTTGGGTTTAATGTTCAATGTTATGTTGTGCCAGCCATAAAAAGTTTTCCATAATGCACGTTAAATAAATAAATAAAGACAGATAAGTCTATTCTGTCAGTCCAAGCATACTGATTTAAAATCTGGCCTCTGTAATTAATTCATATTAAATGATTTGTTTATCAGTTGATACCAACATGATGACCAGGGTTTTTGCAGTGAAGTTTGTTGCCAAAATAGAGTGTGTTTCTAAGGCTTATCTAAACAAGTATACTGTGGCCTCCAAAGGGCGGATCCATGCAGCGGAGAACAAGATACATTTTAGAGAGTAAGGGGTAGCTTTGCTGATACGAACTGCAGCACAACTGGTATTTCTCAGTGTGGTTGAAGTTAGTTATTGCATTGTCTATTGCATTGTCTATTTTACTGAGAAGCATTTTCTAACTGTCTAATGTGCTTTCAGTCAAGGGATTTTCTTTCATTCTTAAATTCAAATGACTCTAACATGTACTACTCACTGGGTATTTTTTCTCCACTGTTCAGGCCTTAACATAGGCGGGGTATTAAGGAGCAAGTGTTCAAAGAAAAGAACAAAATTGTGCAATTTGATTGGCACACAGTCAGAAAACACCAAGTTAATGGAAAAGCCCTGATGGCCACTGCAGACGGCGGCAAGTAACTCAGTGGGCAGAGCAGCAGGGCAGAGTGTCCCTCCAGGCCCAGGCTACATGTTGAGGTGTTCTTGGACAAGACACTGAAATCGGTAAAACTATGTATCTATCTATCTATCTATCTATGGCTTTTATAGTTCCAGTCATTATGTGTGTGTGTTGTATATGTGTGTATCCTTGTATCATACCCTGTGATTAATATATTTGCAAGCAAAAACGATTTTGGTGTTAACAGAATTCAGTAGTAAACCATGTATTGCAATGCATGTGCTCCTTGGCTTAATATGACAGCGTTGGGGTGACCTCTAGTGGACAAACTCTTTCCCATCATTATTGTAGAAGTACACCTAATGTAGTATATTATAACAATGCCGTGAGCATTATGAGCATGATGATTTACGTACATCATACAAAATCAGCTCCCCGTCAACAGCAAGAATGAGGCACTATAATTCATTCATTATTGGAATCAGTGTAAGGTGAGAGAGGAGCAGCTACATTGTCTTGTCCGAAACTTTCCACCCCTGTACGTGTAAGCATTAACAACCACCGCTAGATGGCAGCTCCGTCTAAAGATTGAATAAGTTTTACCATCAAGAGCATTTGGGGTTTTTATATACCATGTTTTTATCTTTTAAAAAAACAAGCTTCATAATTTATTATTGTGTTTTTCTCATCCTTTCAAAGACAATTAAACTCAATTTGAACTATTAATCTCCTGCCTTTTACTGCATCTGCATTCACAGTATTTTCACAATTTCTTTGAGCAATCAGATGCAAGTTGCAAATTGCTGTTGCATTGCTGCTCTGTGATTTATCAACTCATTGCCACACATTGACAAACTCTCTGGATTAATGAATGGGTCTACTAGGCACAGACCCAGGTCAGGGGGGCCCTGGGCCAAAGCTTCTTATGTGTGTTGTTTGAAAGTCAAAGCTCACAAAGCTCAGTTAAATGACTACCACACAAATTATCTTAAAGATATCAAAAATAATCCCAACAAGATGGAATCTGATCAGATAGAGGTAAAAATGATCTCAAACAGACATAAATTACACAAAAAGATGAAATATTAGATTATATTAGTTTTATAGTATTATATTATTAGATGAATTATATAGGATGAGTGGGTGATCTTTTACTTGTCTGTATCAAGGGATCTGTTTTCTCATATCCATTCATGGGCTGTTCTGTAATCGACTGGACCTTTGATTGAGCACTTTAATCTGTTTTCACTGTGAATTATTATTACAGTTTCTACACTCTACACACACCCTTTAAAACGAAGATCATCAAATATGAGTAACAATTGATCACAGCAAGCATTTTTATCTCAAGGGATTTCAGCACTATGGAAGACGTACTTGTAATCTTTTGGATAACTGATAACATACAAGTTTCTTATGTACTTATGTATCAACATCCACTGTGACAACTGAAATTGATGAGAATTTTATTAAAGCAGCATGTCACAAGCATTACCTCAGAACACTTTTCTGAAAGTCCTGCTGTGACCCATCTCAAGTGAGGTCAATTTAGGCATTGACTATGATACTATATTATAATTTCATGACCTGAACCACAAAAATGATCATGAAAGACAAGTAAATCAACACAGTTACACCATTGATTCTTGTGAAAGAGGATGTTTAATTAAACAAAAATTATAATTTTCACTCTGTAGGCATATAAAGATACAGCTGACAGTTGTTAGGAATATGTCGTGAGTGAGGGACTGTGAACATAGAAATTCCACATATGAATCATAGACAAAAAAACTGTGAAACATCTATTATTGAATAAAATCTGGACAATGGAGTCAGCATTTCCCTTAGAAAAGATAGTGAATTAATGGTAAATGTGTACATTGACGGTGTTTTATATTTAAGCTGTTACAGCACACGTGTATTTACAACACAAATGTATTTTAAAACAATTACTTTGCTGTAGTATTTGAATGTTTATGCGATACCTTTCATGGTATGCCATACAGGGCATGGAGAAAGGCACACGTGGTTTAAATGTAAGTTTTATTTCTTCTCCAGCTTAGTATGTTCTTCTCCTCAGAAGTACTGACTGCTCATAGCGTCGACCACAGCGGACAGAAACTTCTGCCAGGTAGCTTGTACCTGAGGGTCCAGTGCGCTCCTGAGTTTGCAGGCAACTGCGATGGTGATGCAGTCGGCCAACAGCTGCGGACAAAATAAAATGATTTCATGAACGCTAGGTGTAAGTGGTTGTATTACTCTAATATTTTTTATTTGGGTTTGATGACAAGTGTTTCCTACTCTGAAACTATCGGGATCCACGTGGAGTTTTTCGTAGTGCAACCGGCTCAGAGAAGCGTATGCCTCTTTGAGGTTGTCCATGTTCTTCACCGCTTTGCCCAGTGCCTTCAGCAACACCTTGCCATGGGCTGCTACTTTGGGATTATTCAAAACAGCAGTGGCAGTGAAGATATCACCAAACGAACCGAAATACCTTTCGGTCCAGGGGTAGACGATCAAAACTCTGTCAATGTGAGAGGGTAGGGTTATTTTGAATTTCAAATACAGGGTTTTTGTACATTCCTAATAGAAAGTCTAAGATGGCCATACCCATTTGGAGACCAACATCAAATTGACCATGTGTGCTTTCGTGGATGCAGCAGAATCATTTTTCCTCGAACATAAAGTCATAATGTCAATTTAGTTAACCACCAGTCTAATTAATTACGAGGTAACACACTACAGATGATGTTATCCATAATTCCTCCATAATAGCCTTTAGATCCATGGACTTAAGTAAAGTCATTTGTCAAGTAGTTTGTCTATTACAAACAAATTAGGAAACTGTAGGCTATTATTATATTTAAAGCTGCAGTATGTGTTTTTGCTCCAAAACGTATCGCCACGTATCTTATTGTGGAGAGCTGCTGCTGGCTCACAGGACATCCTGCAGCTCAGCAGAGATTATTATCTTCTTTCTAAAGGTTTCTGAGCGCCTCGTTCTTTTCATAAATCAGATAATTTTAGCGACTTGTGCTTGACTAGTAGGTTTTGCAACATTCTTGTTGCATTTTAATGACAGCTGATGATAAATGAAGGCTGCGCAGTTTAGCAAAGAGTAAAAGAGCTTAGCGGAGCAGGGAGAGGGGGAGCTGGGCGGAGCAGAGTGGATTGATGGCGAATTTCATGCTATCGCTTGTTTAACTTGCAGATACTAGCTTTAATTTTTGGAAAACAAGACGAAGCAGCCTGACACTTGTAAAAAAAAAAAAAAAAAAAGAGGTTAATTATGAAATAACTTATGAATTTAAAAAATAACCAAACACAGACCTAGGCTATAGCTATTGTAAATATACATTTTATTGTCAACCAAACGAAGAAATTAATATTGTATCAAACCTCTTTCAGTTAGATCCAAAAGTCTATAACAAAATCCACAATTGTACTCCATATAAGCCAACTGACTAAAAATCTATATAAACTATAAGTTTGAAAACGTGATATCAAGTTGTTTAAAGTGACATTCTCTACCTTGCCAAAACTTGAGGTCCAATCTCATCGATATTTACTTTTTCCCACACAGCATTGATCGTGCTGCGCTCCTTGTCTGTCCACTTGACCATGACGTCAGTGTAATCGATAGGTTATACAGGTTACAGCTTAACTTTAGGCATTAACTTTAGTGATGAGTCTGATTTCAGTAGCCGCTATACAGGCTACTAAAGGGTGATGGTAACGATGATTAGTGGAGCAGCTCTCAGTGTAAAACATTGGCAACTTTAAAAACGCTTTTCACATAAACATTATACGTCATTTTCCATCTTTCTAACCGGTCTCGCTGTAGCTAAGCTGTTAAACTGAGATTATACCAGATCTTCATTATCTGGACATCCAGGCTCCCCCGCCCAAATAAATTATCACCAGGTCGATTTAATATGACGAAGGTTACCTTCATGATAATTTATATCGCTACACTAAATTAAGATGACCTCAGCCACATCCTACACCAACGCCAAAGTGCCAAGTGTGGTTTTAAAGAAAGCCAGAGGAATAGCACAGTAATTTTCCTTGAATATAACTTTACATTATAGATACCAATTTAGTTGACTATAATTCCAGTATATAAGCAGGTCATACCCTTCACTTAGACAAAAAAAAAGTAATTCATGATAGCCTTTATGTCCATGAGCCCAACGCTTAAGATGACAGCCCGCGACTTATTATGTAATTAAACTGAATTTACAGTATACAGTTTTATAATAGTGGTGCACCTGCACACACAAATACATGCAGATACAACAAGCTGTAAAGTTGGGGGAATAAAGGTGTAGGGGTAACAGTCTGGAAACTTGAAAATTAATCATAAGTGTTTTCAAGGGGTCTGTGCTATGTGGTAAGACACAAGACTTTATAATGCAGTCAAAGATTTACATTGTGATTTCAGCAAATCAGTAGAATAGTTACTAAAATGCTTAGAAGATCCTAAATGTAATGTAAATACAGTGGAAGAAAACAAGACTAGACGGGAACAACCTAGGCCACCGAGTATTTAAGTGAAAAGGTGAAATATTTTAAATATTTTTGTAAGGGGCAGTTTGCAAGCAGCCTACTGGGTAACAAAACAACAGTTTAAGGAAAAACAATTTAGTTTTTAAAGAGTAAAATGGATCAATTGTATTATACATAGGTCTAATTTATATCCCACAATTAAAATAACAATAAGCTAAAACATGAAACTTGCTGTACTTGATGCACTAAATTTATGGGCTTTATTAATTAATGAATACACTACACTAACATGTTATGTCGTGACTCTAGCGCTGTTGACAAAATTATCCAGCAGCCCTGGATAACTAACGCGCAGTGGCCTGCTCTTATTTAAGGTTGAACTTTTTAAATATATATTTATATTTTATTTTCTGCGGAATGCTGTTCTAATGGCTGTTAAGTGAAAGTTGACATTACAGACATTTTTTGCCATTTAAGTACACGCTAAGGAATAAGGTTTTCGTGCTGTAATATATATTTAATAATGTACCAAAATTAGGGCATTTAAATGATCTTCTTTCCTCTAAATTTATTTAATCTAAAACACCCTTGTTCACAGTGACTTGTTTTCCTCCAGATATCCAAGTACCACCAAGAAGTGATTACTTTATTAGAAGCTGATTCACGCAAAAAAATTAGTTTATCCTGCAAGTTGTGGGTTGTGGACTAAAAACCACACAGGTCTCACAAATAGATCACTCTCTACAGGTAGACAAAATGTCCATATTTTCCTGGATCTTCACATCAAATTAAGAAACTGTACATTTCAAAAAACTGATGTGTGTCAATATACGGACGACAAATGTGTCCTGAGATCACACATATATCTTGTTTGCCAAGCAGGTAGAGCTGTCATCTTCAAACCCGAGGGTAAGAAGTTCGATTCCAAATCCTGGGAGGCTGTATTTCGAGGTGTGCTTGGACATAATACCATGAACCCTTGGCCTGTCCACAAAGAATTTCCCCAAAGGGATCAATAAAGCATTATATAGGATTTTTAATTCTGTAGTTCAGACCTTGCGGGAATTTGTAGTGAGAATACCACTCTACAAATTAAACACACACGCACAAACAAATGCATTTCGGATAGTTTGAGTTTTATTTGGTACATTTAGCAACAGCCTCAAGGCAGAACGAGAGATATTTCATGAGCACTTGAATGACTGCTGCGTCTTTTGAGCTTCTCCATCTTCTCAGTGGTACTGTCTGCCCAGGGCAGAGACCACCACGGCCAAAAACTTCTGCCAAGCCTCCTGGACTTCAGGGGTGAAGACGCTGGTGCCCAACTTCATAGCCACGCACACGGTGATGCATTCAGCCAAGAGCTAAGATGAGGAAAATGATAGACAAAGTTACATCAAGGGAAATGATCACTTAAATCAATTTATGAATAAGCGCTTAAAGAGCGTCAGAGGTGGCAACATACCCTGAAGTTATCAGGATCCACATGAAGCTTCTCGGAGTGCATCACGCTCAGCTTGGCATAGGCATTCTTGATGTCGTCCAAGTTCTTCACAGCACTTTCCAGTCCACCCATCACTGTCCTTCCGTGCTCAGCCACTCTAGCGTTTGCGCTTATGGCGGCGTAGCTGGACAGGTTTCCAAATCCAGAGAAGTGTCTCTGAGTCCACGGATACACAATCAGAAGCCTGAAATGACATAAATCATAAGGACACATAGCGTACATAGTTCCCCAAAGGGCCAAGAAAATCATATTAACAAGAACGATAGATACCTGACCAAAGCCTGGGGTCCAATTTCACCGACATCGACACTTCCCCACACGGAGACGATGGCGGCTCGTTCAGCGTCTGTCCAGTCGACCATGTTGACGGTGATAAGTTTCCTCTGACTTTAAACAAAACTTTAAACAAGTACAAGCCTTCTTGTGAACACCAAGTCCTGAAATTTCAACTTTTATTCTTTATTGAATGCTCCGCCTCTCAGCCAAGGAAACATCTGATTGGACAGGCTGCCTCCTCCGATTAATGATTGCCTGATCAATTTGGCAATTGTCAGTGCCAGTCGAGTACTATGACGGCATTTGGATCAAAATATTATTTTTTTTTACATGGGTTAGATAAGACCATGGCGTCACATGGTTTAGATAAGGACTTTAACTGCCATTTTAACGATTTAAATTACAAATATAGTTATTTACACTCAGTTGACCATTTATTAGACACCAAAAGTAAATGATACAGCGACATTCCTACGATAAATTGTATTTTTGTTTTAGAGAGGTTTTTTCTATCATAAGAATATTGTTAGTGTGTGTGTGTGTATATATATATATATATTGTGTGTGTTATATAATAATCGTCATCATCAGATTCAGAAATACTTCATTAATCCCTGGAAAATATGTGGTCACAGTTGCTCCATGACAATAAGAACAAGTTATAGTGAAGGAAAAAACAAGAACAAAATATTTCAAAATAATACACAAGCAATTCTGGACATTATCAGTATGATAAATAAGATACACTTGTACGGCTATTGAGGGTGTAAAAATATTGCAGTATGTAATTGCACTTTTAGATAGATCATCACTATTAAGTATTTAATGTGGTATTTTATATGTTCTGGCAGGATGTTGCGAATGAGTGAAAGTTGCTGTATTAGTTTATTCCATTGTCCTTACAGGAAGAAATAAAGTTGTACTGAATTTAATCACAATCCTTACTGATATTAATGGGGTGGACATAATAGTGGACAATTTAACAACACCATAAAATCCCTAAAAACGAAACGAACAACATTATAAGCTTCATGGAAGTGGGATCTATTGCAGGATTACACTGCATCAACCCTGCAATAGATCCCACAATCCCCACAATGACTCGTTACTCGTTGCTGGTTAGAAATGTTTGCACTTGTCAATTTGCAGTTTCGTCCACAAACTGGTCTCTAACATGGCATAATTTTCAATTTACCACGAACTTCATGGCAGTTAAGTGATATAAAGGGTGTGGTAACTTTTATCAAATAATACTGGCTATGAAAACTTCTAGCAGTTTCTTTATCGGAGGCGTGGTTTGCATTTGATACACGGGCGTGGTGCTCTCTGGGTTGCTATAAAGACATTATGACTCCCTTAGTCCACTTCAACAGCATCTTTAGATCCACGTTTTCTCTCAATTTCTGAAAACTCAAGAGTAACCATGACTCTCACAGCAAAAGACAAGACCAATGTGAAGAACTTATGGGCCAAGATCGAATCTAGGGCCGGCGACCTGGGTGCTGAAGCTATGGGCAGGTAAGTTCGATATCACGCATATTAATTCAAACATGAAACTACTGTAATGCAACACAATTAACCTCAGTGTTTGATGGACAGCAAGCGGAATTCCTGTCATTTTCTGCTCAATTCTTTTTTAATCAACGTCTTTTTGTCTATATTTTAACTTAATTCTTTTTTTTTTTTTTTTTTTTTAGGATGTTGGTTGCCTATCCTCAGACCAAGACCTACTTTACCCACTGGGGGGCAGGTGAGCTGGTTCCAGGGTCCGCAAAAGTGAAGAAGCATGGTGCCACCATCATGGGAGCTGTGGGCAAAGCCGTCAAAGGCATTGATGATCTTACCGGTACTTTGAGCGCCCTCAGTGACCTGCATGCCTTCCAGCTCCGGGTGGATCCCGCCAACTTTAAGGTAACAGGGAAAAAAAACTTTTACCTCTGCTTAAAATTGAATCAAATGTTGAGGCGTTTAAATGTTAAACATATGATAAGTATATTCTATAAAAATATGTTGTTAAATATTTCGATTTTTGGTCTAGTCTCAAGTGTCTAATTTTCTTTTTATGCACAACTACAGATCCTGGCCCACAACCTCATCCTGGCTTTGGGCATGTACTTCCCTGCAGACTTCACCCCAGAGGTCCATGTCTCAGTTGACAAGTTCCTGCAGTCCCTGGCTCTTGCTCTGTCCGAGAAGTACCGCTAAACTCCAGAGACACAGAAACATCGACTGCTTGCATGCAGCATGTCATCCAACAAAGCCAACAAACCTGCCTATACGTAGGGGCTTGTTCAATAAAAATATAAACTGAACACTGTTTGGTGTCAATTTCTTGTTACTCTGTCTGGAAATGTGTTGTTGAAATGGTTTTTGTTATTTTTCAAAAGCTCTTCAAACTACAAAAAGAGGAATGACTAAAAAGATTTATTAAAAAAAAAAAAGGCATGCAATGAGTATATTATTAAATTATAGTTAAAATAGTTCATTAATTTACCTAATCGAGTAAAAATACTTGAAGACTGAACAACTCGTGGTTACAAGTTCTAAAGTGTTCTGCAAAATAAAACTAGACATTCTAGACAAATTGCAACATGAAATTAACAAAACGTACAAGTCAGGCCAAGTAAAGTTTAGTAGATTCCACAAAATACGTTTCTGTTTTTCATGTTTTAAAGTGAATGATGCAGCCTTTGAGGCTTCGTCCTATTTGCTAAGTTGAATAAATATAACATGCAATGATCATAGGGCCCTGGTGGTCAACAGGGCTCCGGATGACACAGCTGACTATGCATATATGGTAATTTAATTAATGACAGTTTTTAGTAGGCGAATATGTTGCCCCCACTTGAAACAGACTTTCCCCACAAGATAGGCAATAAATGGTACAAGTTAGAGCCATTATACTGTTTTAGTGGCAAATATTCTCGAGCAAATCAACTGCATCAAAAAACAAAACAAAAAAACAACTGCATTTTGTATGTACTCGGGTTATCTTTGTGTAATCTAAAAATGGGTTTGATGATCTGAATCATTTAAGTGTGACAAATATGCAATAAATAAATCAGGAAGTGGGCAAATATTTGTGTATTTAGTATTTGTGTTGGTGTTAATCTTTTCTGGTTATGGTTCTTTCTTTTCTTTCTTTCTTTCTTTCTTTCTTT
>JAUMHL010000029.1:11016897-11072095 GCA_032362345.1 Sandelia bainsii
TGTTATGAAATCTGCTTTTCTTTCACAAACATGGTCATTTCTATGTGTGTCCAAACTTTTGACTGGTAGTGTATATGTTATAAATGTTTAGGAGTTTGATCCACTCTCTAGTAGTGTATGACACAAAACATCACAGACGAACGACAAAACAAAGACTGTGTTGCGTTTTTACATTCATGCATTTATTATTCATTGTGCAGAGAAAGCTCATGCTTCAGTCTCTGTCATCTTCTTCTGCAGTTTATCTGTATTTCTCAGACAGGGCCCGAGCTACAGAAGCCAGGAACTTGTCTACGGACACATGGACCTCAGGGGTGAAGTCCTTGGGGAATGTGATGGCCAAAACCAGAAGAAGATTGTGAGAGAGAATCTGTGAAATAAAAATAATCACACACGTTACATAGGGGTTTGAATGCCTACTACTCTTCATTCCATCTATGCTACATAAGACCAGCACAAATGTCAGGGTTATTTGAATTGTGGGAAACTAAATAAATCATGGAAATGCATGTTATGCATGGAAACGGATTCCGAAATGTTGCTCAAAAACAAGTACCTTGAAGTTAGCAGGGTCCACTCTCAGAGTGAAGGCGTGCAGCTCACTGAGGTTCAGAAGACCTGCAGTCAGGTCGTCGATTTTGGACACAGATTCAGAAACTCCAGCCATGATGGTCTTTCCGTGTTTCCTCACTTGGGCAGAGCTGGGGCTCAGGTCCTTCCAGTGAGAGAAATAGGTCTTGGTCTGTGGATACACCACCAGCATCCTGTGTCACAGAGAGAGTGAATGTAAATCAATGAGTCTTTATAGGAGGATATTACATCAGTAGTCAGCATGTTCTCATATTTACCTGCCCAGAGCATCTGCGCCGATCTGCTCCTCCTTCCCGGACACTTTAGTCCAGAAGGTCCTGACTGCGTCCTTGTCCTTAGCACTGAGACTGGTCATCTTGCCTTTGTCTGACTGTTTGTCGGATGGTGTGATCAGCACAAACTTCGGGGGTTTTATGCTGTAGAGACAGCGTGGACACACCCAGGACCACCTCCAAGATAGGCTGCATAAGGCGGTCCGAGTCATGGGTTGCAGTTTGCATGAGATAAACAAAAATCTTCACACGGTGGCTCTGGACCCAAACCTCAAATTATCATTGCCAGTAATGAATACAGGCAAAATGTGCAATTACTATTATAATTAAATTATATATATTATGTTAATCTGACATCAAAACGGGTCATTCTGCAATAAGCTCAGGAAGATGTTTATCACCACACCAACAATGAAAGAAATAATAGAGTTAATTTTAGTGTCTGGCTGCAGTTATTCTTGTCATGTGTGACAGACTGCAGGTTTTACTTTATGAAAAAACTGAAACATACAGAGACCAAGCAGACTAATATAGTCTCTGCAACCAAGTAACATTAATAGACTTGTTTATCATTTGGAAAACTTCCAATGTGAAGAGCAAAGTCATTTTCTATTTCCTGCCAATGCATGGTGTGTTTCAGAGGTTTATCTTATCCGTGACTCTGTAGCTGTTAGGGTGGATCAACTCAAAAGAAAGTAAAGATAAGCTTCGTTCCCCAGTGTGTTGTTCAGCTGATATCCAGTGTTGAGATATAAAGCCGCTGTTTTACATAACTCATTATCATTATCTACATATAATATATTCACACTGAATATACACATTGAATATACTGTATGTGGATACAGATTTCATTGAACTTTTACTAAACAGAAGTGGTTTTAAATTGTAACTAAAAGAGGAATTGTTTAGACTACTGTTCTACCTTGGTTGCCTAATTCAATTATGAAAATGATCATTTAAAACACTGCAGCTCTGTCAGAAAACACAAATATTGAATGGACAGGTCATTGAGCAGGACTGGGCAAAGAACAAAGTTACAGCAAGTGGATATTTAGGCCTAGGAAGACTTAAAAATAGTGAACTCCTGATTGGCTGGTGCATGTAACAGGACTGTTACAGCAGCCTACAGGCTCTGTTTTTGTCGACATGTTATCTTACCGAGTCCTCCTTAAGACAAACATCTTTCTGAGGAAACCATGACAGTGTTTTTCTTAGGGACTGTGACCAGTGCAGACTAAAAACATTTGCATCTGTCAGGGCCGTTTCCAGCTCTTTGGGGGCCCTATGCAAGATCATTTTGGGGGGCCCCTGTTTTGAATTAATATGAGGAATTTAAACCCTTCGATGATCTGTGGCAATGCATCACAGTAGGTTCTCGAAAATGAAATTAAAAAGAACAACAAAGAAAAAATCAAGTTGACCCAAGCAATTTAAGACTATAGAAAATAATAAAGGTAAAAAATTGCCTCTCTATGACCATACAGGTGCAGAAGCTTACACGCTTTAGAATGGCACCTGCAAATCAAAGATTTTTAAGATACCAGGCAAACTCATAAGCAAAGATTCAAATCAGGTCCATTGTGTTATGAAATTCAACAATTTGGTTTATTACATAATAAACCTAATTATGTAAAAAGCAGGGGTGTCCAATCCTTTTATATAGAGGGCCAGATTTGATGATGTGAAGATTCCTGTGGGCTTTTCAGAAAAAGATTTGACGGCAAAAGTTACATACAAATGCACTGTTTTAAAACAATTTTATTATAATTGTGACAATTATCATTTTTAAGTGTCAATGAAGCCACACAGGAATGATCAAATGAAAAAACAGTTAAATTACATTATGGCAAAGCCGGGATGTGAACCCGGTTCCCTGACGTGTCTAAGCGTTTCCCTAAAAGTTGAGCTAACAAGGGCAATGGGCTTCTATTGAAAAGGCCTCATATGATATGTAGCAAATCAAATTCTGTAGTGATATCAGAGACACTTCCCAAAGATGTAAAGAAGTTTCTTTAAACATTAGCGCCCTCTAGTGGACTTTATCCAACATGCACTGCGAATCATACATGAAATATGAGTTTACCGGTTTGCACAATTGAATAAATGCAGTAGAAACAGTGTGGTCCACATTTATTAATTCAATGTTTTTTTTTCTTCAAAATGCACAAATTAGAAGAGGAGAAATACAATCTAAAATTTTACATAAACCTTCATCAAAACAAAC
The DNA here is from genome assembly GCA_032362345.1 of Sandelia bainsii. NCBI lineage: Eukaryota > Metazoa > Chordata > Actinopteri > Anabantiformes > Anabantidae > Sandelia > Sandelia bainsii. The sequence goes on from JAUMHL010000029.1 coordinate 11,019,985, forward strand.
ACAAAGAGCTGTGCGATTACATAAAGTAAGTGTGAGCTTTAAAATTCTAAATGTATAAAAAGATAGATAAATTAAAAATAAATTGAGAGTTTATAAAAATTCCATTGTTCAAAAGTGAGTATGAAACTTGTGGGTCACAAAAATTATTATAAAGTCATAGACATTAACAGTCTATGCACTTTTGCTCAAGGAATTAAATTTTAGGTATAATAACTACCAGTTCATATTAACATATATTATTTTAATATTCATATCTTACATGACACGTCCTTTTTTGACCTCAGTCAGTCACTTTCTGATTCCCTGACATATCTTACTGGCAGGACCACAACCGAGGTGGCTTCACCAGTGCATTCAATCGTTCAGTCCAAAATACCTTCACATATAAAAATAAAAAGACCTTAGTACCGTAGCCTTCAGAGAATAATGCTGACCTCCCTCTTCATGCACACTGATGCTAGGCTGTGTTAAAAGTACACCACAATATGCAGTGTCTCAGAGTTGACTGGGGAAATGTGGTTGACACAAAATAAAGTTTATCCTCTGGGTAAAAATTTGTAAAAACTTAACCCTTGGCTGGGAAATAAAAATCATGGTCCTTGGCAGTCAGAATAAAATATCACTATCAAAAATACTCTAGTGTAAATAAATCTTGTGCCTAAATACTGATATACTGTTGTAGGGGTGTTTTCTGTATCACATTTTTGTAGCACCAATGAGCTAACTGATGCAAGGACACTTAATCTTCCATGAGTTGGTGGCTTTTGTGGCTTTTCCAAATGAGTGATGTTTCCACACGTGATGATGCTAAAGTGTGACAGCTATTGCATACGTTACAATAAAAATATTTCTCAACAAGGCAACTGTAATCCATATGAAATTAAACAAGATTATAACAATTATTGGTGTAATGTTTAGTGAACAGTTTTGTCGTGTAAGTGCCACTTACACAGTGCTAACAACTGGACTACTGTAAGACAGAACTAATATTTATACAGACTTTCTAGATGTTCAGTTTTTCAGATTGTACTACACAAGAAACCCATGTTATTCACCACTGTGATAAAAGAAAGACCACTGTGTGCAACAAGTAATGAATAACAATAGTGCCAGCTGTCATGTAATTAACTGCACATTATAAAGTACTTAAATTATGGACCGCGAAAACAAACACACACTAACGGTTTTTCTTAAACAATGGGGAAAAAAAACACACTGTAATGTAAGCAGTTTCTGTGGAGCAGCTGTAGAGGCTGCATGCTTTACTTTGTTTCACCAGCGGGAGGAGAAGAACCCAAGAGAGGAGACTTCGGTGAAACCTAGGCAAAATGAAAAGAACAAGATAATATAATTGAGAACTTTTATGTCATTCATGAGTGTGTACATTGTGTACAATCAAATTTAGGCTATAGGAAAGTTACCTCAGTGTTTAAAATGTTTAGAGATGTTTATGCTTGTATCACCCAGTATAACAAAAAATGTGTAATATTAAGTCCATTAGTTATTTTGTGCAGATATGCAGTTTTCCTGAACCTTCAGTCTCTCTCATCTTTCTCTTCTTCAGTTAGAGATGTAACTACATTTTGCACAATAACTCTCTCCACTGACTTTTAAGTAAAGGTAACAAGGCTGCATTAGTGGACAAATTTACATTACAAATGTCTCTTCTTGTTATATGTTGGTCCAGGGTGGTTACTCTAAAAAAAAAGCTGCATGACAACTATAAGTGCATTTAGCAGTGTATAAAAGCACTCACAGGAGATGGAGGCTTTGCAAAGTTGAGGTGAGCATACAAAAGCACAGCAATGTCGTTCTGGCTGGCCTCTAGGGCAATGGACAGCGCAGTGCTACCATCCTGTAAAAAGACATGATAATGACGCTGAGATGATGGATCTGGTTAAAAATAATGGCAAAAAAGAGGAAGGAAGGGAAATATACTACGCTTACATTATCCGTGAGAGTGGCATCACAGCCTGGCACCGACAGCAGCTGACGCACAATGTCCACATGACCATGTTCGCATGCACACATTAGTGCTGTGGAGCCGTCGTCATCACGAATGTTGACCTGCGCCCCACAGGACAGCAGAGCCCGCACCATGTCTCCTCGACCATGGCTGACCGCTAGCATCAGCGCCGTCTGCCCGGCCTACAAACATGCATTATTCAAACTCTTTAAACTCGTCTCCAACATGTGGAGATAAGTTACTGACATTTGCGTCTGTTTACATACTGCATGTGTCATGAGAAACATTAGTGAGCAAACATCTGTGGACTGTAAGTGGCCTACTGTTTGATCAGCTCTGTGTAGTGATATGTAGTAAAACTTAAAGAACACTAGAGGGCGCACCTGGCTCGCCTTGGCGTTGACGTCCCCTGTTCTCAGCAGCTGCAGGACAGTTTGAAGATCACTGTCAGAGTGGAAGGCAGCCAGAGCTGTCAGCATGATGGCTGTATAACCTGCTTTGTTCTGCTTGTCAGCGTTACACAGACCTGTCAGGCACATAGGGCAATGAATGTGACAGGTGATATACAACAGCACAAACAATGACAGGGGTGTAAGACATGATGGAGATGGGAATGTTTTAAGACTGTATGTACTCGTGAAGATTGATCATAGCTACAAAACACGACACAGTAGATTTGATTTTAAAATATATATTTTTTAACATTTCATTAATTGGAATTGGTTAATAAATGAATTATCACTAACCATCATTCAGAGGAAAACCTTTTTTTAATATAATATTTAGTTTTAGAAAAACACAAAACCTTTTTTGACTTGAGCGGGATAAAGTGGAGTTAATTTTTCAGTAAATCTTTACTTTTGATCGCAAATCAGCCTCATATAATCTCATCTCTCTTATTTTTATACACACACACACATACACACACACACACACAGAGCAGGTACACAAAGCTCACCAGTGTCCAGCAGCAGTTTCACCACAGGGAAGTTGGAGTGGGAGACAGTGTAGTGAAGCGCTGTATTCCCATTGCCGTCTGCCATGTTGATCACAAACTGCAGCAGCTGAGGGGAGATTGATGCGAAGTTGTCCATGTAGGCTTTTACAACAGCTGTGTCGGCTGCTTTGTGACAAGAGACACGCAACCATTCTTGCAGCACCACGGTGTAGGCTGCCCTCTGAGATTAGACACAATGAGAACGGTTATAGACACACACTTCAAAGACTGCTGAGGAGATGAAAACACACAAAAACTCAGTTTTCCTGACAAATTTAAATATTTACAGATGATAACCCCATAATATATTGAAAGAAAGCAATATTCATTAGTCTAAAAATCACATAGCTGTTACAGTCAGAAAAGAGTTCATGAAGTTCTGAAAGTGTGAACTACAAATAAATCTAATTTCAAGGTGTTGGTCCACATGCTTCTGTTTGTAGCAGTCAATATAACTGCTTTAAAAAAATACACTTCTGGATTTCATTATCTTAGGAAAATACAGTGGACTAGATTGAACACTTACTGCTCCTTGTTGGCTGAAGGCATTGGGTTCCCCCAAGGCTTTCTGCAGGGCATAAATCGCTGACATCAGGCTGTCACTCAGCTCTAGTCTGAGACAGACAAGGGGACAACATCATTCACTGACGCTTGAAAGCACCGTCACCACTTATCAGTCTGTCTGTTAAGCATGTGTGTCTTTACCTGACTTGTTTGACTGATGTTGTGGTATTTGTGATGCTGTCAGCTGCTGGCTTTGACTCAGACTGGCTGGGGAGAAAAGCCAGTTCTGTTTCTGTTTCTGACTGAACGATGTGCTGCTGCTGCTGCTGCTGCTTGGTAACCTCAGTGGTTTTAGTCCCACACGGCGATGAAGACTTTATACAGCTTTGCTCAGGAGTGGATTCAGTGCTTGGTGTTGTGGAGGTGATCTCCTGGGTTTGCTTTTCTGATAATTGGCTGGCAGTTTCTTTGGAGGCAGAATTGTTTACACGACATGGAGGAATCAGGCTGGGGCCAGAGGCCGGTGGCTGTGAGGCACATTTTTGGACAACTGTGTCAGTTGCTGGTGACTGTGGGGCTTTGTCAGGCAGTGTTGTGCCTACAGTTATAGATTGGTTGGGACTCTGTTGTGAGCCTGGAACAGTGGCTGGTATTTTGGTGACAGTCTGCTGAGGTACATTGTTGCTTTCTTGGGTCTTGGTGTGTCTTGTTTGCTGGTGCTGGACGGTAGAGTCCGGTAGTTTTTCTCTGGCTTCATGATATTCACTGGAGTCACTCCCTTCATCTGAGCTCTCGCTGCTGCTATCATCTGATGATGTGGACTCATATCTGCAGGAGAGTAACATGTTTCACTGTCAAACAAGTCTTTGCAAGTCACTCCTGCTTTATTGCTGTACATAAGCAGTTAATTCAAATGCATTTCTATTGTATAGCAATATCCATTTGAGTACAGCAAACATTCACTGTTCTCTTCCAGATCTGTGATGAGACATAATCACCACTGTGTTGCTGGTCTACAACAACTGACACTTACCCTCCATTGACACCAATGAACTGCAGGTTTTTCTTGGTGGAGGGAGATCCTGGTTCACCATCTGCTTTCCGCTTCATAATGGACCTCAGAGAGGACTGGGGCGATGAGGCTGGAGAGATAACAATGATCATAAGAACATCAGAAGTCAGAATGATGAAGAATGTTTTGTATAGTGTTTGATCCAGTTACCCGTCTTACTGCCTTCTTGTGACTGGATGGTCTCTGTGGTTGCATGCAGGTGTGTTTCTCCTTCTTTGGAATATATCAAACCAATCTGATGACGAGATGAGCCTACAGCAACGGCGGGATTAGCTACAGGTACCGAAGTGGACAACTCGCTCTTTAGGACATCACGCACCTGTTTGGAGCTAACTGCAATTGGCAACTCAACAGGAACATCTGTGAGACAGAAAGGGGACTGTTCAATCTTAGCTCATCAAATATGTTACGGAGGTATAAACAAAATAAACTACTTTTTCCAACATCATTCATAATAAGTTGTTAACACAAACTCATATACTATGATTCAGTTTATCATGCATACAATGTAACACACTCCAGGACAATAGTAATAAATCCAAGCTAATAATTTTGAGTTTTAATGTAAGACAGGTGCTGACTCAATTCGGATATTTTTCAAATTTGTCATTGGAGTTACAATACCAGCTGAATCAGCACTTTCACCTTGTACTCTGTGGTGGCCCTCCACCTCAGGAGAGCTGCAGGTCTCTGCTCGGAGTAGAGTGCCCACTTCCACCACAGTTGGCTGCTCCAGTGTGTACACCTGGATACCCACAGTTCTCTGTTCCTTCTGTTGGGGATGCTGTGTGAAGCTGACCAAAGTGTGCAGGCTGCAGCCCTGTGGCTCCTGCCAACCCATGCTTGTAGCCATGACTGGATGCTCTGCCTGAGGGGTTTTCTGGAGTGCTGCTACCTGCTTCTGTGCAGCCTGCAGCTCCTGCATCATCCTCTTTAGCTGGCCCTCAAGATGACCCACTTGATTTTTAAGAGCTTCGGTCTCTGGCAGAAGACCCAGATCCTCCTCCCGAACCCAGACTCCCACCTGACAATTGCTTCTCGTGTCGTCAGGTCCCACTCCAATAGTGCGCAGTTCCCGCTTTGCATCTGGTCGTGCTCCACCCACGATCACTGTGTCCTCAATCTCACACCCTGAGTCTTGTTTGGAGCCCTCAGGTGTGGTGGGAGATAGTGGTCCTGCAGGCTTGTTGTTGCTCTTAGCTCCAGTGCTCAACTCTTCTTCAGGGATGTCGATGTAGAGTTCCCCTCGGGGACGACCTCTGTTGAAGCCCAGAGTGTGTCCCAGGAACTTCTGGCTCTTCAGCTGGACACTGAGCTGCCGTTTCTCCTCCTGCAGCACGGAGATTTTGACCTGCAGCACAGGGATGGTCTTCACCTGCTCCTCAAGCTCTTTTATCTTCCTGAGGGCTGCTGCCATCTGCTCCCTGACATGCTGCAGGTGGGCTGGCGTTGGGGTTACTGGAGTGGAGAGACCAGAACTCACAGGGGTAAAAGATCCACCACCGCCCTGGGCCCTGTTAAAGCTGTGTGCACTGCTAATGGATGTGTTAGAGCCTGCTACACTGCTGTGCATGCTGCCCAAGTTGGAGAATCTCCGCCCCTCTTTCTCCTCTTCCAGCTTCCTCCGTGCATCCAACAGCGTCTTCTCCACCCGGGCAGAGCTGAAGCTGGGCCTCTGTAACGTGTGGTAGCCTGGAGCACAGTAGGAGAAGGAGGAGTGTCTGCTGTCCATGCTGGTGTTGGAGCATAGAGACTCTGTGGATGTCCACCATGAGCCGGCATAGCCGTAGCCACGGGGAAGTGAGCCATAGCGTGGTCGGCGTTGGATAGGCACCTTCTTGATAGTGTTGCCCTTCTCTATGTCATTAACATATTTTAGGAAGTCCAGGTCCAGACGGTAGCCATAGGGGGTCTCCACTGAGTAGGGCGCTTCCTGTTCTTTGCCATGCAGAGAAGGGGAAGCAGGCGGGTTGAGTTTCCCTGAGGCAGAAGGAAATCAACTTTAAACAAATGGAAATCTGTGTCTAATCTTGGGCTCAGACTTTAGAAAACAGTGTTAACTCTGGGCTCTTGTCTATTTATGTATGAACTCTGATACTATCACCAAACTAGGAAGACAGTGGAATGATGTGGTTCATTATTATCTGACATTGTAGTAATGGGATTTTACAACTGTTAAATTACTTCTACGTTGTCTGAGAGTTTAAGTCAATAATCCTTAAATAAGTTCACAACTAACAAAAAGAAAGACTGTACCTGGGAAGCCTGGGTCCATATGCAGCACCTGAGTCATAATGGCTGGTATTCAAACAGTCATCCACTAACTCTGACCTATGGATAGATAGACAGATACGTGCTGAAATTATAAATGAGCATACAAAACAGTATTTTTCTTGCAGTAATAACAAGACAGGGTTTCATGCAGTAATACATCATTGTGCACAACCCGCAGAAAATTGACAATATCTGTTTTTACAGGACATATGTGAGTATTTCACTACATGTGGCTTGTATTTGACTGTTTTTCTTTTTATATGATCAAAAATCATTGTACTCTTTCATTCACTAATTCACCTTTTTTTCCATCCTCTCTAATTATATCTGTTCATTTCTGGAGCATAGTGGGTCACAGTGTGTATTTGTTTCTGTTCTTAGCACTCAGAGAAGTTACAGAGGAAAGTTTCCTGGCAGCTACTTCCAGGACAGAGGTTTGAGACTGCCAGTTACAACCTTATTAGGAATCATGTGTGCACGCTAACTTTGCCTCTCAATTTGGGGTTTACGTACACTCTCTCCTCTATCTCTCCTCACTTTCTCTAAATACTTTCCCTCCTCTTTCTTGCTTTTCTGGTGCTTTCTTCCCTACAAACATCAGCTGACGATCAGGAGGTCTGGTCACTGTCTCTCCCTTTTCTTCCACATGCACTTGCTCATTACTTTGACACAGAAAGCATATCGAATTACTGAGAACTCACATCAACACATTATTTTTCATACGAGAAATAATGCATTTTGACTCTTTCTAAACAAAAGATTGTGACTTTCCCTCCATACCGGCAACGATGTAGAGCCCACAAAGCTGGTGCCTCTGAAACTGTGTCTGCTTATAAAAGATTAACTTTCTAGGTCACCTTGTGGGAACTGTGGATGTAATGTTTAAGCCATCTATGGCATTAGCCAGTTGAAAATCATCCTATTACTTAGGATTTGAGGAGCTAAGATCAGAAGTTTGGACTGCAAACCTGCACTTTTAAAGCATATTTATTTTTGCTTCATTTTAAGGTTCGTTTTATGACTCTTTGTAGCAAGAACTGAGTCTCTCTTCTCCGATTTGAGCTTTATCTCACTCTTGATATCTTGTGACCCTAGTCAGTGCTTGCTCATTTGTGAAAAGTAGGACACAGGGAAACACTGACTAAACTGACTTGGTATTTTTGAAGTCATGTAGCCAGTGCAATATCTCAGTGCGATTTCCCTTATCTGTGTTCCTTTCATCACCCTCTCATACCAAAATCGCCACACACTGTGACATGGAAATACCTTATGTGTGGTTCCACATTTACATTAATAGAAGCACTTTTCACTCATAGGTGGTAAGAAATTATTCCACAGTTAAGGTTATTTTGAGAGGGCATAATACTAAACTGACTAAACCGCCGTGTGGGGCTAAAATTTTAGCTTATACATGAGGAATTTATCAAAATAAATATGAAAATAATGTTTTTACTGATGTGGAATCATTTCATGAACCTCAGTTTTGGCTTCCTGTTGTCATCTCACCTTGTGAGTGTTTATCTCCAGTGAAAAATAAAAGTGTTTGATTAACGACTACATGTGTGAGAAGAGGACACAGAGAAAGGGGAGTGGTTGTCTATGTAGGCATTTGTGTGTGTGAGAAACTGAGTGTGAGAGAAAGTATGTGTACATGAGGGTGGAGGACAGCGCTGACAGGGGACAGTTGATGAGATATAATTATAGTCTGCAGTTAGGCAACCAAACATCCCAGCTGACAAGACACGTAGGCTGACACTGTCCACTTGATTCCTCTTTCAATTCCAAAATGTAGTTTTGCACTCATTCATTTTCTACTTATTCTTTGCGCCAGATGTTGCTCTCCTTATTGCTTCTCCAGGTGCCATTCCTCCCACACCACCCCCTCAAATCGTCCATGCCATAAGGCCTCCACATCTGCTTGTTCAACAGTGGCTTATTGGGTGTTACAGATGCATTCTTGTACTCCTCCTGAGTGTGTGTGTGTGTGGATGAGGGGTTGACTGGTTGACGCCCCTATTTCTCTCCCTTGACTCTTACACAGAGTTCCTTTGAGATGACATCTGAACAGAAAGCAGTGCACACCCTTCACCAGCACCACACTACCATTCTTCAGACAACTCTCTCTGTCCAGCTTCATCCGTCATACTAACGGATGTTAACACTGCCTGATGCACTCCCTCCATTCCCCGCTATTAAGATTAAGACAGCCCTCAGGGGGTAAGATGCAGGTCATCCAGCACAAATTGCACATCTGTGGTATGCCCAGCAAGATGTCTCAAGAAAAACTATACTGTAGCTTCTCTTTGAACTCTCACAGCAACTAGTGAAAAACTTTGCTTTTGTACACAGTGCAGCTTCAGGTTTAGTCATTTACCACCAAACTTCTGGAGGTAGTATCAACTGGATTTGATTTACAGTCTGTATATAGATTCCTGTGTCTTTGTTATATCTGAGGATTGAGACCACCCTGAAGAGTAATTTAACATGCCAGGCTTCATTTCGAGGTCAGCTCTTCCAAGTTTATCAAACTCATTGCATCCATTCATTGAGTCACCTTATTATTATTGCCATTACAAAGGATTAGACCCCAGTATTGCTAAGTCAGAAATACCACTTTTCCCACCACCCAAAGAAGATCTTTGTGGATTTTTCCACTGCTTTACTGATTCTCTCCAGCTCTAGTGATAACTACAGTACAGTATTCTGGTCAAGTTTGGGAATGGTTTGTGAATTAGGAAAAGAAGGATTTATTTTCCGCTTCATACCAGCTGCTTGAGCTACAAGGACGGGATCTCTCCTCCCCAGGCCTCTTGCTCTCTCTTCTTTTTTTCGCAGTCTTACAGTCAGCACCTGTGAGAAACAAGGATAAAATAAGCTCGAACTTTTGGCAGTCACAGCTTTTGATTCTAACAGTTTGTAGCCCAGAAACTTTCAAATCACAAGTAAATAAAAGAAGATATTTAGACAAGTAGTCATCAGGGAATGTCAGGAAAAATCCATTAAGGGTGTGCAGTTCTGTTGAGACAGAGACAAGAAAACACTTATGACAGGTTACAAAAGAGTGGCCCCTTCAAGACTATAAACACAGGTTTCAAAACCAGAAAAAAAACATTTCAAAACATTCTAGTGGTTTTGACTGACACACAGGATGTGAATAATATACCCCCGTGAAATGCCAATAACTGCTTGATCCCTGCATAGCTGCTCTCCAACTCTCTCAGCTTTCTAGAAACACTTTTCCACTACCTTCTCCACTTCAAGGCTCTCTAATCAATTCAAGGTCAGAAGCCTCCCTCCTGCCCTTGTTACTTGACAATGTTCTCTGTTCTCTCGCCTCTGTGACAAACACTTTCAAATCTACTGACACCACACACATCTTCCAGTTTGGTGGGAACAGCTGTCATCTGTACATATCACCTTAAGATATAGGACTAGCGTGATTTCATGAGCATGAACAGTGCATTCCCCTCATGAACAAAACAAACAGCAGGGAGCTTGTGCTGTACAGTACTGTGTGCATGTCCACTAGATAAGCTGCACGACCGTGTCTGCCGATTCCCATACTCTGGTTTTGGCTGCTCAGTGTCAGGCTGCTGTGCAAGTGTGGTCGAGATTTTGACAAAGGGCCTCACAACCTAAAAACGCTGACGGATGACCTTTACATAATAATCATACTCACTGTAGTTCAGTCCATTGTTTCACATTGTTGTCATGCAGAATACCAGAGAGGGTGGAGGGGTAGGGGGAGAAGTAGACCTTTTAGACTGGAACGACAGCCAAATCACAAAGAGCCATTCATTCAGCCCCTAGTTCCACAGCTGGTTCTAATATAAAGCAAGGAGGGGCATCTCAGAGAGAGAGAGTGAGACAGATAGGAACTGTGTGTTTGTGAGTGTGTGACAAGGAAATTTACCTCAAAACAAACAAACAGTTGATGAAGTGCTGTTATGGACCCACACACTGACAGAAGCTGAAAATGCAAGGAGCAGGACAAATTGATTCATGTCTAGGAAAATCGCTATTTGAGCTGTTAATTATGTAAGATGCTAAATGAAATTTAATGAAAATGAAAATTATCCAAAGCGACTTACAAGAAGACACAAGCAATTACCATTCGGGTTCTGTAAATTATGAATTACTACAAACTAAGAGCCCTGATAAGACCCAACCTTGCTAGCCAATGTTATAATGTTATTTTGTTGTTTGTGTGTCTGTGTGTGTAAGACTCATTTGAAATACTTTTTAAACAAGTGAGTTTTCAAATGTTTTTTAAAGGTGGTGATAGTATTGTCTTGTCGAATGGAGCAGGGCAAGTTATTCCACCAGCCAGGGACAACAAAGGAAAATAGACTTGACTGGGATCAGAGAGCCCGTGAGGAGGGAATTTTCAGTCTCCTCTCATTAGCAGATCTGAGAGAAACTTTTGTATCAATAAAGCAATTGTGTTGGTGCAGGCTTTAAATACTTTTTTGTAAGACAAATACCAAATACCAAACGTTACAGGAGAGAACTTGAACTTCTATCGACTCCCACACAGTGCAGATAAAAACACACCAGCACCGTCCGATTCCCAGTGACTCCCACAGATCAACAAACACAGCTGTAGCTTTTAAGTTGATTTATTAACGTAAGGGCACAGATGATATGAAAGCCCAGTGATTTAGCTGTTGTTAATTCACCTGTCTTGTGTGATGATAAATTTGACAATATGATGTTTTGATTTTTGATTGTTATCCCCCAGTAGGTAAGAACATTTCAGGAAGAATCTGATGACAAGATTCACCTTTTACAAATGGTAGTTCCGCATAGAAAAGTGTTCAAATTGACAAAGCAAGTTCGCTGTGCATGTGCCACTCTCATCATTCCAAGCTAATTGATGTTGCACAACAGAGACGGGTGGACAGAGATGTGTGGCAACAGGCTGAGGTCTGATGAAGAAAGGGTTACAGGAAAGGGAGCTCCATCTTTCTATTCCCCAAGGATCCAGAAACAACCCAGTCACTTCCTCCCAGCCCAGAAGAAAGGGTAACAAGGGGAAGGAGAGCGTAAACGAAAAAGAAAAAAAGTAGCAGGGCTAGAGGAGAAAGCAGAGGAGAGCAGTACAGTATGTAAGGGAGGGTGGGAGAGAAAGAGTGGGAATGTGAAAGGCAAAGGCAAAACTGCAAGAGGAGGGGGAAAGAAAAAAGAAATGCTGCTGAGAGGGTTTAGAGGGAAACTTCACAAATGAAAAGCTCATGACTGTTCTCAGTTTTGGACTCCACCATTATGAATCACAGAAAATCTTGCTCAGAAAACCCGAATGTAGTCCATCCCTGTTAACACAGAGAGAACATCAGAAAGATCACATGAGGGGCTACCAGAACCCCTCGCAATGACTAAATAAAGTTTCAAGGGACCTTTTCTCAAAATCTTAAATGGCTCCGCCTAGAAGATTACCATCATTTATGCATTCCACTCCTAAAAATAGACAGACAATAAGAGAATCTCTTTGAGAAGCTGCAGTTTTGTCTAACTAAATAAAGCTGATTATAGTTCAGAGCTTTTTTTTTCTCAGAGCAACAGGCCACAAAAACCTTAATATAGATGTACAGAAGAATTTTAAATGTTAAACAAAGATCAGGAGACATAGTTGTTGATCTACTTACTTCTCAGTCGCCTCCTCTCTACAGCACATTGACTTTATTTAGCCAGTTGGTCTTGAATGAATAATAAATGAGAAAACTAATTACAACAAATCTCTATGCAGCTAAAGAATGCCAAACGCAGAAGCAACAACAGACATTTGTTTGAATGTGGCTGAAAAGCGTACGTCACGTTTGACAGACAGGGCCTTTGCCATGTGTGGGCCAGATGATCTCATGTCAACATGGTAATACAGTTAATCTGGGCTTTAAACCTAGGACAGTGAAATCATAACCTAGTGGGACATCCCCTTCAGGACTGTCTCGCTCTATAGCAAAAAGCCCTGTTTTTTACATTAAGGAGTGGTGGTATGGAGGAGCAGACAGCGCTGGGCTGAGCAGTCTGTGCCGGGTAGTGTACGGCCAAAGGGTGGGGCCGGGCAGCTCACATTACTCATGGAACAGGAGCAGAATAAATACCCGCCAGTCTGCTATTGGACAATGTGCTGAACTCCAACAGGAAACTGAACAGGAGTGGGGCAAGAAGCAGGAGAAAATTCCTGTGCAGTTGTGGAGGTGGGGATTAAGAATGATGCCGGGCAGAGGGACAGAGTGTTTACCTGTTTTGAGAAAACTGGGGGGTCAGAAGGGGAGGAAGACAAAGTCCAGACGACAGCAGTGGAGAGCTGGTGAGAGCAGCATTAGGTCGTGGTACTGAGCAAACAGCACAGCAAAGCAGAGCAGAGCAGAGCAGGGGGAGTAATCTCACTGAAGCGGAGATGTAGCTAAGTGGTTCCCTCTGAGGAACCTTATCAATTACTTCCTGATTCAGGGAGAGCTGTTGATCAAAAGACTCTCTGGACGTGAAGACAGCAAAACAGGCAAAAAAAAACCAAAGAAACCTCTGACTATCCCAACATGTTTGTGTGCTTTACTCAACAGAGTAGTTCATCTTGCTTTTCTGAGTGATTAATCTATTACAGAAGATCAAGTGAGATTACTCAGGCAGATAATGAATTATTGTCCATAGTACAGCAGAAGATAGTTTAGACCATATGTTCACTGAAAACAATAGATTACTCAATGTAGTTATGGATGAGTACTAACCCTCACTGTCCTCACCAAATAAGGGTAATATTACTCCAGTACTGCTGGACATGAATGTTCATGAATGTCCACTTCTTATATCAAAACTTTCTGACACTTGAAAATGGAAAGTAGCATGAAAATAATGCTAAATAATGTTCTACTAGAATGCAACATGAACAGAAAATAATGAAAATAGAAATACAACTTGGCTGATTATAAACTGAAGCCCCAATCATAACCTTGTAGATCCTTACTGTATCACTAACTTCCAGTGTTTCGAGTGATGAAAAATCCAACAAATGTTGGGTATTGTCCTAACAGAAGAGATCATTTATCATGTAGTAACGCTGTCCAGAGTAGTTAACCAGTAATAGACATAGTGACAGACAGTCTCATGCAGGTTCAGGGTGTAATTTCATTAGCCTCGCTAAAGCATTTAAACGCCCAGCATGTGCACCAGTGTGCAAATGGGGTTTATAACTCTGCATTCCACTGCAGCACCCCTAGGTACAAATGCCGTGATGAGACAATCACATTCCAGGTCAGAAAAAAAGTGCAGACAACCCTGACCAGATATTCCTAACATTGCAGTCTGGGGGATTCCTGCAGGTCTCTTGGGATTCCAGGGGGTCCCCATACAAACGAGGAAGAGTCTGTTTTCAGTATTATTGCACTCATGCTCACTGAATCTCAAAACAATGAGGAACCATTCAATTTCTAGTTTATTGGATCCACCTAAGCAATAAATCCAACCTTTATACTGAGTATAATGTTCAGCTTTAACGGCTGTGGAGTGTAATATGAGGATTAAATATGAGCGTATCCTAAATAGCAGACTAAATATTGCAGTCACAGACCACTGGACAGAGCCCATGCAGCTTCTAGTCTCTTGCTATTAGCTGGTAGGTGATTTAATACAGACAGAAACCCATTACACAACAGCAGGACAGTGGTGTATTGTATGATGCAGAGTAACAGGCTGATGACTACACCCCCACATCCTGCCAAGTTCTGCACGTCCTTCACCAAAACAACATCTGATGTGTTTACTGATGAATCTGGACATCCTGCCACCTTAAGTCCTTTACAACAATAATTCATATAAACATATTTATATTCATGATCAGTCAAATTTTTAGAGGTAAAAACATAAATGAATGTTTTCTGTTAATAATTAAAGTAAATGTATTTCACGTAAAAGAGCAAGAAATGGCCTCACACGTGGTGCGTTTGACTTTTTCCGTCTTGTTTACCTTCCTGCTGCCCTGCTGACACACACCTCCATCAGACCTCATCAGTCTTCTGAAGATATAAACTCCTCTCAGAGACCAGTAACCAGCAACAGGCGGCGGGACGAGCGAATGTGAGGACAAGACGAGGCAACGCAAAGCTGATGAACATCTGGAACTAATGAAAACTTGCAGAATTCACGGACCCACCCTCTCCCCTAAGTCATTAGCCTGCACTAGTTTTGTTTTTTTTTTGTAATTTTTTTTAATGAAATGTAGAATGGTTATATTATTGCAACAGATCGTGAGTGAGGTATGAGGGAAAGTTTCATAATGAAGGAGAAATGACACCAAATGTGTCGCTGGAGAGGGACAAGATTTGATAGTGAAGTAAAACCTATTGTAGGATCTGAAACGCCTGCTTCAATCAAGTCATAGTTGAAGTGGTGTGGTTGGCAGGGGGGGGGGGGGGGGGGGGGGGGGGGGGGTTGACCCCCCCCCCCCCCCCCCCCCCTCTCTATAAGCCCCCCTGCGAAAATAACAATATATACAGTAGCCTATATAATTTACAGTGCAGAGATAGACTATGTCTAGAGAATGCACAAATCTTCAAAACATAATTCCCCTGTATAATAATAATAATGTAACCCAGTAATATATAGGACCAGCAGCCTTTAGGATCATGCACTTTCAGCTCGTACAGGAAAACCAGTATTATTATGATGTACAGATTTTTGGTTATTGGCGCTCCTCGCCGCCGTGCAGCCTCAGTTAGCCTCCAATGATGTCCTAAACAAAAAGACACGCATGAGGCACAGTTTATCACCCCTCCGGAGATAAACACATATTAGTTTAAAATTAAGAAACGCAAATAGTAAAAAGATCAGACGGAAATATGAGGAAAAAGCGATGCTGGGTTGGTTTAGAAGGATAAAGGACCCGTTACTTCGGAGAGAGCGAACTGGGGGAATGGGCAGGTCCGACGCTTCACAAAGAAGTCACACTCACAAGAAGGCGTCTACACTGAAGCGCGTTAAAACACTGTTTTTACAAAGAGACACCAGACCGTTGTTCAAACACAACAACTTTAAGGGTTTTTTTTTGCTGTTCTTACCTGCCCTCTGGAAAAATCCTTTCAGCCGCCTCGGCCCTGGTGCGCTCACTGACAGAAAGACAAAAACACCGCAACCAAGATGCTCCGCTCCCCCTCCCGCACTTCTTAAAGGGACAGCGACCACGAGGCTCAAGCAGGGACCTCGAGCACTGTGCCTCCATCATCTCCTTCATTTACCACCAAGCTTTCATGCTTCTTTATGAACCTGCAGCAGGGGAACTTTATGGAAATCAAACATCTCCATTAACTTAAGACTATTAAGGCCATTCACACGTTCAAGGACTTTTTGTGGAGTACACATGTCAGGATCAGTACTGAGATCTGTTATTTAGGAAAAAAATAGCAATATGATATATAATAAAAATATAGTTATTCCACTACAAGACCTACATTCAAAATGTTACCTAAATTAAAGTATAGAAGTATTAGCAGCAAAATACAGCCTCCTCATTATGCAGACCACAGTTATTTTATATGCTGCTGGCTGTGCAGCTGAATTAAAGCTAATTTTCACAATTATATAAACTACTGGATAGTTTAACGTTCAATGTTAAGGTAACAATTAAGAATTAATATCAAAGGGCTTTAAAAGACCTGCAAAACACTCCAAGCACCTGAAGCGGTTCAGAAAGAGAGAGAATAGAATTCAATCATTCACACACACCAACATACAAATTATGTGAAAGTTACTGTTTGGAACTCAATATTCACAGTAAGATTTTTATTCAACATTTAAAACAATGTTATCATAGTAACTAAACTTGTAGACCTAGTTTTCAAAGGCTTGTGTTTTTAGTGGAACACTTTTTTCCAACCTTTTTTGCACTTTTGAAACTATAGAGTTATGTTTTCTATCTGCTGATATTGTAGTCCTCCATTTCCCTGTGAGAAACCGCTACTGAGAGATCTTGTTAGCTGGAAAAGTCCCAGTCTTGAGCTTTGACTGGCTGAGCCGCTGCAAGTCTGTGATTGCGAACAGGGCGCTTCCTCATAGTAAATTAGATAAACACTGCAGACCATAATGTGGATCACCCTACAGCCACAGGAAATTAGACTAATGGTATAGAACATTTAGGCCAGTAAGACATCTGGATCAAACAGATCTTTGTCTTCTCTTTATACTCTTAAGACAAACTTCAGTTAATAGTGTTGAAAGTAACATGATTCAACAAAGGGATCAAAGTGCTGAGGATTTCATGATTTGCAAAAACACCAATAGGTCGATTAATCAGTGGAATCCCTTTTCTTATTAACATATCAAGTCCTTAACTTTACTAAAACACTTCTACTTTTTTGTGTGCCAACGTTTTTTAAATAAATATTTTAACTTACTTCGCTTGTTTTTTTTTGTGTTTAAATTTAGCACTAACATAATAATACATAGGAAATTTGAAGATTAAAAAGCATTTGTGGTTTTATAGAGAGGCCTATCATTACTAGCAACTAAAAGGACTTAGCATGGAATAATGTTATAACAGTATAAAATCACTATTGGAGAGCACAGACAATACAGTACAGGGTTTCTGTACTGTCTGTACTGAAATTAGACACATAGGCTGCACCATATGTCTACAGTGTTTATTCCTTGGCTCTGTAGCACAACAAACAAAAGCTGACCAGAGGCATAGGAAGAGAAATTTAATAGAGAGCAGTATAAAAGACAGTGTAAATAAATAAAAAAAAGTTTATCTAATTGGTAAAAAAAAACTATTATTGCCTCGTAAAATAACAAAAGCCAGAAATTTTAGTAGTTACAGTGTTAATGTGTCGCAGTTTGTTTACAATAGTGCAATATAATAGATGCAGTAGTTGGGGATGGCTACAATGAATATAAATCTTCCACGACCAGGGTGGTGGACACATACAAAACACTCGGAGTGTTTCCTGGCAGCAGTTCAAATACCGTCTGCCTTAAACCACTCGGACAGAATGTATCCAGTTATCAGACTGTACTGCAGGATGATAGTAAATGTCACAGTTTGAACATGTTTGTCTGGGTGAAGGCCTGGCTGGAGGCAGTGCTTCTGTGATAAACATCTGATGTGACTACAGTGCATTAGAAAAGAATTTCACAGTTTAAAAACATATTTAAACATTAGTTCCTGCCTTTTACCTAAACAGACTTAATGTTTTCCTCTTAAAACTGTTTCTACAGTGCTTCTTTCCTAGATTCAGACTGGACTGAGATCTAAGCTTTGACACAATGATTTCACCTCCGCTCTATAATGAAACATATCTCTGAAAGGGTAATAAATGAAACTAACTAATGCATTCTTATATCGAGAGATGGACAGATAAATGTGACAGCTTGAGGGAGAAGGAATGTAAGTTATTTGGTCTGGTGATAAAAGAAACCTCCCTGGGACTATTTAATAACGAAGTCTGGCAGTGTCTACTACCAGGCATAGTTTAGAAAATATCTCTTTCAAATTAAATAAGGCCATAACACAAAACAGAAAGCCTACACCCTCTTCAAAAGCAAAAAAGGAAAACAGATACATTCATGAACAAAACCCCAAAATCATCTGGATACAAAATTTGTTTGGCTGCTCTAGTCCTGTAAAGACTAAAATTAAAACCAGTTCAGGCTCAGAGAGATTACTTTGGGTTGTCAGTGAAGAGAACTCTTTGGACAGCTCTGTTTCAAATGTTGACACGTCAGAGCCTTCTCCAAATGATGATGTTTACAGTGCAGATAACCTTCCTGGAGAAACAGCCGAGGTTGCCTCCTACAGAGGTGCGAGCGTGGTGGTGATGGGGGAAGATCATTTAACTGGGAGAGAGGTGACAAATGTGTGTGTAGTCGCAGTAGTGAAGGGCATTAGAGATTATGGCATGACTGGGTGGCCAACGGGGGGAGGGTGGGTAAAATAACGACAAGGAAAAGGAAGGTACGCGCGACAGTTGATTTGCAGTGCTGTGGGGGGAAGGGGAACAGATGGAATGAGATGGTGCTAATTTCTGAAGCTTGTGGTTCAGTTGTTAGCCAGTTTCCTGTGCCTCAGTAGTCGACTCTGCGGAAACTGGATCTACTGCAGGAGACAGAGAAGCAAGACAACAAAGAATATTTGACTTAAAGTACATCTGAAAATTTGAAAATGGTGTATTAATACTGAATCTGAAAATGATTTAAGTTATAAAATATGACCAAGGAAAGTGAACAAGACTTTTTGTGGCATCCTACTAAAACCCTGCATGGCTTTGGACAAGTATCTTCTTTCAAAGAGTAAGAATGAAGTAACACTATATTCACAGCAATTCACAGAGGCCAATGGACCTGAGAATTCTGTCTCAATAGAATATTCAAACGTATATTTTCATTTTTAGGAAGTCAGCTTTAAAATCTAAATTTCCCCTCAGTATTACAGCATGGCTGTGGCAGGTGCCGTTGTCTCCGTTTCTGATTATGAACCAGCCGTCCACTGAGCCTCACATGGAGAAACACAGAGCTGAGGTCCAAACATGAAAGCAACAAAAACATGTGGTGATGGTTTCCATGATCTAACATCCTAAAATACTTTAGCAAGAGTACCACCTTTATTCTATTAATTAAAAGAAATTCTTGTAGAAATGTGACAATTTTCTTCACTGAATGTTGAGTGCATGTCCTTTCACTGGTGAAAAAACTCTATCTATATACATCAAGTATGAGTCTTTGAGCTGGAGTACCATAAAGTTTGGTTTCATATTGCTGCTGTGTTGGTTTGATGTAGTCTGAGAAGCAGCATGAGCTCATTTTGTGTCACTGTGAGTAGGCGTGTGTGTGTGTTTATGTGTGTTTAATGTCTCAAGTTACCGTTGTGTTTGCGTAGTCTGGGCTGGCAGAGTTCTGTATAGCTGGGGGATTTTACGGTTAATAAGAGGACCCAGAGCTTCTTTAAGCTTATTGTAGTTCCTCTCCAGCTCTCTGTGGTACTCCTTCTGATCTGGTCCAATCAGGGCTTTATTCTTCCTCAGGGCATCCTCACACCTGCACAAGAAATAGCAGAGAAGACACAGGACGTTAAGATAGGATTTGTTTTTATTAGTTACACAGCAGGCTGCGTCTGGGCTGTAGAGTGTGTCATCACCTCTTAGCGAAGTCTTTAAAGCAGAGGCGGAGTTTGTTGTGATGGCGAAACAGCTTTGGGTCATCTGGAATGTCGGAAAGAAAGACCTGCGCCACCTCAAGGGGGCCCTACATGTGGGAGATACAGTTACATATCTGCTAAGGAATGTCTGTCACTACTTAAAACACTTCCTAAGATCTTAAATCCTATTCTGATGGAATTAAAGTTAAAAGGGGAATGCGAGGGAAGGCAGCATAGGTGCAAACTCCACCTGATTGACAGTGGTGCCCACACAGCCCTGCAGCACCATCTGCAGCATTTTTGGGTCTGCAGGGTCTTGGTTTGTGGCAAAGGCGAGTTCCTGAGTCTTCTTCTGCATGTCCTCAATGGCCACCTCGATCGGAACAAGAATGATCTGGAGAACAAAAAAAACACAAAAACAAAAAATGACAGGAAGTCGTACAGTATCAGTATTTTTTTCCATTTCCTACATCATTTATTATTCTCACCTCCTCCTTGTTGATGACATTAATACGTGTCTTGATGTAAGGGAAAGCATGAGATGTCGTCAGGATGGTTTTGCGTTTGTACTGCTCGTGCAGATCACCGTGGGCTCGGCCGTCGAGCGTGAAGGGAGTACAGTACATGAAGGTACGCAGGTTGTAGTTCTTGTCAAAGTAAGTGATTCTTTCCTTTAGCTCGTATGTGTCAAAGAATGGCTCAACGTAGGTGATTTGGAGGTAGGCCTGAAACAATTGTCATTGATCCAGTTAATGCTCTCTCAATATCTGCACTGTTGTATTATAATATTAATCACAAAATATACATGTGATGTTACCTTGTTGGGATCCTGTTTGCTTTTGTCCACTGGGTTAGAGTCCTTGATAATTTCAACCACTTCATCCCCAAATCTCTCCGAGTAGAACTCCTGTGGAAAAAAAAGATTCATCTTTAGATATAAGTTTCTCATAAATTAGTAATGACACCTCTATTAGTATGAGTTAACGTGCCTCGAGTCTGTGGGAGATCTCAGCTAACTTGGTGATTGATGGCTCCTTATAGACAAACTCTTGTTCGTCAAGGTCTCCAAAGCGACAGCCATAGAAACCCACCCGGAAGTAAGTCCCAAACATTCTCTAACACTAAAGACAGGAAGAAAATATGTTGTTGTTTAAACCGAGTTTGAGTGAAAAATATTCTGCATGCAACAGACATTGAGCTTATGTTGTTTTTATGAGAACAGGGCAAAAACAGAGATGTTTAATGTAAAGAAACCTGAAAATTGCATTGCACTATTAAAGGAGGTTGTGGAGTCATTACATTACTTTTTAGAAAGGATTGTTGCTTGTTTTTTTCCAACTGAAAATGTTAAAATATCTGGCCTCTTCTCACTGTATAAAGATTACAGAATATTTTGTAATAAAAAAACAACTATTGTAGGGCAAATAGAAAATACATATTTGAGCTACAATGTTGTTTCACAACACTAGGAGGGTGGCAAAAAGAAATGGAAACTCTTTAGTAACAGTAGTTGAACTGAATTATGTCAAAGTGTGAAAGCAAGTTTTCACTCACCAGTAACATGTCATTTACACAGGAGGGGGGATGAGAACAAGCATTGGGAAAGAAAGAACATATTCAGTACAAAATAAAGGGAATTTCTGAATTAGATTTACTTTAAATGAGATATGCTAAATGACAAATTAGCTTGTTACCTCCCATCCTGAACTCTGGAAAAGTTGAGAAAAGAAAAGGAAATCAGGATAAAGTTCATTTTCTTATCAGCTCTTAACAGCACAGACAATGGTTTGTGATTTTAAGGTCAAGCTGTCAACACACTTGGTTGTAGACTTTGTTGAAGGCATCCTGCAGCTTCCCATGAACAGTGGCCAGCTTTTTGAAGTCTTTATTGGCTTCATGGATCGGCAGCAGAATCTTGTACACTTCATTTATGGCCTCATACATGGCTGCCTGGGGGTTACAGAACAATGGAAAGCGAGTTGTACACATACCACTCTATCACGTAACACTCCTTCGGCCATGTCATTTCTGTAAACCTCGTGCCTTGTTAACGTTCTGTCAACATGTGGTTAGAGAATGTGAGCTGTACCATGTTAAAAGATGCAGCTGCTTGCTCCAGAAGGCCCACCAGACCAGACTCGCTGAAGTACTTTCCAGCACAAATGCCCTCCTCCTCTGGAGACAAGACATCATCAGATACAGCAGACTCCTCCAACACGTTGGTTGAAATATTCTGATGGACAAACAGATAAGTCAAAACAAATATAGAATATTTATACTTGCTTGTGTTGACAATTGCACACTTAACTCTTAGTACTTCCACTTTCGGACATGCTCCTATCCCACTCTGCCAAACTGATGTCCACATGTGTTGTTTGTATGTAAAATAAATCACCAAATGAAACGGTATGAACTGACCTGAAATGTAACACAACCGATGGGCAGGTAACGACAATCCTCCAGCATGTTGAGGTACTCTGCCACCAGTGCAGCGCTGTGCACCAGGCAGTGGGCAGCCTCAGCATGGTTGCCTCTCTCAGAGTGCTTTCCTGCCATATTTTGGAGCCATGTTAGACGCAGGTCTGGGGAGTTCTGGTAGCCCTTTGCAATTCTGAAGTTAAAAATTACAACATATATTAGGTTTAATAACAGCACTTTATTTTTCAGGGCAGCTCACTGATGGGTATCCCAGTACCTGTACATTAGGTCAATAAGCATCTCTGGATCCTGCTGGTGTTCTTTCATCTTCACTGTGTCAGTAAGAATCATGTGCAGGTTGAACACTAGATCCTGGACCTGTAGTTTCAGAAGTGCAAAACAGCACATTAGTAAAGTCTAATCTAGTATAGGAGATCTCTTTGTTGTGCAGAGTGTGATGGTTGTTACATACCTGCTCTGGGAAGGGTGTGTCACGTAGCTCCAGGTCCTCTTCAGCATATGTCAGGATTGTCTTCAGTGACCGACGAAGATGCTCTTCATTGAAGTTCTGTGATGTTCCCACCAGCGAGGACAGAGACATGGTGACCTGCATCTTTACTCGTGCAAAGTTCTGGTTCAGGGACATAAATAGGACAGACTGAGGCTCAAGGCATTATGAGAGAACTTATTCCATTCATTTTTGTTGTGAATGTCCTTATGCCGGAACGTTAAAATGAAATTTACAGACAATGCAAAACGAGATCTAAACTTACATTTCCAATCTCAAAATTCTGTCTCATGAGCAGGTAAAGAGAAGCAGAGGCGTGACTTCTGACAGAGCCTACGCTGCTGCTGCAGTGACGAAGGAGACGCAGGCACAAGTCTGCACAAAGCTCAGTGTCCTCTTCAAACAGCATCTCTGGGAACTAATCACAAATAAAGCTTTCTCGCTTTGCATGTTCTTTACAAAAATAAACTTAGTATGATTTACTACTTGTTACTTTACAATTATTATTTTTTGCACAGAGAGAAAATAGTCTAATCAACAATAAGACATCTTTTGTTTGAAATAGTTTAAATGTGAGTAATAATAATAATTAACACTTTATTGATCCCCTTGGGGAAATTATTGTTTGGACAGCTCCTAGACCTGTGTCAGCGCTACTACGGGGTTTCAGTGTCTTGTCCAAGGACACCTTGACATGTAGCTTGCAAGGACTGAGAATTGAACCGCTCACCCTTGGGTTGGAAGACGTCAATTACCAAAACAGTGATTACAAGCAGGGAAAATAATTGCAAATGTGTTATTTACTGCATGTGCATTACTAACATACCAAGCTAAACTGATATTAGAAAAATAAATATAAAAAAATATTAATAACAACTCTTGGCACGCTAATGCGAACTGCACTTACCTTGAAGACCAAAGCCCTCTGTGTAGTGAAGCAGTGCTGCAGGAAGAGGGCACTCTGATTACCTGCCATGCTGTGGAGAAGCACTCTCAGCACCCCACCTAAAACACTTTCCTTCAGCTCAGACGCCACCACAGTCTGAGAGAAGACAGAAACAACACATCACAGCTGTAGAATACAAAACATGTGTGTGTCAGCAGCTGTCAACGGTACAGCATTTAGCATGGTCTTGTCTCTATCCGTTGTTTTACCTTGACTATAATCTCCAGTGTGTCTAGTACTATCAGAGAGGCCTCAGTAGATAAATTTCCATCCACCACAGACTCCTGCTCCACTTCAGTTTTAGTCCTGTAAGAGGTGTTGTGTTACAACAATCAGTATCTTGTATCACACTAAAAAAAAGCTTACAAATAGTTAAAATTGTAATTTAGAAATAATTTATCCCCACTAACAGATAAGGCATTGGCATAAGATATTGGCATTGATGCAAATAATGTAATGGACATACTTATCGACTCTGTCTGTATTTTGTCTCCAATGAGTGACGTTCTTTCTCCACCTAACATTCTCTTGGCTGCCATAGGGACTCCTCTCTGGAAAAAAATACAATTTCCATGAACACAGATTTAAAAACTGCTCAAACATGAACAGCTACTGACACACACAAATTACTGTGCTCTTATTTTACTTACCTCTGCAGCGGCGGACCATCTCCTGACGAGCACCAATAGTTCCCAGTATGGCTTCCTCCAGTCGAGCTTTCATATCCTGAGACTTCTTAAATGTCAGGCTGTTAATCCTCTGCAGGGCTTTCTTCCCCTGCGACAACCATCAAACATGAAACAAAGTCAATACAATAAAACAGCAAACAGTAAAAGAGTAAGAGCACAGGGCTACTACAGTCTTGTCAACAACTATGGCAGCAAGAGAGTACTATAATGACATACTGTTGCTCTGGCATGTCAATATTAAGCATATGTAAAATGAAATTGGCTCATTTTAGATCTTTAAGTGTTAAAAGACTGTAATAGTAGTGACAGTGCCTGGTGATTGTACCTTGTATTCAAAGCAGGAGACACAGAGATGTAGCAAATCCAGCAGACGGTTGATTTGCAGCACAGACAAATCAGACACCCAGCGCTCCAGGAGAGCTGCATCTGCATTCTTCAGCACCCACAGGAAACACACAAGCAGGGTCCTGCTGCACTCAGCAGACAGCGAGCTGGACTGGCGCCCAGCCTGGTGAACACAAACATACAAACTCAGTGCCCATCTTTAAATCTGCTTCAGTACAAAATGGCTGTTGTAAAGAAAAACAAGAGAGAGCCACCTACAGGCTAAGACATGCAGTTGTACTTCAGAGCAAAAGAACATGGGAAGGACGTAGATGCTTTCTGAATAAGCGTTTGTATGGTGTTACAGAAAAGTCACAGTGAGCGTCTGTCAAACTGAAGCAGCAGCCTCCCACACAGAGCCTGATCTGTGACCTGTCAGCTTGTAGGGCCCAGGGGAACAGCCTGACCCCTGCTGCTATCACTCACCACTGTGGGCAGCGCGAATTGGTTGGCTTTGGCATGCGGCAAAGGGGAACCAGCAATCGCCATGGCAACAGACTGACTGATTGTGTTGCTACTGTCTGGGTCAGCATCGTCGGCGTGGGCTGAGGCATGACGGACCCAAGCAGGTGAGAAGTCTACAAAGAAAACAGTTAAATATTCCCAGGTGAAATAATACTGGAAATAAAACACAAGAATCTTAAGTAGGTAGAAAACAATATTAGTAAACTGCAAATATGTTCTGCTGACCGGAGAAGTCGTGGAGCTGATTCAATGTCTCCATAACAATGGGAATGAGGGGCAGATAGAGCTGAGCGATATGGGCTCTGACTTGAGGATCACTGTAGCGAGGGTCTGCATCATGGCTGCACAGCAGGGAGTGAACAGCACTAATGGCCTTTTTATGAAGGAAAAAAACCCTGTGGGTAAAAAAAAAAAGAAGATGTTTTATGTGTTTCTTATTGCACATGTGTATTTGATGCTGCACTGAACTTCATTTGCAAGATTCAATTTCTGTATAGAAACTACATAAAACTCTTTAATAGTTATACACTTGTGCAGTGTTAGAAACCCACCCTTCTCCTTCAGGATCAAGGATGAGAGACAGCTCAGTAAGCAGCAGGCCAGACAAAAAATGCTGATGGCGAAAAGGCACGGAGAGTTCAAACATGGTGGCCACTCCCTGGTCTTGCACCACACTGGAAAATGCTGAACTCTACAGATATTGAGCAGAAAATTCAAACCAAATAAATTAAGTTATATTTTTGGTACTTTCATCAAAAATCCAAAATGACGTGGAAAAGGACATTTGTAAACACAGCAGTATAGTTGATTTGTATTTTCTAGCCTATTCCAGTACCTGTGAAGTGGTGGAGGAGGTAGAAGGGGAGGGTGAGGCTGGAGGGCTGAGAGTCGAGCACGGCAGGTTAAGGATAACGTAATGCTCATGGCTGCAGACAATACGCATGAAGTCCATCCTCAGTGCATTCAAAGAGCTGGGGTTCTGTGCTGTGTGCAGCTTGTTAGAAATCTGTTTAACAAACAAGTTTGTTTGAGACAATAAAAGCTGTTTTAAAAATGTGTGGGAGCCCTGGGAACTGTTTGATATTAGAAGAAAGCAGGGAGGCGAGCAATAGGCACCTGTTTGTAGTAGGAGCGGATGAGACTGAACACAAAGCCCCGGTCCATGAGAGACAGCAGGTCATTCAGGAAGAAGCCGAGACTGCTATTTAACCTCTCCACAAGCTCCACATCCTGACAGACAGAAATGGAAATATTAAGTACAGACAAAGGATGCGAATGTTAGAGAGAGAATGGAAATATTAAGTACAGACAAAGGATGCGAATGTTAGAGAGAGAATGGTGAAAACAAAAACCCTTTCTCTTTTCTTCTGATTAAATGAATCTCTTTATTGGTCAATATTATGTTCACTGAGATCAAATGGATTATAATACATATCTTGAATTTCTGGTGGTGTAGCTTTGTTTGGCTCTGTACCTTGTGGTATCGGCTGGCGATATCTGCACTGATGGCACCGACAAGTGCAGCAATGTCATCCACAAAACGGTCTGGGAAACGCTGACGCCTGGGAACTTCCAATTTGGAGGTCAGGAAGACGTGATGGGCCATGCTCTTTGTCTGAAAGGGAGGGCACTCAATGAAAATGCTGCCTGTGGGATATGTGGCTTGAAGCATTTATTTTCAGATTTTTTTGTATGTGTTGTAAAATCACTGTTAATTTACCAAGGCATACTGACCATAAGCTGGAAGAAGAACCAGGCCTGCTGCAGTGCTGCTTCCCTCACTGTGCTCGTGCTGACCACCCACTGTAATGCCAGCTCCTCATGGAGCAGCTAGACGTGAACCAACAAATACCCAGTTCAGCTTACATGCATAAACAATCTCAAAAACTAAATGAGCTACTGAGATTAAGGTTGTGTATGTTTGTTTTGACAAACAGCATGTTGTGAACAGTAACTGTGGTTCATAAAGAGATCAGTGCAATTGTTCCTTGATAGTTATTCAGGCCCTAGATCCTAAATGAAATCAAATAAGCTTTATGAAACATTTAACACATGAATCTGTAACTGTCACAGATTAAGTCCTGACATGTTCTGTTAAATCTAAACAATAAACTTTAAAATGTAAATATGAAAAAAAAATAAAAAAATAAAATAAATGTTATGACTGATTTGATAATTAATGATACTGAAAGTTGATGAATGTTAGGAAATTAAAATATGTTAGTTGGTTATGGTGAATGCCACTTTTACAGTTTGTTATAGCAGATGCCAGTTTTACCTTCTTGGTAATCTGTCTTGTGGGAACTGAAAGCAAGGCCACGCTGTCCAGAAAGGCAGACATGCGATTGCAGCTGCGGTCGTTTGCCTGACATGGAGTGATGGTGAGGTGAACACACAGAGATGAGGACAAAGTGATGTGAAAAGGGATGAATGGAAACGGATGGGTGACCAAAGACCTCTTTATGAACTGAGTGCAAGGCTGGTATAAAAATCTGCCAAAACCCAGGCAGGTACCGTGTCACTCCAACACAATAGATATGGTCTGTCACATGGTAGTGAGAAGGTGAATTGTAAACGGACAAGGTTTATTAATAAACACAAAGGTGTAACAGGTAAGACAGGGCAAGCCAAGTGAGAGGCAGACATAGATGATGACCATTGAGAAATGAGGCGGGAGCTAGCTCATGATGGTTGATCACAGATAGTTTAGGTTGGAGGTGGAGGTGGGGAAGGCGGGGGGAGGAGTACTAGAAGGGATTTTGCACCTGCTTGAGCTCACAGCTGGAGTTGGGGTTCCGGCGTAGCACAGATCTGGAGCCCCCAGGGGCATAAGCAGAGTTTACCCAGGAGTGGGAGCGGTCAATGCCCTGCCAGAAGCCACCGGAGACACACACAAAACACAGAGACACACACACACAACGTAGAGCGGCAAGAGGCAAGGGCACAGTGAGTAAAGGGAGGGTAATTACTATAGAGGAGATAATTTGGAAGAGAAATATTGTAATAAACATAAATAGGGGATGTGGACAGTGAGCTAAGAACAGAAAATAAAGCAAGACGAAGGAGAACGAAGGAACAGCTAGAGGCACTACATGAAACACTGGGCATAGAGGAACAAAAGCAAAATTGCATCTTTGACTTAAGTGACATTGTTAAATATTGGCACAGTGTTCTCAGTCATCCTCACATTACTGAATGTGCTGTACAGACAGGCGAGATGAGAGAGGGTAGCAGAATCATTACATACTAATACTAAATAAACAGAATTTTAGAATATGGCACAAGGGGAAAGATAAAAACAGACTTAGGGCAGCTGTTGTTTTGTTTATGTACTAGGGAACCCAGTAATTAATTATAAAACTTTTTAAATGTCACACAAAATAAAAGAT
The DNA here is from genome assembly GCA_032362345.1 of Sandelia bainsii. NCBI lineage: Eukaryota > Metazoa > Chordata > Actinopteri > Anabantiformes > Anabantidae > Sandelia > Sandelia bainsii. The sequence continues at coordinate 11,048,720 of JAUMHL010000029.1, forward strand.
GACAACTTGCAAATTTAATAATTGTGCAAATTAAACAACTAATGCAAATCAGTATATTGTTTCTTACAAAACGTAAAACAGCCAAGAAATGTAATTATTTTACAGCATTTCATTTCTTAAATTATCTTTAAAAGGACTTAAAGGCTTTTCAAAAACTTGCATGCGGACCTCCAATAGATTAAATTAATTTTCAAACCTTGCTCCCTATGATCCTTTGCACCTCTTCATCAGGAGAAACTGGTGTACTGGCCAGATCGGGGTTGGAGTTGCTGATACTTTTGGAACGAGACAGGTGCAGGCTACTTGGGCGGGCTGTCGCTCGCGATAAAGTGGCAAACTGCATCGGCATCTCGTAGGACTGACTGCCTGCTACTCATGTAGATGGAAGGAACAGAGAAGTTAGCAAATCAACATACACATGTCCATTCACATGGTCCAATGGTCCAGTAAAAGTCTCTTTTCCTGCTTATCAGACACATGTTACTCACCTGCTGGGGGCACTGTAGGTTCGGCGGTGGGTAGGCGGAAGCAGTAGTGGATGTAGGATGCCAGCAGGTTGTTGCGGCCATGCTGGTCCAGGTTCCCCTCCAGGTTCTTATGCATCTGGTTGATCAACAAAGCCATAGCTTCGAAGGCAGCACGACCCAGGTTCACTGTAGATTGAGCATGTTAACAATATGAGGTGGAAATAAAAACTAGGTTTTTGTTGAGGGATGTGCTGTTCCAATTGTACCTGGACGCACGGAGCAATCCGGAGTGGCCAGTAATTTAAAATATATACCTGAGATACTGTTTTGTACTCATAATTTACAAAGCTAAAAGGCACAAAAAAAGATACATTAGACATACACCTACACTAGCAGTCAAAAGTTTGGACGCACATAGAAATTACCATGTTTGTGAAAGAAAAGCAGATTTCATAACATCAAATTGCCCAGAATGAAATATAAACCACAAATGAAGCATAACATGGACACTTTAACTACTGACGCCGCTCTAAAGATACGTTTTACACAGGTACCGGCACCCTGGCTTTAGTGGCATGACATTTAATGTGACATATTACACGCACGTCAGATATACATTGCCTTCAAAACATTACTGGTGGGTGAACCGCTTTTGCTAGTTTTGTACATGTAGAAAATGATTTGGACTCAAACACAGTTGATGTTTCCTGCATTATTGTTTAGATGATAAGAAGTTGGAGGAAAAACGCTACTTGGACCACTATGATGTGCAGCTGTGGAACAGGAAGGAATTAATGGATAAAGTTAGAGTTGGAGTAAAACTGGGGTCTGGTTCTGCTGCCTTCATTCAACCACATCGCAGCAGTGCTTTGAGAGTCTCCCCAATTCTGCAGCATAGTGTCACGTCTGATAACCTAAATATGTAGTTCAACTGGAGCCGAATGTAACAGCAGTTAACTAACATATTACATATTACTAACATACAGTGTATGACAATGGTACTGAGTTCAAATCATGTCATAAACACCGTTTCTCCTCCAGTGAAACAGTGTACCTGGTTTCACAATAAAACATCACCAAAATTTCACACCCCTTTCCCCCTACACCTAATGCTGCCTGGGCTCTTTCACACAGGTGGTAGGGCGAACTCGCCTCACCTCTGACACTACCTCTTAAGGTGGCTTAAAGGAGAGTCCACACAGACCCCCCTACGCAGGCTTGGTACATTTTATAGCACAGCGAAGCAGCGTACTGGCACAGTGTAAAAGTGACTAAAGTCTTGTTCTGAGTAGTGCACTTCAAAATAGCTCTCCTTCAGAACTCACCAATTTGCCCTGCAATGACTGGTGGGTAGACAATAAGCTGTATGAGTTTGCTGAGCAGCTGGTGCAGGAATCTGACACAGGTATCAAGCAGAGCTCCTTTCAGTGCACCCATGCTGGCCTTCAACTCCGTCTCCATGTTGGCCTCTGTTATGATGACGTCCTTCAGGCGGAAGGGAAAGGAGTATTCCTCCAGAACATACACTAGAGTAAAGAATTTATCCAGGTGCGGGTCCTAGAGGTACAACCACATGAATAATAATCACCAATTCAACTCGACAAATTTTCATGTGGCTGCAGAGTTTTTATATCAGAAGATTTTTGTAACAGAGGATCCATGAAATTACATGCAGTTTGCTCGCAGTATACTTTGTGCAAGTTTAGTTGTCAACATCTTCAATGTTGGTAATATGCTCCACATTATTGTTCGACAGAAAAACAATGTGGATTTACCTTCAAGGTTCATGAAAACTATGAATGCTGATGTTGATTATTGTATTTAACAATTCTGTCCATATAAAATGAGCCTAAATCCTGTGAGCCTTTTAAATGTGGGAGAACATGCACATGGAAAAGCTCAGTATAAAAAAAAACAAAAAACATACCTGAGTGTGAACTGAGGAGACCGCTGTCACCTTGACATTGAACACTCCTTTGTGATTATCCACCCACTTCATGCCTGGGAGCTGAACCTGCAACAATGTGACATCCAACTTCTTTAACACTTAGTGACACGAAAAAAGGAGTAGGTAACAGCAGGCAAACTGATATTCTCACAGTCTGCTTAAGCACACTCACATCGGGGGTGAGTACAGAGTAGCTAGGTGGAGGCTTTTCAACAGAGACAGGCAGGCTGAACGAGCCAGTGCGAAGTCTGCCATGCTGCATCAGAGGGATCCACTGCAGGCAGAAAGAGACACACGCAATCTCTTATTGATGGCAAGACAACAGAAGGTACTATCAAACAAGTGAGTGTGTGGGTGGAAGCATTAAATGTGGGCCAGCCGAAGGAGTGTACGCACAGTGTAGCCCACAGGGGTCTCCAGAGGAGTGTTCTGTTTGGGCTGGCAGCTGATGTGGTAGAAGGTGAACAGCAGATGGTGGTTGTCTGTCAGATTGGCAGGAATCTTCATCTTCATTTCCTCGTAGAACTCGGGAGACCTTCAGGGCAAGAGTTAAACGCAATGTTTATGAGACTAAGGTGAAAGAAGAAAAGTTGGAAAGATGTCAGTAGAGGGTCAACGTTTGATTGGGCCTTACTTGTTGTGGTAGATGACAGGAGTATATGCCTCTTTCATGAACTCAGCACAGCTTGACTTTCCAAAGATGACCTGGTTAAAATGACACAGTATAAACACTCATTTGATGTCATCATTATCACCAATTGTTATTTATTTAAAGAACTTCATCAATATGTTTTCGGAGTGTTATTCCTTTTGCAAAGAAACTGCACTTTGGCACTTTTATTACATGATTTAAGTTCTTTGTTGAAAGTACCAGAAAGGTGATAATTCTCCTATGTTTATTATTGAAGTCATAGTAGGTGGTGGAGTCGTACTGAATTGCATTATATTAAAAAAGGGTTTCTAATGTTTGGTCCCCCTCATTTATGTAAATACAGTGGTGCCACCTGATTACCTATTATGATTAATGGTGACTCACCGGCAAAGCTTGACTGGGGTCTTCTCCTGCCATGAACTGAACCTTCACAGCAATGTTCCTCACTGACCCTTGACGACTGCTGAAGTTCAGACTTTCTGGGTAAACATAGAGCAGGTTCCTGAAAGACAAATGATGCAATGCAGAGATTCATGTCTCATTCACCAGCATTGTAGGTGAGCACTTTGTGATTAACTGAAAACAGGTAAGTTATTAAAAAAAAAAGGGGTTACCTCCTCCGGTCATTTTTGACCATAGCCCTATACCATGATTTAAATTGTTACTGTAGTTGGACTGACAATGAGAGAAAAAACAACTACAAAGCCATTAAGGAATTAAATGAACACTGTTTGATGGTTAAGGTTTAAATCCCTGGTTTCAGTTTGTTATTATTGTTATTAAACAACTGTCGACAATATTACACATCATTCTGTATTAAATATATTGACAACCTACAAAAACACATAATACTCTTGTTCTGTTCATGTATGTGTGAGCATACGGTAATAGTGTGGCCCAGCATTGGGTGTTCTTGGTAAGAGTCACCTTAAACTCCTCTCCAAGTCAAATATTAGATGTAACATTTGTTCATATTTTGAAACAGCTGATTTGTCCACGGGTCAAGAGGCAAAGATTCACCACAAACATTTTAAGTGATATTTACAGACACTGCATATACATATATACACACACATTTGGAGCAAGATCAAAAATGCAGCATACACTGTTACGTATGTCACACATGTTTGTGACCTAAATAACTAAATATATCTAAAGTACCTCAGGGATTAAACTTCAAGGTAAGGTCACTGAGACTAAAGCCAGAGACGAGACCTGTGAGCAAACCGCTGCTGAGCTAATGTTTTACCATGGTATTGCACGTACACATCAAATATAAAGCACACTGACCAGCCTCCAAAGTCACCATCCAGGGGATATTCTGATGATGCTAACTTCTGCAGAGGTTAGCTGAGTAAGACAAATCTATTTTATAGTTTTCCTTCTTCAAATGTGACATTTTACATCAAGCTTTGGACTGACTGAATTGCTGGATGAGCCACTTTTTGAACAACTGAGTGAAACAGACAACTAGACGTCAGCCGGTTTGTAAGAGACACGTATCATCAAGATGATCTGGGGCCTGTGCCTGATTTGTGTGGCTGGGTGTCTCAGAGAAGTCCATACAGGTCCGATTAGGAACACAAGTGAGATTGGAGTCAAGGCTGCACCACAGGAAGAAGTGAACGTGCTCATGTTCGGTGTCATACAGTTCAGCGAATCCCTTAACTATGCTTATGAAACCACTGAAGCAAAGATTGCTAAAATCAGCCAGACTTTGAAGAACCATGAGGGGACTCTTCAAAGGCTGGGGAAGCAAACTCAGCAGGCTGCTGAGATGGAAAAACAGATGAAAGAAGTGATAGAGTTGCTGCAGGTAAGAAAACACAAAATTATGTAAATAACAGATTTCCTATCTGCTGTTGCATGGTTGTGTTATTATGAGGCAGAGAACTACTGCAAATCAAACTGCAGATCTAGAGGCACAACATGCAGGAACAGGAGTATGTCCAAGTATCCAATGTCCTAATCAGATTACACTTGAAGAGACATTACAAAGCAGCTCTTTGAAGATTTGTAAACTACACAGTAATGCCTATATGATGTCTACTGTCAAAATCTGCAAGGTTTTGTGGTGTTTGGACCTTAGTGTTTAATGGCTGCTATACATTGTATCAGCCACCAGATGTCATTGGTCACTTGCTTTGTTCAAAACCTCAGCACAAATATAAATAAAGCATCAAAATTCCTAAGGATTCATCAACGCTTGTATTTTAGATAAGTGAGACAGAGCGTTATCAGAAAGCTGCATGTTACACTAAGGAGCGGGCAGCAGCCAGATGCACTGGACTCTTTGGTGAGGAACAGTAAGTGGATAATCTGGTCAGGTACTGTTTTGACAGGCCCAGATGGTCAAGCAACAGGCTCAGACTAAGATGACGAAAGACTGGCTGGCCAGTGTGGAGGAGGAAGAGATGGAACTGAAGACAAAAGTGAAGAGGCTGGAAACGTATCTCAACAACTCTGCACCCAGCAGCATTAAAGAGCTGCAGGTAACACAAACATAACATAAGAAGAAACAACCCTTTGTCACATACTGGGAATACTGGCATGTTGAGAAGTCCTTCACATATTGGCTTAGTAATTAGGTTTCTTTAACTCTTTCTTGTTTGTAGGCAAGAGCAGAGGAGCACTCCAACATCTTAAAAAGTTTACAGATATTGGCCGAGTTCCAGAAAGAGAGTTTTGAGACTCACAATCAGCAGCTCTCCAAACTGCAGAACATGGTAGTTGCTTATTTATAACATATGATAACTTAAATGTTTGTTTTTCTTTAATTAAATGTACTGTGTGAAGCTATGACACAGCTGTTTAAAGATTCAGCACTGAAGTCTCCAACAAATGAGACAAGTCACAAAGACCAGAACAACCATCACTCCCTTACAACTCTAACATGTATGCTATAGATCTACTGTACAGTCACAAAATACTTTTGATATTAACATTATGATTATGTCCTTGTTGATGGGGCTCCCATCTATTTCTCATGTAATATTTTTATTTGACTTTGATGTATTTGGAAAACTTTGTTTTTAAGAAAAAATATAGTAAATTTGTTAAATTATTAGAAGATTTTGTTTCATCACACATTATTTATTTCAGTTTTAGAACTGATGGGCTTCTTTGATTAAGTTTACAGACTAAACTGAGGGCAGATAAAAGCTCTGCCAAAAATCAATAATTCAGCGAGAGCCAGGCAGTGAACCATGCATGCAGCGACAGCGTGACCTATGTCAACTCACAGTTTGTGTTTGTGTGCATGTCTTTGACAGATGACTCCTCACCTATAAGTGGTGTGTGGCGTGTATACGTAGCGAGCAGGAAACTCCAGAACCTCTTTGGTTGGACGAACACGCAGGTCAGGATAAGGCTTCACGTGAAGCAGCTCCGGTGACAGACAGTAATGAGGCGAGTCCGGAGCCGGAGAGATGTCAATCTTCAATTGGGCTGAGGAACAAAATAAGTCACGAACACACAGCAACAAAGAAAGTAATACAAAACATCCATAAGCCTTTGTACATAAATTCAGACAATGTCACAAATACTTTGACTATATTTGTAAGTCATGCTCACCTGTGACGGGTCTCAGTCTCCGCAAAACAGATGATGGTCTGCGCATATCTGCCAGAAACTTGTAGAGGTCCTCATCACTCAGTCTGTCCCCCTCCTTCATGAACACAAACAGAAGAGCAGGCTTTGAATTAGGGTTAAAGAAATTTTATTATATAATAGTTACAACTACCACAAATACTAAAATACACAGAATAATGACAGATAATATTTGTTGCTGAAGCATTTAAGCACATTTCTTTTTGGGGAAAGTGCAGGTAACAATCTGCAGTTTCACACTAGAATGTCAACTGAAATATATATATATTTTTATACAAAAACAATGATTTCCTTTAAAAAAAACTAAAATATTTCCTAGCTTTTTTATTTCACTGTGGTTTCTATTGTGGACAGCTTCCTGATTATCATTCTACTCCTTATAGATTTCTATCCAGTCTCATTTAAAGAAATCCATCCTTGTAACTACTGTTGATTTCTCCTTTTAGTTACATGTCAAATCTTTTTTGTTATCAAATTATTTAATAGGAGTTGGTTCCTTCACTTAGACAATACTTGCCTTTAGCAGTAAAATTATATGTAATTTGGCCACTTTATGTCACATCATAGTCACTATAACAATATTATCAACAACTAAGCCTTTAGTATTACTTCTAGTCAGTGTCTGACCTGCTTGAAGAAGTTGGTGACAGTCAACGTTGCTGGACGGAAAGTGGCAAAGTTACACATGTCGTCACCAACACTCATCCTCTCAAACCCCTTCTTCTTTCTCTCATTCCATGTTCCGTGACCTTTTCGCTCTTCATGTGTGAGAAAGACCAATCAAACAAAATCATGTTAGAGAGGCATGTGCATAAACGATATTTACACAATACTTTTGTCACTGTAAAATATTTAACAGCTTTCTGTAAGGATAGTATTTAAGCATATGTTTGGAGTCAACAGTACCAGAATCAGAGTCAGGATCTGAGCGATCCAGACCTCCCACACTGCTGACAATGTTGAGAAGGTGAATGGCTGTCCAGGCAAAAGGCATCCGAAAACAGCCAAGACGACTACATGACTGCTCTGCCTGCAGACGCAGCTTCTCCAGCTTCTCCTTGTGCTGTACAAGGACAAATGTAGACATGATATGATGTCAATAAAACAAATGATACAGGCTAAATGTCTGTAATAGCCAACAGAATTGACCTGACAAAGGTTATGGTAAATATTGCAACTACCCAGAAAGAATTGAGTAATACTTACTCTAGACAATAAAAGTGCCAGCACTAAACATTGCAACAGTTTAAAACGTTTTGGCTCCGTTACCTTGTTGGAATCAGATTCTTTCATAACCATGTAGGGTTCACAGCACTCTCCAATGTCACCCTGTTGAAGGACTTTCTCAAGCTGAAATACAGTATATGCACATGATTTACACAATAAGGCACACTGGCTATTGGGTATTTGAACATTAGATTATTATTAGAAATTTATTTTTCAGTACCTTAATGACCAAGAAGATATCGGCGGAAGGGTATGTGATGGAGAAAATGGCAGAACGGGCCAGTGTGGATATGGCTATGTGAGGTGCGTGGGGTTTAAGTAGCCCTTTCACCTGATCAGAGTTCAGGTCGAAGTAGAAATTCTCAGAGATCTGTTGGAGGAAAGACTGAGATAAGCGGGAAGCAGCAGCAAGGACGGAAAGATGATGGTGGAAATGCACATTAAGGGGTTTTAATTCAGTTTTAACTCAGTGATCTAAACCACAAGACCACTCAGAGCTTTTTGAGACACGGGAAATTCAATTAGTCAAGCATGAGCTCAGTATTACGTAAGTGTTTTTACAGAGTGAAAGTCATTGGAAGAATACGCATTATAGCAACTGATAAAATAATCTACATGAATGAAAATACCTTTTTCTTTTCCTTGACATCATAAAGAGCAAGCGTTCCAAATATCGGCTCAATTTCTATTTCAAACCTGAAACCACATAAAATATACATATGCTTTCAAATATGTTATCACCATCATGGATACTGAATCATAGTGTGAAGAGACAAATGTTGGCACTGACATTTTACATGTTACTCACTTCAGAGACAGACACTTGACCATGATCCTCTGGCCACAATGTTCCTTGGGCACTTCAGGAACAGAGCATCTCTCTACTGCTTCGTCCTGCCACACAGACAACAAAATCATGCCCGACAGACACAAGCATAACATTTACACAGACGTCATGGAAACGTAGCAGCAGAGAAAGTGATGATGTGTACACGGATATAAAGAAAGAGGGATGGAGTGAGATAATGAGAACGAGGAGGAAAGAAAAGCAAATAGTTTCCAAGAAGTGCCTGGGTTTCCATCCATTACAGATATTCACTTTACGGGAACATTCAATATTGTTAGTTTGAGATGAACAAATGGTACGTGCACATTTTTGACCATATACTTATAGTTGCTGCTTTAAGTAGTGAGCCCAGACATTACATTGCAATCAGTGTGACATAAATACTGAGAACTCATTTTCTTATTATTCTCTGGTGACGGCATTTCCATAGATTACACAGTTTATTGTTGCACACCCAAACTACTAGAATATTTTTAACCAGCTTCAAACAAACTATTTTTGCTTCTAAATAACATCCCTCACAGTATACTCGAACATTTCCCCAATAAAAACATACTTATCCTGAGGTGCCCATTGTTAAATTCTTAATTTACTCACCAGTAATTGCTTAGAAGAGGTTAGTTAGTTACTAGATAAAAGTTTAGACAGTCACATCACTCATTAAATATGTGGCCTTTACTGTGTGATCTAGTGCCACTGCTTATTTACCCATAAACATAATAAGCTTATTATTATATTTTATAAACATTTCTACTGAATTTGGCCAAAACCTAAATGCACTAGAAACCCCTGCACTAACTGTCTAAAGATTAAGAAACAGTATTATTTACACAAATCATGGAGAATGTTAATTTAAACTATATAAGGCAATTTCAGCAGAAATTGCAGTGGGTTAGCTGTGCTGTAAAAGCTTCACTAAACTGTGTTGCTGGCTACTACACAGCTTAAGCTGAGCTTTATTGCTGTATAAGGCTTAAAACCTGAAGCCACACTGCACTGCTGTGATAACTGTGTATGTATTTTAAGTAGTTGTAAATGTGGGAAAATGTTTCTGTCTGAATGTATGAATGAGTAGAGAGTGTTGAATACTGTTTAAGATTTTCATTTTAAGTCTTTCTTAGTGTGTGGAAGGTTTTACTTCCAAAGTCTGTGTCTATGTGCGTTTCTGTGGCCCCGTTTACAGCAAGTATTAAGATATGCTGGGCAATCAGATCACAAGTGGACAGGGCTAAATACAAATGTGTCCTCATGCATCCCCGACAATGATGTTACAGGACTATATGTTACAGTGGAGGATATGATGTTTGTTTTGGAGAGTGAATCTCTGGGACAGAGGAATTTGTCCAAAGGAAACTTGATGATTGCCACTGTAATAGGGCAGTTTATAGTTTAGAGGATACAGCTAGGTAAATGGTGCAGCAACTGGATGGCACACTTGTCACTCTGAGTTTCACAGCACCTCTTGTGTGAGTCTACATTTTGAAGAAAAAATTAGGCATGAATAGTGTAAATTGTGGGAGTGAGAGCAAGCTGAAGAGAATTTTTTGAAAAAGATAAACTGCTTCTCTTCACTCAAAGTGTGATGCCACTCACTGTGGCTGCAGGCATTCTACTCCATAGAGACTCATGTATTTCTCAGTTTCACCCCTTTTAACCAAGGTTCAAATGAAGCTGAATCATTTAAAAAGTTGAGAAGTATGAATGCAATCTGACAGTTGAATACAATTAATAGAAAAATGTCTTGATTAAATAAACTCTGAATAGAGTTTCTATCTGAATGGGTATGAATGAGTAGTACAAGTTAAAAGATGCATGAAAGTTTGAGAAAAAAGTGTGAATTTTGAACATTCCATAGTGAATTTGATAAAGTGTCAGAAAATGTTGAGTAGTTTGAAGTATGAAATATATGAATAAGAAAGGTACAAGCAGCATTATCCTAATTTAGCAGAACATGTTGAAGTTTGAATGGTTTCAATATGTTGAATTGCACTGAACGAGTTAAGTGTCAAAAGGTGCACAAAATAATAATTATACAAAGGAAAACAAAGACAAAAACAATCCCACCAAGTTTTTCTACAACAGACGACTGGTTTAATACAAACCTCATCAGGGGGAGGGTAGAGACCCAGCAGGTCACTGTGGCGTCCGTGCAGGCGTGCCTCTGTATTGCAGCGGTCCATGTCCTCTGCAGCAGTACGTTCCAGCACAGACAGCAGGAGAGCGTCTGGAGCGGAGTTCTTCAGGTCAAAGATGCTGGAGGCCCAGCTGCCTCGAGGGGTCTCATCAATGCTGACCGACTGCCGCTTTGCATCATCCTGAAGTGAGATGCAGGACTGAGATCATGAGTTATGTTTTTTCTTCCATGCTATGATGTCACCTTTTAAGTGCTCACTGAAGTTGGTTTTGAAAGATGAGAACAGTACAGTATGGAGTAGATCTCATTATCATATTACCATTACGCATTTGATATGATTCATATGGAGAAAATGGATAATGGACAAGGTATATTCATTTATCTATTCTTCACTCTCCTCATGACCAACTGGCTGACCAGTATATACTCACAATAGGGGCGCTTGAAAGTTTGTGAATCCTTTAGAATTTTCTCTCTGTGCATAAATATGACCTAAAACATGATCCAATTTTTCCAAGTGCTAAAACTAGATAAATCACACAAAGGAATTACTCTTGTTCACTCATTTACTAAGATACAATGCTGTGAAAAAGTATTTGCCTGTTTAAGGTCATGCCACAGCATGTTAATAGGATTTAAGTCCAGACTTTGATTAGGTCACTCCAAAACCTTACTAAACCTTTTTTTTTTTTTTGCCATTCAGAAGTGGACTTGCTGGTGTGTTTCAAATCATTGTGCTGCCGTATAACCCAACTGCATTGTAAGTAATTTTGGTAGGCCTGCCACTCCTGGGAAGGTTCACCATTGTTCTAAGTTTTCTCCATTTGTGGATAATGGCTCTCACTGCAGTTCGCTGGAGTCCCAAAGCCTTAGAAAGGGCTTTATAACCCTTTCCAGACTGATATATGTGAATTACTTCATTTCTCATCTATTCTTGAATTTCTTTAGATCTGGGCATGATGTGTTGATTTTTGAAATCTTTTAGTGTGCTTCACTTTGTCAGACACTTCAATTTGTCTATCTAAGTGATTTCTTGATTCAACAGGTCTGGCAGTTATCAGGCCAGGGTGTGGCACGTGAAATTAAGCTCGGCTTTCTGAAAAAAAAAAGTTAATCACAGTTCATTCATGATTTAGCAAGGAGGGGCAGGTTTGGACAGTTTTTTTCCCTCAATAAATGAAATCATCATTTAAAAACTTTTTGTATTTACTCAGGTTATCTTGTGTAATATAAAATGTGATTATCTGAATCATTCGTGTTACAAATATTTAAAAAAAAATCAGGAAGGGGCAAATACTTTCTTCACAGCACAGTATATGATTCAAACCAACATATTGGTCTGTAGTAAAAGTATGTAAATTTCTAGGATTATCATTTCATTTGAAGGGAAAATTATGAGTCAGTTGTTTCCAACAATAGGATGACAATCAGGGTGTCTGGGAGACCCTGTCATATTTAAAGATGAGACATCTAGGTATTCACTAGCAAAGTCTGATTCTGATTTTAAATTACAGAAGTGTGTCATGGCTCAAACAAGGAAAACCTTAGAAGACAAGTTGCTGATGTTCAACAGGTTGTAACGGTTTAGAAAAGAATTTCTAAAGAGTTTGGATTTCACCAGTTGACTGTCAAGCAGATTGTGTACTAATGGAGAACATTCAGGTACCTAGCCAGGTATGGTCAGCCAGCAAAGATCACACCAAAAACAAAGTCTGCAATAGTTAAAGAGAGAAATTATGTTTGTCTTCCAACATGGGGAACCTTGTGCCATCTGTGTAGCAGTATTGTGAGTTGGGTCTACTTTATGCTTCTGGAGCAGGATGGCTTGCCATTTTTGACAGCACGATTAATTCTGAGTTCTACAAGGAAATTCCATGAACTGAAGCTTAACTGAAAATGCATCATGCAGTAAGACAACGATCCTAAATACACAAGTTGTACTACCAAATAATGGCTAAAGAAGCAGAAATGTAATGTTCTGGAATGGCTGAGTCAAGGTCTTGACCATAATCCTATAGAAATGCTGTGGTAGAACCTGAAGCAGTCAGTTTATGAAAAGAAGCCAACCAGCATCCAAGTCTATGTGTATGGCTGATAAACAACTACTGGAAACATTTAATTGAGATTATTACTGGAAAAAGTGGGTGTGAGGCCAGTTACTGAAGACATGGGTGCACTTGCTTTTGTCACACAGATGTTTAACGTTGGACAATTTTCCAAGACAAATGAATGAATCCGTGTATTTTCGTGTCATTTGTTTAATTGGCTTCACTTTATAGTTTTATAATTTCCCTTAAAAAAAAAACTGTCAAGCTCCAATGTAACTCACACTATCCCCCATTGTATTGACACACCTGCTTGCAGTGGTTGCAGCGGCTGGCTGCTGTTTCCATGTCTTTGTTCAGGTAATAAATGATAAAGGATTTAGGCACATGATAAACCTCGTAAGCTTTCTCTCCTGGTAACACTGTACAAAATAGCAGTGAAATACATTTTGTTCAGTGGACCTAACAATGCAGAGTGGTCACTCTGTGTTGCAGATAACGAGGCTATTGAACATCACCATCAGCTACCTGATCATCTTGGCGTTCGGCAGCAGTAGCCATGTCCAGTTCAAAGGTCTGTTTGACCAGCCCTCGCTGTCTCTCTCTCTGTCGCTCAGAGTTGTGAGGGGTATATGTGGTGCTATAGCGCTGATACCTACAGGAATAAAAAAAAATGTGTCCCAGTCATATTGTATCTGTCAATCACATGAACACTGAAAAGGAAAAAGTGGTACACATTATTAAAAAATAGATGAAACACGTACTGTAGGTTAATTCAGCTGGTACTACAACTGACAGCACTTACTTTCTTTGAATGACAAGCCAGTCATCTGTGTAGACTGCCAAGGCATCTCTCACTCTGGGATCTAGTGAGCTACACAGAAAAACACATTAATAATTAAGCAAATCATGCTTTTAGTATTTAGTTCACTCAGCATCACAAAGAGGAAGGCTTTGTTCCTATCTCTACTGGAGCTGTTCCTCCATTACAGTAACAATAACCGTGCTACAGTATCAAGGGTGTGTTTGCCATTACTAGCTGGACTTACTCCTCCTCTTCAGGCAGTGGGGGCTCCAGTGTATTGCACTCTTTGGCCAGCTGGAGGAGCTCCAGATCATCCTGGGGGAACTCCATTAGCTGTCTGAGGGGGCCAGGCTCCACCCCAGGAGCATGACTGCTCACATACTCCTCAAAGTCCACAGGCTCAACCACCTCAGTCAGGGGCAACTATCAATGAATGTGACATTATTATGTGTCAATTACTACGACATGGTGTGGCCATAATGAGAGATCATTATCTGATCAGCAGAGAATGCAGTATAGACGAAACAGGAAGCCATTAAGATAGAACCATGTGGGATATTTAACATTCATATAGGATACAAAACACAAAAATGAATTAATATAAAATAGAAATGTAGTCATATAACGGAAAAAAAGTGGCCTTGTGAATAAGTACGTGCACACAGAAAATAATTTGTTATTGTCAAGTAATAAAAAACAGTTTGGGCACTTTCAAAAACTTTGTTAACAACAACTTCCAGCTCAAGTTCACAAGACTGTAAAGAAAGAAGATTCATGTTGCTTTTGAATGGTGTGTTCAGTTGACATTTTGTTTTCAATTTTCAGTTCTCTGTTTGTCACTTACTTTCTTTTGTTTTAGTGACACACTCAAACCAGAATTTACCACCACCATTGCTAGCAGAACTTACAGTAACTAAAACAGTTAGTTTATAGTATAATATAACAATAACAATATAGTTTAACAAAACAACATCATCAATAATAACTTAGATCCCATTTCAGCTTGTCTCCTTTGCCCTTATGCTGCACTTCCAGACTTCAAACTTTCTATCTCACAACCTACAGTATATCTGGCTTCTCACTGCGTTCTTACAGTATCTGTACATTTCTGCTGGACTGTTTAGCAGCTATGTCGTCATTCTTTTAACTTGACGTGAAAACCAACATTTACCACAATGCAGCATTTTATATAAATAAGCTTTATTCTATTGTGGATGAGCATCCAAGCAGAACCGTCACATAACTGTCAGCTGAGCATGTGCAGTTACGTCATGTTTCAAAACCACGTCCCTTCATACCTTTAGTCAACTCTAATTCAAATTACACTCATCAGCGTTCATAAATGACTCAAACCTGAATTCTACACTTTAACCTAATTGACAGTGTTACACCCTTCAACTTCTGAACTCTCTAACTGGAGCTTTGAAACTGCTGGCTTGAAATGCCAGCATATTAAACACAGGGTGACTCACAGGGTGGTGTGCGCCTCCCCGTTTCTTGGACAGCTGAGGAGACCCATAGTCTCTTGATACTTGTTTCCTGACCTCTGCAGCAACCGTCCTGAAGAGGAAAAGAGTAATCAAACAGGAAAAGAAAAAAGCACAAGATGTGTAAGCCTTCTTAAAGTGTGTGATGTTTAACATGAACAAAATATAAAGCGTCTTATTTTGATGTGTGGCTGCATAACTCTGTTATCATGGCAATATTTGCATACTTGAATGAAGAAATAATCTCATAACTAAACTCATTTAATCTTTTTTTTCCCACATTCTGCATCAAAGCACTATTAGGAAACAGCAAATCCATCTGCACTTGGCTCAGTGTCTAAGTTTCAGACATGTCCTATATGATCTGAAACAGCCTGTTACTATCAGAGAATTTTCAGCTTCTGGTGCTGGTAGCGATGCTGAAGGCCGACAGCTGTTCTGAATAGCAGCTCTAGCGGATCTCGCAGAAAGGTAGCGAGCCGGCTCCACGGAGCAGGCACAGAGCCAAAGCTCTGTCCCAGGCCTTTATGGACTAACACCAAATGAGAGGCCTAAAGAGAGACAAAGTAGGAAAAAACAATCCTCTCATTGAGACACTAAACAGCTGCTCCTCTAGAACCACAAAATCTCATATATACACAGCTGCAAAGGCAAACATTTCCCAAACCATGGTTCCCATAATTACATAGCTAAGGTTTATACCTTCAACCCATCAATACACAAACCTATAACCTACTACTCCCACCTCCACAATAATCTTCTTTAAAAGTATCTCATCTTGCATGTTTAACAGCTTCTGCAGCTCCGTACGCCTCCATTTAAAACAGGAAAAAGGAGAGCGATCGCCTGCAAGGGCAATAATCAGAACACCACTTCCCACCCTTTCCTGCATCCGGCACTAAACAATGGTCTCGGTCCCACTTTAGGAGAGGGAAGACAGGAGTACGGGAATGCAACAGGAGACTGCTCGATGAAGGTAATATCACAATAGGGTATTTCATTGATGACCAACTGGCATCTAAGCAAAATGACAGACAACCAACAGTGCAATACATTATTAAATATGAAACAAGTCCAGCTTGGGATGGAGTCTGGTCCCAAGTTTATAACCACGTCCACACATGATTTCAGCAACGTTTTCAATGGGATTACAAAATATAAATGATGTATAGATAAGATGATTTAGTGCAATATGAACAACAGGCCCTGGTGTAATAAAAGTTTGAAAAAGCTCAGTTTGTAATTAAGAAAATATTGCAGCAAACAGTGAGGTATCTGGCTACAAAATGTGAGAAATATTACATGAATTAACGATTACTCTTGGATTCTGACCAAAACGTAATTTAAAAAATACTAGATTTCCCATACGTGCAACGCTGGACCCAGTCATAGAGCGGGGGAACCAGTTTACAACATGTGCAAACAGGTTGCTACAATAACGATGCGAGCCGTTCACATGACGAACACACGAAGAACCCAAACATCCCACTGTCACTTCATATCACTTCACGTGTGTGTGTGTGTGTGTGTGTGTGTGTGTGTGTGTGTGTGTGAGAGAGAGAGAGGCACTTTCTTTAGGATTAATGTGTCTTAACACAGCCAAAATGACACATCTCAGTCACTGGATTAGCCTCCAGCTTGACAGTGGTGTCGTTTAGTAGCTCAATCATTGTTGATAACGACGCTGCTACATAAAGAGGCTGTTAAAGTCTGCAGACTATTTACATACGGCAGCAAACTGTTTGAATAAACTTGTTGTTTTACTCCAGTAAGTTAAGGCACCCTCGCGTTTATCCTCGCCGGTTTAGGGTCTGTGATCCTTTACAAATCCTAGCATACAGGCTATATATGTGCCGTGTGTCCAGCAGGTCACTCTCATGCACTGCGAGCGACACCGCTGTGGCTGTTAAACAATAACTTCTCACCGGTTGATTTTATGAGCAAACGCCCTCCTTTCGCTCGCTGTAGATGTCATTTCTTGTCCCCATCTAAAAAAAACACTCTTCGAAATCAAAATGAAACTATTCTCCTCCTGTGCTTTGGTTTCGTCCCGTCTTGTGTGGGGATGCGGACTCAGACCGCTTCCTTCTCCACGCTCTGGGACCAGGCGGTGATCCCTCCTTGTTCCTCCTAGTGGCTGGGAGCTGAACCGTGGCCGTTACAGTCAAGCTAGCCACGATAAACGAGCAACATCCGGTGAAACTTCACAATAAAACGCTGTTATTTTTCGTGACAAATTCTCTAATACGCCTTAGACAGCAAGTTGAGATTTGTTTTAAAGCATATATTCCACATCGTATTTTTATAGACGTGTTCTAATATCAAATACCGATACTTACGGTTTTAAATTTAATATTGCCATTGAATGCATCACTCTACTTCCGGGCTCATTATTTGTCCCCCGCTCGATGACCAGGTAGGACTAAGTGCCTGTAGTACCCATCTGTTCATGCAGAAATCTCACCTGACCGGTTTAGAGGGACATGATAATGCACATGCACCTGAGTTTAGGGTTTCACTTCTGTGTAAAAATTTAGGAAGTAGGGTAAAGAAGTTTCAAGCCAGTGTTCTCATGATGTCGCGCCTAAAGAGTAGTCATTACTTTCACAATCATTTGCTTTCACATGAAACCAAATGGCATAAAATGTGGTATCTGAGTGGATGTGATATTTCTCTGATCAACGTTTACTCCGTTACCTTCAGTTCAAACGGAGGTGTTTCTATTGTTGATGTTGAAATGTAAGATACTCTCAGAAAAAAAAGAACACCACCAACACCTAGAAGACTGCTTGCACTACGTCACACAGCTTGTTGACCCGAGACTGCACCAGCAGGTGGGGCTGTTCACCATGACTGGAGAAGAAAGAAAGCCTTGCTCCATCAGTGATTAAGATTCAGTCCTCAAATATGACCTCTACAAGGAGATGAGAAATTGCTACAGCTTTGTGCACTGACTTGCTGTCTAACAGTGACTGAAAGTCATGCCAGTGAGCCCATTAAACCTAAATATTTTTTAAATTCTCAAACAAACAGCCATAATAGATGGTATAGATTCTTGATTCTCTAGCCCATTTGTGAAAAGGAGGAATGACATTGTCAGTGACTTTTCCCACTAATGGAGGACTTGTCAGTTTATTATTGTGGCAGGTCTAAATCTCTCTCCTCCCTGCTTGCAATCACTCCCCCATGCCTAATATGAAGAATTAATATAGCCTTGCTCGATACTGCAGCCTTCCCCCACCACCACCGCTCACTCCTTCTACCCCACAGCCGTCCTATTCAGCACCCTGGAGAGCTGCTGCAGGTACTTCAGCCGTCCGCTGTGAGATAGCTGATGAATGGCATGAATTCTATAGGCGAGATGTGAAAAATGGAGAGAGGGGAGAAGTAGGTAAAATTAACCTTGCGTGACAGAGGCATGGCTGTAGCTGAGCAAGGACAGACGTCTTGGGGATATATGTTTATGCATGGAGCAGCAGTCAGAGCATCATCAGAGCTCGCAGCAGGCAAGGTTCTGGCCCATAGACACTGCTAATGAAAATAAATGAAGCTCACACTCTCCATTTCTCCCCTATGTAGACACGCTTCCACCACAGTGCCAAAACTCATCGTTCTTTCTCTGCTGCTCCAAGGTTCAGCAAATTCCAATTTCCTTGCACAGTGGTGTTTTCCATAATTGATTTGTTTAGGAATTAAATATTAATATTGTTCTTCTCTCTGCGTTCATATATACATACATCTCAGAAATGCCAAGTCAAACTAATCTGAAGAAATATTTCTAGACGGTGTTACAGTGTTACAGTGTGTTTGTATGACATTGCAGTGTCCTTCATAGTTAGAAAAACCACCTACCATTAGTGGGCTCCACCCATGTTGGCTTTACCCTTCTGTCTGCACCTTCCCTGCCTGCTTCCTTGCCTTTCTGTTCATCGAAGGCTTTCAATTCCCAGATCGGCACTATTGTTTGAGTGCCCAGCCCCCATGGCAGTGAGAGCCCCCACCACCACCACTATTACTGCTGTGTTACCAAAGAACAAAAGAGAGAGTGTCAGACACCACCCACTAGATCTCTTTCACACCAGAGCCCCCACCTCAGCTCCAGATGGGGTTGCCTTTTTTCAGGGTTTCTCTCAACCCCAAGAGTCCTCAAAAATGGAGCCCCCCTCCCCCCAGAGCCCACTACTCAGCTGCCTGTCATCCACCTGCTCTGCTGCCACGCGCCCATGGCCAGGGCACGTCCCCTCTATCTCCCTACTCACCAGGGAGTCCTATTAAAATCATTAACCACTCTTTTTTACTGAGGTCTGCTTCCAGGATTTTATTCCACTAGCAGTAAAAACTTTAATCCTAAAAGTGAAGGACAAACCCACAATCTATATTTCAGATAAAAAACAACAACAACAACAGAGGTAAAATAAAACAGTTATTTACAATAAGGGTAATGCTTTCAGGGTAGTTTATGTGATAAAACATTTTAATGACAAAAATGATTGCTTAGCTAATTCTCCTTGCTAGTTCAGCTGCTCTTAAAGCAGGGTGGAGGAAGTACACCAGACTGAATATTGTAATCAGTAGTGCTAATTCTAACCTCCATGCCCATGGTGGCGTCCTATACAAAGTCCAAGCAGATGCTCATTTGTTTGTTTCTCTCAAAGCACACACATCTAGCAATTTCAGAAGAGTATCTGCTTCAACCTCCACCCCTTTCTTGACCTTTCCCCTCCAGCACAGAAAGTGAGGTGTAGCAACAGGACACATCTGCTACAAGACAGCTGTTAAGTCTCCTGCTTTTGAGCCTACAGTCAGGATTGGTAGGTACTGGGGTGGGGGCTAAAGATAATCATTGCTAAATCACTGAAAATCTGCTTAATTGCTTCAAACCAAATAAACTCTTACCATTCACTTCTCCACCTGCACTGGAAGAGTATACTCAACTCCAATCAGACAAAAGAAAATGTGTTGCAGTTCAGGGGGCCAGCAACACACGAGGCTTAGCTACCAGTAGAAGCAGGCACATTTTCTCCTCTGCCTACATTACATGCATGGCTGCCTGCTTTGCTGTCACTCACTAAGCAAGATTTATGGAAATATTGCCTTCCAGCTCCACTCAATGCAGTCCACAAAGAACACTGACATTAGTGCGCTCTATGTTTGAATATATTATTATTATATTTATTTATCAGGGACCATGTACAGAAATCTTGTGCAATGAACAGAGATGGACTGTAACAGATTTAGCTAATTGTTCATTTTCATCTCCAGGAAAACAGTTAGGTACAGTATATGCAGCTATATGCATATAGTATGTTTATACATTCTTAAACCAGTTGCTTTATAGTTATTACAGGTTACAGGTTTTTATAAGCTCTGTACTGCAGGAAATGACTAAACCCCCATCACTACTACCACCACCCCCATCCCAATACCATCCTCCAGTCCCTAAGGGTTCAAGCACCCAAATCAATTGAAAGAAAGAAGAGTGCACTGTGGTCCTCCCCCTACATCTGTCAGGGAGGGAGAGCAGGAGGGGCCGCACTCATGGGCCGTACAGGGGAACAATATCACTCCATCTGTCACAAACTGCTTTATCTCTGATGGGATGAAATATAGCTCACAAATACATCATCTATATCATCTACTGTATGTGTATTAGCTTACTGGTGCCCAAGCATCTACCATTTCCCAGAAGCATACACAGCGGCTTTTTGTCTCATATTACCTTCCTCCCACCAGCCAGCACTTTCCAACCAACTTGCAAATCATGCTTTTAAGCCAAACACCGTGTTTAAAGAAATTATTCCACTTTACACAGTGAACCAGTTAATGAAAATGGAAGCCTACCAAGTAACGAAATTTGAATGTAAAAAGTCCCAGAATAAATGTACAGAGCAATGAACCTGAAAGCTTAATGAAAAAGAACGCACATATTCTATTTGGAGAAAATGCTGAAAAAAAAAGAGTAAGATGCAATCTACTAATAACCAGAGAGCGCTTTCATATTCAAATGGTACTGGTGCTGTGTTTAGATGATGGGTGTGGCCAGTTGATTCTTCTTGCCTCCTGAGCTGTCGCGGCTTTGTGACGTCCGTGATCCCATTTACTCTATCAAATTATGCTATCGGACTGGTCACTGTTCAGTGCCAAGGACAAAATGACAACCCGAACAATACCCATCAAAGTCCACAGTGCTGCACACTGATCTCCGACAAAACAAGGTAGCCCAGTGATCCGGTAAGCTGTAAGAACAGCACAAAATGGCCTGACCGTTTACTGGAGGGAAGAATGAAAAAAATCCCATATTCCCAAGAGCCATCGTGCATCTCTCTCAGCAGCAGGTAGAGCTGCAATCTCAGTCATTCATATTTAATTCCACAAGAGTTTCCGGCCAGGCTAATGTGCTATTGATTTCAAGTCTCCTGTTACTGAAATGGGGGAACTGGACTACAGGGAGTGAGAGCAAGAGATTGAAAGACGTGAGGAGGGAGGACGAAGATGGAAGGCAAGAGAAAACAGAGTGTAATGGCTAAACCAGTGGGTTTTTCTACGAAATATCATCATATAGCATTTGAAAAGTCCATGTTATCTATCTGATAATCAATTTTTTTGACCCGCAAATACAGAACACATTTTTCATGAAAGGATGATGAGAACACTTCATGTTCAAAAGTGACTTACATTATTTATTGTTCATTAAAAGTTGGGTATATACGCAGTTGATGCAGCTAAAACCAGCTTATCTTAACAGGAGCACATAAAGCACACACCTCCTCTATTCGTTTTATCTGTCACATGTTTTTTTGTTTTTTTCACATCAGAAAGAGACCAGCAGGAAAAAGAGCGAGAGAAAAACACAGAAAATGTCTAAGAGCTTTGTGTATTTAAGGGCTCTCCCTGGATACCAACTCAGACAGGACAAAATGAAAGATTAATAACCACGGCTTTATATTTAAAAAGGTTTTTAAGTCTGTGCAAAGGAGGACGTTAGTCCTGCTTCACCCAACCTCGAAGCCACAAGAACATTCATGGACATAGAGAGGGGGCAAAGGTCTACTGTACATATACTGTATATGTGATTTATCCATTAATCAAATAACAAGGATGTGGATAATATACATTGTCTAAAAAGGTTAAACATATCCTGTTCTGCACTGAATGCATACAAACAAAAGACATGTAACTGTACATAGATAATCAAGCTAGCATATGGAAAGCAGAATATACAGTAATCCATAAATAAAAAGATGACAAGAGCGTCTACTTCAGAGACTTCCTCCCACCAGCCTGTCTACTCTAATAATAGCCCAGAGACAACACATCCAGACAGACAGAGGGAGAGAAAGATATAGAGAGAAAAAGAGGAGAGAGACAGAGAGAAAGTGCAAGAACTCATGAGGGAGACCTCAAGAAAACTGCCAAACTCAAGCAGAAAGGGTTGAATTAGGCCAGTTGCCATTATCAACAAATGTCCTTCTTAAAAGAGGCTAATTTAATTTTGGATCCTTTCCTGAAAGCAATAATTGCTTCACTGCTGCTGCCACAAAACCCTGAATTGCCAAAAGCCAGGCCTAGTGGAGAGTCCACTGAGTTAACCAGACCTGAGGCTGAATCATCCTTCCCAACCCCCAGATACACTGTCGTAGTGCCACTCTTTCCCTCTCCCTGTCGCTCCCCCTCTCTCTGTTCTCTCTTGCTCTCTTTCTCTCTTACACACACACATACACAAACACACACGCACACAGCTACTATCTTACCACAGGGCAATGGCAACAGGCATTCATTTTGACGTAAGCCTACAAGAATAATATAAATGAGGTTAAGGAATTCAGACCTAAAGGTTTACAAGATTTCATCATTATAAATTTCCTGTATCTTCAAATACATAACAAATTAGAACACACTCATGGCATATAGATCTTATGCAAGCACTGTAGAGATATAATTGTACAGTTAACATTACAGATGCTATGTAAAATGTACTGTCTGTACAGCTGTTGTCCAACAACAATATAATAAAGTATGTCACGATTATTATTATTATTATTATTATTATTATTGTATGTTCCTTGTAGCATGTACACCTCTGGAAAAAAATTAAGAGACCACTGCATGAAAGCTGTGATTGCAAATCAGGGTTATTCCACCAAATATTGATTTC
>JAUMHL010000029.1:11072195-11119768 GCA_032362345.1 Sandelia bainsii
TTTATAGAATAAAACAAAAATGTTAATTTTACTCAAACATATACATTTAAATAGCCAAATCAGAGAAACTGATAATTATGCAGTGGTCTCTTAATTTTTTTCCAGAGCTGTATTTAGAGTAATAGCACAGTTAGTTGTGTGTTTTATTCTGTGGGCTGATAAATTTCAGAATCAGTGAACTTATTTTGTAAGTACTTTTGTTCATCCCGCTGGCACCAAGGAACATTCCCCAATATGCCAAGAGGAAAGGACAAATACAACAAGACTCCTAATCACCACTAGTGGAGGAACCCTTAACAATAAGAAAATAATCAGCAGAATAACAAAAAGACTTTTAAGCAAAACCAATGCTTGATCCTTTGATTTAGTAATGTACAACAGGCGCTTCAAATGCCCTCTTACCCACAGGGAGGATTCAGCTGGCATACTAGTAAGCAGGGCTCTAATGAGAGGCCACAATTAAGCCCATTTATTCACATTAGGTGTGAACTGTAAGTGGGGCTGCAGTCAGTTGACGGACCTGGGTGCCTTTGTATTACAAGAGCCGCTTTTATTCAGCAAACAAAGACGGGAAAAACACAAGCACCTAATGATCGAAGCTCGCTGCCTCTTCTCAGACATCCATACACACCGGCAGAACCACATACACACAAACGCACTCTTCCACCCTCTCTAAGAAACTGACTCAAAGGCTCCAACGCACCCAGGCTGAGTTGAGTCACTGCTTGACAGAATGGTGGAGGCAGGGTTAAGGCAGACTGACAGTGGGGCTCCATCTCTATCCTCTTATTAACGCTTAACGAGTGCTTTCCTCATGCAATATTCATCTCCACTAATATCATCCAAGCTCTGAGCTGAGCTTGCTACTTATGTAAGGCAATTATGTAAAATATCAGACAGGGCCCATGTTCAGAATCTGACTGGAAGCGAGCTGCAGAACAATGACAAAAAGGAAGAGAGGGAACACAGGACTAAGGACGGACTGGAAGATGGAAGAAACAATAAGAGACATACAGTGTGAAGAAGTGTGTTACCTCCATGCCCTGTTTTACATTTCCATCTGTTTACTGACTAAAAACCATGCACGATGCCATCGAGAGCAAGTTATTAGTGTCAATAATGCAAGCAATTCCCTCCCTTATACCATCATTCTGTACAGCTGGACACATCTGAGGACACCACAAGGTCAGGTAGGCAGAGTGAAGCAGTGTAAATGATTACAGTTGCAGGAGGACTTGCATCAGCACCACTTGTTCACTTATCAACAGATTAAAAAACACATACACTTACAGAGCACATTCCCTCTTCACCATCTCACTTTCTCACATAAACAGCAAGCCTAGAGTCACATACAAATAAACAAACATACACTGACGTACGCACGCACGCACACACACACACCCCCCAGGTCAAGGCCCTATGGGGGTCTGCACAGAAATAGGTCATTTGTCACACATGATGTCCCGGGGCAGGGGATGCATTATGGATGAGCCCAAACAGCATGTCTCAGTGAGCACTCACCACACAGGAGGGTGTAGCAGGAGGTGGGCAAAGAGCAATGAGAACTCCTCAGGAAGGGGATATTGGGATGTCGTAAAGTAAGAAGGACAAAAATCACTGCTGGCCATGCTTCTGTTCATCAAGCAAAGAAAAAAGACCTTTTAGTGCAGCCTGATCAAAACTACATTTTTTTTTACTTTTTACTGGAGGAACTGAAACGAATTCAGGGGGCATCTGATTTGTTATTCTCATGTCTGCACCTGACCCTACAACTAGCCATCTGCCTTGCATATGAGAGGTCCAGAAATCATTCATTAATTAGTCTTTTTATGGATTTAATGCTTTGTTTCTAGCCACACTTTGCACCCAATTATTTATATTTTGTGTCTTCTGCTGCAACAATGTAATTCTGTGATTATGAAGAATGTGGCCTTCAAAACTCTGGCTATCTACACTCAAAATCACTTTTATTTTCCAAAGACAAAGGCCTAACAAATTAAGTTGTTTGCTGTGGTTTCAAACGGCCCTAAATGGGGACTATGGAGAGAATGGAAGGGGCTATGTTGAGGGAGAAGTGAGTGCAAAGAGTGAGGAATGAGAGAGACAAGTCCACTGTCTTCTCCTGCACCCATCTGTTGTGAAAGTGCAGGTGGAGTCCTATTCACTCAGCTCTGTGTGTGAAGAGAGGGGGGGGCAGGAAGAAAGGAAGGGCAGCAAGAAGAAGGGAGTGGAGAGATGGAAGGGCAGGGATGGAAAAGGGAAGGGGCGGGGGGACTCTTGGTGATCTCTACTGAAGGGGATAGTGGGAGAGGAGCGCATTGCAATGGCTGCCATGTAGTACCCTCCCAGCACAATTAGCCAATCAGCAGCGCGCTCTGCCAGCCAGGAGGACGCATAAAAGAAGAACATTGCAGCAGAGGCACAGAAGGAGACTGCAAGAGGAGCAGGGAATTACACACAAAAGCAGCAGAACCAGAACACCCTCCCCTGGACACACCCTGCTGAGGATCACTGCTTCTCTTTTTTTCGAAACCATCGCCCACGCCACTCAGAGAGAACGCTCTCCCTCATCATCATCCAGTAGAAAACCCCTTTCTCCTCATTTTCATCCTATAGAGGACACCTACAACCTCAGAGGGCTGAGATCCCCAGGAAAAGATTGTATTTTTTTTCCTTTTTTTCTTTTTTTTTTTTCATTTGGACTCCTGACACAACATAAGGGCCATATAATATAAAGGCCGAAGAACATATTAAGACTCAGCCTTCAGCTTCAAGACCAGTGTAAAAGGAGGACCTAGATTTCTTTCATTGTACGTCAAGAATGGTTACTGTACGTATGACTCCATTTCTCTTATGTGTTAAGGCTATGTTGTAGCGGCATGCTTACATTGTATTGCAGTCCTTTTGTGTTGGATTCATGTACACATGATGTAGCCATACACAGATTTATTTATTTTTTAATCTTGCCCACTGTTACATCTTCAGTGCAGACTAATATAAATGTACACATAGCTACATGGCTATGCCCACATGCCAAAACACAGAGGAGTTAGAGAGTAGTATCCTATGTTTTTTGTCCAATATGCAATTCTATATTACTATGATAAGATTAAAGATCGAAAGTGCCAGTAGTTATCCCATACTGAGTGATGCGCCATGCAGGCTGTGCTCCAGTCTGCAGTCATCTTCAGTGAGGGATAAAGTCTTCATCCTGCCATTTTAGATAGTACGAGCTTTGCGCTTTAGCATCTCAACCACTCCGGCCACGTCAAGTGCTTAAATGTCGCAGCTGTGAATATGCTGCCTTAATGACACAGGACTCAAGATTTATGAATTCCGCAGGATTACAGTGACGGAGAGGGAGACGTGAGATGCTCTGGGTTCAGTGGGGTGGGGGGGGGGAAGACTGCCTTTCTTTGCCTCGTGCAGCACAAGGATGCTGGAGACGGCTTTTTGAGACAAAACATGATGCCTGGGAGGCTGAGGGCCCATCCAGCAAGGCAAAGGAAAAAGGGTCGAGTCACTCTGGAGAAGGGGAGGGGGAGGAGGGAGATTACGCATCCATTGGTTTGCACGGAATCAGACAAAGTCCAAATTCCTCAGGGTTCTCGTTGCGATGCAACCGAGTAAATGGGCTGGAAACCTCTGAGGCCACGACAGTGAGGCCGCGCACGGACGTCTCCATTTTAAGCGCATTTTGTTTAAGTATCACATCGCATACGTACAAGTTGGCCATGCTTACACTACGCGTGTCGGTTCAAAAGAGATGCGAGGAGATGTAATAAATTAGCTTTGGTCTGTGCAGACGGCCGGATTGGGCGTGTCTCTGCTGGACTTGAGCACCAAACGAAGGCCTTGAAGCCGTTTTATTCTAGCTTTACCTCTACACATGCTCTGCGGTCGATAATAGATAGTTTATCTAAGGAAATCATTTAGAGTAAAAAATTAAATAACAAACCATAAAAAAACAGACGTGTTAAAATCCCCTGCTTATTAAAGTGCGTTATAGATAAATTACTTAACTATTTTATTAGTTTAGTTACTATAACTATGAAATTATTCATAAGAATTTGAATTATACTCACATATAATAAAGTGTGTAAGCTCTTCAGTGTGTGATTAATAATGATAGTACACAACATAAATGATTTGACATGCAGAAAGAACAGGGAGATTCAAATATAGCTTCATGAATAACTGGTTTCACAAATTGTGAAACTGACAAAATATTGGTCTGAAAAAACGCGTCTCGTCATATCTGTGCCTCTAACTGTTCACTTGAATCAATTCCAATACCACTTTTATTTTCTCTTTGTTGTACATTACCTATTGTCCCTTGCAGGCCTAGACAGTGTCACACCGACGGAGGCTGTAGCTGCCTTCCACATGGTCCGCAGTCCTCCATGCCTGTACCGCAGTGCCAAGCAAATAAAAGCGTTGAGTCAGTTCACCTTTCCGAGGCACTTACACAATTCAAGGACAAGAACATCCAAGGCCATCACTGTAAAGTAGTCTAAACAAATGATAAGTAATAACTACAGGACCTGTATAAAATTACAACGTAAGTATTTGTACCTGCTGATTTGACAAGTTAGAGGCATTTCTCATTGTACAAAATCCAAAAACCAAGAGGCCTTACGGTTTGGTCATTTTCACAGGTAAGACATGACCTGTCTAACTTGCACGAGGCGTTAAATTCAGTTATGTTATGTAAGCGGTGATTTCACTCCTGTTGCCCGCAATTTCGTGTAATTATCAGCAACAAATATTAAGCCTGCA
Organism: Sandelia bainsii; assembly: GCA_032362345.1. NCBI lineage: Eukaryota > Metazoa > Chordata > Actinopteri > Anabantiformes > Anabantidae > Sandelia > Sandelia bainsii. The sequence goes on from JAUMHL010000029.1 coordinate 11,076,975, forward strand.
GGGAAGACAGTGAGAAAGTGTGTACCTACCAACCCCGAGACGGCGAAATTCATCTCTTAAACCACTTTTTTCCCCTTACAATCATATTAGGAAACAAATGTTGAGCTCTTTATTTCGTTGCACGCTGTAAGCAAAACTGGCGTTAATATTAGTGTAATGGTAAATCACGTAATTTCCTCCTACACAGTGTATTTATATTTATTATAATGGCTGTCATTCGCCTTATTTACAGCAGGCCTGCGCGTAACGATCGCCAAGTTAAAGTCAGTGTATGTAGCATTTGAATTAAACCTGTTCTTAAACACATCACTGTTAATTGATCCTTATCAACGGGCTTTTTTTATTTGACATATCACGTCGGGGTTTTTTTTTTTGACTTGGAGCTGTCAACTGTAACAGCCATTGTTCCCTGAGAGTCCTGCAGCCCCTGGCCACGACACAAAGCGCCACTGTTTACATTAATATTCATAGTGCTGCCATAGCCACTGCGAGGGAGAAGAGGAGGAACGGGTGGCTCTTTTGTTTGGTCGTGTCAATACGTTTATTCAGCAAAAAGGCGCTCCGATTCATGAATGCCTGCAGAGCTCACAAGTCTTGCCTTTTAAAAACAAGCGAAAAAGAGAAATCGAGGGATTATGTCGTGCATCTGTCATACTTAAATAGCTATAAATGTGTTTTTTTCCTCAATAACTCGAATTAAAACGTTTTCAAATTGGACAAAATACACAATAAAACGACTCGGTGGTCTCTGCTAGATTCACGGGCCTCTGTGGCCTCAAATGAGAACGTCCGAAAGCCACTCCCTTTTTCAGCACGCTGGATAGCGCCCCGTGCTACAAGGACGTGCAAGACAGATTTGTCTCCGGGAGCTTTTGACGTTGTCTGCACCCATCTTATCAAAGCAGAACACACTCAGAGAGCTGAGATCTTTTAGAAATCTTTTATTTTTAGTCTGTGGAGCGGAGAATTGGAGGCAGCCTCAGTGTATGGCTGACATGAGCTGTGACTCCTGTCGTCCTGTTGTTTTACAGCTGCCACCATGATCCCTTAAGCTGCAGAGAGTGTGGCTAATGCCCTTTGTTTGGGATAATCCTGTAATCTGTGTTATTTAGAAGGCTCATTTACACTTCAGCATAGCATTCTTCTTTGATTCATGAATTCCAGAAAAAAAAACATCTTGAGAGACTAGAGAAAACGTTAGAATAAGAAATTCTTATCATTGTTAATAAAAACATGACAATAGGCTAACTATTTTTTACCATGTAATTTGAATGATTATTACTTCTTGCTCAGAGAACTAAAACGCACATGATGCAAATACAGAAAATGAGTTTACTTCTATACTAAGCTACCAAACATTTAATTTTCATTGCTGAGACCACATATCAAAACAAAATACTAAAGGTGACCATGCGCTTTACTCTCATGTTATACTGAGATTCAAATGTCACTGCAATATGTAAGAAGCAAATGTCATGTTGTGACTTAAAACTGTGAAGCAGTTGTTGATCTGTACATTATAGCCTCCAGTGCTGTGCTGCATTTGGAGCAGAAATTAATCGGGAAGCTGTTTATAGGAAGACACAGAACTCAAGCTGCATTTACATTTAGTAATGTAAGTCTTATGTGTTTTGTAATTTAATAGTGTACAGTGTAGGTGGTATGTGTGCTTGGCAGTGGAGGCAGGGCTCTTGTTTGCGTGCAAGTCTGGGTTCATGTGTTTGGCAGTGGAGGCAGGGCTCTTGTTTGCGTGCAAGTCTGGGACCATGTGTAGGCGATACTGATGCAGTACATTAAATATTAAAGGAGATATCACAGAATTCCAAAATAGAAAAAAGCAGTGTGGGACACATATTGCTACCCTAACAAATTGAATTTTTTTCAGGAAATTTTACAAGAAAAAAAAAGGTTTTTTAAAAAAGATGATTATTATGGAATTATTAGATGTTTAACAAGGACTGTCTTGAGAGTGAGATGCTATGATATGCCACAAAGGATATGGGCCATATTTACACTCAGGATTTCATGGTTACAAGGTACTCCTGGATGAACCTTTTTTTTGTCTCCAGTAAATTGGCATATTGTAATTATTAACGCTACTGTGGACCTTCCTACAGCATCACAATTAAATATTGCCATAGTAACTGGATTACTGTAAACCAAACTAGACTATTTATTTTTTATTGTTGCTGTACAATATACAAATTACAACCTACAGATGAATCAATCCTCTGTGGTTTATATCAAATACCTTCAAAACATCCTATTCCTTTTATTTTTTTCAAATCTTAATCTTACTTGCTGCTTGTGTCAGCCAATCTCGGTGCCCAGCCTTAACTCAGCGGGTCTGTGAATTATATAACTTCACACTATTCACTGGGGATGTGTGTATGCCATGCTGAGGGTTATTTCAGTTGGCGAGCCAAATTTGTCCTAATATGTTTTTTTCTCTTCAAAATACTTTTGTCATATTTGGGACACAGTCAGTTGCTCATATTTCTGGTAGTCAAGTTCACTACATCACACAACAATGTACAGTACTAGGTTAATATTACAATAACTATAACAGCTACATTTCTGTCAACACACGGTACTTGTATCATTTTTTATAATGGTACAAAAATGATATTCAGCTAGCATCTTAGCTGTGCATCCATCTCTTTGCATGACAGACTGCTCTTTTATGTTGTTCTCCTTTTTGTGTGTGTAGATATGCGTTTGAAGTATTTTATTTTTAGGTTGTCAGAAGTCTGTGCTCCCTTTCCCCATCAGTTTGACTTACTGATATTCACTGCTTCTGCTAAGCCATGTAATATTGGCACAAATATAGAAAAAAATGTCTGACCTGTATACCTGCTCCTAATAAGCACAGACACTCAAACCGAGCTAAAGCTAGAAAGCCATTTAGTCATTAGAAACAGTGCAGTCTTTGAGTGGCTGTTACCTGGGCAACCTGAGTCGAGGTGAGGCTCAAAGCAAGACAGCAGGTTACAGAGACGATGGAAAAGGACAGGGTAGACAGATCTGTTCGAAGACACTTGAAAGGGAAAGAAAACACATTTACTAGAACATAAATATAAAAACATACTTACCAGGTAAATGTTTATTTTTTTAAATAACTCTTATGTAGTACAGTAACACATATTTCTCTATCAAGAGAAAATCCCAGACTATAATTTTGAACATTTATTAATTAAGTACCTTTGTTGCTTTACAGAAGACCAGGCTTAGTGAGATCCACCAGTTGGCGTTATCTGCAATAACTTGAACCTACCAAACCTTGTCACAATCTGACATAACAGTTTACAATGTTTTTGCGAAGTCAAACTTAATCGATTTTATCTCTGCATAAAATAGATTTAATAATGATTAAGACAGAGACAGAACATTTGGTGCTGAGAGTGAAGAAAGGGAAAGGGAAAGTAGAGCAGGAAGTTTTGTTTCTGACCACATAGATGTTCTCTGAGAATCCCCCGTGGATCAAATTAAGCAACACGGTGCACACCAGAGCAACACAAGAGATACAAACTCTACAATTTGCACTCACCTACATCTTTACTCCACTTACAAAAACAGTTGACCACAAGGAACCTAGCGAAAGTCAAATAACAAATGCGTAATCCTAAGATATTTTTCTACCAAAGCATGACATTCAATCCATTTAACATTATCACTCTCCCTTTTGTTGATCATCTCAGTCCCTGCCACCTCTAACTACTCCAGCCTCTCGCCATCCTCACACACCACAATTAGTATTATCCATCCCTATGTAATGATGTAATGGTGTTTGACCCTGGAAGAGAGTAGGGGGAGGGGAGGAATAAGGAAAAAGGGACTGTGACATCTGCAGGACCAGAGGCAGGGAGCAAACTGGAAGGAAAGATGGGGTGAAAGGAGGGGGAGGGGACATTATAAATCAGACCTTGTATCTATCTCCATTTTAGAAATGCTGATTCCTGACCTTCCCCCCTGACAGTGACAAAGTGGACAGTGTGTGTGTGTATAGATTATATTTGTGAATGTAGGATGGTATGTTATATTTATATAGCCATATCATAACTGTGTCCTTGTTTGTGTCAATATGAATTATGAATCTAACTCCACCCTATTCCTCAGCAGATAATCAGCACCATGGAAACCCAGGTATCCAACGGTCCAAGCGGAACCAGTCTGCCTAATGGTCCAGTCATTAGCACCAATGGCTCCACAGACGACAGCAAAACCAACCTGATCGTTAACTATCTGCCTCAGAACATGACCCAGGAAGAGTTCAAAAGTTTGTTTGGTAGCATTGGAGAGATTGAGTCCTGCAAGCTAGTCAGAGACAAAATAACAGGTACATCATCTTGTTCACATTTGAAAAAACATTAGCACTACAACAGGTTTTGAGAATCTCTGACATACCTGTGCCTCTTTCTTTGTCTCCAGGTCAGAGTTTGGGATATGGCTTTGTAAACTATGTGGATCCAAATGATGCAGATAAGGCCATCAACACACTCAATGGTCTCAAACTGCAAACTAAAACAATCAAGGTAAGCAAACCTTTACACTATTTACTTGTTTTTTATTTTTTTATTTAGCCTTGATGGCGTGCTTGACAAAGAAAAAGGAAGTGGAGATTTTGTCAAGGGAGGTAGGTGGTGACAGACATGACAGAGGGAGGGGAGGAGAATGGGGAGGAGGACGCAGAAGGCAGCAGTGGCTAGAACAAAGGAAGTGAGAAAAAGAGTGAAAGGAGGATGAGAGACTGGAGGTCAGAAAGCAAGGGGCAGACAGCATGCAGAGCTTATTGTGATGGAAATGTAATCAGGAAGTCTGACTGTGGTGCACAAGGGTCAGTCCAGGTTACCCCATCTGCCTCCAATCTCAGCTAATTAGGGGTCTTTTTGTCCCAAAATCTGATGAAGGAAAGAGAGGGAATGTTATTAAACACTACTTCCTTCCATCCATCCCCACCTGATCAAAGTAGATCAAAGACTGAGACAAACTGCAGGGTTGAGAAATCAAATCTCTGAGAGCAGAGCAGGTGATTGTTTTCAACAGCTGGTCATGAATAGGGACGTTAACTCTGACTCATCAATGATCAAACAATGAGCTACAATCAGGCAACGCCAAGTGCTGGATTTGTTTATTTTCTGGAAGAATAAATAGAGATATTGTATTTTACAGTATATAATACTCATTCATAATATGCATATACTTTTAAGTACAAGAAAAAATAATCACTTTGGGTGTGTGTTGAAACTGCAATGCCAATTATTATATTCTACTGCTGAATGTTATGGCATTTTTTAATTATTTTATGTGGTCTATACATAAATCACTGTCTATATATATTTGCTATATTCTCAAACTTGAAAATTGCCTCATGTGGCCAATATGATAGTTTTATCTTTCTGCTTTTGCAGGAAGCTTCAATAGAGAGAGGTGGGACTGTGAGGGAGGGGGCAGCACTGGAAGGGTAGGGGGTAGCTCAGAGAGCAGAATGCCAATGACAGGATTAGAGGCCATATGGGCTTCAGGCACCATCTGTACTGTGGGAGCGACAGGGAGAGGGTTAATTATAGGGCAGCCTCTGCTCCCCGAACACAGCACCTCCCCCCTGATTCGTCCAGAACACCCTAATCAACGCACCACACGACCCTCCTGCTCATACAGTCTGTCTGTGTATACAATAGAGGCTGGTGCTTAGCACTGATGGATGAAATCAGGGCACCTGTATTCATTGGAAAGATAATATACAAAATATACAGGTGACTTTAATTCACATTACAGCTTTCTTTGTGCCTGTGCAATAACCTAAAAATATTTCCACAAATCCTAATTTATACATATTTATATATATATAATAGGATACATAAATAAACAATGTGTGTCTGTGATCAGTGTGTTTATAAGTTGTCAAGGACCCGCAAGTCTTGTGATACATTTACATTGTTTGCTGTTTGCTAGTGGAGCTGTTCTCCCCCAGAGGATAGAGACAAAGGAAGAAGGCAGGACAGGGAGGGCAGCACAGCCTATCTCAGACAACACTCACTCTTGTTTCTCAGTCACACAGCTCTCTCAACAATGCACTGAACTGGACTATCTATCACGCATGTGTTCCCATCATTCCATCAAAACAAAGATGAGAATATGTATACGTTTTACAATCAATTTACAATCAATTCCTCGAGGTAATAGATGAAAAATGTTCTGAAAGTAGACCAACAGAAAACCGCAATAGATATAAACACAACAAAAAATGGGTGTGCACTAATTAAGCCACTTGCGAATTCACAAAAATATATCAACAGGTTGATGTTTTAAGTGCAAAACAAAGCTGACACTCAGGGTTGTTAACTGGTATGAAGTTGGGTAATGGTCACAGTCATCACTACGTGTCTGTGACAGTGCCACTGTAGTTTAGTGTGAGCTTAAAGGCAGTGATTAAGTCCAGAGAGAGCAAAGAAAGAGCTGGGTCTGTGGATATAGCGAGTAAGGAGAAAGAAATCAGTAGGAGTGAAACTGACAAATATTTGTTGGGCACTAATTTGGAATTCTAAAGTTACATCAGATCATTCTGGCATGCTCCAAGACTTGAAGTCTGATTTTCTCTCATTTAAACTCCCTCATGTTCAAACAGGACTCTAGGTTATATTATTAAAATGCACTCACTGATTTTATTTGATTATTATAGGTATCATATGCTCGGCCAAGCTCGGCTTCTATTCGAGATGCCAACCTTTACGTGAGTGGACTTCCCAAGACCATGAGCCAGAAAGATATGGAACAGCTTTTCTCCCAGTATGGTCGCATCATCACATCCCGCATCCTAGTGGACCAAGTGACAGGTATAGTCTTATTAAACCTTTCATGTGGTCACTCAGTTTATGTGGATGGACTTTCCCCCCCAGTCAGGTCAATAAAGTGTACAAGTAGCAGCAGTTGTTGATTCCAAGGTAATAACATTGGTCATTGGTTTTCTTATTCGGAGCAGGAATATCACGAGGAGTGGGCTTCATCCGGTTTGACAAGCGAAATGAAGCAGAGGAGGCTATTAAAGGTCTGAACGGACAGAAGCCCTTGGGTGCCGCTGAGCCCATCACTGTCAAGTTCGCCAACAACCCCAGCCAGAAGACAGGCCAGGCCTTACTGACTCAGCTGTACCAGACTGCTGCCCGTCGCTACACGGGCCCCCTGCACCACCAGACTCAGCGTTTCAGGTACTGAACCCTTACCACCCTCACATCACCTGTGAGTTCATCACTAACCAACAGATCAGTCTGTAAAAACTTGTACTTGTACTGTCCTAAGACAAAGTCACAGGTCATCTTGCTCTGTTGCTGTGCGTAAGCAAAGTATCTCACAAATTTCGAATTATAATTATTAAGTGTGTCAACACATTCTATTAGTATGATATGAGTTACCATTACTGAGTGAACTATAAAAGGTTTACAAACAATTATCAAGGCTCAGCTACACCAGAGTATAGCTAAGGGTAAATATAAAGTAACAATCCACCTAGTGAAATGGCACACCCCAAAAATAGAAAATATGGTTTTATAAGGAAAATTGTGTAATCAAAAACATTAAAAACAAAAAAGCATTTCTGTATTAACACAACTTATTAGTGAACTGTTCCTTTAAGCTATGATACAGAAGGAATTAGCGATTTTGGCATTGTCCCTCCTCCTCACTCTTTCTCTCTGACTTCTGCAGCATGATCCCTTCACTTGGAAAGGGACCTGATCCAAATAACAGCTCAAAACCAATGTAAGAGACCAGATTTTTCCAAGTACAATGAAAAAAACTAAAGCTAAATATATTTTGGTTTTAAGAAGAATGACACTGCGCCTTTAAATTTTGCCTATACTTCATAGGCAGTGTAAGCATCATAATAATATCATCATGGTGAAACTGCTAAACGTTGGCCACATCTAAATGGGCATTTATGAAAGTCAAAGCTTCCAGTATTGAATATTTTCATGAAGCCTGACAAACAATTGTAGAAAACATTTCAGGTTGAAATGCTCACTTAATAAGTATGGATAATTTTGTGAAATTACTTAGGATTCTGGACTTATACTTCTGTTAAATGGGAACATATTTTAGAGCTTAACCATGAAGTCAAACTAACAGTAAATATCAACTGAGACACATATTCACAGGACTATTTGACAAGCCATCATTTTGTGGTAGGATGGTTTGGAACTGCAGTGCAGTGAAGGATGCCCTCTGGAGGTCAGCTGGTGAAGGAGCTACATGTTAACTGACAGTCCCCCTTCCTTGTAGATCTCACAACTAACTTCTGCATCCCCTTCATTCTCCTTCTTGCGTTGCAGACTCGACAATTTACTAAACGCCAGCTACGGAATCAAGAGGTAAATGCCAAAGGTGTACTTTCAAAAGCATCCATGCCAAAATAAAACCTCAAACAAAGTGCCCGGAATACCACCTGCTGACTTCATCTCAAAATGAGATATAATGGCCATAATTCTTAATGCCCACTGCCCATTTAACCATGTTACAGAAGCAGCCCAGACAACAAAAGACTATAGTTTCAATAACCAATGATGCAGCCTTCTAACAGCAGGGTATTCTGGCATGGCTTTGTTTAACCTTTTCGTTCTTTTGTTTTAATTAATAGAAATAATTTATATTTATGTATTTATTTATGAACTAACATTGTTAGTTTCAGTTGCTTTAATGTCCCCTTTTTTCACCAGCATGGACATACCAGATTCCGTTTGCGTCTCCTCTGTTTGCTCCAGTTTTCGTATGATTTGATTCCAATTTGCTTTTCATCCCTCTCTAGGTTTCTGTTTTCGTTCAATACTGTGATTTCTGTTGAACATTGTGATTCATGTGTTTAATTCTTTCAGAGGCTTTGGTTAGCAGAGAAAATATGTAGATTGTTTGGGTGTCTGTGTCTCAGGGCATACAGGGTCATTTTGTATTAAGTAGGTAGTTTGGAGTCACTGTGGTGACCACACAGATTTAACTATTTACTGTACAGCCGAGGGGATGGAGATGGGGTCCCCTGACTCCATACCCAACTACAAGCTTTATTATTTCTCACAGATAAAAGCCCATACCATACAGTACAGAGCACTGAATGCTTTGTGGAACTTCAGAATGACACCCATGGTAGTTCTCCTACTCTCTTCCCCAGATTCTCACCCATCACTATTGACAGCATGACCAGCCTGGCCGGGGTCAACCTTACTGGTCCAACTGGAGCTGGCTGGTGCATCTTTGTGTACAACCTGTCCCCCGAGGCGGACGAGAGCGTCCTGTGGCAGCTCTTTGGGCCTTTCGGCGCAGTAACCAACGTCAAGGTCATCCGTGACTTCACCACCAACAAATGTAAGGGCTTTGGCTTTGTCACCATGACCAACTACGATGAAGCCGCCATGGCTATTGCTAGCCTTAATGGCTACCGCCTGGGTGACCGTGTTCTCCAGGTTTCCTTCAAGACCAGTAAGCAGCACAAGGCCTGAGAGAGAGATTGCTGCTGCCAGCTCCTTTGACCTGCAGGGAGAGCAACCTGAGCTCCCTGTGCCATTACTCTACATGGGCCTGGACTGAGTCTCTCTCTGACACATTCTCACATAAATTCATACTATATTACCACAAACACAGACATGCAGATACACATGTACACACACACAAAATCAAACTTATCCATATACAAGCATACACAAGTCAGAGTTTCAAACAAACACACTAGTGGAGTTTTTCTTTTCTCTTTACACAACATGCTAGTCCTTCCCTATATTTGCCTGGATTGAATTAGAAAGGGTACGTAGCTGGTTTGTTGGGTAGGAGCAAGAGCTATCTATTTAGGAGACAGTCTAACGAATGTGACACAGAATGTGTACTGAGTGCTTTGATTGAATTCAGGCAAATACAACTGATGAACAAAACGATCAAAATTTTAAATAAACAAATATGTGCAATTTACCCAAACTCTTACCCCATCATCTCTCCCATTATCTTGCTGGAGAAGATGTAGTCACTTTTTTACACTTGGGCATTTTGAATCAGTGATTTTTTTTAGATCAAAGAAAATGAAATTAAAAAACAGTGTTCTCTTATATACGTCTATTAAAATATAACTATATATTCAATATTTAAGGTGGTTATAATAGCCGAGTATGTAAGCATTTTCTAGAAACTTTGACTACTGTTTCCTGACCTGCATTAGGTGGTGCCTAGCTTAAAGGCAATTTCTCTACCCTATGAGAGCTTGTTAGCTCAGACCCAATATAATTTAGGTTAACTAATGAAAACTGGTCACAGAAAAGAGTAGTTTGAAGGCCATCAGAATCACTCTTTCCCTCACAGTCTCACACCGAAGAACACAATCGTACACTTAGGTATCACAGAAACACAGTTCAGTAACTAGAACATAAACAAACATTTAGTCCACAGAAACAAAAAAAGTTCCTGTATTTTTTCTATCTTCAATATTATAGTCAACACAAGCAGACTGTCTGCGAACTTAGAGCAGAGTGGCAGTGCTCCCATGGTGACAATGTTCATTAGTAATTCTCTTGTGGGCGAGCGAGTGATGAGTGCGAGGGGAAAACCATTTCACCATAACACAGCCACGTCAAAGGAAAATACCGGTGTTTTTTTAACTTTTTGCATCATTTTGTCATTACACCTGTACTTTACATTCTCCACAGGCCATTTTACTTTGCACGGCTTTGTCAGCCATGATTTGGTGTGAGATCCCTTTAACTGAGTTGTCTGAAAGACGAAATAATTATGTTGTTCTTGCTGACATGCTTTGATTTTGAATGCTACTGTACTCAATAGCAGTTATGTCTTCAGATTGACATAGAATATATAAATGAAAGCAGGGAATGTTATAATTTCAATGTGACTGTGATCCAAGTAGCTGCAAATCATGATAAACATGAACTAAACAATGGTCTAGGTCTGCAGAAAAATAACAAAGATGGGCAAAAGCTCAAGAGCACCGGTATTATTCTTTAGTCTAGTGCACAGAAAGAAGATCTCCCAGTAAATTAGTTCAAAGTTTTGTATTTCAGCAGAATACATGTGCTCTGCAATAACAAAAAGCACACACAAAATTAAGAGGACTGGAGTCCCTAATTACTGAACATTTAAAACTGACTTAAGAGTTGTGTGAGCAATGATATCTGGTAATGTCAAAATTATCACTGATCCTTTGAGGAGAAAGATTACCAGTTATTCCAGCTTTTCCAGATTCTCAGTTGTATTTAAAATCCCTCTACTCTCTTAAACTTTGAACTCCTGCCCTCTCAAAAGATGACTGTACAACATCAATCCTGCAAGTAAGTGTTATAATTATAGTTCTGTTTACAACAGAAAGGTAGTTATTTATTTGCTTCAGATCTGTTTGGCACTACCACAAAAATAGCTTTTCTCAAAATATCCCCAGCCCAATTGCATGAAAATTATTTATGGTACCCTTGATGAAACATTAAGGCCAACCTGTCTAGTTGAAATGTCTATTACAGAACAGACTTAAGATTTACCATGGGGAGAGCTATGTCTTTCAATACCAAGACATCTGCACATGATAGATTAAATAAGGTCAACTATATTCAAGACATTTTTGCTTTTGCTTTTCTAAATGACGCTGTGTTTGCCAAAGAGGCCGATCTCTTTGAAAGGAATACATTAGAGATAAATCTATTTTTATACATACAAAGGAACAAGACCTTGTGCTGAATTTTTACAGATTCTTAAGCTTGGAAAAATTGGGACATCGCATGGCTTTATTTTAAACCCTCTGATCTTTGCAGAGCAAGAGGGAACGAGCATGCGATGGTATGGGTGGGGATTTAGGGAGGGGACGAAGGAACATCGTATCTCATACAAACTAAACCATTCAACCATATCAAAACCACTGAATCCAACTCAAAGAAATCTGATATAGAAAAAAAAATAAACTGGGGTAAAACCTGACACAACTAAAGTTCTGAGTGCTTGTCCGGAACTTGTGTACAGTGTTGCTTCAATGAAGGTGCAGTGAAGTGAAGCTCTTTGACTTGAGAATCCCAGACAAAGCTGCAGTGAGACCAGCTTATTGCCCAGCTGAAAAACTGAAGAGCTGCTTGCAAATAAAAAGGTAAAATGCAGATTCAAACAACGGCACAGATTCATAATTAACACTTAGCATGATTCTTTAAGATTAGATAGATGTGATTTGATATTTGCCAAAGAACTGCTTTGCAAGTCAGTACCAAGAAGGGTAAATTAAGACAAACCATTATTCCCTGAGTAATTGCTGTACAAATCTGTTATTTATTGAATAAGGACCCTCTACAGTTTCAGTTATTATTACTTTTGAATATCTAAGTTGTGCATATCAGTTTGCATTTGTAAATCCTAAGATCACTAAACCAAATGCTAACATAAAACAGTGAAAAGCAATCCCATTTGCACACATTTCATGCAAACACTGAATGACAAAAAAGGCATATCAGAAATTGATTATAATGTATAAATTCACCTCTAGAGAAGGGAAAAATCATATCCATCCATATAATGTACCTCCCAAAAATTATATCATCTGTTTCATCTTGTGACCAATTTAATTCTTTAGAACCGTTAACACTGCACCAACTCAAATACTTACTCTGGCATCTGGCATGTTTCGAACTGACTCATACCGTTTCATCCCCAAAGTAAATCTGAATGATCATTGCTAGTGTGTCCAGAGCCGATCACATAAAGGACTAATCTAGCTATTTTGGGTTTAGCAATTTGCAGTAGGACTGAGCCCTTGGTGAGACCAGTGATAGACATTAAGAACAACCGAGATAACAGGCTGCAGGTTGTTTATCCAGCCGTGTCCGATGTACTATAGGTAACCCACAAAGCAAACCAACAGCCCAAAACCTTTCATACACAGTCTATACAAAGACCTACACCTTATGTACAGTAGAGAGCCAAGGACCATGGCAGGAAACAGTACTACACTGCTTGAGCAACAACAATAATCATTTTAAAAAGACAAAAAAACTTTCCTATGGAACAGTAAGTGCAATGTGCTTTGTTTTTATATTGACTGAGAACAAATGATATATATTTTTTAAAAAAGAAATTAAACGTCACACTGAAAAGGTTTGCGGAATAGTGAAAGGAGCAAAAGTTCAGACAAAAAACAAAAAATGAACAAACTCATTGAGTAAATAAACAAGCAATGAGAGCTCAGATGTATAAATTTCCATAATCACTTCCTCAGCCCCTAATTTGTGCTGTGACCATGCAAGCTCAAACTAACTGCATATTTGGCTGACTTAATAGAGCAATTCTCAGTGACCTTGAAAGGAATACTGTCTAATACATCATCAGTTTTAGCCCATGTCAGTTTCAAATATCATTTTTCCTGTAATTTATTGATTTCATTTACATATCAAGACTCACTTGTTAAATTAGCGTATTTGTGTTGTTGATGTTGCCATAGAGAACACACATGGGTCAAAGATTATGTTTGGTTGCACTGATTGGGTACAGTTTTTTATTTTTCGTCCATTATTTAATTAGTTAAAGTTTTTACAGTGTATGCAGATTTTAGACTTAGTTAGATTTTTTTATTTCAATCAAACTGTGTTCAATTGTGTTTGTAAAAGTCTGTGGTAGCTTTTGTTGCAACATAAAATAATTTAAACAGAAAAAATTCAAAATAGCGCCAACAAACTTGTATTATTTGGGTGACTTTAAGCTTGTAGTTTTAACTTATTGTTAACTTAAAAACTATTTATTATGATTATTGCCTCGTATAAAGTATGTTTTGTGTATATTTATGGTTTATTTCATTATATTTGCAAGTTTAAAAGATTTTAAGTTTGCCAAAATTGTGGTTACACCATTTCGTTTCTTAAAAGGGGGACAAATAGAAAAACAGCTTTAGAAGTACGATTTGGAAATGTTCTCCATAGTCAAAGAATGCACTGCTATATTTAACTAATTGAAGTGTATAAACATACATGCTGTGTGCTAGATGTTATGCCTTTACTGCCTGTGTTCTGTTTGTCTTGTTAAATGAAAATCTTTTAATTATTTAATCTAATCACAGTCTTGTTTTTTCAACCACTCAATGAAAACCCCTGAGACATGGGACAGACCCTGTGGTGAGGCTTTGGCCCATTTGAGAGCCCAGAAACTAGCCAGGAACACAGGGGATGTCCTAGCTTTGCTATGCTATCAAGATGCTTTCCTGTGTATGCTGATGAGTTCATTTATAAAAAAAACAAACATAAATGGTACGGTTTCTGTACACGCATTGTAATACTGAGATAATCTGTATCAACTTCATATCAATATCAATTTGTGCTATTAAAAAAATGTTCTTTGGGAACCTAGCCAAGAGCTCTGGCAAAATATTACAAAGCTCAGAAAAGCTGCAGGAAGGTTTTCTTGGGAGTCTCTTGGGTAGTAAGGGGGTGAGTGGTCCTTCTGTTTCTCAACCAACTGTATTTTGTGTCTATTTATTTAGAAGAGGGGACGCAGTAATTTAGTGATGTTTTTCTTACATTTTCCTGGAATGGTAGAACAAATCAAAGGTGAAAAATGATCAAAACAGTTCTGCTGACACCAATATCAGCGGAAGAAATACAAAATCTCATACTTCCAAACATGACCAAATGAACAATGTCAAAATTTAACAAAGGAAAAAAAAAAACCTTTCAGTTTAGTCTAGATATTTATTACTGGGATTTCAGCTGAAGACGCTTGAAGACTTTTTTCATGGAATTGTTTAATTATTTGTACTTTACATGCCAGAAAAAAATAAAATAAAAGTTACAAATACAAGTGACCCAATTATTATTCTTGATTGTCCAAACAATGTGTGAGTGTTAATACATATACTTCATCATATGTTCACTTAAATCAAGGGTGGTTTCTTGGCACTTGACTTTCCATGTGTTAAAAAGCAACAAACACAAAGAACAGAATACCCACTTTCTGATGCTCTCCAGTTATTTAATAGGTCTCTAATGCTGTGCATTGTGCTAAATTTTCATAATAGAAAAAAATGATTAGTCGAATATATGTCTAAAGTGTTCCATTTCTTTCAGTATTCATGTTTCATAAGTGTACTTAATTACAACATAATTAAAATTGCACATACTGTGCTTTGAAATCACTAGTATTGGCAGAGATTAGTTAATACAAAATAGTTATATGCTATAATGAAAGAGTTAAATTTAGACACAAGCTTGGATAATGATAAAAAGAACTTTATTTGAAAACAATGGAATGACGCTACATTTGACAGAGAATCAACACAACAGATACCAGTGGAAGTTGTCGACAACATAACTACTCATTGGAATTTCCATAATTTATTTTTAATTGTTAATCGACGCCCAGGTGACCCACTCACAGCAAACATCATGTTGCTGCAGTGACTATGGTCCCTCAAGAACAATCTGCAAAAGAGAAAGCATGTCCATGTTCATTTCAACAGGTTCAATGGTTTGCTCGAGTCATGAATTCCTAGTTGTTAAAGACAAAGATTTAGTTGCAGTGAATACCTATAGGTTCCATTTCTGAGGACTAAGCACTTACAATGAGGTCACCATGTATTACAAATACATGTTTAGGTCAATGACGCATTCAGAAAATTTTAATTCTGTTGTCCCACACCTTCTTGCCTCCGCTATCACCTGATCAGATCTAAAGTCATCCATACTATCATTATCATATGATTTAGTTAGTACTTAGTTTAATATTCTGTCTACAAGGTTGCAATAAAGCATTAAAAAAATCATTGCAAGGAGTTAGAGTAGCCTTTTAATCCCTGTTTCAAGGGAAGCTACGAGGGATATCTATTCACACTACCTAAACTACAGGCAAAAGGCTGAACTGTCACAGCTCTGAACAAGTTTATAGTTGTGATGTGTCTACAGCAAAGGATTCATGAATTCTGCACCAGAAAGGTAAGAATTCATCACAATAGTGGAGCCAGTTTACTGATAATGATCAAAATAATGGCTTTTGTCTCATTCATATACTGCATTATTAAATTCTAAATCTTCTATTAACAATGAACACAAATTAAGTTACCATGCTCTTGCTGCTGTCCTTTTTGTCTTCTAAAGGTAAGCTGTATCTGCTCAAGGGGTTTTCTTCACAACCTGATTGTTACTGATTCTATTTTGCTTGAGCGAGCACCAGTTCAGATATGGTGACCAACTGCTCAGTGCAGGGTGAGTATATTTTTACTCAGAAAAGGAGAGCAGTTTAATGCCAATTCATGCTTTCTGAGTCTGTGTGTCTGCAATGATATGCGTGACGTATATTTAATCATCTGCCCAAGTCCGTGAGGGGTCGTGTGTATGTCTATGTGCAGCTAAAAAAATAAATAAAAGGCGGACTGTCTGCACCATGCAAGACATAAAAGTAAATTTGTTATTTTTTACTAGTTAGTTAAATTTTTTCCCTTTTTTCATTTTGTTTAGCCAACAAACAAACAAACTTGCTGTCAGAGGCTGTTACGTTTTGTAGAACGTGTGCTTGGAATATAGCACCTTTCATATCTGATCAAACACATTTTCAGTGACTGAAAGTATTGGAGGTTTCTCCTTTCATTCTCCTCCTCAGCACTGAAATGCATGTTCAGTTGGCTTAAGGCCTGGAGATTAACTTAAAATGTGTGTCATTTGACAAAAGAAGTTCTATGTCCAACGTTGTTTAATGTGTCTAGGTGTAAATATCATCCAAAAAAGCAAACATTTTTTCCACATTGACCATAAACCAAAGCCTTCAGTATACAGCAAAAACAGATGACTAAAAACTTTTGTAGGGGCCTGTATGCCTCTGTCCAGGGGCAAGCTGAGGCATAAACTGGCCCTTAAAATTTTATTAGGGAAAATATACAGTCCTGCAGCAGACCATGCTGCTTGTGCCCTACTCAGTATAGTCTGAAATTGTCTCAATGTATTGTTAAGTGTTTAATTACTCACAAAATGAGCTGATCTAGAGCTCCTCATGCTCATGAAGACCTGAAAGATTTTGGGGCTCCTGGCAGACGGCAGGGCTGGTGAACTCCATCAGGTACTCACAGCGACTAGGCTCTGAGGTAGATGTCACAACTGTCTCCTTTCCACAAGTTATCTTAACCTGAAACAGGTTAAAAGAATATCTATTTTCTAGTGCTTTGGGAGTAAAAACAGATCAAGTCAGAGCTGATGGGTTGAGACTTACAGTGGTTGATCTGTTAGGGCCTTGCCAGCACCCTGTCCCATGTTCATACTTCATCATAGAGTAGATATTACCCTCAGGACCTGCCCATTTTCCCCACGTTCTACAGAAAAAAAAAAAAAGGTTCAGGTAGGTCAAAAACAAACAAAAACTGACACAAACGACATAGATATTCTCTTACCCTAAATTAGTTTCAGATCCACCATACTTGGGTTTCTGGGATACTCTGTTGAAAGGACAGAGCCTGTAGATATACCTGAAAGCAAAAGAGAATTACAGTCCTTTAAAAGTGAGAACATATACGAGATAATAAATAAAATATTTCAGTGTGCACATACTCGCTAGTAGTTAACTCATAACACTGGCTGTAGAGGTAGGCAAACTCAGCACTTGGTCCAAAGTCAAAAGAAATCTCCTTCTCAAGGTTTCTGCAGATTAAATGTAAATCCAAAAATAATTTTATTTTGCATTCATGGAACAAAATCACAAAGCTGAAACTAGTTTACAACTATTTGTCATTACACTTGACTTGTTACTGTACATCTGATAAAAGTGAATAAAAATCCAATAAAATTAGTTTATCAAAACACTAGTTAAACAAGCAAACTCTCAATAACGTAACCTCTGCCATCATGTGCCCTCCATCCACTGTTGTGTTAAGCACTAATTGTTATGAAGAAGCTAAAACGAAAACTGACTATATGTAGACTATTGTACGGTAACTATTCACCCTAATTTGCTACATAACTTAAAACTGAGAAATTTCTGGTGGTCTAACAGCAGCTCTATACTCTCAAATCATATTTGATGACTTATAAATACAGACATTCCTTTTGCTGCTCCAAAAATAATATTTTTAAAATATAAATAATTTGCTCAGTGCTCATTTTTGTATTTAACACATTATACATCAGCCACTGGCCTCAATGCTCCCTAAAGATCTACATAGGCCACTGAAAAACCCATGCCAACTACTAATTGTAGATGTTGCAGTTGTGGTAAGAAACACTGATTGCATTTTTGGCAAAGAAGCTCCTTCATGTTCAGACTGAGGACCTACTTGATCTGATCATCCACTTCCCGAAGAGCTCTCTCAGCTTCATCAAACTCATTCCTGACTTTTTGAGCAGCTGGGAATCAGATGCACAAAATTAAGATACACTCGCAACGGTAAATTCAGTTCACAAACCTGGTTGGTTGTGATACATGTGCTCAAACACCCACACACACACACACACACACACACACTATACATGTGCTTACACATATACAAAGTCTGAGCCAAACATAGTGTTGATGATTCTTTTCCAAACACAGCAACCGCCCTCTGTCATATGAAAGCAACACAGCTGTTCAATAAACATTTGTTCTTGTGATAAACATTTATTTGAGTTAACAGAATGATTAATGAGTTTCAAGACAGCACTTTCAAATTCAAACTAATGAGTATGCAGTCACATCTGTTCTTTTTTTCTGGTATTTTACAGCATGACTCACTTACTCCCATCTGAGGACTGACTGAGTCATTCAGTTTTATATACATACTTACCATCAATGAGATTCTGGGTTTCTTCGTCGTAGGGTGGCATAGGCCCCTCATCATCATCATCCTTCTTTTCTTGAGTTTGCGTCGTAGGAGGACTCTGCATATCAAACACAGATAAGAGTGACTCACTAAAATAAACTTGAGTCACCCAGCATAAGTTTGCAGGAGAAAATCTGTGGGTTTACCTTATAATCTCCATCATCTGGTTCCTCATCTTCATCTTCATCATCCTCGTCTTCATCCTCTGGGGTGTCATCTTCAGGGTATTGATCAGAGTCATTGTCCGAGACTGGTTCCCTTATCTCCTCCTGCGGAGTCTCCACTGGTGCTGCAGAGTCTGTGGCGGCCTGTTGCCAAGAACATGGCACATTTAGAGGAGCAGACACTTTTTCATGTAGAGAATGAACATGAATGAATGTTCTTACCTCTGATATGTATTTTTCTTTAATGTTATTCCAAATAGCCTCAAATCCTACTGCATCCACCTTCTCTACTCCTCCCAATATCCCCTACATATACAAAAGATAATATTCACTTTTGATTTGTTCAACTTCTAAAGGTGTAACATTTTTTATTATTGCATTAATGATAATGACACAATAACATCAGCTTTTTTCACAGGAACAATACAGAAGTAAAACATTTACCTGAGCCTCTGCTTCTGTAAATGAACCATCTGAATCTGAGTCAAACTCAGAATGAGAGAGAAGCTCAGCCACTGAGACACTGAGATACAAAAATAAACCATTCACTGAGTTAAAGTAACAATAGCTTACATTTATACACTTAAAGCCTGTTTTTACTAAGATCCCAAACAGCGAGTATTAAATTGCTTGTGCAATCTTGAAAATTGCATGTTTCATTGGTGGGCGTTTTGCAAGTGATCTGAGAAAAACTGCGTGATTGACAACAGGTGCAAATATGGGGGAGGCAGCTGTATTTATGAGGATGAAAGTTTGGAGAACGACCATAAATACATACATACACCCCACTTTGCATATTAATTAAAACAAAGATGCAGAAGCCACAGCATGCGCTATTTTGCTTATTTGAAAGTCACCTGTGCACAGTGGGCTGTAGATTGGTTGGCGACATGTTTTGCAAGTGATATCAAGTGCTTTTATACATCAGGTCATCAAAAGTACCTTTAATATAAACAAACATGAGGCCCACTACAAAAAACACTGAATTACTGTCACACTAATGATCGACATGGAAGACAGACACTTTTTTTTTTTTTGAAGAGCTACGATGTATTTTTTGTGAAAAAAATCAACTATTGCTTGTCATCTAGTTTTTAAAATATATACAATGCTGTGAAAAAGTATTTGCCCCCTTCCGGATTTTTTTTTCTTTTTTTGCATATTTGTCACACAAGTCTTAGGGATAATCAACATGTTTTTGGAAAATGTGAGGTGAGCCTTTGTGTTTTTTTGGTCAGCAGTGGCTTTCGTCTTGGAACTCTGGACAACTCTTTTTTATTGTTGAATCATCATCTGACCTTAACTGAGGCAAGTGAGCCCTGAAGTTCTTAAGATGTTGTTCTGGGTTCTTTTATAACCTCCTGGATGAGTCATTGTTGTGCTTTTGGAGTAATTTTAGTAGGTTGGCCACTCCTGGGAGGGTTCACCACTGTTCCACGTTTTCTCCCTTTGTGGATAAGGCCTCTCAGCATGGTCCCAAAAGGCTTTGTAACCCTTTCCAGACTGATACATGTCAATTACTTACGGTTTCTCATCCATTCTTGAATTTCTTTAGATCACAGAATAATGTGTTGCTTTTTGAGTGCTTCACTTTGTCTGACAGCTTCTATTTATGTGATTTCTTGATATAATAGAATCATTTTAAGTTTGACAAATATGCAAAAAAGACTTTTCACAGCACTGTAAATAATAAATAAAGAACAGTGCAACAAGACAACTTAAAATAAAAGGTTTTAGATTAATAAATTCAATATTTCTTTATTGTACTACTTAACGTTGCTCTTCAAATTGTCCTCAGTAAGCTTCACTACACTAGAAATCTTCTTTCATTATGGGTGCTAATAACTGTGAAGAGTGTTGATACTCACAAGCCATCTGCATCATCATCCAGTTCAAGAAAAACCTCAGTCATTCTAGCCTTGTCCTTCTCCATGCGAATAAGAGCTTTTTGCTCTGAAACAAAAATATCACTTTTCATTTTAATGTGATTAATTATCAGTGACTCTGATCAAACATAATACTCTTCTGAAATATATAGTTACAACATGTTATGACATAGTTCAAAATTCAAGTCATAACTTTTCACCAAAGTGAAGTTTTTGAATTCTACTAGTGCATGGAGCAGTGCTGCACGTCTGTCTAACTCAGAAATGTAACAGGATACAACAGTACATATTGTAAAGTCATATTCTGCATATACAGTAGATGTTGATGTACTTTGAATTCAGAATTTACCTTCCCAAGCCTTTAGATGGCGATCTTTAGCTTCTTTCTCTGGCTGTTCTGCAGTCTCTTTTACAGTTCTGAGAGCCTCCACCTTCTCTTCCAGATCCTTCTTACTGACTTGTACATCTGTAAGTTTGCCCTATTGACACAAATTGAAATAAATTACATTTAATTTGATTAAATCTTAACCATTTTCCCAATACCTGAAAATACTATGTAATTTATGAAGCAGTGCTTTAACATCTTCAACAATAAACTGGCTTCTGCAGTTACTCTTAAAAAAAAAGTGCTGCATAAAATGATTTTATAGGACACTTCAGATGGCCAGCATTTAGTTTTTGGATGTGAACCAGGTGCATTCAGAGTTAGTGAGCAAGATGTGCTTAACGTAAGGTCACGCCTTAAAATAAGGTGTATAACAAGAAAAAAAAAGGTAAAATATCACCTCCAATGTCTCTGAAATTGAATTGTCAGTAAATCTGTATAAAACACTTTGAGCATTCTAATAATCAATACTTGATTATTGTCCAAATGAATATGAAAGGTTTTCCGTGTTATTCACACCTTTTTATCTTCTAGGGCTCTTTTGGCCTCCTGGATAAGCTGTTGTTTAAGTTGAAAGCCTTCCTTAGCGATCTCCGCCATCTTTTGCAGACTCTCCCTCTCTTTTCTTCCCAACTCCCTGCAAATATAAAAACAAAAATAAAACATTTCCTACAAAATGTAACATTTTTGTAAATTGTATACAAGTCAACAGAGTTATAATCCAAAAACATTCCCACCTGCAGGTGTTCTGACAGGCAGCACCACTGTTGTATTCATCTGTTGTGTCACAGCAGTCTGTAGAGGAAAGGCAGATGTTAAATCCTGGCTGGACAACACACATGAACAAGACAGTCAGCTCAGTTAAAATTCATACCACAGATTCCGTCATTGATGCGGGACGAGGGGATGAAAGTTGGTCTGAAACCTGCATTGGTGCAGTGAAAGCTGCCGTTGGGACAAGCAGCAGTGCCTGCAAATAAGTGTGTTATTAAGTATACAAAACAACTGTCAACACTTGGCAAAGCAAGATTTATACTGACTTGACTATTAACAGTAATTATTCCACTGAATTGAGTGCATAAAGAATAAAACAGTGATATTGCACTGCAACATAGGAGTCAACAGCATGCAGGATATACGCACCGGGCTCATCAGAGCCGTCCTGGCAATCACAATAGTCATCATTCACTCTGTCAAAGGGAATGGTGCGGAAGCCATCGAGACAAGTAAAAGGTTTCCCTTCTTCATAGAACTGCCGTTCTGTCGAGGTAACGCAGTGTGAGTGTAGCAGCTTTTGATAGATACTGAACTTTCTCTTAACAGATATGTGTACTCATGAATCTTTCCTATTGGTCCAAATAAAATTTTAAACTCTTACTTGACAGAGGGACTCCGCGAGGGCGGTGAACTTCCACCGCAGAGACTCCAACATACAGCAGCAGCAGCAGGTGGAGTGACTGACCGAACATCATGATGGTGCAGCTTCACAGTGGGTCAGACTTCAGCGAGATTCAGTTGCACCGGAACCACCGATCAATCACATTAGCTATTCAGATAAATATACATGCCGTGACTCGACACAAAATGGTATCACATATTAAATATAAGTGGCAATACAACATGTGACATCTACAGTTGCTTTATTCAAAGCCTGACAGACACCAACGGCTTCTTGATAGTTAGCCCACAGCTAACAAAATCAAGCTAAGAACGCTTTAGCTAAAACTAACCATAAATTAATACTTAAGCAACAAATAACAACTGCATGCATTACGTTAAAGTAAAACCATAATAGTCCAAGCGTAAAAGAGTATTACAATAGATCAAAACGAGAAAAATGTTGTCTTCTTGAAAGCACAAGCTAACGGCTAACGTTAATCACTACTGGTCATTACACCGCCTTCTTCCGTGGCAAAAACGAGCATGCGCACATGCGCCCGCCCCCTTCTGTCTTGTTTCACTCTGATTGGATGACTCTTTATTAAGCCCTTCTGATTGGTGAAGAGCTGTGACACCTTCTGAAGGAGAGGAGTCTGGGTACATTGGATGCAGCCATCTCATGTTCGTGCCAGAATGAGACAAGTCCAGGTCGTTATTACTGTTTACACTGTTATGGTTACTGTATTTATTTTTGTATCTCTGAAATAGTCTAAATATATTTAACAATCTATAACTCTAAACATATGCTATCATTAATTAAATCATATGTGTTTTTGTGCAAATTTTACGTCACCTGTCATTCTCATATTCAATGGAAAAAATTGGAAAAACAGAATGTGTGCATGTAAATAGGCCTCTTCTTTAAAGCTTGAGACCAGCTGGTACCTTTGGACACCTAAAAACTCTGGGACATTGCCTGCAATATCCAGTTAATAATCCAGTCCTGCTTGTCATAGTCTCGCTGCAGTCAGAATACATTTAAATCACCCTAGACTAATACACGCATAGTATGAATGTAAACAGTACATACTGACAAATAAAAGTCAGACAGTTCATTTCAAAACAAGCCAACATTCAGTGCATCAGCGTAGAAGAAAACAGTAATAACAGCAAGCACAAAAATGGTATTGTATTTAATATAAAAACTTACTTTATTTGTATTTTAACACACTTTACAGTACTGAACAGTGAAATAAAAGAAAAATATACTGATATACTATAATATTGTTTTATATATATAGATGTTTGCTTATTAAATGCATTTATTCACAAAATGACACCTCAGCTCTTTCAAGAGGAAAAACTTTCATAAAAATAATAACTTGGACACATTTTACACATTACAGCAAGATAATTTACAAATATTACAATCATTACATGTAGTTTTTCCCTTGAATAATCTTTCTTGTGATTAAATACATGACTTAAAGCCCAGAGAATTATTCTCAAAGGGAGTCAGTCTTACACCTGACAGCAACCCCAATGGGAACCAGCTAGTTAGGACACATGGGATGGACATTGAGGCTATCAGGCTAATGATTAAAGTTACTAAGAAAAAGAAGTGGTGATACTACTAGGAATGGCCAAGTTAGATAAGGACACATTTATTTCCTTTGAAAGTGTCACATCCTATGTGACTGCATCACCCTACATTTGACTTTATCAGTCAAATAAGTTCAATTTCACATGGACATTTAATAAAGAATGATGAGTTTGTTTGGTTTTGCTTCTAGAAAGGTGTTAACATTGACTACTGCACAATGACTTTTGTGATTTGGCCCATGAGGATATAATCAACAAGTGACTGCCAATGACCAAACCACTAGCACAGACTGTACACTATCTGAAACACACTATCTGCCTCAAAACCTGACAAAATAAAGTGCTGGTACAAATATTTTTGTATTTAAAAAAAATGTGACAACAAGTTAGCACAAGTGAGCAAAAACAAAATCAGATGAAAATGTGGCCTGCAGTGCTTCAGTGATTCACTTAACAACGTTAAGTGGTTATTTGTCAATCATTATGACTTGGATAAATCTATAATTTACAATCCAATATTACATTATATACAAGAGTGGTAGCTATATCATCAACACGTGATTCGTTTTCCAGACCATCCACCAGAATGATATAAAAATAAACTGTACACAAACTGTTCAAAGAAAACACTTCCCATGTTTTTATTATCGTTTAAAAAGAATGGCAGCAATCAATCAATTGAATAATTTTCTTAATAAGAAACAATTGCTACAGTATTGTGTTTGTATGGCAATTAAATATTAATGTTTTTATAGCTTATGAAAGAACAAGAAGCCACAAAAACAAAGCAACGTCTTCAAAGTAAAAGGCAGATGCATATGGGAATCTTTTTTTAAAGTAATTGCAGTATTACTCCTGGATTCTAGTTCCACCAGATGAAAACCTGTGTGGTGGCCTCGAAAATCTGCTCCATCCTGTTTCAGAGCAGGTCAAACACACAGGCTTCTGTTGTACCAAGCTGTGGTGTCTTCAGATAAGCTCAGTTACTGACCTGCAGAAACCTGCTCTTACCTTCAAAAGAACCACACTCATGTTCTTTTGTTGTTGTTGTTGTTTTTACCCTGTGAGGAACAAACACCTAAACAAACTGTGACCTACTTACATTGTGCTGATCGAATCCTAAACACCATTCAACAAGATGTGGTGATCCCGGTGGGTGAACAATGACACATGACAACATCTATAGCATCCTGCCCTCTCTTTCTTTTGCTCATCCTGCCCTCTCTCTCTTTTACTCATTACCACACAATCAGCCACGCAAACAAACACAAACGCATCAACTCTATTATGTCAACAAATCAATATCTGGTCAAACAAAGGACATCCATATTAATTCTCACTGAATATGGATGTTCTGTTTCAACACTAATTGCTTTTTTTCTGCATGCCTCCAGGTAGCTATAAGATAATCACTATTTTGCTGTCCTGATTAAAAAACAACACATTCTTTATGTTGGTCCGAGGACAGCCAAAACATAATGACACAATTGGCAGCAATGTTTCCCTTTCCCCTCAAATGCAATGTTGGATACACTGTGTATAGACACATTGATAATCACAGTAAAAAGCATATAGATGTGGTATAAATATACTAGGCTGTTATATATTGTAAAAATCTACATACTCACAGGTATGTAACCTGCATCTGACATTAAGGCAAAAAAGCACTGAACATAACGATGATTAGGAACTGCCAGACCTCCTTTTGGCCAAGTCATGTATTTTTCCCCTGACATTCTGCCTCCCTGATTCTCTTATTCATTTATTATTATTATTCATATTCCTTCAATTCACTTTACCCACTGAAGTTTCTTGTACTTTGCTTTGGTGAAAACTGTATATGAGGAAACGCATGGTGCAAGTGGGTGTGAGATGGTGAGTGGAAATTTGTCCTGCTGATGAAATAATTAAGTATCTCTTCAACATATTTAGCAACTGTTAAATAGAAAATAGGCAAAACTTATGCTCTAAAGCATTACATGGCTTATTCTCAGAAAGTTTAAAAAAATCACTCTAATAAGAAAAAACCTTAAGCGGGAAAGAGTCCACTGGTGGTTGTGGTAGTGGTGGTAGTAGTGATTGCTCTGCATTTAGAGTTCTGAGTTATTATATTACCAGAAGAGCAACAAAGGAAGACTTACAGCTTAAAACATATCACCACAGAAACTGTACGTGTGATACACACCACAATACCATGAACAGTAAAGAGAGATCTTTAACAAGAGACAATCAAAAATGATAACAAAATCAGACACTCCTGTCCCACAATGCATTGCTTCACGACAGCTCCATTCAGGAAGCTGGTGTTTCAGAAAGGCACAGAGCCATCTTGCACCAGTAGCACTCTCTTCATAAAGGGAAAAGGGGTATGGGACCCAGTGGCCCCTTCATCGCAGCATTTATCTCTCTTTCAATAGTCTCTCTCCTCCTCCAATTTTCTTATTTTCTTTCCGACAAAAATGGAAAAAAAAGTCACTCAGACTGTAGCTTTTCTGAGGATATCAGTTTCTGTTGAGATTCTAATGAACATGAATTACTAATACTGACTGAACACTAGTTCATACTCCATTAAGAGATGGCTTTTTCCAAAGAGATTAATTACTGAACAATGTCCCTCGTACACACTTACAAACATACGGTCTAGTGTGTGTGTGTGTGTGTGTGTGTGTGTCTGTGTATATATGGTCTGCAATTGTACTGTATTACTGGTGCATGCAGGTACACACATTGCATTAGTGTATTCTACATGTGCTGCTGTTGTTTTTTGTGTTGGGTGTCCCTTCATGTGTGTTTGCATTCCAGTCCCAGAGTGCTACGCTGTCTTCAGTTGCCCATCATTTATGGTTTTCTTAATTTCTCTCAGTATAAAGTTCATTGTGAAATCGATTGAAGAACTTGTCCCCACTCCAAATCTACAGTTGCTGTGTAATTAACTTCTCTATAGCGGTTTTAGTTTATTCCCTTTTTGAAACATATATTTAAAGGTCTTTATTGTCATTGCAGTCTTATTTGTTCTTGGTTTGGCCATTGAAAGGATGAACAAGATAATGTGTGCAAGTGAGGAGGGAGATACAAGAGTAGAACTCATGTATCTTCAGCTTGTGAAGAAGAATCCTCCTCTTCTTCTACAGGACTTGTGTCAGAAAGTCTCTGTTTCTCAGATCTCACCTCCAAATGACCTTTCAGCTCCTCCTGTTCTTCTTCCAGCTCCTCTTCCTCCATTGCCACCTCATCTTCTTCTTCTATTATGTCCTCATTTTCCTCCTCTGCCATTATGTCTTCTTCATCGTCTTTTTTACCCTCCTGACTGTTACCCTGACTGAAGTCATTAGCCACATGGCTTGGCATGGGTTTGCCACCCATATCTCCCTGGTCTCGCTGAGAGCTGTCTTCAAGGGTGAGCTCAAACTGAAACTTGTCCATGCAGGCATTTAGATCCTTCTCTTGGCCCACAGGAGGCGGAGAAGGGCTTTGCGGGATAGTGCTCTGGTACCAGTCTCTGTTGTCCTCCAGAGTGTCCAAAATATCCTGGGCATCAGGGTGCACCAGGTCCCCCCATGTCTCCCACAGCGGGTGGACAATGTAGTCAATAAAGCCCACCTGCATTGAGAGAAGAGCATGACTCACACATAAACCGGCATAGTGAGGTCATTTCATTTCCTGAAAATTAGCATTAAAAATGTATGAGGATGGCTGCAGTGATCCAAAGTGACAGACCACTGTCTACACTGTCATTGACACTCCACCTACAGTATTTATCACAGTTACCTGCTAGTGTGCAGAATCATATCCCTGCATGTAGATACAGTATTAGAGATGATCATTTACCTGACTTTTTTCTACTGATGCAGTGTGTTTATCACACATGGGACTGATCTCCATCCCTCGCTCCCTCTCCTTGTCTCCCTGTCTGAAGAACTCCTCCATGATTCTCTCCGTCCATTGTCGATACACAGCCAGAGGCTTTGTAGGATTGCTCAGGTCAGCACAGTGTACCATGTTCCTCAAAACCTGCACAAACACATAGTGACATTTTATTCGCTATTGACTATGCAACACAGTTTATGAATATGGATTGTAATGTCCCTTTAACGTCTTCTATCCCACTGGTCATCTGACTTTATTGCAATTACTATGGCTTAACTTTCTTTTCTACACTTAACAAAATTTTGGCACAACTTTATTAACCCCATGCCTTTGTCTCCTTTTAATCAACTCTTTAGTGGCTATTTGCCTTTAAGCCCTGTAGTCATCGCAAAGGTCAAGAACAACTCTCACCCACCTTATGTCAACTGCGACAAGCTAGTTTAATTCCTTTCATTCTCTCTTATTCTTTTCCAAAACTCTTGAATCATACAATTATAGAACAACTCACTGGACCCCTGAAAGTCAAGATTCTAAACTGGCATATAAAACCAAACACCCCTCTCTACCCCTCAGAAACCTCAAAAAAGTCTTATGATTCAACAACTTGTAATCTCTAAACTAAATAAACCTTTCTTCAGCTTAAACCATGTTGTCATATACGTCAACAAAAATAACTAATTCTTGAAATGGGCTTGAAGAAATACAAATGTTTTATTCATGTGGTGTATATGTACTCTGCATAGCCAATATGTGCCATGACATTTTGAGAGTGGCCAAGTAATTTATGACCACAATCCCCAAAATATCAAATGCTGCAGCATTGCCACACATTATAGGTATACCTGTACAATCTAATGAAATCCAATACAGCAGCTATGATCTCAATAATAAACATATAGTAGAATTATCACCTTTCTCACTTCAACAAAAGGATTGCTCTGTTTCCACCACCGGTACCTGTTCCACCCTCTGCACCACCTTCATCTCCAGCTTTGAGGTCATTGTTCGTTTAATAAATTCTCTTTAAATTATCCTGGTTGCCTAGCTTGAATTCAGTTCCAGTTCTTGTTCCATATCCTACATGTTCTCATGTAGCACTATCTCCTCACAGCAAAAAGGACCGGGGTTCAAATCCATAGGTCGGCCTGGGACTTTTCTGTGTGGAGTTTGCATGTTCTCCCCGTGTCTGCGTGGGTTCTCTCCGGGTACCCAGGCTTCCTCCCACTGTCCAAAGACCATATTAAGTTAGTTGGTAACTTTAAATTGCTCATAGGTGTGAATGTGAGTGTGAATGTTTGTCTGTCTCTAAATGTCAGCCCTATGATAGACTGATGACCTGTCCAGGGTGTACCCCACCTCTCTACCAATGACAGCTGGGATAGGCTCATAGGAGGACAAGAGGTTAGGATGATGGATGGATGTTCTCATGCGATCATTAATTTTGTTCTGAATCAGAACAGCTACTAAAGGGCAGAATTTATGTTATTCATAAAACTTCAATGTGGCCTCTCACCTGTATCCGGTCAGTATAGTGGTCGAGCATCAGTACTCCAGAACTTGTCACTTTCTTGGTTTCCACCATAGTTTTGAGGTCTGCCAGCAAACTCATGTGTTTAGACATATCTGTTGCCAAAACCTGGGAAGAAATTGACAGGAATGCATTTTTAAGACAAAATAGAAAGATAGTAGGCGATGAGGGAGAGCAAAGAGTCGGATGGAGAGAAGTGACAATGTAGTTATCTTCTAATACAGAATGACTGTGTTGATAACTCACCATATCGATAACAAGTTTCCTCAGGCTCTGTCTCTGCCTCTTACTGAGGTTCTGGAAGATGTCACAGTTTTCCTCGTGAAGCAGCTTGAAGCCCACAGCTAGGTGATGGTTCTCCAGTACAGACTCATCATTATACATCAGGGCTAACTCTGAGTCTGAGGGAAGCATCATACGACATATATGAGTCCAAAACACTCAACATGTGAACGAAGTCAAGACTTTCAGCTTTAATTCAACGGGTTTGACAAAAGTGTGGAATTAACCATTTAGGAATTCCAGCCATTATCATACACACACACCCATTTTGTGGGGCGCATAAATAATGAAACAAATGGCTGACAGGCAGTTACATGGCCAAGTGTGGCCTGTTTCCTCGTTACTCTATGACTAACTGATCAGCTTAAAGGCCTGGAGGTGGTTCTGAGTGTAACGTTTGCATTTTGTAGCTGTTCACTGAAACGCTCAACATGAGGTCCAAAGGATTGTCTATGCAAGTGAAGGAGGCTATCATTAGGCTTAAGAAACCCAAAAAACATCACAGAAATTGCTTAATAATTTGGGGTGGCCAAAACAGTTTGTCACATTCTTAAAAAGAAGGAATTCACTGGCAAAGTCAGCAACAGCAGAAAGACTAGAAGACAGCTAAAGTGGAAAAGACCAGACTTTGACAATGACAAACCTACCTCCATAAGAGTGTAATTCACTTGGCTAGATGTAGAAAAATATTTTTCCATTGTTGTTGGAAATATTGGGATGCATTTTCCTATTACCTGTTCAGATTATATGGTAATGAAGTTCTTTTTACATAGAAAAAATATGTAGAGAATAGTGACAAGAAAAAATATATCCTGGATGACTATAGAATTCTGTCCATGGTGTAGAAGGACCCTTTCACAACATCTAACCAAGTCAAGAACACTCTTAAGGAGGTAGGTTCCTCACTACAGTATACATTCAAAAGATGGCTTTATGAATGCAAATACAGACACTTCACAACAAGGTGCAAAACACTGGAAGTGTGTAAGTGTAAGTTCAAGAACAAAAAGGTCAGATCAGAGTTTGCCAGAAAACACCTGAAAAAGCCTGAACAGTTCTGGAATAAGATTCTTTGGACTGATGAAACCAAGACTAACTTGTACTAGAATGATGTGGAGAATAAGTATGTAAATTTGGAGAAAGGAAGGAACAGCTCACAAACAGCTCATGATACAGCTCATGATACAAAACATACCACATCATGTGCCAAACATGGTGGAGGCAGAGTTATGGCATTGGCATGTATAGCTGCCAATGGAACCGTGTTTACTGATGACCAGACTGCTGATAAAAGTATCAGGATGAATTCTGTGTGTAATGGTTATACTCTCTGCTCTGAATCAGCCAAATGCTGCAAAGCTGATAGGACACTGCTTCATACTGCAGCTGCATAATGACCCAAAACATACAACAAAAGCTACCCAAGAGTTTCTCAAGACAAAGAAATGGAATATTCTTCGGTCAGTCACCTGATCTCAACCAAATAGAGCAATACTTTACTGAAGACAAGAGTGAAGAAATGATTTATTTTCATCCAAGTATTAAAGGCAATCCTCATTTTTGTAATAATGTGTTAGTTTGTTCCATTATTTATGAGTTTTATTGCTTTGCTCCCTTTGTTGATGCTTTCTAGTCATGTTTACATACCACACATTTCAGGTGTGTTAAATCTTAAACCATTTAGACTTTTCAGCAAAAGCCACTTTTCCATTATAATGTCCTTTGTTTTCCTTTTTAAATAACAATAATATGCTAATTTATTTTGTGTGTTTCTTAATCTTATTTAGACTCACTTGTGTTTATGAGGAATTGGTTGGACACTCCTGGATGGTCTACATCGTGGATGGCAGCGGCAAATAATGCAGCTAAAATCTCTAGATCCGTGAACACAGCCTGTCAAAGACGGAAGAAAAAGAAACAGTTAAACTGCAGTTTACAATTTGACTACTGTTTTTTTGTTAGGTGGCTTGGTATTTGTGAAAGTGCAAGTGAAGTAAGCTGGGTATATGGGAGCTGTGGTGAATGATTGGTAAACCAGTAGATATTTACATCTAGAGCTGGTGTGGATAGCAGTACATGAGTAGACTGAGTGACATCTGCAGCATGGAGGCTGTTATGGTAGGCCACATTGGCATGGTAGTGATCTTCCAGGGTCATCACATAGGTCACAAATGTGTCCACAGGGATCCGAAAGGTCTTCAGTAGATCTCTTTCCTGCAGCAGGGAAAGTCCATAGTCTCAATAAGTCAAGACACATATAATAGGTTGTTGTGTAATCAATTGTTAAAGCCTGGTCTCCCTCTCTCTTACCTGGAAGATGGCATACATTATGCAGCTGAGGGGTCGGTTATTGGAGAATTCTGCCACACGAAAGATATTAAGGCCCCACTTGTTCAAATCGTTCAGCTCCTGAAAGCACAACACGCAACATTAACACAAAAAAAGTTCTGCCTAAGCACAACATCAGCTCAACAATCCAGTTGTTTATATTAGATTAGATAAGATCAAATGAAATTTGTAACATAGTTTATACCTTATGGCTTTTATGACATAGTTGTGTGTTGTGGATTGATTTCTCTTCCTGTGCAAAATATTTTTCTAGGAGCTTGAAAAAACCCCTGCTCGGTTTCTGACAGACTAATGTCAAGAAGGTGTTTACATGTAATATTTAATGTTGTTGGAAATATTGGGATGTTTTTTTCCTATTATCGGTTATGGTTGTGTGCATAATTGATTTTATTTTTACATAGAAAAAATATGTAGAGAACAGTGACAAGAAATAAAAATATCATGTTCTGTGTTATCTACTGTGTGGCATTATGTGCATGTGTATGCAATAACTTGCATATGGTAGGCTGCCTTTCCACCCATTTACCCTGGCTAACGCATCCTCGTGTTCAGTCTTCACGCCGAAGCGAGGCAGGGTGGAGTTAGAAAGGCTGGAACTGTGCGTGAGTTTCTTCACACCACTGATGTGACACATGGGCTTCTCCCTCTCCCTCAAGGTTGGGGATGGGATCTCCACCTCATTCTGCTTATCTGGAAAGATCCACGGTCAGAGGTCAGCCAGGAAATTTATGGAGGATTGTGCTTGATCAAGGATATAGTGGTTGAACAGAAATGAATGGCATGATTTACCTAGAAAGGTAGTGGAGATGTATTCTGACACCTGGTTCCCTGAGCGACTCATTTCTGACAAATGGGACAGCTCCCTGTTCAGCATCCTCTTGAACTAAAGAGAAGGAGAGACAGAAACACAAAGTAAGTGTCTTGAATAGTAGTTACAATGTAAAAGCTTAGATGGTCAGTGATAAAGAGACATGCAGTTTGGCAAACCTTCAGAACTGAGATTTTGTTTTAGATCCCATTTGTACTGACACATAACAAAGCATTCCTATGATTCAAAAATGAGAAAATAAATTGTCGCCCTCAATCTGGCTCCATTCACTAAAGGGTGAGAAAATCAATTGTGAATCATGCCTCCTCTTTTTTCTCAGACAAGAACGCACTGTTCAATACCACAATTCAGTGTGCTTGCCTTTTAATTGTAATGCATTTATAAGCTGCAGTAAAATGTTAGGTTTATACAATACATACTGTCCTCCACATATCTACAGTGACAATCATGAACAGATGAACTGTCTGTTGGTCTTTGTAGTACAGACATAAATGTGATTAAGTGAATATATTAACCCTTCAGGCAGAAAACAGTGTTCCTGAATGTTCTTTTGGATTTTATGTAATTTTTTGCATCTATAGATAAAGCTTGTGTTTGGAGACTTGATAGTTCCCTGTTGCATAAGTCATGTAAAGGTACACTGTGATTTGGACAAGACCCCTCAGTCTGTGTCCTACTGACTGATCCTTCACACATAACAATCTCCATGGCAACCAGAGCAGTTGCTGTGGCAACTGCCTCCTCACAGTCAGTCCTTCAGCTTGATGTGAGAGTGGTGGCTGCTTGGGTGACAATCTGAGGGAGTAGGCAGGTGTCTCTGACCTTTACCAAGGTCAACCCTCCCCCCCCTCCGCTGTCTTTCTCTCTATGTCTCTCTGTTGCTTGTTTCTGCTCCTCCCTCCCTCTCGAGGTAAACAACAGTCTCCACTTCTGCCCTCAAGCCCCAAAACCCTCCTCTATCACAGGCTTTGCTTTGCCTTCATGCCATTTCACACACTTCATGCATTTCCATCATCTTTCACTCTGTTCCTCTCAATTATCTCTCTTTTTCCAATTTATCTTATTCAGCTTAGCACTTATGTGTTGTTGGTGAGATGTGATAGGTCAAGCAAATAGGTACTCTCAAAGCAAACTAGTAGGGCAGAGTCAGTCATCAGGAGCCAGGAAAGCTAGTGTAGCACAGTGGCACACTTAGGCAGCAGGCTCAGCCCAGACCTCCTCCTCTCCCTCTCAGTCTCTCGTTCGTTCCTTCCCTAATGCTGTAATGCTGAGTCATAGCTGCCAACCAACACTTCCACAGTGCCAGGACAAACAACACTCTTCCTCTGACACCGAATAATGAAGCAAACATGCAAATGCAGCACAGACACGATCATGGACCGACATGCACTCACTTATACACCTGTGAGAGACCCATGATGGCTTAATCTGTCCTAAAAGTCCTTGATTATGAATAACACACAAATACAAATGCACATACAAGTGCAAAATATGACCTTCCACTGATCTATATCCTGCACATTATGACACAGATGGAGCCTCAGTGTCACTGAATAAATTAGCAAACACGAGAAATAATTTGTTTTGGTAGCACTGTAGCAGAATACTATACATCTAATGCAAACCTCAAAGAAAACGTACAATCTCCAATTTCATACAGTTTATGGCTGCAAAATGCTGGTACACATAGAGAAACTTGGAAGAAAAAAAACAACTACTCAGTCTTGAGACAATTAGCATTGTCCTTTACAGACAATAAGCTTGGCTTCCTTAAGTCTCTATTGAGGCCAGCCTCAGGGTATCAGGAGTGAGAGACAGAGGGATGTGGGACGCAGGTGTGGAGGTTGAAAACAGACATTATGTGACACTGCAACGCACCTGCAGTAAAGATGGTTGGACTACTTGTCACAAAGTTTCAAAGTTATTTCATATATTAAGCAGCTTGGTTTATTCTCAAAAGTCAGGAATGTAAACAAGGAATGGAAGGGTGAAAAATGAGAGCAATATTGTCTTTTTGTTTACAGTGCTGCTTCAAAGTAGAAACACTGTACAGAGTTAATAAACTCTGTGCCTTTATCACTGTTCCCCTTCAGTGGATTCATGTATAAATTATGTACAGGAACTCACTCAACAATATTCTGCCTCAGTTTGTCTCATAAAACCACTGTCAGAACCATATTTTAATGAACTGTCCCTTATAAACACAAAACATTTGCATACTGACATTGCCTTTGTTTGGTTAAAGAAAGATACATAACAACATGGAAGTAGAAAACAGAGAAATTGTAAATGCATGCAGTAACACTTGAAGAGTCCACAGCATGTATCCAAGATGGCCACTACCAGGCCTCGTTTGCCCTCTGCAAGCTCTCCAAGTCCTACCTGGTCCCACCAGCCAATGAGCCAGGGCCTGGAACAGGTCTCACAGAACAGGTCCACTAACGGTGATCTGCGCTCCGCCGCCGTCCCACCCCCCTCCAGAACCCCTCCAGCAGCCGCACCAAGGTCCAGCTCTGCCCCTGCCCTCCCCTGCAGGGGGCT
The DNA here is from genome assembly GCA_032362345.1 of Sandelia bainsii. Classification (NCBI taxonomy): domain Eukaryota; kingdom Metazoa; phylum Chordata; class Actinopteri; order Anabantiformes; family Anabantidae; genus Sandelia; species Sandelia bainsii. Next base: position 11,112,566 of record JAUMHL010000029.1, read on the forward strand.
GTAGCTGGAGGAGCGGGGCAGCCTGTAACCCCCTGGTACAGGCGAGGGGCAGGGGGATGGTGCTGGGTCAATGGCCTCCACCACACCCATGTTGAGGGTGACTGGAGGTTTGGGCCGATGACACAGGCAGGAGGTGCGGTAGTGGAGCGGCGTGGGGGCAGTGCAGGTGCCCCAGTGGCATGAGGGTGTTGTCAGGGTGTGTGGGGAGAGGCCACAGCCAGTCAAGCCGGGGCACTCCAGAGTGACGGCTGCCCCAAGACGGCGCGAAGGAACAGGGGAAGGGGATGAGGGTAGGGGCTGCTGGTGCAGATTGTCCTTGCCTACATGCAGCACCCCAAAGCAGGCCACCCAGTCAGTCCTGAGTCAGGCTCCAGCCTCAATGTGGTCCAAAATAGAGGGTCCCCCTGATGGGCACACCAGGAGCCCCCTGGATCTGGCTGCTGTGGAGACTACATCTCATCCCATTTGCTGAGCAGACTGACCCAAATCTACAGTCCTTGCAGGATAGATAGAGGTGGATGGAAGCTGAAGAGCTAGACGGAGGGAAACAGAGAGGGAGCGGGGGGCTGCCTGAAGGGCACACAGAAGAGCTGATGGAGGAGATGAGTGGGAATGTGCGTGTGCGATAGGTGTAAATGAAAAAATTATGTTGCGAGAGCTCAGCTACTTAAAAAACAGTAATTAAAAATTCAGATGATGGAGGTGACAGGACTGAAGAGACAGTGACAGCAGGACACAAGGTATACTTTAGTATCGAATGATGGAGGTAAAGGGAGCTTGGATGATAGCAGGAACATCAGGAAAGGGAAATGGGAGCAAACAGATGATGATGATAGCAAGAGAAAAATAAGGATGAATAGGATGAACGAGGGATAAAGAGAAAAAGACAGAGAGGGATGTAGGCAGGCCTGTAGCAGACTGTCAGGCTGAAGAATCACACCAGAGATGTGGTCTGGAAAAACACGCTCCCTCTCTCTGCATCGACCGCCCCTCCCCCACGGTACAGATCCAGAGGCCCGGCCCAGTCCTACCGGTGCATCAACTCGTCTGTTCAGTCTCACAACGATCCCAGCAACAGTCAGTCCACAGTCAGTCAGGCTTCCTGTAGCCCACTCCCCAGGTCCAAGTCAATCTATGCCACAGCTGGCCAAACAGCCAGAGGTCTAATCCTGCCGCTTTAGGCTGCTGTTCCTCCTCCAGTGCTCTGCCTCTTGCGCCACTTCCCTGGATGCTGTAGACAGCTCTTGCAAGCTAATCAGGCAGTGTGGCTGCAGGCGCGTGCATGTCTGTGTCTGTGCTTGCTCCTGCTGTAAGCCTGAGCGCGCATGTGCAACAAGACAGCATGCACGTCTGTTGAAAATATGTGTGTGAGCGAGGGTGTGAGTAAGAGTGAGAGACTGAGTGGGACTATTCATGTGTGTACCTCTATGTTGGCTCAGTGCGGAGGATTTCTGTAGTTTAGTTGCGGTTACCAAAAGCCAGCAACATATTCACACAGACTCTGTTTACCCCAGGAGATTTATCTTTGCACATTGTATGTATGCACACACATACAATGTGCAGACACACAACATACTTCCCTAATACAATAGCCTAATTGACTCTAAAGATGAAGAACTCTGCCATTAATTAATAGTGAAATGCCACAAGGGAAGAATAAAATTAACATGGTACATGAGGCGGTCTCTTTAAGACTCACCACTATTAAAGGAGCATTGCCTTTCTTTCATTGGTTGCTGCCTAAACCACATGGCCTGTGGTCAGAGAAGCAAGCCAATGAGTAAAAAGGAAGGGCAGACCCTGCTGCTGTTCGATAGCAACCAAGGTTACAGCAGAGACATCAGCATCAGGACCAGTTCCCCCTCCCTCTCATCACCATTACCCTCCCTTCCTGCACTCTCCATCATTCTCCAGCTTTTTCCCTGTCTCTTGCGCCCCATGCTACCACAAATAAAAATGCATCCATACTTAACAAGCATGCACATGTGCACACATGTAGACATGTAGCTGTAGTGATGCAAAATGCACACCATCCAAAATAAAATTCAACCATGCTGCATGTTTTGCATGTAATAAACACAAATGAATACTCCAACATTTAATATTTGTGAGTTTAGTTTAGTAAATGCCATAAAAACCAAAGAGTTGGTTGACCACATCTGTGGTACAGCCCAAATTATTTATTTGTCAATACAGTTACTACCCCAGGATTTCAAATAAATCCAGGAAAAAAACATTTTCAGGACAGTTTTTGTTGCAGCATTTAATTTATAAACCCTTCACAAATTGACCTTGTTGACATTAGAGAAAGCAGCATATTATTTTACAGCTGAGAAGTCTTTTTTGTATTATGAAAAAATGCGTGATGTGACACGACAAGCAACCTTAGAAGAAAGACCTTAGCAACCTAAATCCAGTGTAAAAATATTTTAATGACTTAGTTTTGCATACTTCTCCTTCAGAGTTCTTTTTTTTAATTCACTTGAATAATTTACGTTGCTGGAGCTACATTGTTTGTATTTTCCAGAGTGGAAGCCTAAGCAGGAAGTTAGCAATAGTGTATTTTGTACACTCAATAATAATCAGGTCACATGAAGTGATGAAGTACAAGATTTATAAGTTGTTAATGTGCAATCTTGGCACTGCACTGAGTTAACACTGAGGTAGAAAGACATTACAAGATGTTATAGGTGAAGATGTTTGTGTGTGGACAGGTGTGCACCTTGTTGGAGGCCATCTCGCTGACTGAGCGGTGGGTCTGAATGGTCTCCAGCTGGTCCAGACACCAGTCCAGCTCCTCCAGAGTCTCCCGAGCCATCTGCTGGTATGTCTCCTCTGGGAAGGACAGACACACACACACACACACACACACACACACACACACAATACACTGTATATAAACCAGAAGAAGAAGAGCACAAATAATGGCATAAAAGCATCAGCTGACAATAACTGGCATTTACAATTTTAAAGTTTAAAATCTGGGTATGCATTTATAATTCTGATTTGAAAATACTGTTTCAATAAGTCCTCCAAATGTCCACTAAAGGGCAGTTCCATCAACAAAATTCAATATGTATAATAACACCAGACAATAATCATTAAAATTATATAAAACAGAGTAAAACTATTCAAAAGTTTCAGGTGAATAACCAAAATTTGTGTTCAATTGTTTGTTTTAATTGAAGTTATTTGTTTTTTGTTTGTGTTTTTTGATATGGTAACAATATTTTTATATATTTTTATTAACACAGTAAAATTGCCCTGTATTTAAAATTGATAGATAACTGAAATTGATTGACAGATCTTTTAATATACTTACTAAGATAAATGGAAGGAAGTTTTGTGATACAAAATAAGATTGTCAGAAAGATCAGAAATAACAAATAAAATAATAATCAGTACAACAGATTCCTTTTTTGGATTCATTACCTAGATGAGAAAGATGCTTTGCATGTGCTTTGCATGTAGATTGTATAAACACAGTAAAACTGGGCTAATTTTTTAACATTGTCAGCTGAGTAACAAAACCACATCATGCACTCTTCTGTTGAAACATTGAACTCAGGGTAAAGGGTTGCAGGGTAAAGAGCTGATGGCCTTGCAATAATGCTTGCCCAACATTTTTGCAAATTGTTCTCTATTGAATAAAATTTGATTAAAGTTTATTTTCTCTCTGTTTCAGTGTAGTGAGAGTAAAAAATCCTTCTGAAAATGAAGCTATTTATACATTACACCTATATATAGTGATTATATAAAAGCTTATGTTACTAACCTACTATGTTTTATTAATCTATTGTAGCTGATGTATTATAATTATTTAAGCTCTATTCAGTCTCATAAAATGTATGCAGTACAGTTAATTCTTCACTAATAGCCACATGATGTTTTGCAGTAATCTTCATTACTGATAATACAGATGGGGAATATGGGAGCCTTAGTGTGTCCTGAAAGCTGTGTGAGAGGGCTGTGGGACTCTTTGGACTAAGAGTTTTTAATTAGCTGTCAACATACCAGAGAGTGTAGCTTGGGGAACAGTGGGCTGGCTTGTCACTGGTGACCTCCTGTGGACAAACACATCCTTACATCAGTAGGAGCACTACACACTGCTGCCCCCTTGTGGGGTTCACTACAAATTCAGCATTAGGGATGAGGCAACAAAAGATATCTCTTACTGAAGAAATATGAATTTTTTTATGCATGTTATTAATTTATATACCCCTAAAAAAGAGAATTGAGGAGAGCATGTCTATATTAAAATGTGTTTCAATATTTGATAACATTACAATGTGTGATTTTTTTTAAGTCCATAAAAAATCGCTGGTCTCACTTCAAATATTTAAGTATACAAAAATAGCCAAAGACAAAGCCTGAGCTCTGCTCTCCTCTCAAATAGCCTTCATGGTTTCATAATTGTGTAGTGAGGGACGTATTTTCAGGGCTCAACGTTGTGTAATTATAGATGCTGATAATTCTGTGGTGCATTGCTTATATATCATATTGACGTGAAGTGAGAAGCCTGCCAACTTAGGCTCCTTCTGTCTACAGCATTACAAAGGAGAATAATTTTAGTATTATTGATTGTCTCCATTGTCTGAGTACAGAGTCAGGGACATACATCTGAGGCATGGCTTTCTCTGCACTCATCCAGCAAACTGGAGAGATGCCAGATAATGCAGATCTTATTTTCCTTATGCATAGTCTGACAATCATAAACTGGTTAATTATAATGGCAAAAGTGTTTGCCCATGGGAGCAAGAAGAAGGAGACATTAGCAAACACACACTGCAAACTAAGCAGGCAGTCGTGACGAGTGTAAGTGGGGGGAAGGGGTGTTTGACAGCATGATACTGACTTGTTAGTGGGTGTTGTGACATTGGCGAGGATGGTGAAGTTGCTTCTTACAGTTCGTAGGCTGGCCAACACCTGGGGGATGGATGGACAGCGTAGGAGGGAAGAAGAAAGAGGAAGGGAGGGAGCAGGGAGAGGAGGGGAGAAGTTCACTATACTAATTATCCACCTTTTCTAGTCATTTACAGCAATTAACCATGTTAGATGAGGCGCACAAGGAAAACTTACCTGAGCAAAAGGGGTGACGATCATGTCTTCAGCATGCCTGCAGCACAGAATGTGAAAATAAAAAGTGGAGAGTGAGATGAATGTGAGTGATTTTGGAAGCTGAGGGACTCAGTATGTGTTTATATGAGAGGTTGCATTTGTGAGCTGTGAACGTTTACAAAGACCTATGTGTATCTAAACAGAGGAATAATCCTGAAACACACTAATGGAGGGTGCTGAGTGGTTTAAACTTACTGAAAGACAAGCCAGGAAACAGAGCACAACAGTTAATGTTAAGAGGATTCATGATGATTTCATTAGCATAATGCTTGCATAATTACAATCATAACCATTGCTGTGTTGATTGGAATAATGTGCAGCGACTGTGGTGTGTGTATGTGAGTGGAGACTGCATGTTTAAAAAAAAAAACATGTTTCAGTTCTGTCTGCGGTGTGATGGATCCAGGATGATGGCTTCATGCTTACCCCTCACTGTTGATGGAGGAGTTGCGTGACATGGTTTTAGGGGATGTGTCATAGTCAGAGTCTGAGCGGTACAGGAAGGACTCCCTACGCTGACTCTGGGGGAAAGAAGGGTGGAGCACCAACCCAGGACTCGCCTGCGAATCCATGGGACTGCGGCCTGGTGAGGGACCATTTTCTGAATCAAAGCTAAAGGATTACAGAGGACAAAGAAGAAATTAAGTTTACATCTGTTACTCTTAATTTACGTGTTTTTTTCACTGTTGCTTTTGTTACCTGATGGCTGAACTTAAGCCATCCTCCTGTATTTCTAGTTTGTTAGAGAGGAAGTTGGAGAAATGGAGAAGTGACAGACGCTACAGCATGAACCCATACTGCTGTGACTCTGCAGTGCCGTCGGATTGGCAGACTGACAGCAGGCTGCCCTGAGAATTACACTTTACTGACAAGTCATATTTTACAGCAAGTTGTGTTTAAGTGAGTAAAATGAGCCACATCAACGCCAGGCTCTTTCTGAGCCAAAGCTGCGTGTCTGAACACATGAATGATTGATCTGGATTGAGATCTCTTTTGGACCCAAAGGTTAAAACAAACTCTTAATAAAAAGCTCTTTGTACATTGTCAGATTAATTTTACGTATCATCAGGCAGGAAAATGAGACAGTGAGGTGACAACCAAATATATTAAGTGACATCATTATTCACCTGAATTTTGAGCATTTACAGTTCTGTAAATAAATGTCCATCTTATTCTTTCAGTTTTGTAATGAAACGCAGCATCTGTCCACACAGCATCAGACCAGCACCATGCTGATTACCATTAAAACCAAAAACACAAGACTGAAACTAATCCGCCAGATCAATTCAAAGACAAGCTTAGCCAAGGGGGACACCGCATCAAACATCTTGGGTTACACTCTTCTCTTTTTTCAGCAGCACCTGCAGTGATGAAGCTTTTATTATCCAGCATTGCTAGACAAAACAACCACAGGCCAACATTTTGAAAGAAAGATTTGATTTTGCTGCAATGAAATTAAATAGTATTAACTGAACCAGGAGTTAGAGTTTAGCTTCATTATTTATTTATATTATATATAAATGTTGGGATGACAGATAGGGAAGCAGCTTGCAGTGTAGTCGCAGCATCTATTTTTAATGTAGGATAACCTTTATCTCCACAACACCTCGCCTGACCACCTCACCACTTCTCCCAAACTTCTCCAACTTTCGTTGTCAACACAGTTGTGAATGGCTTTTAGTTTAATTTCTAAAATTAAGCGTGAAGTATGATATTTTTAGAATTTACCTCTAAATTGGCCAATTAGAATCCGCTCCTCTCCCCAGAAGGCTTTGTGAATATGGCTACAGATCAAATTATCATTAAACATGTTTCCCCAGTAATGAAAAACACATCAAAAATGTCTGCCAGGGGGATCCTCTGCAAACAAGCACACACTAATCCCTGTTTCTATTTTTTCTGCAAACTTTGAGAGTCAGTATAAGACTTCAGAACAAGCATGAATTCAGCACTTTCCAAAATCTAATCCATCTGACTTTATTTCAGAGTTATTACAGAGTGTGCCTGGTATCCATCCATTTTCTTAACCGCTTGTCCTCGTAAGGGTCACGGGGGGTGCTGGAGCCTATCCCAGCTGTCATCGGG
>JAUMHL010000029.1:11129468-11149303 GCA_032362345.1 Sandelia bainsii
TTATTTTATTTTATTTTATTTTATTTTATTTATTTATTTATTTTTTTTGAACATAAGCACTATAATTTCAGACTTCAAACAATTCAAATGTGCCCTTTCTGTCTCCACTTCTTTTTCTCACATCACATCACACCAGCATCTGGAACTTTCCTGCATCTATCTGACTTTATTCTGTCACGCAGCCAGAGCTGACCAGAAGCCTCTATGACCTATACATTATGTAAATCTGAATAGGTATCTGTAAAGGTTGCTGCAAGCTAATATACAGTATATGCCAACAAAACTGTAAAAGCAGGATATATTTTGCTGCTTGCTGTATATGTTTTTGTGATTACCTGGTATAAATGAAAAGAAGCTCTGCCCCTGTCTTTCTTTTTCATTGACCGCTGATGACTGTGTTCTTAATGAGTCTTAGAGGTGCAGATTATGTTGATAATGTTATGTTCCTTGCTAATGGGAACAGAAGCAGGGGCTGAATAACACATATATTTATCAGCAGAGAATCAAGTGAACCTGGGGAGCCAAGTGCTCTCTAACTGATAGCAAAATGATGGAGGAAGAAGCTGTGATTGGGTAATGAGGCTTGAGCAGCGTGGTCAGAAAGGCAGTCAGAGTCTAGCAGACCGTTCCAAAACGTCAGAGTTAGGCTGTGAGAATCAGCAGTATGTCCAAACAGAATGGATGTCTTCCACTCTGCATGTCCCCAGACACTTTCCATCTCACAAAAAACATCCACACAAGCACATGCTCATGCACAGACATTCAGCCACAATGGCTGTGCTAGTACGGCTCTCTGTCTGCCTTTCGCAGACCAGGGTTTAACAAAAGCAATGCACAAGCACAATGCGGTTAACTATTCCACTTTTCCACTGGCAGCAACAGATGGACCTTACATGCATGCAGTATGAAAAATACTAGAAAATCACAAAGCAAAGTGGAAGAACTCATGACAATTTCAAGCCAGTGGTTGAAGCTTGGTGACGGCCGAGTGTTAGACCGACAAATGTTTTAGCATCATAATGTACACATCCTTAGGAGAGTACCATGCCCTACAGGGTGCAAAATGAGGACATTACACACAGACTCACACAAGTCTTTCACATTATCTCTCACTCTCGCTGTTCTTGCCATCACATACACACACACATGCTAACACACACTCACATACTGATGCACAATGTTCCTACATGAACTCTATCTAGCACGCAGAAGCAGCCACTCTCAATATCTTTCTTATACATATTGAAATACAGAATGGAAACTGAAAGCTCTCAACTGAAGCTCAATAAAACACTGGGAGCTGAGGCTGGTTTGGTTTAATCTCATTACACTGAGAGCCTGAGGCTTCTCTCCCCGTATTTATAGCACCCTGGGAGAGAGGAGGGCCGGCCTTCATGTGCACAACATCACTGGCTTGTGCGGCCACGGTCGCAAGTGGCAAGGGACAAGACTAATCACAGACAGGTCTTACATCAATTTTGATGTGACAATATACACAATTGCCAGTGATCTATGAAGACAACTGCCTGATTCTCTATTCTCCAGACACATGCGCACTTCCTCGTTTTCCACATTTACCTTCTGTTCCTCTCCTCTCACCTTATCTTCACACGTTCTCCCTGGTGCCGCTTCTCTCATCCCACCTGTTTGATGCCAAGGAATGGTTCAAAGGCTGTCCTATATTAAAGCAAGCTGTGTCTATGTGCAGAGTAGCACTCAATTCTTCTTCTGTTGCTGTTAAACCAGGATGTTTCATTTTTCAGTTTGGTATGTTCTGGTACTCAAAATGAGCACGAGGATTAAAATTCTTGAGTTGATGAAGTGATTTTAGCTCCTTTCCTGTCTGTGACTTTAGGCCATGCTGATGCAAATATACATAAGGATTAGGTACCTTTCCTCAGGTACACCTTGAAACTTTTGCTGGGCACTGACAGTACTGTGAATTGCACCAAAAAACCCTTCAAGTTCTTTTGGGAAAAATGGCAACAAGTAAAATGAGAAACTCTGGGGAGAAAAGCTTTATGGGGTGAGGAAAGACTCAATTCTCATCTTCTTTATTAAAATGCTTCACAAGAACTCCCTTGATACATACAAACAAAAGTAAAGAGTAAAGTAAGAGTTTTAGTAAGAAAATGGGAGACTGAACCACAACTAAGGCCTCGGTGGTGTTAATTATTTGCCTTTGTCAGGGTTAAAGTACAGGCTGTGTCAGCATCATTAGAGGTTTAATAGAGAATGAACTGAAAAGCTCTTGCTGTGAACCTGGCCCAGGAAAAGAATTTGATCTTGAAAAACATCCAAATCTCAAACTGAAAAGTAGAGCATCAAATGAAAATACCACTCTGAACCCTGAGGCCACACTTTTTTCTCTTTCTGCACTGCAACAGCCTGAATGTTCAGTGTTAATGTGTGAACATGAACATGACCTACAAGAAATGGGCTCACTGCTCTGACAAGACAGGTTGTACGCACACACTGATCTAGCAGAGGTCAGGAGCTGCTATTTCAACAGAGGAAACAGAGGCATACAACACCATACTCGGCTATAAATCATAAGCTGCTTCATGCATTATGTAAAAATCTCAAGTGTTCCACAGATTGCCAGTATTTTTTGAATTCCTCACACAAACCTATTGCATCTGTTTTATTTTGGTGGGTTTCTGAATCACTCTCTTTCAGTGGCAATTAAAAAATGATTTTTCCCTGACTTCAATGGGAAGCAACAAGCACAATGCATTCCTAAGCATAAGCCACAGCTGGCATCTACCATACAGTAAAAATACAAAAATAAACCATACGTGCACTGCATGTGTCATTGTAGCCATTGCTGTACACATTCAACAGGTGCCCACAGTGAAACATAAAGTGAAAACTTTAATATTATAATAAATGGAAGTGAAAATCTCTATCTTAACAGTAGCTTAAGTATCAGATCCTCCTCCATCAGCTAAAAAGATTAATGTAAAACTGCTTTGTCATGAAGTATGAAAGTACTGTACTTAAATACAACTTTAAGGCAGATGCACTTTATTCTACTTTACACTTACTCCACTACATTTCAGAGTGAAATATTGTACTTTTGTACTCCACTACATTTATTTGACATTCTAAGTTACTGGTTACTTTACAAATTAAACATAATCTTTTTTTTCTACAATAATCACTTTAGTTTTTATACTTAAAGTACATTTTAATTATTTTATACTACGTAGTTTCACTTCACTAACCTTTTGATTACAGGACTTGCTCATAACAAAGTCGACATTGTGTCTGACATTTACGTAAGTAAAGGATCAGAATACTTCCTTTGTCAGTATTGCAATATGCAAAGTTATGTTTTTGGAGAGAAAGTTAGAGAGGCAAGGTTGAGATGGTTTAAACATGTGCAAAGGTGAATACATTGGTCAAAGGATGTTGAGTATGGAGCTGCCAGGCAGGAGGAAAAGAGGAAGACCTCAGAGGAGGTTCATGGATGTATTGAAGGAGGACATGCAGACGGTGGGTGTGACAGAGCAGGATGCTAGGGATAGGGAGATAGGGTGAGACTGAGGCAGATGATCCGCTGTGGCGACTCCTAAAGAGGAGAGAAAGGAGAGGAAGATGAAGAAAGTTATATTTTTACTCAGTTATATTTATACTCAGTTGTATTTGCTGATCTGCTTGTTTTTTTGTGTTTTTTTTTTGCTTTCCATTAGCATACCATGAAATATTTAATGGCACATTTAAAAAAAAACCTTGGGCTGTTATTGATTTAACTGAACGTTATTTGCTGTTGTTTGCAGCATTTTTCCAATCAAGCTCACGCAACCACAGCAGAGCTGAGTCAGACAAAACAGACGGAAAGAAAGCATTTTCTTCTGTCTCGGGCGTACTCCTGTTTAGGGACAATGCCTTTTCACAGAATGATAAATAAGCAACATATATGATTATGATTTATAGTGTGGACAACAAAAATGAAGATCTGAATAAAGCCTTGGTCATATGTGCTGGGACTGGGCCACAGTGTGCAGTAAGGAAGTCTATGACATCGTAAGCCACTGATAATGCCATCTGTCCTCCTTCTCTAAACAGGACTGACACTCTTTCATAATCATCCAGTGAAGCTGACATTTTGCCAGTAATTTTGAGCAGGAACACGGTCCCGGGGCAGGAGGTTTGTATGTGATACCTCAGATGAGACGTTTGGCATCAGCAGGCAGTTGAACGAGCATACCGACTTCATCTGTGTCTGCCTGTGCCAAGTATGGTCTCCAGGTGCACGCCTTCATCCTTTTCAGCTCTGATTTGTTGTGAGTTCTTGATTTGAACTAGACTTTTTCTGCATTCCCTTGACGTACCTCACGGTCTGACACAGTGCTCTGCTTGACAGGTGTATGCTACGTATTTCTTCTTTCCTCTCCACTGTGTGTGTGTGTGTGTCGCGCTGACACACAGTCAGTCTTGATTCTTCAGACAGATCTACGTTAAGACAGCAGCCTAAAGCACATTTCAGCGTGGTCGTCCCCTCAGTGGCGCCACTCTGTGCCACTGCATCAGAGACCTCCGGCTGTTTCTGAATTGCGGTAGTCTGTCTCACCTACTGAGACGCAACATGGACACAGTATCTTTGTTCACACATCTGCCTTGCAGAGCTGTTAGCTGAGAGGTGAAAGACTACCACTTATTTTGAAATTGAATACGCCACACATTTTGACATTTTAATTCTCCAGAGTCTCAGCAATGGAGACCTTTTTCTTGGTTTGAAGTGGGTGACTTGATTACACTAATAATGTTTTCCTTTTAGTTCCTCTCAGCACCTATGGGCTTAAAGAATAAATTAATATTTCTGCTACAAAAATAAATTCAAGTAGAAAAATCCTTCCTGAATCCTTTCTCACACAGGATGATTTTGAATGCATAAAGGACTCCTCTTTGATGCACAGGTCTGTTTGAACTCCTTCTCTTATAGCAGCTGATGCCAGCCATATGATGAAGGTGTTTCTGTCTGTTCTACCCATGAAGTCTGTGATTTTTCAAGAAACAGCTAGCATGAAGAATGAAAAATGACACCAGTATAAAATACCTTTAAGGAGAATAATATAGGAAGAGATGAAGCACTGCATACAGTCAGCGGTGGGCAGTTTATTCTACCACTGGGTATATGAAGGTTTGAGATTCAGATATGGCTTTGAGGGGGGAGAGAATCTGTAAGCAGCTGATGATCTCAGTGGACAAGAGAGGGAGAGTGGGATGCAATGATAGATTTATGATAGAGGCTGTGTGCTTAATGCCGCTGTAAGCAAGAACAAGGCTATCAGAGAGAATCTCAGAAGCTACAGGGTACCAGTGAGATGGGCCACACAATAGAGAGACAAAGCAGAGAACAGAAATAGAGATGGAATCAATACTTCCCATTTACTGTAGATAAAGCACGGAGAGAATCAAAAAGAGAGAATGCAGTAATCAAAGTCTGTAATTTTTATGGACAAAAGACTGATTCAAACAATATTATTTGATAAGAAGAGATAAAAGATGACGTCAGGAGTATGAGAACCACAGTGGATGTCTTGAAAGAGGCAGAGGAAACTGCTGTATAATAAACTGGGGTAGATTGTTCCATGAAGGGCAATTTAATGAACATGACATGAAAAGAGACTAAGGGAGTTGCTACAGACAAAATACGAACAGACTGGTTGGAGATGTTTGTGGATAACAGGTGGACTTGTTGTGCAACTTGGATTTTTGATGCTGTGGCTCACTTTGTTTTCTCTAGCTGGGATTGTTGCCCATCCACACTTGTCAAAACAACAAAACAAATGACTAGTGTAGCACCACTTTAAGAGGATTCAGTGTGAAATTAATTAAAATGCAAAGATGCCAAGGTCTCCAGTCGATTCACGAAGCAAACTGGCCTAATGTGGTTACCAGTGGATCCTGTGACAGCCTACCGAGCCCTCCAGTGAGACAAGGTGATGAGCAGAGAACAGATACAAAGAAAAGAGGTAAAGGGGAACCTTGGATGAGAGCTGAATACATTCCCTTCGAGCAAACAACATGTTTGGTGTCACTGCTAAAAGAACGCTGAGAAATTTTACCTGAGGTCTCTGAAATTTTCCTTAGCCAACCAAAAGTGAGCCCCGTTCCAGTACACGAACCGCCTCCAGATACTAATTAGCGCTGAGAGTAGTGAGAAAGCACAATGTATTCACAGAGGAGCGCAATCTGTAGCTTAAACAGATGGTTCCACTAGACAAATGAGATAAGAGGTCTATTACTTATTGCTATTAAAACACATTTGTAGGGATATTTTTCTGAACACTGTCTGTTTGACACGTTTTGTTTCTAGAGTGTAGAAATGTAAATGTATGATCAACAACAAAATACAGCTGTTGTGTTAATTACCAGAGCTGTACCTCATTATGAACTAAATTATTATGGCAGCCGGCCAGGCAGGCAGGCAAAAGAGTAGCTCCAGCTTACAAATCAGCCCTGGATCCCAGCTCGGGGGGGGGGGGGTTGCTTTGGTTAGAAATTGTTGCAGAGGACTGAACAGGAAACCAGCTCTGTTTTATGATTAAACTGTTGACTGGCTTCAGTTCTTCAGCACAGGTAGATTAATATTCACTGTTTTCACCTTATAAACACACAGGTCAGAATGTATATTCAGAGGGATATGATACATACTGACGAATTATACAGCTGAGCCCATCAAGTGCCTGTAGGCTTTGCCTGTTTTGGGTAAATTAAATCTATTCTACAAATGTACAAAACAAGTAACCATAGCAACAGAATTGCGGGAAGAGCTGTTACTTGTTCAGTGTCAGTCATTCATTTTTATGTTGGAACTTCCCAGAGCGAATTGGGCATGGGACCTGATGACTGATACGTTTATATTAGCATCCTCTGACAAAAGGACTGACAAGACGGTCTTACAAAAGACACCAGGGGTGGGAAGAGAAGGCAGACTGACACTCGTGGGGGAAGCTGATTGCCACTATGACTGCCATTTTGTGGGATACAACATACAGATAAAAATAGACAAGTGAAAACAGTTGCAGACAGTGATTACTTAAGTTATGCTAAACAGCACCCAGAATCCCTCTCGTATGCCATCTATCCCCAGCATGGTGACTGTTGGGAGAAGAAGAAAAGCAAAGGTATCAATTTACTCTAACATGGTACAAACTGTTTTCTGAATCGTGTCAGAAACAATTCCACCAGCGGCTCTCCAGCTGATTGATCTTTCAAACCTTTAGAATGAGGTCTTGACTGGCTCTTCAGTGATTGAATGGTCTGCCGCCTTGAGACACTAAGGTCATCTTCTAGGTCAATCAGTGTCCAACCAATCCAAGACCAATTATTTTTTTCTCATTTCCAACATCACTTAATGTTCTTTGGCAGATACATGCCATCTTACAAGATTTGACAATGTAATGGAATAAACATGTTTGGACAGAGCTATAAATGTTTAGAATATATCCTAAATTTATATCTATAAATAAAACACTGTTAGACCAGCTTTTGTTGAGTTGGGTCCTATGAATTTTATCAATATAAGCAGGATTTCCAAGTTCTTGTCTGTCTTTTTCCATATCTTAGGCTTCACAGAAATGATATTCACAGATGTTGAGTGTGTGTAAATACAAGTCATCACAGCCTTAGTGAGAGCAGATGTGCATGTCTGCCTTACATCGGACAGACTCAATGCAAGTTAGCCTTGAGCTAGAAACACTTAGCTGCTGGATCCACATAGATGTTCATAAAGCCTGATAAATCCAGTGAGGAGATGAGACATCTAGCTTCAAGCATCTGCTGTTTGGACATAAGCAAAAAGCAGAATATACATTTGCTCTAATATTTGAAAAGAATGAAAATATTATCAACACAACGGAAATCCCTCTGGCCTCCCACTGATATGAAAACAGATAAAACAAGGCATATTGCAAGCTATACAGGCTACAGGTCAGACACTAGCCTGTGCACAGCCTACTCATAAATACCTCCACATGCACACTGTGGACGCTGCATTTCACCACTACTTATGACACACAACATTTATCTACCAGCCTCCATTCTTTCTTGCACACTCCTACTGTACCTGACCAGTGTGTAGCACAAACACCCACAGATCGTACACATCACCTCACGGATGTGCTAAGGCGCATACACACTCACACACACAAACACAGAAACACACATACACAGTTGGAACCAGCTTGGTGGTGCTCTCAGAACTGAGCCTGTTGGAATCAAATTATCTCCCTCTCTCTCTCTTTCTCTCTCTCACTTTCTCTGTCTCTACCCTCTCATGGTTTGCCGCCCACAGAAGGAGAAGGGCAGGCAGAGTCAGTCCCAATGCACTAAAGATTGGACTGCCTCAGAGCGTGTCCTGGGGACTAAAGTACAAATCAGCCCATTCTCCAATCAGCTGGAGTCTGACCCTTCTCCCAGGGGCCTGCGGGGTAGGCAGTCTGTAGTACTGAAAAAATTAAAGACAGGAAATAAATAATAACAAGAGCAAAAATACAGAACTCCAGCAGTCCTCTTGAGACCCACCATCACATCTCACAGGGATGTGTTATTAGTCCAGTAATCACCTCTTAAAGTGGGCTCACATTTGGGCTTCATCAGAGGGTGAGGGGATAATAAGGCAGTGTGGAGGAGTTCAACATGTAAACTAACTCTGTCACTTGCAAGAACATCTGGGGATTTCAGGTCACATAACACAGTGGAGGAGGGAGCATTTACAGCCTTAACTTTCTCCCTCTGATGGACTCACAGAAACAGTTATGAACTTGTAACCACCAACCTAACATATCCCATGTTAAATAGGCTGTAGATTTGTGGATGCTCTCTAAATTGTGGCCTATTAGAACATCCGGGTACTACATTCAGTATCCTATTGAGAAGTTACATTGCGCACCTGTTGTGTAAGGGCAAACTTCAAAATAATATAATTCCATGACTCACTTAATGAAATTGCCTTTGATCTGATCTGCTGGATTAACATGCATCCCATAATTTGATTTAAGTGCTGGCTTGTTAGCTGGTGTGGCTGAAGTGTCATGTCATTCTGCTGTTAGTCTCCAGTGTCAGTCTCTGTCCTCTTCCTAATGAAGTGATACGTTTTACTGTCATATCTGATCAGAGAGCAGCCTTGGTGTGCCAATTAAATCCTGTCTGAGACCATCTGTGTGACACAAGTGCAGGTAACACTTAATAACTGTGTCACACCTCATTTAAAGCATAGGGAGACCATCTTTTCAACTCAGCATCCACCGCATTCACCACACCTAGAGGGTCAAAGGTCAGGATCTTCTACCCTTGGAGTTACACTACCTTGCTAATGGAAACTTTAGCAGGGTGTGTCCTTGTAAACCTGAGGGGTTTACCTTTTGCCCTCATTGGGCCCCACCACCCTCTGCAAACAAGCTGATAACGGCCACGAATAGAGTTGCGCATGGTGCCAATATCTCAGTCCTGCACGCACGAACGCACCCCCTAGACCTTTGGTGCGGATAAGCTGACTGTGCCTCGTGATTCTTATCGACTACATGTAGCATGTGGACACTCTTAGATATGTTACCGGTATTTACAGATGCTGCTTCTGTGTTTCGAGTGGGTGGACTGGTTTGCGCTTTATACCCATCTGACACAGTCTATCCAAAGACGCATAAAGCATCAGCACCAAAAAACCCACGCCTCCCGCCTCCCGATAGAAAATGCTTCATATCAGTTAACCCTTCAGGCACACTGCGTTATTACGCACTCATTAAAATGCACCCCCTCCTCCCCTCCCGTTTACGCATATGCCTTGTGGGCTGTCATGGGCTATTATTGGGATGTTTGGAATGCACTCTCGCCTACCGTTTATTCCCGACACAATTTCCGATGGATGTGTTTGTGGTCCCATGGAAGGAGGATGGCCAGGACATCCGAGACTTTTTCAGTCCTGGTCGGTCGCTCGTGTCCACGGCGTCTGAGCGCTCCATGTGCCGGTGATGGTGCCGGTCGGTATCGGAGTACCCCCGGTGTTTGATTTTGATCGGGGTGCGGGGTTGTCTCCAAAGATGCTGCGGCGGCTTCAGAGTCGCTTGTCCTTCCCGGGGAACCGGGAGAGACAGGGACAGGCTCTTCTTCGAGCATGGTGGTGGTTCCATCATAGTGCAAAAAAGATACAATAAAGATCCCTTTTTAACTTATTGATTCAATAATATGGCTGTATTCGTCTATTTTAAGCACAAAACAAAACGTTTCATGTCCCTCTTTGCCACTTGATCTCTTAGCGAACAAATCAAAGTGACCAAGTACAACACAGCCCAGATTTAAATCTTGTTTTCTGAAAACCATCAAAAACTGTCACAGTGGTAATCTGACAAGTCATCCAAAATCAGTAATCTCATTGTTTTGCTCGTGATCAGTTTTAATTTAGCCAAGAATCTCCTCTCTGCCGTGATCCTCCCCAGTCCTGGCTTTTGGTGATGAGACGCCGTTCCTGCTGCTTGTCCTGAAGTTTGACGCCTCGTCGCCCATGGTACACAACCGGATGACTGTATTTATTTTAGAGAATTTATTGCTTTTTATCAACCACTTATTGCAGAGACACACAGATCCCCGGCGCTGGCTTTTTTTCTGTGCTTGTGGTGTGGTATTATTGCTGCCGTATGTCTTTCAGCTGAGCTGAAATTTCCAAGCAATTTCCATAAAAGTACTGAATCTATAACAGTTCATGTAGAGTTACGGCATCTCTGTGCGCACATACACATCAGAAGTCTCCAGTAATTCCTCCATGGATATGTTTGATCCAATAATGTCAATAAGATGTAAAACTGGGCTCAATAACCACCCCTCTTCTAAAAATCAGGATGGTCTGAAGAATGGTCCAAAAAAAAACATGCAGTCCTTTGTTCTTTGCTGTCCAGACTCTCTTCTTCAGTTTTGGTTTTGTCAGAATGCATCATAAAACGACACGAATTGATAATTGCGGATGTTCAGTCATTCTGTCCAGTGCGGGCCATTATCTTTCCATCCTCATATTTGCTGGAGTTCGACGGCAAACATTGGCTTCACCACAACGCTTCATCTCTCGCTCGCTCTCTCTAGCTCTGTCTCTTTCTCTCATGCTCTCTCTCTCTCTCTCTTGCTCTCTTTCTCTCTCTCTCTCTCTCTCTAGCTCTCTATCTCAGCAAGTCCAGTCTACCTTTGTGATGGTTGGGTGGTTGTTCTCGTCAGTGATTTGTCAGCACTGGAGGCTTTTATGTGCTCATCCATCGTGTTTTGCCCCATGCGTGCATTTACTTTTTCTTGACAGAAAACAAACACAACAAATTGCTCAAATGATGTCAGTTTGAGGCAAGAAGCTTATAACATCAGGAAATACATTTAAATTGCCAGTGCCTATCATTTTACCTATTTGTAGCTGAAAATTGTCACTTTAACTTACCTTGGCCAAGCTTGAGGAGTACATGTTCATAAGTGAGATCCCTGGAGTGACAACCTTTCAGTTCCTAGTTTTAGATGAGGAACAAAAGTAAAAGCAACCCTGTTGCTCTGCAAGCTGCATAGGGGATTTTCAGTGCTGGGTAAAAGGTCAGAGCCACCACAGCTAATGGTAATGTGAAACACGTCGGATGACAGCATGTGACTAACATTCATGACAGTGTGCTGACCTGTCAGTGTGGGATCAATGTTCAGTGTTCTGCAGTGCATTTTAAAGGACGTAAAATTGAATTTCACTTTTGATCAGCTGGTACTGGCTAGTTTTGCTGGCACTAGTTGGGTTAAGAAGGAATAATAGGAGCATGCTATTATTATTTGCACATTTTTTATATTTATAGTACATTACAGTACATTAAATGACGTCCATGTCAACACCTTCAGAGAAGCCTTGAAATGTACTCACCAGCAACATGACTTTGGCAAAATAACAGAAGACATGATCTTCACTCATTCTGTGATGAATGGTGTCTTTAAATAAGTATTTCAATAACTGGAGATTTATATGTAGGAAACTGGAAATAAACATGGACAAACATGACCTCTTGTTTGCTATTAAATTTGACTCATGTTTTGCCCTTTCTCAAAATGCAGTCCATGTTTTTTTCTCTATTTTTGACTGTTAGTTTGGCTCTATTTAGCTTCCATTCAAATCCAAGTCAGAATTTCCTCCCTGTTGTTGGTGTTAAATCAACCTTGTTTTTGCTTAGAGATGTCAAACACCTGAGTCAAACTGTAATCAAAATGCAGCTGCAGTCTACAGTGTTTAGTTTAGTGACATTAAGGTGCATATTTGGTGTGTGCACTGCATTGGGGAGGTTTAGCTGAGTTTGACTTGCCTCACACGTGTTTCTTTCCTTGTATTAGTGTAATTGAGCAAAAACCAACAAGACCATGACCTCAAAGTTAAGACACAGGTGTTGAGCACTTAGAAGATAAGATTACTTGACGTGTTTCAGGTACTAAAAAAAAAATCTCCCAGACATTTCCTATCTGCAACACAATCCAATTGGAAGCACCTTCAGGTTCCCTTAGAAGAGATGGAGGAGGCTACAGGGAAATAGAACAATTTTCTGCATTGCATGCTTCTACTAGTGACCCTGACACTGATAAGGAACGATAAAAATATACAAACATTTGTCTGGATTAAGTGTAAACTTCTGAAAGTTGCTGCTGCCCTTCTTCCCCTGCCAGCACAATTTGAATATTCTCAGGAGGGATATGCTGAAAGGGCGGCACGGTGGTGCACTGGTTAGTACTGTTGCCTCACTGCAAGAAGGACCCAGGTTTGAATCCAGAGGTTGACCAGGTTCCTTTCTGTGTGGAGTTTGCATGTTCTCCCTATGTCTGCATGGGTTTTCTCTGGGTATTCTGGCTTCCTCCCACCATCCACAGACCTGTATGTTACGTTAACTGGTGACTCTAAATTGTACGTAGGTGTCAATGGTTGTTTGTCTCTGTGTGTCAGCCCTGCAATGGACTGGCGACCTGTCCATAGTTTTCCCCACCTCTTGCCCAGTGACAGCTGGGATAGGCTCCAGCACTCCTGTGACCCTTAAGAGGACAAGCAGTTAAGATGATGGATAGATGGATGGAAAATTCTGAAAATAATGAAGAAAATAATGAACTGTTGAATGAAACATTTTGGCCGACCTTGCCAAATTATGCTCTGATGTTCAGAAACAATTAATGGTCACACACATTTCAGTACAGGCATTTGTGCATGAAAAAGCAACACCAAACCAGGAAGGTAAACAGAACAGACTGCAGACTGTAATATCTTTGATAAAGCTGGCTGTGGAGATTATAAGTAGAGGCTTGGTGGAGGTCCCACCCCCTGGCTCCATCCAATGCTGACTGGTTGAATTACAGCACAGCCAGCTTTAACCTCAGGCCTCACACCTCAGGCAAGTCAAGTTTATTATTTGGAGGCCACCAGAGACAAACAGCTGCCATCTGCAGTGTGCAGGCACACTATATTGTAACAGGTGAAAACCTGTATTCGGGAAGTGATGGTGCCACTACAAATTAACAGAAAGTCCACTTTTTCCTTTTGTCCCTGAAAGCATTCCCTCATTTCTCTCTAGTGGGGGTGTTTCCACTATGATTGAAACAGAAGGGAAGGACGTGACCAGAAAGAAATGCAGGGCACAGCAGAGATTTTTCAGTGAACACTAATGTTACACTTCCTTCCTTAAATGTCAGAACATTCCTTATATTCCCGACAAACTGTAGCATATTCATATTGCAAATGCTCACATATCTTGTGTTTTTTGGAGAAACAAGTGCAAAACCATAAAGAGACTCTATGAACCACTAAACCATCCATTTCTGTTTTCTGTAATGGCCATTGCAGCCTCACAGGGCAGTGAGCACAGTTATAGAGTTATAGACTTTGTCTGGTTTCTATCTTCAACACACTATAATTACTGGCTTTAGAAATACACTGACAATCTAAAAGGTTGTTTCCCTCTTGTCCACATGTTTTATTGTGCCTCAGCCTCAATTAAATTATTACTTTATTCTGTGCTCATGTCTAGCTGTCTGTATTTCAGAGCAAGTAGTAAATAGAACAGAAAGAATAAAAATTCTGCTGTTGCATTTTCTTTAGATGCATCTGATACGATGAAATATTGCTTTGAGCTACGATTTTAAACTCAGAATCAATATAATAAAATTAAATACAAAGAGCAACAACAGGGTACATGTGATATTAGAAATTAAACACAATAATATTCATTTGCTTGTTGAATATCATGAAAACTGGATTTTTTCAGACCTGACACTGGATCATATGTTAATTACCACAAAGACCATCGGCTTTAGCTTAGTGTTTGGAATGATCGACAACTCTTGTCTCAAGGGCTTAAAAGTATTCAAACACAGATTTTAATGTTTTATCATGAAATGCTTTCCACAAAGCTTTAATCAATTTAAACTAATAAAAAAATCTGTGGTATCCTTCAGAGAAAAGCAACAGCATTATGAACTGGAGCTGAAAAGCTTGGTGAACATACACACAGAAGCACCGCAGTAGCTCCGGCTCAACAGAAAAGCATTAATCATGTTGTCTGTCTCTAAAAGCCAGCCCTAATTTTAGATGCGTTTCCTTAGCTGAAAAAAAATGGGTTTTTAGCCTGTTGCATTTTTAGAAATGGGCTAAACATGGCGAGGTGAAAATGTCAAATCATTGAGAGTCTCATAGCTACATTATGGAAATTTATTTTGAGAGTCAGAGAGTCTGCGTGTTGATGTGCACGACTGATGCAAAGGCCGAGCACAAGCTTTGACAGGTCGGCAGTCTTGTTAAATATCAGCAAAATAGATTTTTTCTGGCCTGAGACTATAAGCATCATAGGTTACAGTACCACAAAGCCCACCTGGTTTGACCTAGTCCTGGAAATGACCAACAGCTCTTGTCTCAAGAGCTTAAAAGTACTCAAACACACTTGTTTGATCACAAGATGATTTCCACAAAGTGATTTAAACTCAAAATGTGTGCCATCCTTCTAAAGCTGAGAAGTTTGACAAAGGAGCACTGCAGTAGTTTGCTGAAGTAAAACTGCAGAATTCCTGCACATAGAATTCAAGCTCAACAGAAAAGCAGCCAGACAAACCTAAGTTTAGTTGTTTACATCTGTTTTCTCAGCTCAGTAAAAAAAATAAAATCACCCCTGACTTGTTGCATTTCACACAGCATAGTGCACATATGTCTTTATGCGAGCTTATAGTTTGTGTAATTCCATTTTAATATTGGGTCTAGTGTCGTTATTTACTTACTTTACTTCCTGACTGTAACTCAGAATAAACCTGCTATTGAATTTTAACTCTAACTGAATTATTATCTTCTCTGATTGCAGCTTTCTAAACTACTGCACATTCAATACCGTTTCCTTGAGAGAATATTGTCAGTTGGAGCAAAAGTCCTTAGAAAATGAATAGGAAAAAAAAGAAAAAAAAACTGAATATGTTGAAATAACTGTGGGTTCCTATTTGAAGCTGATAGAGCAATGAAAGAACTGTTAACGAGATTGTTTAGGGTTCAGAAAGATGAGCAACTCCAGGCTGTTTATCAGAATCACAGATTAGAGTATTGTTTCTCTGGGAAACGCCAGGGCCTTTAAAATAGAAATCTGCATTTTCAGTCGAGCTGAATTGCTCTGTAAGGATTTCATCTCTGAGGAGCACTTTCAACACAATTAAACATCTGATTCAGTAGCTTCATCACAATGTGAATGAGCGCACAACAACTAGCACTGTAGTCTTTTTCTTAATTCTTCCATGCACAACAAAAAAAACTTGCTTGCTTTCATTTCATATTAAAAACCTTGACCTAGTATGAAATAAAAAATTTCCCACACACAGCATTGTATTCAACTTTAATAAATACCCAGGCTTTTGGACACACTACTTTCATTTGCAGAAAATCTTGGCCATAAAAAGGAGTTCATGGTGACAAGAGTAATTTTGAACATTTTTATCCCACTTATTGTGCAGGAAATTTCTGATTTCAGGAACATTAGCAGCATATACCTATACTAATACATGAATATGTGACATTAAAGGGGAAAGATTATGTTAACGATTTCTTTTTCTGTTCCTTGATCACCTAGAAAGGAAACTGGGCCAAATCATCTTCTATTTTTTTCATATTCACCAAATTATGAAATGATGAAGCAGATGACAAACTAACCATGGGCCAGAGTCCTAACTGGACTGTTCCATTGTCCTGTGGAAAAAAAACGTCCCTCTTGCTTGAGTCAGCTGCACAGTTCATTTAGTAAGCATCTGATTTATTATGGCCAACCTTGCCAAATGGCTCTCCACGTTATACATTCATATTGTGAGGAATAATTGAAATGCCAAGCAGTCTTACTTACTCAGTACAATTCATGTGGATCTGAAGTTGTGAATAATTTCTCCATTACAGCTAACAACCAGTCACAGCAGAAAGATCATCAGCAGCCTGTCTGGCCTCTTGCCCACACGGAGTCTACACGTTGGGCATCAGGGAATGCTAGGAAATGGATCCACTTTCTGCCAGTGCAGGGCCATGAAATATTAATCAACACCTCTTTCCTGACATTGAGCAATAGTCTGGCAGCATGTGCGTGTGTATGTGTGTGTCCAAGTTTGTGTTTGCATGTACAGTATGTAGGACCATGACAATGCGTGAACGTGCTAGAATGTGGGCGTTTCTGTGAGAGAGCGAGAAAGGACGAGAGCTTGAAATACAGGCTTCGCTTAGACGTGGCTGAACTGCAGTAATATATAACAGTGTTTTGGGCTATCAGGTCATTTATATTAAGTGTTAAAAGGATTCCTGAAATAACTTCAGCTTGTCTTTTTCTTTTGCTGTGGAGGTGCAGTAGTGGGGGCGGGCTGTCCTCCTGCCCAAGCTGGATGCATAAAGACTCACAGACTTATGTTGAATCAGAGCTGGAGTAAAAAATGCTGAATTTCTCCATGCACTGAACAACATGAAAAAGCACAATCATTCAGTGGTGACTGTGGGATGTGCGCACACACAGCAGAGCAAGCCACCACTTTTCACCACATTTTCACTAAAGTATTTTCATGTTTCTCTCTCTCAGATCTTGCTGAACCGTGGATCCAGCTGAAGGCATAGGAGGAGCTAGATGGGAAAGGATATAATCTTGCATCACGGATGCGAAGCAGTATTTCACTTTAGGGACAAACTGCAGACCAGTGAGACCTCAAATGACACGATAACTAGATTTTAGAGCTTCTAAAAACTTCTGCTAATGACATTGTGGAGCTATAATGGCAGCTGCAGATGGGAATCAATTGTCCAAATGACCACAAGGTTCTTTTTTTTTGCTTCATATGGACTGGTGTGAAATATATTGATGGTAAAACATAGAACACTGTGGAACTTTACAGGCTACCAGGCAATGGACTAAAGGAAAAGGATTAGCCAATAATTTTTTTTTAACCCTAACACAATTATGCAGATATTCAGATATCTATTTGAAAGCATTTTGTTTGTTTGGTTTTTGTTTTACAGCTCACCACATCAAGCTTTTACTGCAACAGAAAACATTGATACTTTAATACTAATTATAATTAGAGTCAGCGGGTGTCAACTGTCTCAAAAGACCTGTCAATCACCTTGGGAGAAATAGGTGGTTCCAGTCCTTTTTATTGAATTTGGATGGCTTTGGTTAATTTTTGAGGCTGTGCTTTTAAAAACATGCATTTTTACATTTGCATGTTAGGTGCTTTAAGAAATGCATGGATCAAAAACAGAGAGAAAACGGAGAACACAGTCATCAGAGATGAAATGTTCCATCTCGTGATTAAATAGTGATCGTGTAAGAGACCAGTGGCAGCAAAGGAAATGAGAGCTGTGTTTCAAGGTAAAAGTGTAGACTATTAATGTTAAGGACAACATGGGGCAGTGGATGTGATTCAGTAAGCCGGAGGAGGACAAGGCACCTCTTAATGACATTAGGTTTTTTTGTATGGTGAAAAGATTTTGACTCTCTATAGTACATATATTATCCTGGCTTTAAATGTGAAACCTTCATCTCACTGTCACAGCATGTGACTATAGTTATTGGGGACAAGTAACAAATATTTAGGACTGAATAAAAGAATCTTTAGATTTAAAAAAATGATTGACTATCTAATGCTGACAGGAAACTGAAAGAAAACATTTTGTTTTGTTATTTCTCTGCTGTTTCAGTGTATTAGAACAATAACCCTGTATTGGGAAACATTGCTTTTATTTCCCAAAACCAGAAAGGGTTATCTTATTTTGTGGTGCCACAGTGATATACAGTTACACAGAGGATCGGCTGAAAAGGATGAAAATGAAGGGTGTAACAAAACCCAAGCTTATTTTAGGGGGATAAGGCTATGTGTTCTGGACTGGAATTTAAATCTGTACTATAATATAATCTTGTTTGGGTGTATAAGCAGGAGCACTATTCAAGCAAAAGGCAGACTAGTAGCTTTCTCCTGGGTTACCGAGATGTTTTACTGTTTTATAGACTGTTTGTCACAGGGGGAGTGGGCTGTTTTCTATGACTAATCCTGCTATAAACAGCTCTTGTGACATACCCTATTTGGGTACACTATGTTGATCGTATACAGCAATAAAGGTATAATAAATCATTGGACATGTGACTTTAAAGTGTGTTTTACATGTATATTTTAGTGAATCCATATATTTAAATACACCAATTTACATTCAGCTCACATGAGCACTAAAGTGACATAAAGTAGTTCTATTTTTGGTTGTACAGCACACACAAAGACAGTAGAAATGTATCTTTTCCTTAATTTATGTGTTTGTTATTTGTAATAAATGATGCCGCAGTGATCTACCTTCGGAGCTCTTCCTCCTTACTCTCTATATTTGGGAAAATCGCAGGTTTCAGCAGCATTCACCAGCAACTGTGCAGGGTGACTGTGTGGGTGGAAATATGAAAGGCAGAAATCTAAATGTGTCTGACACAGCGTCCACTGAGCCTTGGTGGATCCCTCTGAGAACTCTGGGTAGACTGGCTGCAGGTATGAGAACATAATTCAGGGGTGTCTGAAGTATTACAGACAAATATTACAGAAATAAACCCAGCAGCTGGGAAAAACGCATTAATATAATGTCAGCAGGTCTAAAAAACAACCCCGTCATTTCTTCACAATGTTCTCATTTCCATTGCCCTTTACAGATTGCTGATAAAAAACAGCAGAATTTCTCCCACACTTATTTCTTAAGTGGCATGCAATAACAGCCCAAACATGAAGCTAAATTTTTACTCTGAAAAATGTCATAAACAAGTTATTCTGAGTTTTATGACCAATGTTCTGCTTGCATGTTTTTTGTCTGTCAGGGTAAAGCTCCATCAGCAGCTCTGTTCCTCGAGGCTCAGTGGAACCACAAGAATAACAGCTAATCAAAACCTTTCATCCTGACAGCTGCTGAAAGCAAGAGGAGCTCTCTTCACTGCCTCTTGCCCCTCAGCACATTAGTTTTAAGGGTGAGGAACAGTAATGCAAAGAGCTCAGCACAGCCACACAGTCAATCATCTGGACAGATGACTTTAAGCTCAATTTCTACCAGATAAGTGTGCGATTGACCTGGCATTGCCTCCAGGGTCTGCTGAAAAGAGAGCCTGAAATTACTGGGCTTATAAGAACACATCTGACATTTGAGGGTATTCTTTGGTTTGTTTAATTAGACCTGGGCTTCATACACAGTCTTTTCAGAGTAAAATGCATTTCACTCACTTCAAAGTTTTGCAATACCCTGCTGCTTTCAACACTATAGATCATAACATTTTATTACATAGACTGGAACATGTCATTGGGATTAAAGGAACAGCACTAAGCTG
>JAUMHL010000029.1:11165714-11209907 GCA_032362345.1 Sandelia bainsii
CAAGTCCAGTTGCCATTGAAAACCGTTTTTTGAGATAACCATGACCTGGATGACTGAGAATCTTCACAGATATGTAGGATGTTGTTAAAGTTTAACACAAACAATTAATGCAATTAGTCATTGGGCAAAAATGAACTAAACTTGCAGAACATGCAGCTTGGTCTCATAATAATATAATTTCATTCCCTGAGAGCAGCCGTTCAAAACTTGGTGTCCAGTTGGAAACTACACTGTCTGTTATTTAAAATATTTTACACACTCACCTACAGCAGCTGATTTTATACCACAAGACTCCCTGGTGATACATTCTACAACACTCATATTACTATAATGTACTGTAATGACCACTTAGCTGTTTAGCCATTAAAGTGAGTTGTAGTGAATTATACTGAGTGGCAGACAGAAAAACAAAGTAGCGTTTGAACTCACAAGATAACTGAGGGCACTGGCAAGTTGTTTTGCAACAATCAATTTCCACTGAGGGGTCACTGATGCCTTTTCTTTGCGAAGGAAAACATCCAAAGGCCCAAACTCCACAAATTCTTCCACCATGATGTCTGCAAAGGTAGGGACAAATCTGAGAGGACAAGTCTCTGATAGAGCCGCAAACTAAATATAAGCAAGTAGCACTCTCTTCAAAACAGAACAGGCTGGCTGTGGTTTTGCATTTGCTTCACGGTTCACTCAGTACTATAATCATAAATTTGACTATAAAAACCGATCATATGCGTGATTGGGAAGCAGCAAATAAGGAAGTCACACAAGTAAAAGAAGAAGTGAGTGTGTGATGGTGAAAAAAGTTATAAAGCTCTTACTTTCAGATCCTTTCACAGACACACCATGTACAAACACCAGGTGGCTGTGGGATACCTGGCTCATGAGACTTGCAGTTTCAAAAAAGGCCTAAGGAAGACAGAGGAAGGAACAATGAAAAAGTAAACATCAAATACGGTCGCCTCACAAAGTATTTACACCCCTTCACCTTTTTTACACTCTGAATTTTTCTTTGGAAATGGAAGAAACTGCAGGTTTTGCTCAACACTGTTCACGTCACAGTGAGTAACCGGACAAGCAGGGCTTTGGTTCCTTTCAATTTCAATGACAGAGAGCAGCAGGAAAAAGATTCTCTGGTCTGATTAAACAAAATTGAACTCTGGGCAGGACTCAAGGCATTATGTCTGGCGAACACCAGACACTGCTCAAAGTATTGAATTAAGGGTCCAAATTACATTTTCAGTTTTTGATTTTTAATAATTTTGCAGAACATTAAGGGGTCTAAATACTGATGAGTTGATGAGATGAGATACAGTATGAGATACAGTATGTGACGATACATGTTAATATTAGTTTGGATTCATTATAATCCCGTTATTCTTTTGAGTGAGTTTTTCACAATTCCTTCAAACATCACAAGGCTTACTAGTGCAATATCTTTATGGCTCTGGTCTAGAATCTTCAGAATGACTCGGATCCCTTTTCGGTCAGCGAAGTTGTTGTTGAACTCATCATCATCATTCTCTCCTCCCCGCACCAGCAAACGTCCTGAGTAGATGTTGGTTCTGGTCCCACGGCCCAAATGCTGTTGCTGCTCATAAACACAACACCCAGTCAGTCATAGAGCTGCAAACACAAAGCTTGTCAGGGGAAACACGTGTTCATATGGAGCTGGCAAGTGGGTCTCCTCACCTGTATGATCTCTTTGTCCTTAATCTGGTGGAAGCGTAGCTGGGTCACGTTCAGGGACAAGGAGTCAGTGTTAACACGATGATCGATACCTTGCCTCATCACCAGAAGGTTGGACAGCTCTACACCGCACACAATACACATAAACAAACCTTTGTAAAACCATAACTACTCCATAAGCAAACTGCTATGTCAAAGAGTGGTGTCAAACTAAACCAAACACTACAGGATTTTGTCTAGAATTGAGATGTCCGATAAACACACACCTGCTTGTCTTGGCAAACAGCACTTTTTGACAGTAAAGCTGTCTGATCCAGACTTCAGTACAAAAGTCTTGAGGCTGTCTGTGAGCTCCCTCACACTGGAGAATTCTCGGTCCCAACCCTCTAGACAGAACGTCGAACCCTTGTGCAGAATCCGAAATTGCTTGTGGCTTGGTGTTGATTCATTCTGTTTGCCACAAGTACACATAAATACAGGTATACAGTACATGCAGTAGCTGAACATTTTAGCATCAATGCACTGCAATTATTCCCAGAGCACAGTGTGGGTGTTGACTTACCTCACTTTTGTTTAGTACCGCTAGGATGACGCGGTGATAGTCAAGAGCACTCCAACGTACAAGGAAAGCTCCATCCTCTGCTGCCTCCTTTTTCAGCTTCAGTAGCACAAAATCATCACTGGAAACACACCAGATTTCCAATATTACACATTCTTTATAACCTTTTGTTTTTGTCTGCACATGCACATGTGAGAGGAAAAACTCACTGCATAGGTCCATGCAGTCCATTTGCTTCACTCAGCACTACCCTTGGGGGAGCCACTTCATGACAAAGATAGTGGTGGGCGTCTGCAGTCAGCCGGTAGTATCCATCTAGGAGGGAGACAAAGGAGCGGGCCTCTTGGCTGGAGATCATCTCAACCTCCTACACACAAAAACAGAAACACTATCTTACAATCAGAACTTCCACCTACAGACGCATACAACTTAAAAACATAATAAAATGCCAGAAGCATAGCAAAACCTGGAGCTCTTATCGTCACACACAGAGAGAACTGGAGAGTATAAGAGAATCTAGGCACACTATTGAGTATATTCAGACACACATCTGATCAGTACAATGACTAATCTACATTATATCAATTGCACTAATGCATCACAACCACTTTTACCAATTAAATTAATGTATTGCTGCTTTTACGTAAAAGGGTAAACTCTCACCATGCAGTGATTGTCCTGAGTGCTAATGCACACATTTGCTCCCCTGATGGCTATGTGAGTTATTTCAGGGAAATCACAGAAGGAGGTCCATTTATTGGGAGAGTCTGCATGTGGTTGGCTGGACTGCTGTTTTGTTTTCCGCATGTAATTCATATAGTCATTCCTGAAATAAGAGTTTGCCTGTGCCTGGATAAAGAGGCTGAATTAATAAAAAAAGACCACACCAGCAGAATCAACTCATCACAAACTTGAAATTTCAGATTGACAAACCTTCTGACAGGACACCTTCCTCCACTGAATCCCCTTGGTGCCAGACACTATTATTTCATGTGTGGCAGGAGTTCTGAAATTGTCTTTTGAATCACCCTGTGCATGGGTGGTGTTGGAGTAAGAGTTACTTCCATCCCCATCCTCCCTCAGTTCCAGGTGGACTACTGGGAAGGTCTCTGTACCAAAACGTGGTACCAAGTGTTCAAGAGTGGAGATGTACTTATACATTATCTCCTGGGTGCCCAGCCGCCCCTTATCCACAGTGTGCTGCTGGAAAGTCCGTACAAACTCTCCAAACACTCGCCGGATCCTAATTTTAGTCAAGAAGTTGTCTTTGGCAATGTGTTTGGCAAAAGACCTTGGAATGCAATGCTGGAAGCTGAAAAAAATGATGTAAATGTTACCTGGATCCAGTTATTAAAGTAGACTAAAAGATGTTATAGCAGTCCAGAGGATTGTCATAGCAGCAGAAAATACACATGACAAATACATGCATAGCGTATAATGAGGGCATATTCAAAATGAAATAGTCCATTAAACATCTTTGACAAATTTACAGATTCAAGTGCAATTACTCTGTAGTGTGCAGCTACAACTGTAGCTTACAATTCTACCATATTTACTCACTCTAAGTAACTACCTGATTTTTTCGGCAACATCTTGCAAGCTACAGCCTGTTTGTATTGCCTGGTGTGAGAGGTGAAGTACAGCCATCCCCAGGCTCTCATTTTTGAAGCGACTTAGCTCGATATCTGACTGAACCTCTTCCATCGGTACTACTTCGTTCACAAACTGATATTTAACCTTTTTGGAGACACAGGAGGCAAATAGATTAGGTCTTGCAATGTTCTGAGAATCACAGAAACAGTACCTTAACATAATGAATACATGGTAAACCATAAAACTTGTATTCCATACAGACCTGAGAAAATAAATACTCCAAGGACATGATGTCGAGCAGAGGGGAACCACTCAAATTTGTCCCAGATCGGAGAACGTATCGGGATACAGTGGGCTCTTTCTCATTTAGTCCATGCCAATTCTGAAAGTAAAACCTAAGTAAAAGAGAAAAAACATAGCAAAAGTGAACATGGCAAGTCTTTCCTCAAAATACAGTGTTACACAATCACTCACTAACCTCATACAATAGTGTAGCACAAGGCTCGAGTTCTCCTCTGGACTAAAAATGTGGTTTGGATTGTACCAGCAGCACGACAGTGGATTGTACAGCGCAAACAACACATGGCACAGAGGCGTTATCCCTGTGGAATAAACACTGAGGTTAAACAAATTTGCTACCAGTGGAGTAAAACACCACATGAAAAGAAACATACACGTCCTTCGATTTCGGTCTGTGTGAGTGCATTTGGTGAAGGTTGTCACTCTCACCTACAGCCTCTGCAGCTGAGATACACAGTTCCTCTGCTGTGACCTCTCCACTTGCATGGGACAAATATCTTTCCCCTTCCTTGGTCCAGAAGAGGTAAACATGGATGCCCTGACCCAGAGGAGGGTCACTCAGGCCTGGAAGTACCCCTTTCCTTGAACGCTTGGGCCACCCCATTTTTGACATAGTGAGGACAACCAAATCACTGACACACACACTGAGAAAACAGACACACACCAATGTCAATCACAATTTGTGACTATGACTGTAATCAGCTGTTGTATTGGTTAGAGTCACGTACACATTACGTGAAGACTAACGTAGGAACAAATTTAAGGTTACACCTTGCACATTTCCGAAATAATATACTAGATATTACTAAATTACTAAATTCAGGCTAACAAACGAAAAAAATGTACAAACAACCTTTTATTATACGACGTCAGGAATTCGCATCTATTAGTCAAAATGCCTTCCGGGATTACACCTTGTCTAACTTGTTTACAATACATAACAGCTATTAAACAGCGTCATACAGCACGACAACACGTCTATATGTTTATAACAACTTATATACACATACCGACTGCGTCACCGAGTCGCTCACAAACTTGTGTCCTCGTTTATTTGACCATATATCCGATTTCACGACAAGGAAATAAAAAGCCTTGCTAACTAGCGTTGAGTATTATTTTTGGTTAGGTCCGTAAACTTAGCGTATGACAAATGCGTATCTTACCATTCAGCAGTGAGCTTTGTGAGGGTGTTACACCAAAAAGTTATCACGGTTAGATGAACTGACAAACGATCTGTTCTTGTGAACGTATTTCCCCCATCGCCTCCTCTCGCGGATTCTCACGAACCGTGTGAGAGCGAGCGACGCAGACAGGAGTCACTGCGCTGTGACCGAAACCAACATGGCCACTCCCTCCTCCGCAGGAGACGAGTGCGCCATGGCGCACACGCACTTACACATGGCACGGCCTGACTTTTCAAAATATACGTCAGATAATAAAAGAGTCGGAAGTGAAATGATGATGATACTTTAGAATTTTAAGACGTTACTGTTAAGTCCGGTTCAGTTTGCATGGTGATGTTTTCAGTGTCAATTTGAGACAAATTAGGTATACTACAAACCTAACAGTGAAAAAACTTTTCACTCATGTATTGTTTTATGCAGGCTGGATTATCATAAGGGCTAGTTGGACAAACAACGGCAAGGTCTAAATAATCCGGCCAGTCACTAATTTGAAAGAAATTTCTCATAATTTTCCCCCTGTCACCATTATTAAAATTTCATGATTTTTAGCCACTTTTCCTATTACTGATGCCTCAACTTTAACTGTAAGGGACAAACAAGCACTGTATTCACTACTTGTATGTGTTTGATGCTGCGGAGTCACACTACATTATAACACGTTTTAAGACCAAAAAGAAAAAGTGAAACAATGTGGAAATGTCCAGAATTGGAAAAATTTCCCCGTAAGAAAAGTGTGAAACACAATCTGTTTACAAGGAATATTATGACAGGCATACGGGTTTTGATACATTAATAAATGTAATATTGGATAATACTTTAGATGCCCATTTTTTCAATTTTAAGTTTTAAAGCCTGAATTACATAGTGTTTTGTAAGATTGCCTAATTTTCATTTTGTGTGTCAAGTAAACACACAAAGATGGTGTGGTCATGTTATTCCATCATCAAGTAGCCTACTGCAATGCTCCAACAGTTACTTCCATTATCGCTATGTCTGATAAAGTATTTGTGAACTTACCTTTAATTGTGTTTGGGTTTTTTGCTTGTTGGTATTGATTCTTTTACTTGTATGAAGGATCTGAGGACTTCTTCCATCAGTGTCGGTCATCCATTAATCATATAGTGCTTACATAAAGGGCTCCTGATTTAAGAAGCCGTTTGAATGCTTCCTGTTGGTGACTTGGTTTTCATTTAAGATGATTCAGGACATCCTCAAACACCTTTGCCCGTGATAAGGTTGCCTTTGTTTATTTCATTTGTATAACCCGTTCCACCTTACAATTGTTTATTTTTTGATGACAAGCAAAATTAAAAATACTCTCACTTTCAAAATAAAAGCACCAAAAATTATAGAATCCAGCCATACAGAGCAATTTCAGGCCCCGTGTCACATTAGCTAACAGACATGATGTGATGAAATGGGGCCACATAAACCATCACTCCAAAGCCATACAAAGCTCATCCATGACTTTTATGTATTATTTCTCTGCTAATGGCAGGACCATGTAATGCTACAGTATGAGTGTGACCAATCATCCTCAGCCCTGAAATGAACCATTGCTGCGTTTAACATAGCATATCCATCTATTTATCTTTTGTGCCCATGGATTATCACCACTACAGGTGTTATATAATGACTTTCTTAAGATTCCCATATGATTCACATTTTTGATATCTAACTTTATAAGGTGCATTAACGACACTTTAAGATCTCAGACACAAAAGACTCAAGTTCAACACCTTGACTGGTTTTGAGTAACTCGATATAATTCAACCTTTAGTTTAGCATGTTTGTAGAAAGTGTCACTTACGCGAAATATCTATCCGAATACATTGTTTGCTCAAGCCCTAAATGTCAAACAAAAATCTCAAATTTGGAACTGAAATAACAAAACAAACAAAAAAACATTATATGCATTACCTGAAATAAAGAGAATATTTTAAACTATACACCAACACAAATAGAGCAGGTAGGCATGTGTTACTTAACCAGCCACACAAATTAACAGGTGTATACAAATAAATGTAAGAACACTGCTTTTTTGTGATGTCTAAACAAATAAAAGACCTACAAACATGCAACAGTTTCTTTTCCCAGCAGGAGTTACTGATGCAATGTTGCTGTGTAGTTAGGTGAATGCTTATCCCTTACATCTCAGCTAAACAGTTGAAGAAGTTAATTCATAGTTCATTGATTGGCAAACTAGTCATACATATAGTGGAGCTGCAATACAGTGGGCAAGTACATCAGCACAAAAAATGCAACATTGGATCAATGTCACTCTGTCTTAGTTTCTTCCTGCTGCTGTTTCACCTCTGCATAAGTAGCATCTTCCGCCTTTTCATCGCCATCGTCTGTCTTTGAGTTGGGGACCCAGAGCCCAGAGTCTATGCACCGCTTCATGTGAGCCTTTGCCTCCTAAATCGAGTGAAACATGGATGAACATTCATTCACACACCAAAACAGGACAAAAATACATGTGAATCAGACAACCACTGTATAGATGTAGATAACTGAAATATGGTTAATGTGAGACTTGATCAAGTTACTGCATTAACTAAGAGGAAGAAAACCTGTAGCCTTTAACAAAGAAACCTACCGTTGGATCCATTTTGCTAATAACATCCTGTAACATTTGGATATTCTTCTCATCAAAGCACTTCTGCATCTCCTGCAATTGAGATCAAACTTTGTGAGGTGATTTAAACCAACAAGAGAGGCGAAAAGGAGAGTGCTGACATATCTTGAGAATAAAAGAACTTACAGAAGGCAGGGACTCGTACACTTCAACAGGATCTAGACCTCCAGGTCCCAATCGCTTTTGTCGTTCTTCTTCCTCATATTCTTTCATGGCTTTTTCTATGCGGATCTTCGCCCTGCCACGGACCCGCTCCTTGAACGCCTCCAGCTCGTCATTGAAAGCCTCCTGGTATTGCTGATCTGCTGTCTGTGAGGGGACACATGCAGTTTTAGGACGTCTCAACCACAGAACATTCTAACAACATAAACACAAGAAGAAGATGACTGTTTTTACTTTATCATGTGTTTTAATGCATAATTAGACAAAAGTTTGTCACCTTAATCTTGGCGAAAAATTGTCGAAAGCACCCACGAGGGTCCACCTTGAGGCTTTTTGCCAACTCTAGGATGAACTGCATGACGATGGTCTGATGAGCCACTTGCTCCATCAATGCGTGTTTCTACATAAGAAGGAAGCAGTTTTAAATTAATGGTCATATTTTAAAGCGTCCTTGAGGTATTGTTCACAAACCCAAATTCAGTGTATTTTAAATACATATAATACATGAAAAATGAGAGCTCTCATAAGAAACAAATCTTTTGTGTTTACCTCCTCAACTTCAATGTCAATGCACATGATGACGAGGTAGTTGGCAGTCTCTTCACATACTAGATGAGGGTTGTCAGATAGGTACTTCTGGCTGTCATCCCAACGTCGCAACATGCCTATAGTAAAGACAGCAATGACAGACCATCACTACTTTGAAATACCAACACAGCAAAATGCAGTAAATACAATGGGTTAACAAAAGTCAGTGATTTTTACCGAAATGTTTGATCTGTGTTTCATATTTCTCCACAAAAGTTTTATGCTTTTGCTCCTTCTCTTCTTCAGTCTCTTCAACTTCAGGTTTGACATTAACAATGCTCTATGGAGGAGATAGATGGTTACAGAGAATAAACCATTACAATGTTTTTGAGAGTTAGAGATACAAACATTATGAAGCTGCAGACTCCCAGAATTTGCTACAGAATATATAGTCTCTTGGTCTCTTAGCCTAAAAACAAACAAGGAATATTTCTGGGCATAGGTTCAGAAACCATAGGTTTCTTGCAGCCTTCTAAATCTATCTCACCTTGCTGAAACCTTCTTTGCTGAGTGTGTCTACATTCCATGGCATCTTCTTCTCTTCCCGGGCATGGATCTCCACCTTCTTCTCCCAATCCCGTTCTTCTTTTTTCAGTTTCTTCTCTTCAGCCTGGGCTTTACTCAGCTCTGCTTTGGCATCATCTGATGTTGATATGTTCAACTCTTTTACTTTCTTCTGAGCCTCTGCCAGCTTACGTCGCGATTCAGTTAGTGCCCTGTTTAATTCTTCACCTTTTTTCTGAAATTCTTCCATTCGTTCCACACGTGCCTGAAGCACAGATATTATAAGGTCAATCGTAAGTCTGTTGCTAGAGGGAAGAGAGTTTTATGGCCACCATGATTTATGGTGAACATCCCAGCATGTAGCACTTGCTATCTCAAATCTTCTTCAAATATGAGACTATTTAAAGTAAGTTAATTAAAAGTTTAATAAAATTATAAAAGTATAATATTTCCTGAGCTGTAACATTGGGTTATAAAACAACACTGTGCACAGGAAACAAGCTAACCAGCTAAAGGCTACAGTGTACTGTGCACCAATTTTGCTACTTACACACATATTTATAATTTATGTGTAATAAAGCTGTACCTGGTGTCTCCATCTGAAGAGGCTGGGTGTGTCGATGTTTGGGTGGGTGTCATCTTCATCGTCTGAGACTTCAATGTGGTCCCACACGCTGTAGTCTATCCTAGACATTATGCCAGGAACCAAACGCAAACAACGTTAGCTTGAACTATGACTCGACTAAGTTAATATATATAAATGGTGTTAACCTCAATTCTGACTACAAAACACGCAACGCAAATTCAGCAGTTTTCCTAGATGAGTACTTGGCGTCCAATGCAGGGACTTGCTGTGTTTAGCCAAGACAACTTCAGATAAACGTAGCTAGCGTGGGCTAACGACAGAGTGCTACAGAATTCTAGAAAGAATTGCTGCTACAAATTTCCGTTTGACGTCACCACGCTACCGTGCGCCACTTTGACGTACTGCGTCGGCAGGAAGAAAAGAAGAGAATTTATTTCAAGTTTGTTTGTTTTTTTAAATACATATTCACCATGAGATTAAGGAGGTCTTATTGAAAATAGTGCGCAAAATTTATCCTGTCAAACATTTCTTTAAGAATTTAACAGATATATCGATGTTTCATGATTGTTTGCTCTGCTCATCCGGAAACTGTTCCTCATTTTGGCGTTGTTACTACTATACTATACTATACTATTTTGCAAAGATATGTCTCTTTTTTTATTCCAAATTAATGGATGATTTTGCTATGTTTTATGAGTATATTCTGGTTGGATGTTTTAATTTTAACAAAAGAAAGACAAAACAGGCTTACATTATCAATCCTATAATGGTCTTGGCAAAGTTTCATATTCACATAAGTAAATTTGCGAACAAAAAAACTCTGTTCTATGTGAATGTTACCTGCAGTCCATAAAATCTTGCAATAATGGAAGGATGTAAAAACTGTAAGTGAATGTATTTGTTGTTGTAGAACTATGTTTTGTTTTCTGTATTTTATTATTTTATTTTCTCTCATTTTATGTTTTCTTTGTAACCCCCCTGGTGGTTTTGTAGTTTTAGTGTTACTCTTGCTGTTAATTTGTTCATTGTGAAAGCTTGATGAATTCAATAAACTAAAAAAAAAAAAGTATCATTTATGCATCACTTTAGCAATGGGATTCTTTCTTCTTTCTAGACCAATACCTATGTTCAAACAATAGGACTAAATGTAAATGATAGTAGTAGAAGAAACATATTTATTCAGATTTATCCAGTGACAACTAGTTCAGTATACAACCATGCTCAAAGCCAATCAATTGGTAATTGTAGTGATAATGATTTTTAAGATATAGGATTTTCTCAATTTTAACATGATAATCATGTTTTTTTTAATTCAGTGAACCTGCAGCCATGTGACCATCTCCTCACATGGTTTTACGTTCACTTTTATTCATAAAACCATGTTTACATATGTACACGTTTTATACATAACAGTGTAGTACATTTGAGCTCTGCAAAAACTGACACTGCAAAGTGTGTGTTTCTAAGTTAGTTTCTCATCTAGGTATAGCATTTTTGCATATAAATCGTATTAAAAACACCCTGTATTGCAGATTCCACATGTAGTAGTCTTAACAAGACAGATGGCTACAACCATGAAGGAATCAAGTGCAATATCACAAATCTTACCATGTACCACGTATTTATTTATTTATTTTAATTAGTCGTCCTCGCAGTGCAAATTAACATTTGTCTTTAACATTTCATATTAAACGTTTTCTTCTGCTCAATGTTATGATGTGCAGAGCTTTCAGTTTTATTTTAAGAGGTTTCACCAAAATATGGCATTTACCATTTGTGAATTACAGCTATTTTATGCAGAGTACTTCAGGAGCTCAAAAGTAGTTGGGCAATTGACTAACAAGAAGTAAAGTGACCAGGTCCGGTCCATTTCCTCGTTACTTCAAAACAAATAAAGCAAATAAAAGGTCTGGAGTTGATATCACGTATTGAGTAGGCATTTGGCAGCAGTTTGACTGGAGCTATCAATATAAAGTCCAAGGAGATCTCAATACAAGTGAAGGAGGCCAAATTAGGCTCAACAAACAACATGAATCTATAAAAAGATAGTAACAACCTTAGGTGTGGCTAAATCAACAGTTTGGTACATTCTTACAAAGAAAGGAAGCACTTTTCTGATGATCTTAACTCAACACTGAATGGCCGGGAAGACCAAGAAAGACAACTAAAGTGGATGATCGTAGAATTATTTCCTTGGTGAAGAAAAACCCCTTTACAACATCAACAGAAGACACAGAAGGCATATCATTGTCAAAAAGAGAGGCCTTCATCAATGAAAAATAAATACAGATAATTTAAACCACTGATGACACTCAAGAAGAGAAAAGCTAGAACAAACGTCATCTAGAGAACCCATCTAGAACAAAAATCATCTAAAAAAAGAACTCCCATGTTTTGAAATCAGATTCATGGAACTGATCAAAGCAAGATAAACTTTTATCAGAATGATGGTCAGAGAAAAGTATGGCGAAGGAAAGGAACAGCTCATGATCCAAAGCATAACAATGTCATATATACTCTCTGCTTACATTCAGCCAAATTCTACAAAACTGGCAGGATGCTGCTTCACAAATGATCCCAAACATACTGCAAAGGCTTTTCAGTCACAGTAAAATTTGTGGTTATATTTACAATTATGTCACTTTGTCCAAATACTATTGAGCCCCTGAGATACTTTGCTCAAAATGGCTGTAATTCCTAAATGGTAAATACTATATCTTTGTGAAACCTGTTAAAATAAAGCTGAATGTCAACACTTTGATCAGATCTTGATTGTTTTGTTTCAAATCAATTGTGGTGATGTATAAAGGCAAAATCATGAAGACTCTGTCATTGTCCAAATACGTCTGGACCTAACTGTATAGTGGAAATTATGTAATAGGAACAATAATCGTCTTATCAGGTCAAACACAGCTGAATGAAGCGTGAGATCTAACTCTCACTCAGTCCTGAGGTCTAACATGTTTCTATGAAATGTAAATCACCTGTGTGAGTTTACCATGGGAATGCAGGGCCTTTAACCAGTCATATCGCATAAATGTGGTGCTTTCAGTGCTGACATTTACAAACAAGTGCGCCTCCTCATACTTAATAGCAGGGCGTGGACACAAGAGGAAAATAATGAAGTCTTCCCTTTAATACATTTGAGTGAGTCATGATTTGTAGAGTTTGTACTGACTCATACTCCAAATTATGTCACAACCCAGTCCACTGTTTTCGCGACTGCAATATGCATACAAATGCTGTGAAAAAGATAACCAGAGAAAATACAAAATGCAGGTTTTAAATGATAATTTCATTTATTAAGGGAAAAGAGCTGTTCAAACCTGCCTGGCCCTATGTGAAAAAGTAATTACCCCCTATACCCCTATACCTAATAACTGGTTGGCAGCAACAACTGCAATCAAGTGTTTGTGATAACTGGCAATGAGTCTTTCACATCACTGTGGAGGAATTTTGGCCCACTCTTCTTTGCAGAATTGTTTGGTTTGGACAGCGTTTTTCCCTTAATAGATGAAATCAGCATTTTTTAAACTGAATTTTGTATTTACTCGAGTTATCTGTCTATAATATTAAAATTTGTTTGATCTTAATCATTTAAATGTGATAAATGTGCACAAAAAATTAAGAAAATAATCAGGAAGGGGGCCATTTTTTTCTCTCACAGCACTGTATATTATACAGCCATTACAGTATTGGTATATTGTTACTGACATTATTCACAATTTAGCCCACTGGGATTTCTGTATTACTATTTTTCTCCGTGGGTTCTGAGTTCTTGAACCCCGAGCAGCAAATCGAGTTGGCAGCATACGTCTCACAGCACCGCCGCATCTCCTTGATCACATCCGCACACATGCTCTCCACGTATTTGTTAGCTGCAGGAGGAGGTTTGGCGTTAGTTAAAAGCATATTGTGGGATTTGCTCTAAAACATATAATGTCCATCGAGTGGCTGGTTTATGTTACCTTGTAAACACTTTTGAATTGCACATGCTTGTTTTTGACACGGATCTTTCTGTGGCATGCCTGAAAGAGAGCAAACATTTTTCAGGAGCAGTCCACTACTAGTAGGAGAATACCTGTCAGGCACAGAATCACAAAGGATTAAGACTTACTCCAGTATTTGTAGGTCTAGTGTAGTCATAAGTAGTCAGACCCTGAATGGAAGGTCGTTAAGCTAATGTTAGCCACTAGCGCCACTTCCTTGTGCAAGGCAATGTTTTGATCACGTGATACGTCGGTAGCCAATGAAATCATTTCTGAAAAGTGCAACAGCGACACTTGGTGGTATAACTCTCACAGACAAATCCCACAATAATAAATACAAGAATAATGTTTCTTTGAATAGAAATTGTTTAAACTCTTAAACTCATGAGAGGTCACACCCAATCTAGTACTACTGTGCAAAGAAGGAAATTATAATTAGTGAAGTATAGATAACTATGCGCATACAAACATTTTTAACTAAATTTTATTCATAAAGATAAGCACATTAAGAAACATTTCATATTTACAGTAATGACATGCTGAGATTTAACATTCAGTATTAAAGTTGCACTGTAATGGTTCTAACATACTAACAATAATGTTGTCCCATTGCTATTGTAGGTGAGCTACGCATTTAAAATGCTACAAAATCATTTCATTAATAGAGAAATAAGTCTAGTAAAAATATAAATTAGATATATAATCACATGGAAAGCAAAGTAAGTGAACTATATTCCAAACTAATCTACTACACAGATTTTTCTTCATGTTAAAATGATGACAAATTAAATGGCCAAATATACCAAATATACCAAATATAATATATTCAGGTATTTTCTTCGTGATTCCAGACAACATAGCAAGAACTTCATAAATATCTGTTGATGGACTGTCATTTCTTTCTGCAAAGCAGCAACAGTAAAAATCCCTTCGTTGAATTCTCTTCTTATGTCCAGTGTTGTCCACTGCTTCAAACACCTAAGTAAAAGCAAAGGAATAATGGTTTAGGGTTCAGTGTGTGAAAATAACGGGCACATGTATGCTTCACTGTTCTCTTCTACCTTTGCTCTTGGCCTTGACAATGAACTGCTTGCTCTTCTTCTCCAGTGTATTGGAAGCAGTGCAGGTGTAGGTCCCTGGGATCAGTGTGGAGGAGGTAAGAATGGCCTCATCCTCTAACCTCTCCTGCATAGGATGGGATGAGAGCCAGCTGTACACGGGTGAGGGGTTTCCTGTAGCAGTGCAGTTTAAGGTGATTTCAGAACCTGCTATAAAGTCCAAAACTTCTTGCTCAGGATTCAGGAACATTGGGGGAACTAGATTAGATTAGAAGATCAAGGGGATTAGAGACAGCCTACCATCAGTCTTCAATGTATTAAATTTATAAAAACTCTTGAATTGGAAAAGCTTCATGACTCACAGTACACAGAAGCATTAAGAGGCTCCGAGGTCACAGTAGG
The DNA here is from genome assembly GCA_032362345.1 of Sandelia bainsii. NCBI lineage: Eukaryota > Metazoa > Chordata > Actinopteri > Anabantiformes > Anabantidae > Sandelia > Sandelia bainsii. The sequence continues at coordinate 11,180,964 of JAUMHL010000029.1, forward strand.
AGGTGGTTGTGGTCCCTCTGGACCGAGTTCTAGCTCGGCGACACACCTGTACTGTGCTCCGTTCTCAGCTTTGGTTGGCGTGATGATGAGCATAGAGGAAACTTGGACAGGCGAGGAAGATGTGAGGTCCGAGAAGGAGTGGTTATAAACCTCAATCTGCCCTCTGTACCACCTCAGAGTGAGGTACTGGACAGGAGCAATGTTCTGAACCTCGCAGAGCAGCTGGTATTCTCTTCCTTCCACCATGGGACCAGTGTGGTTCACAGGCCTGATAGAGACACTATCTGGGGTTTCTATATGAATAATAAATAGAGTTTAGGTGAATCAAATAAATAAATCATACATTTCTATGCTGATTATTAAAACAGGGGATGACTCACTGTAGAGGACAAGGTTGAGTTTCTCCTCACATTGCCTGGGAGCTGTGAAGAAAACCCCATAACAGATTGGCTCCTCTATCCAGTCAATGAGACTGTCTACCTTCCACTGGACAGACAGGTCGTGCTGAGTGTGTGCAGCACTGATAACCGATTCCCAACCCAGGACGCGTACTGGGCGAACGGCTTCACAGCTAACTGATACCGGCTCCCCAAAGGCCACCACAACCCTGGAGGGTTTGAGGATTAGGGAGCAACCTTCACCTGACACTGAGACAAACAGCAGCAGTCATCCCCATCAGTGCAGCCAGTTCAATCACCACCACCACCTCCTACTTGTACTGCACATATTTACAATACACAAGCGAGCTGTAAGTAGGCTACTTATTATGCAACCATCTTATAACGCACAGGAAAGTCACAAGTACGAAATCAGGAATAGCCTGTGTATAATAGTGATATAATAAAGACATTTTAATATTTTAAAATTTTATTTTTATGTTATAACAATGTGTACTTTGCAGGTCATATTACAGAATTTTAGCAAGTTTATTCAACATACAACAAAGTCTAACATAAAAATTAAATTTATTTAAATTTGTGTTGTTTCACCGTTAACTCCGTCGGTACCTCCTTAGTTGCGGAATATAACTGAACCAACTACAAACAAAATTATACTTTTAGGTTTCATAGAGCTTTTATCCTCTATAATTACTATGACTACTTGTACCATCACTGTGTTTTAAATATAAAACAACTTTTTGTCCATGGATTCGTTTATTCATATAAACTAAAACTACCTTCGTTTATCACCATTAACACTGTTTTCACAGCTATAGCTTCTGCACCGAACATCATCCATAACAACGACGCGTGAGAAAAACGGCATTTTCCCTATATCTTACCTGAACAAATCATGCAAAACGTAAACATCCATCTCAGAAAGTTGTTTGCCATGTTATTTTCTGCGCGGAGCCGTCGATTAAGGGACGAGAGAAAGAAAATTCCAACAAGAACCAGCTAGGCAACTCTGCAGGGAACTATGTTGGAACAAAAGGGCCCCCTTCATCCCAGCTGACTTTGGGGGGTGGGGGGTAAAATGAAAAGAGGGAAATTTAACAGGTGGCAGGCCTCTAAAAACACAACCCAAACTTTTGTATTGCAGTGGTCTTAAAGAAGTCATAGGCCAACAAATATCACAGAAAATGTCCCATCATAAAGTAAAACATACAGTACAATACCACCAGCATTAGATGAATATATATATATGTCCCATTTTCAATATCTGGTTTACTACAGTCTAAGAAGACAAACGTGCTGTTGAAAATATGAATAGTGAATTACACTAATACAAATCCAATACATTTATAATAACTGAGATCAAGTTCATGTCATAGAACTACTCCCCATAGCCCTTCTTCTACGACCAAAAACAGGCCTGATTTCAGCTCTGCTTAAATCCTTGTTTCATATTGCTTCCAAAGTCCATGTTTGTGAAATCACAGCAGGCAGGAGTATTGGTGTTGTTCTGCGTGTAGCTTGTCAGAGTCACACTGTGACCAGAATGCTGTACAGCATATCAGCTCTGACCATGAGTGCTGTGCAAGTGAGCAAGTGAGTTTGGATGCTTTTTGGTGTATTTAAGGAGAGCACAGCCGGAAATCTCAATGCACAGATTAAAGTACACGCTTCACTTTTAATATGCTGCTCCTTCTTCATGTTCTCAGGAGAAATATGTTAAGCTTGTGTATCTATAACAGAACTTCCTTTTTTTAAACTCCATGACAAATTGCGCAGTATCAACTCTGCCAAGTTGTTATAGCAACACAGTCAGCGCATACACAAACAGTGCTTCCTGGCAAAACCTTTAGTTGGACTAGCAGGAACTGAACATAAAGAACATGGTTTCAGCAAAACAGGCCTGTAAGCAGGATACCAAATACACTCCTTTACATTCACTTTGTTCAGTTCTAATTAGTATGGGGGTGTCACCACTGTATAATGTATGCCAGATTGAATAAGAAAGAGGGGAATGGGGTGAGGTGGGGGGTTAAAGAGGTTGACAAAAAGTGGCAAGAAAAAAGTAAAGAAAGACACTGGTCTGACTTTTCCTCAATCAGTATTCTGCCTAAGTAAGACACTGACAGAGAGTTTGGCTTATTTTAACTGATATATACACAGGCTGCACATGCACGCAATACTTTTGCACACAATAATTTTGAAGTTAAATTCCCTTCTTTCACTTTAAATCACTCTTTTCAGTTCATTCAACACACAATAACAATGTTTACAAATGGAAATTAGCTTGTTGTACTTGTTATACCGATACATACAGACAAAGTATAGCACTGAGTTTCTCACATTGAGATGATTTTAATAAACGTACCTTTTGTTATATGAAATAGGAGGCACTTTACAAAAATGACATTATTCTTTTAATATATTTTCAATGCATAAATAATCCAACATTCCACAGTTGTACCAGTGCAAAAATAATATGGTAAAACAATTTAACAAAATTGTGCTTTACACCAAAAATCAATAAAACAATAATAAAAAACTCACCAGCAACATTGTTTTACCCCACTGTGATATTAAAAGCATTCTTACGTAATTATTTTCACTGCACCATAGCTTGTGTGGAAAATATACCTGAGTGGATAGAAAATATCATGGGAAATTCAATCTGCACTGTTGTGTGCAAAGTCTTAACTTTCTGGCCACTTGGAGGCAGAAGAACTGAACAAGAAGCTGACAAATCCATTTTCCTGACCTATTACGATCATACAATAAATCAGGAAAAGTGGATAGGCAACTTGTTTATGTTACCTAAATATATTCTTCTTTTCAGTCGCCTAGTTCTTTAAAAAAAAAAAAGTCTTTTCCATGTTCAGGTGTTGCACAGGCAGCAGAAAAAGAGTGTATCTGACCTTTGTTCTTTTTTTTGGAAAAAACATAATGACTGATAGTACAAAGAAGGATGCTGAGAGTGGCTCTGAACCAAACAGTATGTGCAGAAACCAAAACAATGAGTTGAAAAGAAGAAAACAAGCTCAGCTGTAAAGTTCTTAGACTCTGTCAGTACATTTACATGCAAGTAAGTGAACAGGTTCCGGTCAGTTTTTAACATGTGCACATGTGCAGGATAAAGAGTTCAGACAGCAGATTCGTAGTCAGACTAAAACTGAAACTGAATAAAATTTGGGATCTGAATAAGCTTATTTTCACTGCTGAACACAGGACTATTTAAAATATTTATAATTTCCAGATGTGATGGTAGGTCAGTCTGCCCTGATTCACACAAAAGGTTACTACAGCGCACTCTTCGATTATGTGTGTACCATCGTTTCTCTGAGTAACCTGGTTTCTCAGTGCATATAAATGTACTGTTTGTTATTACAATTCTAATTACTAATGCTTTCAAGAGAGTTGATGAGATTACACATTCTTAGATATAAAGGCATGAGCAGAAGTCCAGCAATTAAAACATAAACATAATATACAAGCAGAGCAGACCATACCTCTAGGCCTTTAAGATGTTTCTGTAAGCACCAAAAACATTAAAAAATATGGAACTGTTATTCCAAAGATATGCAAAATTTCATTTAAAAAATGTCAGCCTCATACGGGTCCAGATGGGGTAGGTTGATAGTTGCATTTATTGAGAGAAAATGTACCATTCGGCATCAGTAAAAATAGACCAGCAGCGGCGAGGAGGACCCCCAACAACACAAATCCTACAACAAGGGCTGTAAAAGTTGTTCGATTCTCTGTGGGAGATGGGAGTTTTTGTTAATTTTTTCTCTCTCAACTCATCTGTCCAGACTTTCTAAGCAGAAAAACATCTTAGTTGATCGAAAATAAAAACTAAGACAACAGTAACGGAGAGAAACAAGTTGAGAAAATGAATTTCTTAATAACAATATCTTACCTGCAACTTTGATGACAGTGAAATGTTTGGTTCTGGTGCCCTGGCTGTTAGACACTGTGCAGTTGTAGGTCCCTGGAAGAGGGAGCGATAGGGCCAAGGTGGACTGATTCTCTTTCTGATTCGTGGTTGCCTGTTGTGGGGGTTGTGGGTACTGCCAGCTGTATACTGGCATTGGGTTTCCTGTAGCTGTGCAATTTAAAATGAGCTGACTCTGAGCTTCAATATTCACCGTCTCATTTACAGGCTTGCTGAAGGTTGGTGGATCTGAGGATGTACACGACATTAAAATATAGGAGAGAGAAAAACAAAGACAAATTAAAATACAAAGACAGTCAAAAATTACCAGATATTATTTTACAAATCCAACAACTGTGATGATTACATGAAAGATGATGTTAAAAACTCACACAGTACAGTCACTACACGTAACTTTGATCGATTTGATGGAAGATTTGGTCCAGACTGCATAAAGTTCAGCTTTGCTTCACACAAGACCTGAGCTCCATTATCATCTCTATGGGCGGTCAGATCAAAGATAGATGATTTATTGACTGGAGCACGACTGGATTCCCTAAATACCTCGGTGTGAATGATCTCATTTCCTTTGTGCCAGTACACTGTGAGGTTTTTTGCAGGAGCAACATTAGTAACGTCACACTGCATGCGATACTTTTTTCCCTCCACCATCGGGCCTTTCTCACTTGGCTGAGCCATAGACACGCTGTCCATCATTTCTGTACGAAAAAAAGTGCTTAAGCAGATATTCTCATGAGTAGAATTAAATTATCAGAAACTACAAATTATCTGCTTTGCTTGGCAACTTCTTATAAAATTAAGAGTGACTTACTGTAAACAGTGACTGGTAGGTCTTCTGAACACTGACCAATCTCATTGTTGAGATTGACGTAGCACTGTGGTGATAAGTTCCAATCTGTTACAGACTTTATATATAAGGGAACAGAAATGACATTATTTCTAAGGTCTGTGCCACCAGCTGAAGACTCCCATCCCATTCCTAGTGTATCCTTGCTTAATGAGGTGCAGTTGACTGAGAGGGCATCGCCAAATCTCACCACCACTGCAGGAGGGCTCATCACAATTGGACAGGAGGCACCTGCAGGATTTTCTAGAAGCACACAGTATAGATTATAGCCCAACGTACAAACACAAATGTACAAAACTGTACACAGGATTATAGCATGAATTGTATTTTGATATTTAGTACAGGTGGTGTTGCATGAGTTACAGAGGAGTGACAGATTAAACTTATACAGTATATAACATTATAGTGAGAAACAAATGTAGATTTTCAATGTAAAATACAACCCATTAATTATGATTGTATATTATGAGTAATATGAGTTGTATATGATTATAGTACTATAATACATCAACATCAATATATAAATACTAGAAAATATTCAATCTATAATTAGTGTCTCCATAGACAGACAGAGCATGCCTTTCAATTTCACATCATGCAGGTCCCGAAAGCGAAAATAGCTTCCAATGATGCCTCGTTGTTCTGATAACCGCGCCTACACCATTTTTTGTTGTAGCTACAGCGAGGCTTGTACAACAATAAGTGTGGTTTAAAGGACGAGGTCGATATTAAGACCTATTTATACAGCCAGATGACACAATGTTGCACGCATGCTCATGCAATCCTACTGCCAAGTATCTTAAACTCTTCTCTGTGAGCAGTAGGTCTGCAACTTATTAAACCGACAGAACCAAAAAATCAACATAATTAGTTACCGCTACTAGAAAAACCTACAGGCTGCAGTTTGTTGAGTTGGTGTACATCTACCACTTCTGAATTTAGGAAAGTCCAATATCTAAAGTTTACACATTATTTAAAGTTTAATGGATCATCTGCAAATGTCTCTAATATTAAAATGATGTATGAAAACACGCCATGGTTGCACAGATGGTTTGCAGCCAAATAAATAAAAGCAAACGAATAATCAGACGGAAGCAAAGAGCGTTCATCGAATAATGGGCGTGGGCCACTGTAGCAGTCGACGGTGACACTGTTCGAGACACCTTGTAACGTACAGGAACAAAAACCACAAGCACGACAAAAACAGACTTACCTGTCCAGGTCATTAAGCCACTGATTATGAAGAGCCCCAACATGACTTCACCTCCCAGCGACGCGCTCAGCAGTAATATAAATATAAAAATGACCCAGTTAAACAAAGTTTTTTCTTCCCAGATCCGTGCTCCTCTTCCTGCAGCTGCGTCCTTTTCCTTTCACCTGGCGAAGGGTTTCTCACAAGTCCCGAAAGTGAAAATGATCTACAGTGATGCATTAACGTGTTCCTCGTAAACTCATGTTAAGCTTCTGTTAACAGCGAACACACTGGATCATTTTTCCTGTAGCTATAATGGGGGCTGGACTTGAGCAAAAACGGGGTTTAAAGGTATAGTTCGATATTTGGGGTAATGTATACAGCCAAATAATAATAATAATAATTAATACTTTATTGATCCCCTTGGGGAAATTGTTGATGATAAATCTTACACCTATATGTTCATACAATTATACAACTTGTTGAATACCTTCTGCAACTGCAATGTTTCCAACAGTACCCAAAAGCAGCATAATTATACTAGATAAACGTGCTGATTACAGCATGCAGCATGTTCCCCGGGAGTATAACACATTGTTTGGTCGCCTTCTGTTTGCTACACGACATGTGGGTGTTTTTTTGGAAGTTATTATAGTTCCACGTTTAGTTAGTTTTAGTTTTTATTTCGTTTTCCACTTCATATTATTAGTCAGTATTACATTCACTTTTAAACACACGTTTCTATGTGATCACGCAAATTTAACTATTATTAGAGCAAAAATAATTCAGAAACAAAACTTCCTCTGGTTTCACTCACAACCACTGGCTGCTCTTGGAGGGAATATACGACTTACAGCGAATGAATGTGTTAGCCCAGATCAGGAAGGACAGAATTAGAAATGAGTACATCAGAGGGACAGCTCATGTTGAGCAGTTAGGAGACAAAGTTAGAGAGGCAAGGTTGAGATGGTTTGGACATGTGCAGAGGAGGGATAGTGAATATATTGGACAAAGGATGTTGAGTATGGAGCTGCCAGGCAGGAGGAAAAGAGGAAGACCTCAGATGAGGTTCATGGATGTACTGAAGGAGGACATGCAGACGGTTGATGTAACACAGCAGGATGCTAGGGATAGGGTGAGATGGAGGCAGATGATCCGCTGTGGAGACTCCTTAAGGGAGCAGCCGAAAGAAGAAGAAGTACAGCTTTCATTTGATGAAAGAATTACGATTTTTCACAAAATAAAGTGGCCAGTATGTGTATATTTTACTTTCTGAGTCTGATCCATTAATTTTTTGGGAATAGCAATGGAGAACAGCTCTTGTATTAGATTACACTGAACTCATAGCTATGTGTTAACCAAATAAAAAGAAAAGGAGACTGTTTTTAGACAGTATTCACACTTTATTCCTCATCCTCTGTCCATGCACTGAAGAATTAAATAACCTGCTCTCCAGGACTAACACTTTTCCCTCTTCCATGTGTTTTTTACTCACTAGTTTTAGTTTTGAAACAAGGTGCACCCTTCAAAAGTTCCATTGATTTGGCTTCGCCAGAGGTCTGTGCTGTCCTGTGGCTTTAACTGGCAAGACATATAAACCATTTTATTTCACTATTACGGTTTAAAGACAAATCTTACACTGCTGATCATAAATGTGTGTGCATCAAATGGGTTACAAGGTTTCTTGATCTAATATGAGCTCCGCTTATGATAATGACCCAAAACAACAGCTATGAATATTTTTGTACATTTGTAATTAATACTTTTTCTTCTTAAAAGAAAAACGTTGTCTTCCTAAAATTAATCAAATATCTAGGACATGAAGAAATATCTTGTGTGTGAATGTTTCACAATCACCTACAGCTATGACAATGTGTTAATTAATAACCACATTTTATGTGCCTAGTCAATTACAAAGCCATTTGTTTGGAAAGCCACATTTTTAATAATAAAATAGTTTTACACCAGTCACAAATATTTACAGCAGTATTCACAAATACATTACAATAGTATCATGTCCCTAACAGGCAAGTAGAACTTTAATTCCACTATCTGTTTTCAATGTTTACATACATGTGTGCAGTCCATTACCGATTTGTTCCATCTTTACTGTTTTTTATGAATAAATAACTTTTGCATTTACATTAAAAAAATATCCTGAATATAGAGTTCTGTTAGGGATCAAGCTATAATGCCTGAATTCATTCATACAAAAGCATAGAAATGTGGAACAAGACAATTTGTCCCATAAGGCAAAAGCCTGACACAGTATGAGAGAAGGCTACAAACCGAAAGAAGTGCAGGCAGAACAGTGAAGAGACAACTGGATCAATAGATCTATGCACAGTGTTCACGCACTGACCAGTGCTAGTTTAGTTTTCACACACTGGGTGTCAAAATTTCATAGGCCAATAAGGGTACAGGTTTTCAGTTACTGTTAAAACCATAGCAGTTGCAGAGGCTCCACTTTGCAAATGCTTGCTAAAAATAAATAATAAAGACAGAGAGTCTGAGAGAATACTAGGGTGGATTAACAAAATATAAAAAGAATCAAGCATCAGTGAAACCAGGCTCCACAAAAACATTCATAATTACAATAGTGTTGTTTGTGCTTATAAAAAAAAAACTCTGGCAATTCAGAGACATTTTTGTGTCCTTGTTCCTCCTCTTGCTCTGTTCAGGAAATGGTAAAATCCAGTAGTAAATATAGATTTGTACATCTCAAGGTTGCTCATTTCTATAATTAGATTATTCCATGAAGTATAAAATACTATTATATGTGGGGAAATGGATGCCTGTGTCTGAAGTTTGCAGGAATTAAAAAGACTTCCAAACACTCCATGAGAGCCTGCTGGCTGAGTGATATTAACACTTCTGTTGGCAGAGAGACGCAGCTCATTCAGAGTGGTCAGCTATCCGTCCTGTGCTGTCCACAGATGCTATGACAGTGTGGTCATAGGAAACTGGAGGTCCCAGCCGTTGTGAGCTACATTGCCGTTGTGGTTGCCGAACTTTGGGTTCTTGAGGCTGTAGCGGCGCATCTTGGTGTTTTTGTAGTAGATTGAGTAGATGAAGAGGAAAACGACAGAGATGGCGACCACAGTGACAGCCACGAATCCCGCTATCAGAGGCAGGTAGTCTTCTGGAAATACACAATTCAAAGACGTATTAATGTTTAAAAATTCATTGTGAAATTGTAGATGCAATTTCAATTCGACTTCATACCTTAAGAAAAGGATGATATACACGTTAGTTTCTCATTAAAAAAATGTACAATGAAGTTTGGACTGTTACCTTTTAAAATCACTTCAACCACGTGGAAGCTTGAACCAAATTCATTGGTGGCAGTGCAGTTGTAGAGGCCTGCTTCAGACACAGTAAGTGTGTTTCCAGACACGTGGGCCACTTTGTCTGAGCTGTAGAGCCACTGGATCTTTGGTGACGGGTGGCCCTCAGCTTCACAAACGAGCTCCTCAGGATAACCTCTGAACACTGGCATTGCCTTTGGAATCTTTGTAGTATTAATGACGGGCTTAACTGTTGAGACAGAGACAGACAGAGCAGTATGAGGTCAAAGATCATTCAAGGACAATGACCCTAAAGGATTCACAGGACATTTAGTGACACTGCACTGAAAACGGTACTTAATAATTATTAATTATAATTAATAATTAATATAATAAATTAATGTGGACATATTATTCTTTGCTACTGTACAGAACATCTTACAGTATTATCTTAACTGTGACTACTTAACAAAAAATGTAAATGTCATCTCACAGTGGACGGTGATGTTGAGAGGACTGGACATCATGTTGGGGGGAGACTGCGGTCCCTCCGGTCCCAGATTCAACTCGGCCTCGCACCTGAACTGTACACTCATGTACTTTCTGTTCAGAACGGTTCTGATGGTAGATGACACATTAACCGGAGTTCTGATCAAACTGATGTTGCAGTTTGTGTTGTTTTCAGGCACACAGCCACTCACTTGCATTGATCCTGATGGATAAAAATGAAATAGTTTCAGTTTCATTTTGGATTCTCCTTCCAAAATGACAGTGGAGCATGATACGTTTTAAGATATAAACATTTGCATAGCGGCAGGAAGTAGGGGTGCTGCAGCATCAGTAATGCATTTTGTCTGAAAATAAAAAAATATATAATAAAAATTATAGCAGACTAGCGTGACTGTTTTCGGTTCAGCTGCGACAGGTCACATTCAAAGTGATGAGAGACAGAAATTCAAGCAGATATGTGTCACAAACAGCAAATGGAGCTTCCTCCGCTACCACTCCATCGGCAGCGGTTGTGAGACATTTGTTTGTACCTGATGTTGTGGTGAACAGGGGTCAGCAAGAGAAAAGTTGAAAGCTGAATATGATATAATGAGGTTACTGAACAGAGTGCTTTGAGGTCGCGTAGCTGCAGAGCGGTCAGACTGCTCATGCTGACATCTGTTCACCACAACGTTGAAACTCCTGATGGTTTTATTGTTGTGGCTGATCAATGCAAGCAACACGAAAAAGTCCGGTGTTCCCGCAGCTACGAACATTTGATTACAAAATATTAGATATCAGTTCTTAATGTACACTGATTAGCATAGACTCGTCTGCTTTAAAATTACAGCCACAAAAAACATCTTGAAGATGTCAAACATAGATGCCAAGCTGGTACTAATATTATTATATCTGATTAATATCAAAGTTAACGATAAATGTTTATCATCTAAGTAAAGGTAATCTGAGTCTGTGCTGAATTGCATCTGTGAATATAATTTCCAATCTGTGTAACATAAAAGTTCCTCTTAATAAATGTTGAATGATTATTTCATGTCAGCACATCTGCTTTAAACTGTAAAAAATATAACCCACTTTTGACAAGCGGTTCAAAGGCGTCATTCCCTCGATACCACCGCACAGCAAGGCTTCCTGCAGGAGCAACATTGATAATGTCACACTGCAGCTGGAACTCTCTGTCCTCCATCACTGAGCTCACATCAGCAGAGATGAGGACACTGTCCGGTGTTTCTATTGAGGGGATTTTTAGGAAAACAGGAAAAAAGGGAGTTGAGGTAGTTACAAATCTGAGAAACACGATTCAAGTTGATGACAGGGATAGTACAAAAAAAGTTACCAATACATACTGTATAGAGTGAAGTATAAAGATTTTTCACATTTTCCGATTCCCACAATCGTTGCTTTACAGGAAGGCCTCACGTCCCAGTCCTTAAGGGTGTCAGCAGACCAACTCTCATTGTTATTTCTGATATCTGATGTAACCTGCCAGAACTTTTCTACGTAATTTCCGATCTCGGTGGTGTTGGTGCACTTTGCAATTTGGCTTGGGCCTCGGTATTGTATCACCATCCTGTTAGGAGATATTTCAATAGGGCATTCTTGCTTTGCACCTGTGAAACGTAGAGTGAGGGTGAGAAATGTTATTTAAATCCATTACATGTCCATGATCTTAATATTTCCACACCCAGTCCTATAGAAAAGAATTGTTAAATGGTTGCAGGCCTGCATTACAAAATCTGTTTTTCAGGAGGCAACAGGAAAAGACGCAGGAAGGATATACCCCTCCCTTAGGAAGGTCTGCACTTGCTGCCCACTTTTCTTTGTGCCAGACCTTAAGTAAATATCTCTATATATGTAAAATGTGCCACACTCTACCCATCTCATTTCAATCTAGTAAAACATATAGCAGAAGTCCAATCTTAGAAAAATACAGTTGTATCTGAAAGGCCACAATACTTAAACTACTACTTATCAGACACATTTCAAATGCTACTGACTGTTCACACACTCCCAATGATCATTTGCTTTAACACGCTAGTATAATGGTTCATCCAACTCACACTATCCAGAATACGGACGTTTTTTAAACGCACCATGTTGCATTAAGTTAACTGCTAATCATTCAGACTGCATAATACAATTTCCCTTTTAAGTCTAAAGGCCTAATCGAGCCATTTCAGTCTCAACCGGAAAGAAAACATGGGGTCTGCAACTTGCTTCTAAGTGGCAAAACTTACTCGGCTCTGTCCCATTAGAAAGCGACAGCAACTGTACAGTCAACATTACTGAAAGGAGACGAAGAGAGTTTAAATCCTCCATTGGAATAAAGTCTCTCCAACAGCTCGTCGACTCTACACTGAACTTTTTCTCCTGCTACCGCTCGACGGCAAACGGGACGAGCCGAGCTGTAGAGTTTTTGGGAGAAAGCTAAATTAGGATTATGGCAGCAGCAGCGGAAACAGGGAAACAACCCGCCCCCAAACACTGCGCGCGCGCACACACACGCATTTGTCTTCAGGCCCTCGCGGACATTTAGCATTGATGCAATAACTGGGGAATTAAATTAACCATAACCAGTGGTTACCTCAAGCTAACCATCACGAATGCAATAAAAACAAACACAAGGGAATCCCTATTTGTCATTGCTGTTTTTTTGTATTATTCTTATCGGGATCTGTTATTTCTACTATCTCAGTGCACTTTTGTGTCACTTTTTGAATAACTATTTATACTTTTTGTTTGTAGAGATGTTTGTATAAAATTGTACCCTTCTGTTCTTGGCACTTATTGAAAATATTTACAGAGAGTAGTAATTTGTCATTTGGTGACACTGAAGTTTGCTATTTAACAGAATGCATTTAATCATAGAAGTAATAATCACCCCTTTATGTTAAGGTGACACAAACTGAGCTTACCTCTTACAGTGAGTCTGACTGTTTTGGAGACGTTGCCTCTTTCATTTGAGGAGTAACATGTATAGGAGCCCATGTTGTATGCAGTAGCGTTGTGGATGAGCAGACGGGACACTCCATCTTCACCTTCCTCCTTCACATTGGGCATCCGGTAATAATTCCACAAATATTTTGGTCGTGGGTTACCCATGGAGGAACATTTTAGCCAAACATCAGACCCAATCTCAACTTCGGAGTCTTCGAGCTCAACTATCTGTGATGGTGGGTCTGGGGCAACAGATGTAACAATATAATTCACAAAAAGCGAATGCACTAGTGTAATATACTAAATAACTTATGCTGAGTTTAACATCTTGAATTTCAGTCATCAGAATAACTTACATATGACAGTAATCTCCAATGTGGCATTGACACTTGACAGTGCATTTGAAGCTGTGATCACATAGTGTCCAGCATCATGTCTTGTTAGAATATCTGGAAATGTCTCTTCTCCATCCTTAGACCATGTTATCTCAGGTTCAGGATAACCCTCCACTGTGCAGCTGATGTTGTGAGGAGTGAACTCTGGTGCAGTGTAAGTACTTGGACAATTCAACTCTGGTTTATCTAAAAGCAAAAACACATTGTTAAGATTTAAAGTGGAGTAAGAATACATTGCTTGACAAATGGTAACATGTAACAAAGTAGTGCTACTCATAAAGGACAATTCTGAGATAGTTGTCGTTTACTGAAGTATTTCTATTTCAGGCTACTTTATACTTTTAAACCAATGCATTGCAGTGGCAAATACACTTTATACTTCACTACATTTATGTGACAACTATAGTTACTTTGTAGATTAAGAGTAGAATACAAAACACATGATCAGTATGTATTATCATGTATCAATAGTTTAAACAGGTACCAAATGTAGCTAACACAGTATAATAATATGATATCTGATAATATAACACATTATGCTATCTGCATAATGACTACTTTTAAGGTTGATACTTAAAGAATATTTTGCTGGCAATGTTTCTGAACTGTTATTAGGTCTGTGTTTTGTTTGTCTTGTGCACATGTGGGTAACACAGTACACAGTGTGTAGGTCGCGTAGCTGCTTTTTTTTGTTTGTTTACAAGAAAACTCCACAGGGCACTTTTAGCGTACTCTTCGCATTTATACAAAGTACTGGATCTGGAAGTTCACTTCTGGTAGTAGTGTAGTAGTACTGGCATAAAGACTGAATATGACACTCACATAACACAAGAACCTCGACTGTCTTATCAATGCTGGAAAAGCCCTCAGCATAGATGCTGTAATTGCCTGCATTCTCCCTGCTCAGAGGGACACTCAGGTTTACGGACTGTCCATCTTTTAGCCACCTGACGAAGGGAACAGGATTTCCAACCACAGGGCATTTACTCTCCAAAGTTTCCCCTTCCAGTAACTCAATGTGAGAACATTGTACATCTGGTCCAACTAGAAAGAAGCAAAAACAGCAACCATTTATAACCCATTCTTAACAGATGAAAAGCAGCTAAGAGAATATTCATTTTTTGGTCTAAAAACACTAAAAAGTAATAAAAGAACAGAATGTCTACACATGATATACTTACAGTTAACCGTAATTATATAATCTTGTGAAGATACATGTAGTTGTGGCCCTTCTGGCCTCAGATCCATATGTGCCTTGCATCTGAACGTGACTCCGTTGTCTTGTCTAGTCGCTGTATAGTTTAGGGAGGATGAAGTGTTCACCGGTTTCTTAATAGGATTGTTAAAAGTGTCCGTATAGATCATTGTATCGCCTTTGTACCATCTCACAGTGAGATTTTGAACAGGTGCTACGTGTTTGATGTCACATCTAAAGTTATATTCCTCATTTTCTTTGAGAGAGAAATTGACACCATCAGAGCCACTGCTAGAACTGATGCCGATGTTTTCTGGGAAAGCTGGAGAAAACAGAGGTTATCAGACACAGTCATGATATCAGTCCATGCTACATACAGACATTTTAAGTAACTAAGTACATTTACTCAAATACTGTACTTTAGTATAATTTTTAGGTAATTCTGAGAAAAATATTCTACCTTTACTCCACTATATATATATTTACAACTTTAATTACTAGTTACCTTTTGCAGATGTAAATTCTCAATCCTATAATCAACTAATCAATTGTGGTGTAATATTATGGATTAACTGCCCAGCAGTACATAAAGTGGTTAAAATCAGCTTCACGTTTGCCAGCTCCTTTTTACACAGATCTTCACAGATCTAGTATAAACGTCCTTTGCCATAATTTTTAGAGAGTTAGTCAAAGAAATCTGGACTGCATTTTCACATTTATTTCATCAGCAGCATCAAATTCATTACTGTTTTTGAATTTGTGTTGACAATTCAGTGGAGTATTTTTTAGACAATTACTTTTACTTGAGTATTGATTTTTTTCTACCACCTCTTGCTAATAAGCAGTACTTACTGTAAAGTACAACTTTTGGCCTCTTATCACACTGATCAGGTGTCCTGTCTGGTGATAGGTTTATGAAACATGAGGGATCGATGGTCCATTCTGTCAGACTCTTCAAGGTCCAGGTCAAATGCTTTACCGGCTGCATACCTGTGGCTCCTTGTGTAACCTCCCAACCCATTAATTCAACCTGGCTGTCCGATGTGCTGCAGTTGATTGAGACTGGGTCTCCATATCTCACCACAACAGTGGAGGGGCTAAGCTCAATGGGACAGGAGGTATGCACACCTAGAGAGTCCAGGCACATGTGTTAGATGTGCATATAAAAAAACATTTCATTGTATTGTAATTGTTTAACGTCATAGCATTAACTGAAAATAAGAAAAGTGAATGAAGAGACATTAACAAAAAGTGGAAATTCAACCAGCAGTGTGAGCTAATTAATCAGATCTTTAATAATAATAATAATAATAAGTAATAATTAATTTATAATTATTATATAACAACAATCATAATTATTATTTTATGTCATTACTGTCCTATTCCATCCATCTTTAGATTTCTTTATTCTTACCATGTTTTCTGTTTTTGTATATATTCTGTGCTTTTGTGTATTTGTGCATTTAGTATTACGTATTGAGTATTTTGTGTTGGTGCTGATCTTTTTTGTTTCTGGTTGTGGTTCTTTTCTTCCTTTGTGATCTGAGAGCGGCTGCAACAAGGCAAAACTATTTCCCTCTGGGATTAATAAAGTTTTTTGAATCTTGAATCTTTAAAGTGGGAGGCTTCGGTTAAGGTAAGAGTTAAATAAACTACCACTAACAGAAACAGTGGAAGTATATTGTGAAAAAACAATTAAAGTATCGTATGACTTGGGGGCTTGAGCATCACATTTTGTATTTGTAGTCTACAGGATATTTAAGGATTATTCCGTATTTAAAAAAAGAAAAACTTGACTTGGTGAGTGATGATGTGACTCATGTAGACCTAATAATGCCCCCTTCTGGTTGAAACGTGGTTCTGCACCTATGGCATGTAACAGTTTTACTTGACGCTATTTTTGTTAATGTTGATGACAACACGCTTGTTTGATTAAGAAAATCAATGTTGTATTTCAAAAATATCAGTTCATCATTAAATAATGCATTCTGTGGGAAAACATGCCAAGGCGAAAATATACATTATACATCACACATATGATTAAATCAGACCATCATTTCAGCAAATGAAGTGATACCAGGCAGCCTACCTGTCGCAGTGAGAATAAACCCCACGAAAAGACGAACAAATGATCTACTTTTACTCATTTGGTTTGAACAACGTCTCCCTGTTTTTTGTCCAGCTCCAGCTCCGTTCAGTTTCTCTTCCTCGGCTGCGCTGTCCCGATCTGGAGAATTATTCGGAGGAGCGACAAGGAGAGAGGAAAACAGCCAGCACATTCTTTCTCTCTCTCTCTGTGTCTCTCTCTCTCTGTGGGGGGGGGGGGGTTGTATTTGTCAGCAGTAGCCTATGAGGTAAAATGCCTCTTTAAGTTAAACTGTACTTGTACACAATCCAGTTCCACTGTGTGACTGAAACACATATTTACAAAAAACACCGCCACAAAAGTAAGGAACAGATTTGATGCCAGCGATAGTGTCGAGTTATTTTTTTGAGTCAGACTTAACTGTAAAAATGTTTTGTGTGTGTGCTGGCAGGCTTTATCACTTTATCATGCCCACACTTAAGGTCACCAGTGCATAGATTCACACCCACACTCCCACATTTTGGAGAAGGATTGAGTGTTTTCAGCTCTACCAGCCCAATGTTTGCATATTTTAAACAGAATGTTGTTCGGCTAAAATCAGAAAACATTCTTTTTGCTTCTGGATAGTTGTCAATGTAACAATCATTTAAAAGTAAGTTGACTCATATGTTTTATTAATATCCATTATGATCTCTGTTAAAAAGGGCTTTGTAAAACTAAGTGAACATGTGGACTTGTTTCTTCAGATCATTTTTGTATGAACATTTTTCAGGAGGAAACCAATTTGAACTTTGGAATTTCCACATAACACAGCATATACTGACATCCTGTTTCAATTGCTTCAAATTTTAAATTTGAGGAGTGCAGGACACAGTATGAATTTCTTGAAAGGGGAATAGATGTGGGAGGGCTGATGATGAGTCACCTTAGAATGATGAATGTGAGAACAAACACGTCTCCGTCAACAAAATGACACCTCAAAGCTAAGGCACAGATGTTATAAGCACACAGCGTAATTACATCCTTCCTGAGCAGAAACAAGGAATAGAAATCAGAACAATGTTTAAGCAGTTCAAAAAGAGAAAGTGCGAATGCTGAGAATAAACAGCTGCACACAGCAAGTCATTTTTAATCCAGGGAGGGTCAAAGTTTACTTGAACAGTCCATCAGATGGGAGCAGGGAAGATAGAAGACACGCAGCAAGGGAGGCCCTGAAAGACAAACAAGGGGCTTTAGTTAAGATAACAAGCACTGAGATTCCAGTCATGTCGCTGAAACACTCCCTATTCCTAAATTATGCAAGCAGGCACTGCATGCACTATTCTCCACTCTCACTGTAGGGGGTTATGTATGTCAGATAAAGGGATGCTGTTAAAATTTCAATAAATTGTTACTGGTGATGTGCCAGTAGTATCCTTTACCCTCTTGACATGAGGTCAGTATTTCTCAGAGGAAAAGTAATACAGAACACCAAACAAATTTGGTGCCAGAGAGACCTGATATGTGTGTACACAAGTGTGTTTGACTCAAATTATGATAATAAAGTCTGCACTGTGATCACAATCAGCTTTATTTTCCCCAGGTACTCCATGTGCATAGACACACAGAGTACAAGAGCTCCATCAGCCACCTCAGATGCATTTCAACCTATTTTGGATTAACTGAGCTCAGATGGTTATGTAAGTGACTCACAGAATGATTAATGGTGTTAAAAATGGCAGGTCTGCTGCTGGGGTTTGTTCCTTCTTGATAACAGGTTTCTTACACTGTGTGGTGATGATACTTTTCCAGCAGTATAGTTGCTCATTTTAGGTTTGAGCTGTTTTGAGGCTTAGGTACCAAAGTCAGTGGACTATACATTAAAAGAACTTTATTTTCCTCTTATATAAAATTTTCCATCCCCTAGAATAAAGGTATTTGCATCTTTTTGGAGTATTTCAATCTTATTTTTACTCCACTACAATTCAGAAAATAGTATAATTTTTACTACCCAACAAATTTTTTTTTTCAAATGAAATTCTCAAAAATAGCTTTTGTCAGTCGTTCTCTCCTTGAATCTTCAACCCACCCACTATCCTAACCACTTGTTCTCTTAAGGGTCGTGGGAGTGCTGGAGTCTATCCTAGCTGTTACTGGGTGAGAG
This sequence comes from Sandelia bainsii, assembly GCA_032362345.1. Taxonomy (NCBI): domain Eukaryota; kingdom Metazoa; phylum Chordata; class Actinopteri; order Anabantiformes; family Anabantidae; genus Sandelia; species Sandelia bainsii. The sequence continues at coordinate 11,199,900 of JAUMHL010000029.1, forward strand.
GCGGGGTACACCCTGGACAGGTCGCCTGACTATCCCAGAGCTGACATATAGAGACAGACAAACATGCACACTCACACCTACGGCCAATTTAGAGTCCCCAATTAACCTAACATACACGCCTTTGAATGGTGGGAACTCGGGTCCTTCTTGCTGTGGGGCGACAGTGCTGACCACTGCACCACCGTGCCGCCCTCTTTGAATCTTGAATAATTTAATTACACTTGAACAGTTTTTATTTCTGCGGAAACATTATTTATGAGTCACATATGGAACACATTTGGACCAGACCTGTACATTCATATTTTTTAACAGCAACAAGTTTAACACTATTTAAAATATTTTGTTTCTTTGTTTTATTTTATTTTGTTTTCATCAGAAGTTCAGTCAGATTGATGTAGCGATACTCTTTCCTTTAGTGCAGTACTTTTTTGGCAAATACTTGCACAGAGGTCATGAGAGGAAGCTGCACAGTCCAGGTCCTACCTGGTTTTCCTGGTCACGTTGTGTCTGTCTGTTTGTTTGTTATTGTGCGTTCTTCTTTTCTTTCTCCACTTTCCACTGTCCCCGACCAGTCAAGGCAGATGGCCGCCCACCCTGAGCCTGGTTATGCTGTAGGTTTTTTCTGTTAAAGGAAGTTTTTCCTCTCCACTGTCACTCAGTGCTTGCTTTAACAGGATTGTCTGCTTTCTCTATATATATCTCTGCAAGGTCTTGGCCTTAAAATATGAAGCGCCTTAAAATGATTCTGTTGTAATTTTGTGGCATATAAACAAAATTGAATTTATTTGACTACTTACATGTTTACTTGAAGTTTGTGATACTTATTCTGTTTGCTCTGTTTAGTCTGCTGTGTGACTAAAGAGAGCAGTTGCATAAGAATGGAAACCCCCTCCAATACAAAGTTGAATCTACATAATTCTGTATAACTCTTTTTTTTTTTGCAAATAGTGCCAGATGTTTATCTTTGTGCTCTTTGTGGACATGCCAGGATAACAGAGCTTTTCATGGGGTGATGAGTGAAAAGAATGAGTTGCCTGGACAACAAGCTACAAAAAGGATCTTTGGCATTAGCTTAGAAATTGCAGCTTCTTTGAACCTTTTCCTGGAAATGGCTGTAAAGATATTGCACTAAACTACATGTACATAAATATGTGAGACCCAGTGAGACTAATCACTCACTAGTCACAGATAGGGTGACCTTGTACTTGGCATTGGTGAACAGATGCCATTTCTCACTCTCTCTGTGTCTGTGTTACAAAACTGAGCAGGAATTTAATGTTCAACCAGTAGAAAAGAGAATAACAAGAGACATTCACTTTGAAACAATATGAGTGTAGTCCATTTACTCACTGGAGCAAAGCTTACTGTAATGTGATCATGGAAAATGCATGAGTCTAACAGAGGACCCTCTGTGACCACAGATTCCTCTTGTCTCTGCTGGCATTTAAGGCCCTTTTGTTTAAATTGTGCAAGACACATGAATCCAGTGTTGTGAACAGAATTTCATCAGTTTTCAGACATATGACATTTCTTTCCATTGTTTTGTTGATGAAACAGATTTATTTACCTCACAGACTCCAGATGGTATGCAAGGACAACCACATCTCCCCCATATTGGTGTCTCTTCTTTGGCTTCCAGTTCACTACAGGATTGATATTAAAGTTGTATTGTTTGCTTTTAAGTCACTTAATGGGTCACTGTCATCCCATCTCTCAGAGCTTATACACCCTCCACATTAAGGCTGTGCAAACATGTCCGACCTTCAAGTTCCATCTAAAATCCTATTATTTCTCCTTGACTTTTAACACTGTCTCAGAGATCTTTCCTTTTATTTCTGCTATCTTTGTTCCTGTGATTGTCTCCTTGATATATTTTGTGTTCATTTCTCTATTTTTATTTAATTTGTTGGTCAAGTTTTTAAATGAGTAAAGTGAATTTACTTGACTTGACTTTTATCTTACCCACCGCGAAATGGCATGATAAATCAAACAGCACAGGTTCAGCTTACTCATCTTGTTTCCAAAGAAGTCTTACTCATGAGCTTATCTCACCTTACAGGTTTGCCAGAAGCTCACAGGAAGTTCATAGTAAAACTACACTTTGTTTCCAAATCGAATGTGCTGTTACACAAAAGAAGTCATTTGTCTTTATAGTCAAATGAAGTTTGATTTTTGTTTCAACACAGTTCTTGATCACTATGTAGACCTTACACTGCACAGATTCCCCACTGAGAGTTAAGCCTACATACCACAGTGTTGAGAAAGATTAATTCCCCTGCCAAGGGCTACATTCTTCCCTCAAACTCACCATGGGTCATTTCTGCAATACATGTTTGCTTTTGGGAAGGATACTGTCAATATGTGCTGGAGGCTATATTTGATATCATGCATGATATCCACTCTTTGCAAAGCTTTCCAGATGCAGGCCTAGTCTACTTGATCAGTCATTTCTTCATCTAAAACCTGAGAATATCGTAATGATTTAATATTACAACACACATAATACCCACATATTTTAACTAAATGCCATCTATATTCATTGTCATGCCTGTGATGCTGTGCAGCAGCATGATGACATACTCAGATACTCTCAGTTATCTGCTCATAAACTAAAGTATTGGAAAACCTCAAATATTTTGCCAGATTAGCAGCACATAGAAAGTAAGGGTATCAGCAAAGTGATCACAATTCATCCTGAAGGGGACTTGAATGTCTGTACTAAATGTCGTGTGAATCCACTCAATAGTTGTTAAGAGAATTTATTCAGATGTGAACCTCACATTAGGACATTAGACATTAGAATATTCCTTGGGGAAATCATTAAAGTGTGTAATACATTTTGTTCCAATTCACCCAAAAAGAGGCTGAGGTATTTCCTGTGTTGGAGAAGTTACTTTGAAAGCACAGTTGGCAAGCTACCAATAACTTGGTAATAACTAACACTGGAAATAGTGTGAACAGTGTTTGACAGTAGTTAAACTAGCAATGTACAGGTGATACAAAATTCTAACAGAATCTGATATAAAAAAGGTAACTTAGGAGCAAAAATGAATTTATGGCAAAAAGTAGAAGAAGAAGTTGTTTTTTTTTGGCTGCAGATCATTTGCCTCCACATATTTGATTTTGCAAGGATTGACACAGGCCATCAGGCTTGGGACCGGCACTACGGAGGGACCAGGACTCAAAACACCAACCCTGGGATTCATGGACACTACTACTACTACTACTACTACTGCTGCTGCTACTACTGCTACTACTAATAATAATAATAATAAAGAATAATAATGGTCATTTTAACTAGCATTTGACCAACTGACCTCGTAAATGTCTTTACACAACAGTCAAAATTCCTACACGTGTTGAGTAGAACATCAGAGATAGAGCCGACTGAGAATGAACCTCATTTCAATAAATGCCAGTAGATTAGGATTAACATGATTCTGACCCCCTGTTGTCCTTTGTGACAGTTTCTGAATGACAACACAAATTAGTGCTTATTCCTTTACTTTAAAAGACGCAAACATGGCAGGAGTTTGCATCGGTCTTCTTTTGGTTGATTGGTTCACATCCTAATTCTGGTTCTGTTCACCATGGTAAAGCCATGTCCTTACTAGACATGCTTATTCTATCTCCTTTTTTTATTTTCTGAAAAAAGCCCTAAGGGCTAGATACTGTATATAATGACTGAAGCATGATGCTCTAAAACCAGAATTCAGTAAGATGCTCAAAGAACAGGACAGTGCAGCTGAATGTAGTTTGAAATATGACAAAAACATTCAAATGATCTTAGACCCCAACTTAGCATTAAGCATTTCTACTTTTAAAAAGCAGCACATGAAGGAAGAAACTGGTCCACCTCAAGGACAAAACACCCAGACACCAACAGAACAATGTAGTATCTGCAGTTTAAAGCAGTGAAGAATGTACGCAGAGTCGGCCCGACCCATGTTGGTGCCCTAGGCGAGATTACGGTTTGGCGCCACGTAATAATTTATATAATAATTTAAATAATTTATTTTTCCATATCTTCCCCACTTATTCCCGGGCATGGTCATGGTCACACCTGTCAGGTGGAGGTGTGCGTGTGTGTGTGTCTATGTCTGTGCGGGCGGGGGAGAGGTGGGGCGGGCGCAGTAACCGAGGAAACGGGGCTTGTTGACGGATACTGGCTGGAAAAGTACAAACTATCGCGTTTCACTTTATTGTGGAGAGAATCATGAGGGGTTCATACCGGGAACAAAGCCCAAATAAGTAACTACACTTTAGAAAACGAGCTCAAAAACCCGCGACTCACGATATTTGCAAGCGACTTTTTTATTTAATTTTATTTGTTTATTTATTTTTATTATTTGCGCCCCCTCCAGCAAGTGGCGCCCTAGGCGACCGCGTAGCACAGAAAGGCTAGCTCCTTGGGACAGGATTCAGCAGTCCACCTGCACCTGAAAGACAAGGGCCACTCAGCAATGTTCATAGTCTGGACAGGGAAGACAGGTGGTACAACTGGGGCATTAGAGAAGCTATTCATATCAGAATTTAATGACCTCTCTCTCAACAGAGGAGGCAGCATAAGACATAACCTATCACTGCCTTACAATGCAGTAAGAACTGCATTGTAAGGCAGTTTCACACATCACAGGCGGTCCCAACGACACACATGAAACCCACAAGGGGCCTTTGAAGGTGTTAACGACTACTCCAGCCAGTCAGTCAGAACTAATGACGCCTTTTGGGTGTGAGGTGAAACGTCTATAAGAGCTTAAAGCAAGTCCAGTTGCCACTGGATGACCGACAATCCTCACAGACTCTTTTCAGAAGTTTTTTTCTCTCTAAATGATGGACCTATGATTTCACGTGTCAGTAACCAGTCAGTCTTTTGTTTATACAACACATGAGTTGTCTCTCAGACTTTATGACTCAAAACTGCTTGTAGTTTCAGTAATTAACTACACAAAAAATATCAAAAGAGTAATTTAACTACTTTATTCACCATGCAACATGTAACTATCAGCGCTGCTAAATGAAGATAAACTACTAGTTCACTGGGTGTTTAATAAAATAAATAAAATTACCTGCTGGTGTTGAAAGATCCTGACCATATCCTGAAGGATTCATCCTTTAGGCTTCACAATTTCTAACAACAAATTTTGTGGCAATCCATTGAAAAATTGATTACTCTGAATCCGTAGACTGAGAGACTGACAATACCATCCCTAACTTCTTCTTCTTTAGGCTTCTCCCATTAGGGGTCGCCACAGCGGATCATCTGCCTTAGTCTCAGCCTATCCCTTGCGTCCTGCTTTGTCACATTAACCGTCTGCATGTCCTTCTTCCGTACATCCATGAACCTCCTCTGAGGTCTTCCTCTTTTCCTTACTTATATTCCATATTCCATACTTAACATCATTTGACCAATATATTCACTATCCCTTCTCTGCACACATCCAAACCATTTCAACCTTGCCTCTCTAACTTTGTCTCCAGACTGCTCAACATGAGCTGTCCCTCTGATACCATCCCTAACGACTACTATTTTTTCTGATGAACAAATGCTACTGGTCTATAATTTGCTGACAATTTTGGCATATCCTCACAAAGTTCTCAGTGCCAAGTTACACAATAGGCTATTTGAATAGCTGGTGGTCTTGTAGGACATTCAGTATTAGCAGGCTGAGTAACATCCATCGAGTCGTCCATTATCTAACCTTCCTTTTCCTGTGAAGTGCAGAGCGGTTGCTGGAGCCTATCCCAGCAGTCATTAGGGGAGAGGCAGTTTACACACTGGACAGGTTGCCAGTCTATCACACAGCTGACATATGTCTCTACATGTTCAGTCACACTCACGTTCACATCTATGGGCAATTTAGAGCCAACCGTTAACCTAACCTAACTACATGTCTGTGGACTGTGGGAGGAAGTCTGTATACCTGGAGAAAATCTATGCGGTGGATTCAAACCCAGGTCTTTCTAGCTGTGAGGTGACATTGCTAACCACTCCACCACTGTGTTACCAGGATGAGTAATACATACAGGATTTTTTAAAAAAGGAATATCCAACATGCTGCAACACAATTTGACATTTAATTCAGTGCTACCAAACAAAAGAAGGAGTGTTTCGATTTTGTGTGAGGGGTGGAAGTACACTAATGATTGCTACAGACTGGAAGAACTATTTTCTTATCAGATGACCTCCTATTCTGCTTACTGGAAACTAATGTGCAGCAGATCTTTACCCTCATTAAAATGTCCGTCAGTTTTTGATTTTAGTTGTTGGCCGATAGGTTCTAGGAACTTCATTAATCCACATGGGAAATGGCTGCACCTTGTTACAGTTGCTCTGTAAAACAGGAAGAACCACACCAAAGAAGCAACATAAGTACAAATAATTTCAACATCCACTGACAAGAATTTAAAAAAATCTAGAGGAAAAGATAATGTGTACAATGAACAGAAGTGATAGGTCTATGCAGTGCAGTGCACAGTAATTCCTTTCCACTGTTACACTGTTTGCTCCTTTCTCTAGTGTCCTTTTAAATGCAACTAGTCTTTTCAGCTGGAAATGAAGGAGTTTTAGTTCTGATGACTATTGGAAGTCTCAGCTGATACTGAAGGCCTCTTTCCACAGTAATTACACTGCTTTGTTATATTCTTTCATTAAGGGAGGCTCACTCCTGTCCAGCTGAGTCATAGAAGAAGGCCTCTCCAAGAACAATCTGCCCCTTCCAGTCTCTAGCTTTTGTCAGCTAGAGACTAGAAGAGCAAACAAAAAACACATTTAACCAGAAACTCCCAGCTGGCAGGAGAGGATGAGCCAGATGATCTATTAAATAGCCCCCTGATTATAAATGTAGAAATCTGGTAGAAAATTGGACAAGATACATTTTGAATTTGTACTGTGCAGTGCAGATTCCATGGCAAACTATCAATCATTTGACCATTTTTTGTCTGACTGTCTTAGTATTTCTCCTCTCTTGCTGTTTTACACCAATTTCAGAGAAGCTTCTGCAGCATGACAGTGGGTTTCTGGTCCTCGTACTGAGGTAGGGTCTAACTACCCTATTTGAGCCTATTTATCCTATTTATTTAAGAGGGGATCATAGCTCTAAGATATACAGATGATATCATAGTCACATGGGAATTTTTAGGGGCTGCAGGTTGGGGCACAGATAAAAAGCACAAATTTAGTTTCTTTCATATGTTTTTGAAATAATACTAAAACAAGTATATATGTTGTATATAACCAATAAGTGATGATATGGGTTTTAATTTGTTTTATCCATAGAAGTTGGGAAACTGGGTGTAGAATGGGTCACATGCTGAGGCAATAGGTTATGAAAGTTGATGTTATGCATTTGGGAGTCATAAACTGTAAATATCTTTCCAGCTGGACGGCAAAGACCCTCCTAGATCATCTGGGTTAGATTGCTCAGAGGAGAACCCCCCCCAAAACCCTTTGAATGAAATCCTCCAAACCTATCAGAGACATTCACTCATGACGTTAAATGTATCCTCTGGGAGAAAGAGAAATATGTGAATGTTTTGTCTTTTGGCCACTTGTTTTGAGATCTGTCAGTGAATGACTTTAGTACTTCAGCTGCAGAAGCCTGTATACATGAAAGTCACTGATCTCTGGCTCCCTCGTATGTTGAACTCTACAAATTCAGCCACCACACCACCTTTCTCTTCACTCTGAAATACATATCTTAGGTATAACATGGGCATTGCAAAATAATGCACATAACCATTTCACTTGACAATACTTTTTTTCTTTTACAGGATGGAAATGTTAAGATTAAGAATTCAACACTGAAAAAGCCCCATAATATTTTTATTCACCACTAGATGGCAGCATAGTGTCAAATCAAACACTGTGACTCTGTAGCACACGCTTTTTAACCACCATTCAAATTTGGTCTCCTGTTACTATGCAGAGGCTTGTGGGGCCAACAAGGCTTTTGGTAAAGGTGGAGGAGGGGCTGCTGCAAACATGGATGGTTGGATATCATATGAATTTAGGAAACCTCAGCGACCACATACACTCACTCTGAGGCCATAACAAAGCTTCTGGTAAATCCCAATTAGTAAGATTGTAGTAAACTGGATACGAAATATGGGATTCCTGTTAGCCAGATTTAATTTGAATTCATGATTATTCGTGATGGGTGGGAGAGAACACCAGATGTGCTCTTGCACCTCCTGTTTTGTCATGAAAATGACTGAAATATAACAGAAACTGCTAACATTGCAAGTCAGACCTCTAACACACATTTGGCAGGAAATGTGATTCAAAGGATGATGACACTTCACATTTCGCAGCTCTTTGAACTCACGTCACAGTTCAAAGATTCTACAAGATGTGGTCTGGCTTTTTGTAGTTTTGTCTCGTTTTATCTCCAAGAAAACTATGCATCATATAACCCTATACATACATTTTGTTCCCTAATGTACATTACATGCTGTATTTTTGTGAGTAGTAGGTTGGAGAGTTAAGTGAGACTATTATAAGTTATTAAAGTGTAAATATAGTATAGTGACTGGTTACATCCACTTTAAAGTGTGTCATTGAAGTGTGTCTTGTGAACTACAGTAGAAGGTGAACGTTGCATTTAGAATGCACATTTTCTTTTACAACAAAGCTTCAAAAGAGGTTTTATAATTTTATCACTGCATTTACAATTGATAAAGCACCTGAAAGAATTTCAGAACATTTTCTTTCAAGTCTTCTTACTTTTTTACTTCATTATGTGTTAACCAGCTGTCTCTCAGCTGGCAATAAGGCTGTAACAGAGATTACTGGTTGAATTGTGGTGGGATAAACCACAAAACTGTCCATTTCTCAGATCTTTGAAATGGTAACACAGTAATCCCCTGTTTGTAAGAACTTTAAACACTGAGATTGGCTGTCTTTCTGTGGTTTAATTTTAACTTGTTTGTTTTGGACTGTTTCCAACATGTGCTGCAGATGGACACTTTCTCACAGAGCTCCTCAGCCTGGAGCTTTTCCTGCTTTCTCCAGCTCACTCTCACTTCTTTGGGCTTCAGTCTGGGGTTCGCTTGTGGCCTCAGCGGACCCAATGGCCAGCAAAATTGTTGTTGTTGTCTCGTCTTGCTTCATGTCCCTTTGCCCCAGCCGTGCTAGAGTATGCTCAATGGGCTGTCCCTGCTGTGCTGCAAGTTGCCAAAATAATAAATAATAATAATAAAAATAACAGAAATACCCTAAAACCATCTTTGGAAGCAGTCCTGTGTCACTGCATTTCATCATGTAACCACCACAAAACTCAAACACAAATGAGTAATAATACATGAATAACTGTTTCTACAGAAGCCAGATGAGTTCCAGCACTGTATTTGAAGAGGAGATTAAGATCTTAAAAGCACCACCCAAGGGACTGTTGCTGCCTACAATGTCCCAGGCTGCTTTAGTGCCCACAGTGAGAAACAGATAGGGCTATGATGATGGGCCTTATACACATTAATAGAACACAGCTTGGAACATTGTACGGAACATAAATCTGAAGTTGTGGCACAAGATCATTGAGAGTCACAGGGAGGGAAAGGAGGGAAAATGGTAACACTAGCAAGCTCTTGAGGGCAGTCATTGATTTGTTACACAAGCACATCATAAAAGTAGAGCGAGAAAGGGAAAGAAGAAAAAAGTAGTAAGATTATAATAAGTTGATGAGGAGCAGCTGACACAAGATACCCAAAGCCCCAACCCAAGGATGCAGACAAATGAAACCTAATACTGTTTACCACCGCTACCCATCTGGTTAGAGAACAGCTGCAGAGGACTTTGTTGTCCTGTTTTATAAATACACCTTTTCACAAAAGTTACCAGAATGTCTTCTAAACCACACCCATGCTCCTTGTACAACTTTTTTGTTTAAAACCCTGCTGATCAGGACAAAGAGAAAACAGATGAGTGATTACCCTGTGAAAGGGAAAGGATGCTGAGGTCCTTTTTGTAGTCTCAGTAGGAACTTAAAAGGTCTTGTGGGGGGGGGGGGG
>JAUMHL010000029.1:11215738-11261484 GCA_032362345.1 Sandelia bainsii
TGTGTGTGTGTGTGTGTGTGTGTGTGTGTGTGTGTGTGTGTGTGTGTGTGTGTGTGTGTGTGTGCGCGCGCGCGCGCAACATCAGAGAACAAGTATGGGTCTGGATTAGTAACACCATACCATACCATTCAAAGTAAGTAAAAACTGCGGTCCTGTTGCTGTTTTACCACGAGGAACAATGTCTAATTTAATCTGTTTTTAGTTAGTGAGATTACTGCCATAGAAGAATTCATGTGAGCTGTTAATTAAAGCCATGTGTCTGTTTTTGTTATCCAGCAGCGATATTAATCAGTTTTATGGAGAATTCTCTGTGGCAGTTGCATAGTTGGCAAAGTGTTGAATGTGGACACTCGTGCATATCATGTACACATGCTTATACTCAAGCACACCTCTGACTTTTCCCATCACCCACCTCACCTGCCTGAAGGGGTAATTGTTTATATGTTTTTCACCACAGATGTGACTCCTGCAGTCTGATTAGATAATGATGCAGCAGTCTCTTTATTCCATTGTGCAGAGACTTTAAGCTCTAATGGCATGACTCACAAATCTTAAAGCAGAACCAGCCCAGCTGGCAAGCAGCAGCATGAGCTAACAGTCATCATCATGCCCAAACCTCACTCACAGATGTGTGTATCCAGGATGACAGCTCCATTGACGTTAGGGTTACTAATGTAGTCAGTGAGAAATCTAGAGGGTGGCGTTCTAAAGTCATTATACCTTATCGTGAACTTCGGCTGGGAAAAAGTGACTGGCTATGGTTAGCATGTGTAGTGGTTATTTAGTGATGTGATATTGTGTGTGGGATGGGGTGCCAGTTCTTGAGCAATTCTGTGGAATCTGGAGCTGTAGTTAATGACCTTTTTTAGTATTGTTTATATTGTGCCTCCACAGTGGTGCTTTTCATGTGTATGAAAGGATTAACTTGTCATTTGGCTCCTTCTGTATATTATCTGGTAACTTTCTTTTAATTATCAGGATGATTACATATCTGATTGTGGGTGATAAGTAATTTTGGAGTTTGAGCTGGACTTGATTGGATGTGGCCAGTGAGGTCATCATGCAATTAGAGTTCAGCTGTACCAATATCCGCAGTCATTTTCCCTCTTTAACTAACCCTATTAACCCTATCCTGAGCCCCCTTACTCAAGGTACTGGGAAAGTTACTGTGCTTTTGACATGTCTGAAACAAACTTTTCTTTGTTACTTCCTCTCCTAAAAAAAGCATGTTCAAGTTACTCACCAACTGTCAAAAACGTCACATTGTTTCTGACAATGATTTCATCGTGACATCAACAATGTCACAATAAAGTCATTGGACTGAATTATATTGTGCAGTTTGCAATTTTTTCACTTAGAAATAAAAATCCTAAAGCTTTATAACAATGTTGTATACAGGTTTTCTATTTGACAATGCAGTTCTGTAGGACAAATGATATATTGCCAAATGTCAATTGCTATAAAAAGCTCAAGGCTTAAAATATGGAAGTGATGCAAGATGATTCAGACAACGTGACACTTCCCTTTCAACTATCATATAAAACAGATGATACTTTATTTTGTAGAGTGATCAAAGTGACTGGTGAACCAATTTTTTACAGTTGTATTTACATTGGATGGTTCAGTGACTACAGTTCTTCCTTCCTTCCCCTCTTTTTTTTTTTCTTTTTACACTTGTTGATAAATGATTAATATACATTAATATAATGGCATGTTCGACTGCTCGTTTGGAGAAGTAAACAGGGTTTGCACTGAGGTTTTATCACTTTCACAAAGAACAGAGGTCATGGAAAAAGGAACAGTGTGGCAGCAGCAGCCGGCGTTCAAGAGAACAGCTTGATAAAATGTCAGAGAAAGGGGAAGAAATCACCTTTCATGACATGCAATATACTCACATTGTTTATTACAGGGATGTAATGATAAACGTGATCTGAACCTGTTCAAAGTTTCCCTTCATCCTGCTCAGTTGCATATGCTAACTTGAGTTAAAGTCAAACATAGGTTGGCTGTTCCCGCTCTGTTGTCAGCACGACCTTGGTGGAGGTGGTCTGAGCGACTGGAGTTGTTCCAGCTGCAGCCAATAATAAACACTGGGGAGGGAAGTGAGATGATGATGGGAAGAATGTGTACAGCGTGCTGATCAAAGCACCATTTCCTGGGTGGCGTGTTGAGCTTGACCACAGAGGAGAGGCAATAGTGTGCAGTCAATAAACCTGGGAGGGTGTCTCTCAGGTTCAAAGGTTGCTTAGAATGACACAAAGACAAAAAACGCTGAAAAGAACAATACAAAACAACGAAAGAAACATTTAGTCTTACTTGTTAATGATCATAAGCTGGTTTGTATCTTAGCATAAAGCATTACCATAATAATTTGTTGGACATTAATGACCATTAGGCATTTATTTTCACATCCTTCTGTCAAAAGTAATTCTGGCAACAAATAAATAAAAGCATTTTCATGTGATTGTCAGTGCTACATCCAGTCTGTGTCTGGGTCATGCTCAGCGTGTGTGTGATTAGCTTTAAAGACAGAAGTGCTTCAGGCTGTATCAGGAGAGTGTGAGATTTAGATCCTTGCTGCCTTCTTACAATCTCTCTTCACAGTCTTTGTCCTTTTTTATTATACGTTTTACCGCTTAACTTGGTTCTGCAAATGGTCATCTTAAACTGAGGGCAGGGAGGAGAGCACAGCTCATGAGAGAGGCTGGTACAAACAGCTGGATTGGAGTAATGGCCTGACCCTGATCCTTCTTATCTGATGACCCCCAACATGGACACTGGCAGCCAAGTGCCAGCTTCCCTTTGAGAAACAAGTTCTGCTGAAGGAGAGAAATGCGCACCTTTTGACGCATGTGTTAGCGCAAGCATTCTTTTGTAAACACACTTTTACAAACAAATATTGAGCATTCTGCCTCAAGCAAAACTACACAAAGATCAGCACACTGAGTCTGGCCTCCCTGTCTCAGCTGTACAACACTCAAGTTTCTCCACACAAGATTACAATAGGTGCATGCTTGACCTGGTTGCTAAAAGCTTATTTTACCCTCTACTGACCAACTTCACTTCACTTCCTTTCTGTGTTTACATGCATTCATCCCTTTTCTATTTCCTTCTTTGATCCCTTCACTAAATAAGTGGACAAAAAAGAACAGGTTTGTTTTTTCTGCCGTGCTGAGTGATTGCTGTGCAACGTCTGAGTACTAAATCTCCCTCGTACCTCAGCAAGCATGCAGCACTCTGAAACTCTGTATCAACAGCAAGCAGGTCAAAGAGTGAGAGCAAACGTTAAATAGCTTTTGCAGATGTGGTGGAATATCAAACAGCACCACGTGACTATTCTCTACAACCTTAACAGAAGTTGTTTTAGTGTTAGTGTGATGTAGAAGTAAGTGTAAAGTGTAAACCAAGAAAACATCAAATATAGACAACACACACACACTCACACATGCTCATGCAAACCTATGACTAACCTTTTAAACTTGCTTTCTGGTTAATGAATTAGCAAGTAATGTCAGGATTGGGTTTCTTTGCCCATGTGTGGGCAAACACTGATGGCTGCCATATGGTTCCAGGTCAAAACAACAGATTTTCAGTTATGCCCTTTGCAATTCCTCTAAAGATTAAATGACAGGGATCCTATCTGTGGCTTTGCTTAATGCTAAACTGAAGATCATTTCTGTGCCTATGAAAAGACACCTCTCCAACCAACAAATGACTGTTAGACCACAGAGCTGACAGAAATTGCTTCACTTCTCTTAAGACAGCTACTGGTACAGTGTAAACCAGATGCTTTGACCTATAAAGTTAATGGAAACGACTGTAATAATGGATGTGTGGAGTTGAATGTGTTTTGCTAAGGGTATTCAGCAAAGCTCTGTAAACACTGTCCTAATCTGCAGGAAGCCACAAAAGTCATGTCTCACCCCCAGCCATGTGAGCCACCTCACTTTAACACTCTTTCCTTTAGTGGACAAGAGGACAGTGTACACAACAGACACTCAGTATTAATACTCAGACATGGTAACCACTAAATGAATACGTGCAGAAGTGGACCATGGGAACAGTTATTAAGATAATGTGCTTTGGCTGCAGTGAAAGAAAGCTGGAGAGAGGGATATGATGAAATATTATATAAGCAGCAAAAAGGCAATTTTGTTAGAAAGAATGCGTAAATAGACTCATTTGCAGACATATTTTGTGTGGTAAAATGCCACAAAAAAAAAATCAAATTTATGGATGTTAAATTAAAAATTGCATTGATCAGAAGTAAAAAGGAGTTATTTTGTGCAGGAAGAAGCTGCTATATGGTCTCAAGATAAACAGTAAGATAACATTGCAGGTCTCAGGGGAGTTAATGGAGGGTGGACAGATTTCTTCCTAACCTGTGAACGGTGAGGACAAGTAGCACAGCCAGCACTTAAGCCCACTGTTTGGAGTGCAGAAAGAGATAAGCTAGGCTGGCTCCAGGCAGCTCTCGCTGAGCTGTTCAGTGTTGAGGGAGGAAATCAAACCTCTACTGCAACAAAACTGTGTGTGTCAATTAGCTGTATGCCCATAGCCTCAGATTAATATTTGAATGGTTTTAAGTCAGCAGCTTTTGTTTTGACAGCAATTCTCGGAGCAGGTTCTGCTTATGAACTAAACATAGTTTTTCATTGTGCATCATTCTCCTGTTTTGGAACTAAACTACAGATTTAAATGAAAATACATTGGACGTGGTGCAAAATAGTGTTTGGTGCGCATCACGTCAGTCTAAGTATGAAGAAGGTAAGTCACCTGCATGCATGTGGTCATGTTGGACAAAAAACTTTCTCAGGCACACAATGAGCACATTTCCTTCTCCTTTGACGTGAGATCCAATCCTCTGAGAATCATGTCATCCGGAGAACATCGATCCTGACTGACTCAGACAAGTTTGATGCACATGACCTGCAGCACATTCACAGCACTATAAATAAGATGTGAAAGATTCATTGCCAGTTATCGCAAGTGCTTAACTGCAGTTGTTGCCGGTACAACAACACAGCACAACAGGGTTGCACAACCAGTTATTAGGTTCAGGGGGCAATGACTTTTTCACATAGGGCCAGGCAGGTTTTAACAGCTTTTTTCCCTTGATAAAGGAAATCATAATTTAAAAACTGCATTTTGTATTTACTCGAGTTATCTTTGTGTAACATTACAATTAGTTGGAAGATCTGAATCATTTAAGTGTGACAAATATGAAAAAAATAAATAAATCAGGAAGGGGAGAAATACTTTTTCACAGCACTGTATGCATCTACGTTTGGTCAGACCACCTGGTTTCCACAGAGACATGTATGTCTGGGAGTCTTTTTTGTTTGGAAGAGCAAATTGAAAGGGGGATCTCTCCTTTATGGTTAGCTTTCTATGTGTTTTTTCAGTTTGAAATCGAAACAGTTTGTTACCTTCAGACGTGTTGTGTCTGAATAGAGTAGTACATACAAATTACACCAATGACTCAATTACATGACAAACATTCAGTGCACATGGTGGTTACCCTGGTTTCATATGTTACATATTGACAGATGTATATGTGGTTTAACTTTATATTACAAATGTGAATAAACAATCGATGGAAAGTCCCCGCATTTCAGACAACAGAGAGCCTGAGAACAGTTAGAGTTTACTGTTAATCACATCCCCAGTGTAATCCTGTGTCTAAAAGTAGGAGTGTAGAATATTTCTGTGGTCTTAAGACCACATTGCCTTTTTGGGGTCATGAGTTCTTTGAAAAGTTTGAAAAAGATCTACAGAGATGAGCAACGTGAACAATGAATGAATTATTCTCTTTGTAGGCCATATACCAACAGTAGTCTACTTTCAGTTGGTGCACACATCTCAACCTCTAAATCCTTTAAAGGTTGCTTACTGTCTCACTTCTGGTAAGTTCAAGCCTGGGTCAGGGAACCACAACCTATCTGAATGATCATAGTAAATGAGACACTCTGTCTCGTAACAATAATGCCTTTTGCTTAATATACTTCTTCCCTTTCTTGCTCGCACAAGAAAATTGATACAACTGTTATGCGTATACGATAAATATGATGCTGGAGTCAATATCTGTTTAGCTGAAAACAGTTAACCTACCTTTGACCAGAGATAACAAAATCTACCAACCAGAACTTCTAACCCTTGCTAATTAACATGTCTTATCTTACTTATTTAATCTGTACAAAACGAAAGTGTATATGACCGTTGACTGTTTTACATGGGCTGGGAGCAGTTTCCAGGGAACTTCATGGAGACTGAATCAAGTTGAGCACTCATAAAATGTAATTGTTTTTACATTTCTGTTTTTTGTATGGAATAAAAACTATATATATATATATATAGAGAGAGAG
Source organism: Sandelia bainsii (assembly GCA_032362345.1). NCBI lineage: Eukaryota > Metazoa > Chordata > Actinopteri > Anabantiformes > Anabantidae > Sandelia > Sandelia bainsii. The sequence continues at coordinate 11,222,104 of JAUMHL010000029.1, forward strand.
AGAAATACACACACATATATATGTATATAGGGTGTATAACTATAAGCTGGCACGATGGTGTAGTGGTTAACACTGGGCGAGTGCCTTTCTTTGTGGAGTTTGCATGTTCTCCCTGCGCCTGTGTACTTTGGCTTCCTCCCACAGTCCAAAGACAGGCAGTTTTTTAAATGGTACCTCTAAATTGCCCATAGATGTGAATGTTGTCTGTCTCAATGTGCCAGCTCTGTTATAAACTGGCAAATTGTCCAGGGTGTACTTGCCTCTATCTTAATGCTAGATCAGCTCCAGTACCCCCCCCCCCCAACCTTAACAGGAAAAGTGGCTCAGATAATGGATGGATACAGTGTAGTATGTGTTAATTAGCTTTGGAGGTGCTGGCAGGCATATTTTGTTACTTATAGACGTCCTCTCTAGACGTTTAACTCATTGGCCTGGTTCAGTGTCTTCGGTCTCATCCTGTAATCCCAGATTGACTCCATGATATTGAAATCAGGACTCTATGGGGCCCATGCCATCTGCTGCAAGATAAATTTGAGACCAATCAGGCAACATCTAAAGTTCCTAAAATGTATGAATGTTGGTGTATTTAAAAAAGAGACATAAAAATGATGTTGATTAGCTCATCTGGTTCTGCTGGTGGTTTCTTCCATTAAAGGGAGTTTTTCCTCCCCACTGTCGCCTAGCGCTTGCTCAAGTGGGACTGTTGGGTTTTCCACATTATTCTGTATATATTCTGTAAGTCTTAAACCTTACAGTACAAAGTGCCTCAAGATGACTTTTGTTGTGATTTGGCGCTATATAAATAAAACTGAATTGAATTGAAATTGAATATATTAGCATATTTTCCAAAATTACATTGTATTACATAACATGTGTCTTCGCCACCACTGTAGAGATGAACTTCTAACATCTAGTGTGAGTCTTCAGGCAGGAAAATAAAATGCTAATCACTGAATACAATAATGAAGCGTAACTCTCTATTTGATTCATTCTGTTAAAGTTGTATCAACACTGTAGTGACTTGTGAAACAATACAATCACAGACAGTTTATTTTGTAGTGCATTTTGGGGCGCACATTCACTAGCAAATGTTGTAATCTTCCTCAGGGGGTGGAGGGGTGGCCGGGTACAGGAGGTTGCTAATAACAGCTGCCAGATGTGCAGATTCCCCTGAGTCCATGCACATTCTCACAGACAATGGAATGCTTGTGAGGAGCCCCAACAGGAAGTGAGGTCAGGGCTCTTGACCCCTCCCCTAAAAGCCCAGCGAGCGACACAGCAGTGGGGCAGCTTTAGTAGAGCTGCTCCACAAAGTGTCCCATCATAAACCCGCTGACAGTGAGTAGTCAGTCTATAAACTCTGTCTGCTACACATCCATTTCACACTGTTCATTCAAACTGCCAGCACTTCAGCCAGTGAGTTAAGAAAAAAGCTTTTGAGTATGCAGTGTTAAAACCATTAAAGTTGCCTCCGTTTCTTGTAATTACAAGTTGGATGTTTCTGGCAACTCCAACAGAACTAATACCAAGTGGTTTTTTTTACAACTTGTTCTTCTTTTTCTTTAGTGACTACTTTTCACATACCATCTGCTGCGGGGGTGGAAGAGATGAGTGCGGTGAGAGTGGATTGCACAATCTTGATCATTTCTTCCCAACTAAACTTTCAGCAGACGTGAGTCAAAGTTGTTGAAACTGTTTGGTAGGGACCAGACACAGAAAGACTCATTTGGAAACTGCTGGTGTATTCCCACTGGGGAGGTTCCAGCCACCCTAATAGACTGAATGTATGATGAGCAGTGAGGTGCTCTCCCGAGGTAATTGCACTGATGTCATTCAACCAGGTAGGACCCCTTCTTGCACGAGACTGAAGTCTTTTTTGTTTTCTGACATTTAGTCTGTGGTCATTTGATGAGGAAAGCATTATACAGCTCATACATCTTATCACATTACATCATAGTCACTTGGAGTGGGTTTGGCTTTCAGACTAATGACTGTGAAGAGATTATTACCTCCTCTAGTGTTGGACAGAGGCTCTTTTACTGAAGCCAGCACCTGCTCCACTGTAAGAGTCTAGGCACAGCCCTGATGACTAACAAGCCCTGACTTACCTTCACCTCACCCTTATTACAGTTATACCCAGACCTCGTGTACACATGTGACATTACCGTAATGACACATCAGAAAAAACAAATAAATAAAAGTATTTATTTAGCTTGAACAAAATAACATTAATAACAAATGTAGCATTTGGAGATGTAGCTGCAGCTGAAAAGCGTGGATTGTGGTTCATGCTGGGAGAGGAAGTGTGGAGGAGGAACATCTGGACTTAATTTGTGTGCACCAGAGTGGAGAAAGGGTCCAGAAATAGGCTTAAAAACTATTTTCCATATTAATTGCCGTCCACGAGCCCACACCACCATTACGTTTCGACACTAAGACTTGCCACTCTTTGTAGGAATATGACGTTTCCATGCCCCGTCTCTCTTGTGTGTGTGGGTGTGTGTTCGTGCGTGACTGCGTATTGTGTGAGCGCGTCGCAAAACCCGTGGAGCTGTTGTTTTCAGAGAGTAGAAGGACAATCACACGGACTGTTGGATTAGAGCAACAAAGAGAAAGTGTCTCTGCGTTAAAGTGTGTTCCTCGTATTCTGGACTCGGGCTTTCGGGGGATCTCTGTTAGCTTTCTGAGGTGGCGCACAGACCGGTATGGGTTTTACCAGTGGCTAGACAAGACACGCTGACTAACGTTAGTCCTCAACCAAAGTTTTGATTGTCAGCGTTGTTTCTCGACCCCGGAGCGGAGAAAGGCGCTGAACTTTGACGCAGCATTTGTGAAAACCGGTCACCACATGTGAGGACATTTGGAGACAGATATTTGTCGGATCGCCTTTTCTATGTTCTCTACTGTATTTCTGATGGGGTAAGTAACCTCCTCAAACTATTGCTAGTGTGACAGTCTGCATGTGCTGCAGCAACCGAACAAAAGGATCTGGTGTCTGTCTGTACTGCTTTGCTTCGTATTGTCTTGCTGTAAAATAATTCACAGTTTAACTTTAAATTGCTTAATTTATTGGGTTACAAACAACAACACATCGTTTCTTTGTAAACGCCACGAGGTTACTCATTACACAAACCAAATTAATAATTTATAATGAACTGAAAGTTTCCATTGAGCGCAATATCCCGTAATGTGCCGTTGACTTTGCAACACCTGGCCCCGCAACACACCACTTCTGCGCTTTTAGCAGCTGAATACTGAATTATTTGAAATCCGTGTGGCAGCTGCGTTTGTTAAACATTGTCTTATAATGAATAACATGGTTTGGGAGAGGGATGGGGGTCAGCTCAGGCTGCGGCATCATATGTAGTGTCTATAGCTGTTGGTTGATGAGTTGAGCTCTGCACCCCAAGAGCGTCATCGCAGTGACCCCCATACCGCACACACATTATGTTCCTTGGAGCCTGCTGTGTCCCCCCCCATACGCCCCCCATCCCCGCGCTCTGACCCCTCCGATGTTGTTGAGGCTTGTTCATCCGTCACTCTAAAGAAGGCATTGTATTGAAGGATGTATTAATAAGACAAAAGCTCCCATTATCCCCATGTACCGGAGTTAATCTCATGGGGTTGGAGATGTGCTACATAGAGAAAGCTTTAACAGAAAATGCTACAAAATATCAGACATTTAAAGCCAGCTAAATATACAAACATTCATTCGAACAGTTTCACAATAAAATGCATTTGTATGAAATGTAAAGTATTTGCGTCTGGGCCATCTTTTATAGGCCTAATGTTGACATTTCCTTATCACCACTCTTAAGGCATAGGCCTACTGACTAAATAGCACATGCTGTTTCACTTTATCCAAAAGAGTCAACCCTGCAAAGAGGGATACATAGGTGTCAGCAAAGCAGTCATGAAACATCCTGTTGTGGGAGAATCCTAAAATCACAGAGAGATAAGATGATAAGATGGAGGAGCTAATGTTTATTGCTCAGACAAAAGCTCTCATCCATCACTCTCTATCCTGTGGTTGGTCTGGTTCAGTCTCCATGACGTGGTGCCCATTAACAGTCAATATCTCACTGCAAAGGCCTGTGTTGATGCTATATCAAGCCCCAGCTGAGGTTACAAGGCAAGAAATCAAACTCTCAAATGTGCACTGATGCTGTTACATTAAGACTAACAAATGTCTTAACTCTGTTAACATCAGGAGTAGACGGTGAAGCAGTAGCACGTTCAGCAGAGTTTAGGAGAGGACTGGTGTTGAAGGCCCTGTCAGCAGGTTCAGTGATGTTGGTTTTGTGTGAGAGCAGCTTGGTTTCTTTGGTGCATGCACAGCTGCATATGGACTCATGTGCTTCTCCTAGCATGCCTTGGGTTTGAGACAGGGCATGATACAGGACAGATACTTGGCCTTGGTAAGAGTAACCTCAGGGTGCTGTGTTATTGGCCAGACACTGCACAGCCCCAGGCCCATGCAGCCCTTCACAGACAGGAGCACACATGGTATTAGACTTATTGGTCTCTGAACTTAAAAATCTTTTATGTAAGGCTGCAAGGAGAGTTTGTCAGTCGAGCAGCCCATGACATCATGAGCTGGGGATCTGTGTGTTGCTGACCCAGCTCGCTGTGCTCAGTGGCCCGGTTTTTCTCTACGAGATGACTGCTGTAATCGGACCCTTCTCAATGGGGACAGCAGGGATAGCGTGAGAAATGATGAGCTGAGTAAATAAATATATGTTTAAGTGCACGGATGGAGAAATAAATTAATAGTAATTTAGTGGTGGGAACTGGATTTGCTGGACTTTTTATTTAACGTAACAGGTCACTAGGGGGTTGAAGGGTATGGGTGTGAGTGGGTGGTGTCAATACCAGAAGGATGCTCAGGTTTCACTTTAAGCCTGGGAGCAGTCTCCTAATAGGAAGCAGTGAGAAGGCTTTTCCTTGGGGAGACTAGTTTTCCTTTTGTTGTCTGCATTCACTACTTTATTCAAACAGATTGAAGGAGAAACAACATTGAAAGATCAGAGGAGTGACCTGCCAGAGGCATCCTGGCTTTTACCTGGTTAAATGAAACTACTCGGAGGGTCAATACATAACTTTAAGATAAGAATAGGAGCTAAGTTAAATCACAGAAGACAATGCATTAGCTTTTTTACATTACCTTTGTGCTTTTCTCAGTGATATCAATATTCGGTGAGTGATAGCCATCTAGGTACTACAGACTGAGAGTTATAGCTGGTGCTCCCCCATTGCCTGAAAAACACTTTCCTTGGGTGTGGCAGCTGGAGCAAAATAAACACCTTCTGTTCACAAGCCGAAGTGCAAGTCACAACACACAGCTGACAGCATGTAGCTTTCTGATTCACAGCCAAGACCTGGGAGTGTCTCAGATCAGAGAAATATATATGGCGTCTTTTGCCTTTTACCCATTTGAGAAACCATTAAAACCCATTGAAACGTTTGAGAAAAGGATGTCACTAAAGTGCTTTTTGGAAGGTAGAAGAACACATAAAACAACCTCCCCATGCTGCATGGAGATATTGTCAGTGCTGTTATGATCATTATATAAACATTTACATAAGCTGATATTTAGTGGAAAAAAGTTGGTCTATTTCAGGACATTGTTGTACCCAGTGAAATAATTGGTTATCTTTAAAGTCTCCTGTTACATTCCTTTTCCACTTGAGGGACTTACACAAACTATAGGACCCCCCCATGACCAGGTACTAATGCTTGTAGCAGCATGCCAGGATTTCCTGATGTTCTCTGGCATGGGGATAAGCTTAGACCGGCCCTTGTTCAAAAACCTTGTCAGTTGGAAGTAATGCAGTAAAGGTTTTTAAAACTCTGAATGACATTTTTCATTGTGCAACGTCGCTCTACATACACTATACATCTTTCAAAGACAATGACAACTAGATTAAATACAAGGTTTCTGGTTACTGCTGTGGCTTTGGATGGGATCTGTAGCACTTTGCAACCTCTCTTTAGGTTGTACAGTGTGATTTATGAACTGCATGGGAACAACCTCATACTGTCTGATCTTGTGGCAGCCTTAATCAGTGTGGTCATGTCGTGGTTTTCTGATTTTTGGTCATTCTCAGCACTCACTCTGGAGTGATCTGGGAGCAGGTACACTTGAAGATGCTGTGGTTTTAGAGACCTCCTCCTCCTCGTTCTTCTTTTCTCTTGGAAGCCTTTGTTATACAGCTTTGCTTTGTTTGTGCAGCTGGAAACCTCTGCAGCATTACTTCAACACCCTACCTTCGCAGATCCAGAATTAAGCTAAAGACAGTATTCTTGGATTTTAAATTGCCCCATGCAGCCAGCGAGAGCCTGTTGATGCCATTCATTTTGTTTAGCACTGAAAGTTGTCTTTCTTTGAAGCTCTTTCAGATCTAATTACTGAAAGTATTTAAAAGTAGGGCAAAATAGCCAATTGTGATGACCTGTTTTGTTAGAAAGAACTGTTAAGATTATTTATCCTGTAAAGGCCTCAGCTGTAGACTTATTAGGCGTAAAGACACAATGGAATTAACCTCCAGCTAAATACAAACAGGGTCATAATAGAGGCCAAACTGATCCATTGAAAGAGACAGATTGAGTGGAAGGGGATGCCGTTTAACACAAAAATAATATGATGACATGGCAGTTTCAAATGAGCCATGTCTAGGTCAAAGTCAAGTAGCTGTTGTCTTGTACCATCTGAAAACTTACACTGCAGCAATACTCACTTTCTGAGTTTGGTATTTATGCAAAATATCCCTTGGAAATCCACTCTACCCAAACCTTGCATAAGGCTCTGCAAAGCTGCATAAAAGCCAAGTTATTTACTGTGGGGCCTATTCTTTTAAAAAAATGTATTTGTGTAATATTGCCAGGAAATAAAACAGACATCGTATCCGTCCAAAGCTGTGCTCTTGATTCTCTTTCCATGCACACATTCAGTGGTCATTAAATGCAGGTTGCTGTATTGGAACCAAACTTATGATACAGAAATATTTTATGATATGATATCCTCATGTCAGAGAGGCCAATTCATGTTGTCATCACAAGAGATTTTCAAGAAATACGTTTGCTCTTCAAAACAAGGCATTCTTAAACTGTATAAAATACAGAGGCACAACTGTGGACTGTGTGGACACAACAATGTTCTCTCTCCAGGCAACCATGTTTTTCTCCAGCAACAGAGCTGAGTTTAATGGGTCTGTGTTTGCCAGAGGAGAATGAAGTTGTTTTCCTATGCTGGACCATGAAGAGAGATGGAGGGCCTCCATCAGTATATGATGTTATCAGTGGGCACTAGGCAGAAGAAGTCAAGGCTGCTTGTGCCCCATGTGTTAGCCCATGTTGATGGTATAGTTTTCCTTAGTGCCGTGCTTTGTTTTGTCACCTTCGTCAACAATACTCCTCTTCACTGTGTCTTTGGTTTTTGGCGTCCTGTGCTCAGTGCACTGAAAATCTGTGCAACACTAGTGGAACAAACATCTAGAGCAACCCTTCACACCAGCACACATAGAATGGATATATGTTGTCATGTCTCATTAGCACGCCATGTAACAAATAATCACAAGCTCTCACGGCAACCACACAGTTTCCCAACAAGCTATCAGAACATGAGAAGGGGTGGAGTTCAAGGTCTAGCAACACAGTAGAATAGGAGCAGGGAGCCAGGACAAAAGAGGCGTCAAAAGAGGGTTCAAAGCCTTTCATTAGGGGAGACCTCATTGTAAAGACAAGAACATGGGGAGGTGTGAGATGGGCAGGGTAGCTTAGCTTTTCAGTGTAGACCTGCTAGACCTGACCTGACATCTTTTACAGCATTGTATCTGCTGGTGTACGCACAGCATTTGAGTTAACGACGCCATGTGGTTAACACTGGTCTACACTTACAGAGTGCATGCAAATCTGAAAAATTCTCAGCTAAGTTTTGTGTGGTTTACCACTGTTCAATGACGTTTATTTTCTGAGAATTTTTTTTTTTTTGACATGCTGAACGTCATTTTGAACATCAGGTATGCAGCCAGCATACTATTGAAAACAGCCTTTGAGCTATAATTGTATGGATGATAATGGTATTATTTTATTATCAATAAAGATGCATGAAAAATATAAATTTTTCACTGACAACAGGATATAGAACACATATGCAGTTTTGAGAAGTAACGCCTGAGTTTCCTGAAGTGAGAGTGGATTGTGCTGTATGTGCCGTAATGAAGTCTGTAATAGGGGGGCTATAAGAACATGTCTGCTCCAGATGTGTGCTAAATAAATCTTTCTTGATGTGCATTTAATCACCTCTTTGCGGCTTTGTCGTTTGATCTCTGTGGTGAAGTTTAAAATATACAAGTGGATGAGGGGGTGTTAGAATGAAAATGATGTGGCTCTGCAAATTGGGGAGCAGCATAAAAGGGGAATATGTAAAATAGAGCGATAATAAACATGAATAATTGGGAAACCAGTGACTTAAGTTGACAGGAATGGTCCAAGGGTGAAGGTATTACAGTAATTACTTCTCAGGCTCTACCCTCAGAGATCCCCCACCTCTCAATGGGGCAGACTGGGGGGAAGGGGGTGTCTGCCAGTCATGTGGGTTATGGCTCCTGAGGGTGTATGATGCCCTGCTTTATGCTGCTCTTTGTCTCCTGTTTAGCTCACTGCCACCAAGAGCCCCACAGCATGTGCTGCCTTAAAGCATTACAAAGTTGCACTTGTGAACTCAAGAGAAATGTAAAAACAAGTTAGATCACCATGAAATACAGTAAAACAACACTTTTTGTTCCAACTGAACTGTGCTAACAGACTGGACGTCTCACAAAGGGCTGTACCCAAACTGTCAAACTGTTTCCTGAGCGAAAGGGTAATCCCTAATTATATGGTGAAACCCCTTCTATTGGGGACACCCACTCCCCTAATATCTAGCAGCTTATATGTAGATTTAATTAAGTGTGATGGCGTTAGCAGAATAACAGTCAGAGAGGAAAGTTTAAAATGAAATGTTGAACACAGAGTGAAAACACAAGATGGAACTGTTTCATCTTTCATAAAAAGGAACTATTCTGTTCTTTGCCCATCATCTGTTGTCATTTCACTAGTATCCTGACGCTAGTATCCTGGTGACTTGTAATAAATACTTCTGTATTTTTTAGTCACAAAAAAGGATGTAATTTGCCTGTGACAACTTACAAATATTTCTTTGCCAAGATTAATTTTTTCTGTTAACGTTGTTGTTCCCCCAGTTGAGTTCCTCTCAAAACTAGAAATTGTGAGACACTGCAGGCCCCCACCTCATATCTCTCAGCCTGTTCTGCCTCTCAGCTGTGCAAGTTGTCTTGCGATACTGACACAGACTCTCTTCTTTCTTGTTTGTACTTCCCCTTAAAACTTTGTTAATTCGTTTTTTCAGTGATTTCATGAGCCTCTGGTGTTTCAAAACAACAGATCCAGCAGACTTTATTTGCCAATATTTCACTCCTCCATCTTCAGCCCACGCTTTTGTCCCTTAAAAACAAAGTAACAGTGTGTGAAATCACTGCCAGACTGCCTCTCTGTCTCTTAGGATTTTACTACTTTGATTTTCAGTGTTTAGGAAATATGAGTAAACATCCGTATGCAGTATATCTAGTCAGTAGATGTGTAGTAACATGTGGCTGCAAGTTTAGCACTCTTGGCATTAATGCTGAACGTTAATTCTAAAGAAAACTTGCTTGTGGCATTTACTGTTTTGAATGTAGTATGTTAATGTAGTATCGGTTGAGGTCTTCCTTTCTTTTTTGGATGCCACTTAGTACCACAGCAGGAACTTAAGGTTGCTTATTATTATTGTTGCTTATTATTTGGTGCTTAACTTGACCTTGACTATGAGCATTTTTTAATGTTGTCTTCATGTCAGCTGTGCTTCTTTATCATTGTTTTTGCCATCATTTTTATCAGTAAGCTTGTCTGCAGTATGGCATGTAACAGAGATAAGAGCAACGGCTTAAGATAAGCTCAGACAGACAGGACTATGGATGTAAGAACTGTTCTTGGTTTATTCTTTATAGAAAACATGCTGTTAAATAAGAGAGTAAACAGTGTGCGACTATGTATCAATGCTGTGATCAAGGTCAGTTGAAGAACCAGGACACAGTGTCGGCATGTGACTGCAGCAAAAATGAAGCCTCCTCATCCCAGTTACAGTGATACAGGAAACATGAATGATTTTTCCTGGAAATTAACTGCAATCAATAGTGCTGTTGTGCTGCTGTGAAGAGATTTCATACACAGAGTCCTGGGGCTCAGTGTTAGATAGGACAGCAGAGAGTCATTGTAGCCACCTGCCAGCAGACACAGTTCACCCCTGTGTTTTCTGTGGTTGCACAGCATGATGCACAGGATTGATGCAACAGAGTACCCATCTCAGTGGGCCCGTGTGTGCAGTGGCTTGTGCTTGTGAGTACTATGCTGTCACAGTGTGAAGACAAGGTGCAATGTATATAATTGTTGATCAAGTCTGCAAAACGGAAAAGATAGAACAACTGTGGGTGTTGCTTTAAGCATCTTTCACTTTAGTCATTTCCTTTGAATTGAAGCTCCCGTGGTAGCAGCGGTGAAAATTTTTGGTGGTAATAGTTGTGTTTTCTCCTGTGTGTCTGACATGTTAACACTTGACTGGGGGAAATTTCTGTCTGTATTTGCTGTATTTTACATAAGGAATTTTCTTCATAGGAGGCTTCTACTGTATTTTCCCTGCATGCAGTCATTCACACATTTGTCGTTGAAATGACACAAGAGCAACCTTAAATAGCCAATTTTATACCCCCTGGAGTCCCCAATATGTGCCTGTAAATTTTCATAGTTATTGACAAGCATGGGCTTCCACAAAATGGGAAAATGTAAGGAGTCTCGGCCACCGTACTTTCACTATTTATCTCGGTTATGATTCTGTTTCGGTAAATTTGCAGCGGTTATTGTATATTTGAAATATGCAGATATCCCCAATGCAGCACACGAGGACAGCGTGTGGGAAAGTTCACAAAATAATTTACTATAATAAGTCACATCCTGACCGATCCCGAATCTGTGTCGGGGACAATTAATAATCATGAATAATTAATAAAGTTAGTGCTGTGGACATCTCCTTTTACACGATGTCTCCAAACGCACAAGAAATCATTCTACATACAGCTGGAAGGTTCCAGAAATATGTTATTTAATGCTACAACATAACAACAACATAACAAGGAAAATGTACTAAAGTCATAGAAATAGATGGTTTCGTTTGCTAAATATCAGCTGTACAGTGGAAATATGAGTGGAAAAAATTGCGCCGCTCCAGGTGTGTGTGTTTAAAAGTCATATTTCCTGACGCGCGCTCTCTGTGTGTTCACCTGTGTGTGCGCGCGCGCGTGTCTTTGTGTGTGCGCGTCGCGGCAGAACTCCGCGTTATAAAGAGACAGAAATGACGCCGTCATGTACATAAGATTAAAATATCATGAGGCTGTTTAGTTAGTTTAACAAAAGAACAACGTACAGAGCTGTTCTATAGGAAAGGGGACCTGAAATGATTTCTAAGGAGATCTGGTGCTGTACAGGAAATCAATTTTCAATAAAATCAAAATAAAATTAACTTGACCAGCTTTTGGGGGGGGGGGGGGTGGAGCCGCTGGGGGGGCGGGGCCACCCCCCTTGTATAATGGTAGGGGAAACACTGATTATGGTTGAGGTATCCAATGTTCTTTGGTCTCCAGGTTAGTTAGAAGATGCTGGAAACTGAGAGGAGATGAAAGGTGTAGACTGATCCCACTCACGGTTCCAGCAAAGCACCTCTCAGAGATAAGTTATTAAATTATAACACCAGTAATGGCAGTGAAACTGAACAGGATGCTTGCTGTGTATCCATGATAGATTAACTTGTGGCTGCTCTTAAAACTGGGGGGAGATTATTTCTCTTTCACAAGAAAAGCCTAATGTCTTAACAGGAAGTCATTCAATCTCCTTAAAATGGAAAATGTACCTTACATGATTAATGCTTTCATATTTTAGTCCTAACAAAGAAGCCTTGTCTGTTATAGTCTCATAATACAGCAATTTTAGAGCACATTTTGTAAAGAAACACACGCTGTAAAAAAATTTTGTGGTATGTTGCTACTACAGCAACTTATGAGCAAGGACTGTAAAGGGCAGATGGAGAAAGATGTGCAACAGGATGTCTCAGACCACAAGCGGCTCAACCGTGAAATGTTCTTTAGTGTTTCTTCTAGCTAAACAAATAGTAAACACATTTCAATGCAAACAAAATTATCTGCAAGTGTAAACTGTCCAAACAAAGGCCAATCACTGCTTATATCTAGACTATAATGTTTGTTGAAGATTGTGAGTGAACGTGTGTGTGCGTACAAGGAAATGTGGACATGTACGGTATGCTGTGTCAAGGTTTAGGAGTTTTTGTTGTGTTTTCACCTGAGAAAGTAGAACCAGGTTTAAGTGGAGTATGACAGGTGTAATGGGGCACCGTTGTCTTGGTTTCTGGTGAGCAAATGCTCTGCTAATTGGGGCTTACCAGGTATTTCTGGGAAAAACACCTGAGGCTTTTGTGCAGCTGTCAGTTCCATGATGGAGAGGGGAACTCTCTGTCGCTTGTTAGGATTAGGAGGGAAAAAAAAGAGTCAACTTTCAGTAACAACCATCATTCCCTTTTGAATCATCTTTTGCATGTTAGAAAATCTGTGCTCCACATGCAGGTGTAGTTACGTGATAAGAAGGATCACATAAGCTTTCTTATAGGATATCCTGTCTCTTGTTTGACTTCCTTTGTCTCTTTTGCACCTTTTTACCCTGCTGTGCACTGTTGTTTCTTTCATCATGTTTCGTAACCGTGTCTCAGCTTTGCAGTCAAATCCAGACAGGATGTTGTTATTTGTCTTTCTGTTACTTCTCTACACCTTCACCTACATCACTGTAGTTGTTTTCGAAACTAATGAAGCTCAACTTTCCCATAATCTCTGTCCTAATAACATAAATACTATTGTAAACTACTCTTAGTACAACTTTAGTGTGTGTGTGTGTGTAGTAATAGTAGTAGTAGTACAATATATATATATATATATATATATTTGGCTGCTGTTGCTTTCTATTTGCGTTGCTTAGGAAAGGAATCATACGCTGGCAAATATGTCATGACAACATTTTTGACATGTTATATCTACTGTGTAAGCGTGTCAGTGGTGTCTGAGTCGAACACAGGGCACAACTATGATGACAGGGAGGAAGGCATTTCACCAGGACGTCAGCAATCCTATTGACCAATCACTGTGGAAACATCTGAATTGCACATGGCAGGTGGCGGAGCAGGAAGGTGCTGTGGTGAGACAATGCTGTAGGAAAACCAGCCTGTCAGGTTTTCGCACACAGTGAAATCCCTTCATGACAAAAAACAAGGGCTCCTTGGTGACAGAAGGACCTTGAGCTGTCTACACACAGATAGAAAAGAGAAGTGTCCTGAGAAAATGTGGTAGAGCTGAGAGAAAACCCAAGATGAAACAGATCAAAACCAGTGCAATTTCTCTCTTAGCAAACTCGAAGCTGTGGAGATACAGAGCTGGTCTCTATCTGCTGACATTTCCAGTAATAAAATTATGGTCTGCAAGAGTATAACATAAAATGATTTCACTGGTGCAGCTAGAACACGTGTTCACCCTCAAGCCTCCTATTTGTGTCTGTTAATGGACCTAAAAGGACAGGAGATAGATGAGGTTCTGATAAATAAGTGCTCCGCTGTAAATACATTTCTGTTATGATACAGTTGCAGCAGCCAAATGGAAATGCACTGTCCCATTATTAAGGCTAAAGGGCAACGCTCTCCACATTCAAGGAGACTATTGTTCTTTGTTCCTGCTTGAGAAAACAGTGTGTTGGTTATTACTAGCAACCAATAGCAGCTGTGCTGAACCTGCCCATATGCAGGGGATTCTGTGACAGAATTAGATGTTTGTGTGTGAAAATGGATCGAATGAAAATGAACACGTCACACTGATGAATTTCTAAGTGTGTGTGTGTATTTGCTCGTCACAGTGATTTCTCAGATGCCTGGCTTTGTGTCCAGATGCCGTTCCACATGCATGCTCTCTGCCCGGCTTTGTCTTGCGCGCTCTTCATCTTTCAGTACTCTTAGGTTTTATGTCAAATCCCAACAGAACAGATAAGAGGTTGTGCCCCCGTTTCCACTAAAGATTTCCACTAAGAGCCACTGAAGCTGTCCAGGCTAGTTTGCGGAGACAAGCAGTGGAAGCATCAGTGTTGAGTTACCTTTGGAGCCGGCTTGCAGATGGATCCAGTTACTTTTGACAGGTTTAAGACAGCAGCTCCACCTCTAATTAGATTTCCAGAGCCTCTAACTTTTCTTTGTTTTCAGTTGTGTAGCTGTAGCCCATTTTGTTTTGCTTTGTATATAGGTCTATCATTGAAAACAGTTATTTGAAGCCAGATCAAAGATTTTCTTCAGTGTGTTCACATTAAGCTTATTAATGTATTTTGTCACTGGATCCAATAGCAACATATGCCCATGCTTTTTCTCATAATGCCAGGGAAACTACCACCTTTTCCTCCTAGGTAACTTTGATTTGCTGTTAGTCTTTCTCGACTGGTTGGAAGGGGAGGGTCAGGATGGAGAGGTCTGGCTGATCCACAAGCTATGCTAAAGTTTCAAGAGGTAGCTCACTGAAGTGGAATGGTTTGCTCCCCACAACAATGCCATGTGTTGACAGCCGAGTGCTCGGGCAGGGTTAGTGGAATTCAGACTGTGAGCGCAGCCCTTTGTCTAGGCAGCAGAACCCACAGCACCTTGCAGAGAATGTGCTCTTCTACCTGAAGATGGGTCTGCCTGTGGAGCTTCAGCGTACAAACAAGGGAAGATCTTTGAATGTTAATAATCCTCAGAGTAAATAGAGGTCTCCCCTCATAGTCATTTTTAACTCCTATATGAGCCATTGGATTCTCACTTTATTTTTAGATTGAAGTAAGTTGCATCTGCCTTCAGTTTGGGATATAACAAATGGACACAATGGGTGCAGTGTGTTCATTATTTGACCATTCATTTGTGCCCTGTATGGTTATTTTTGCTCTGTAATTTCATGTAAATTCCAACTCTTCATGCTGAATGTTTTTATGTTAAATCAACCCCAGGACGATTAAGTACTTCTTATTTTAAAGATTTATTGCTGTTACTTCTCTCTTTTATTTTAGTGCATTACAATGAAGTTGTTAAGTGGATTTAAGACTGAATATTGTTTTGCTAAAGATGCATGTTTGAATTGTGAACAAAATCTCCCTTGTAGGTGACTCACGCCTTCGCTCTCTTTTTGTGTGTTTGCAGGTGACCCACATAGAGGTCCTGAGATGTGACTGTGGGACAGGCAGTCTCCCATGCAGTAGCGGCCCTCTTCCTGTCCTTTTCTTAAAGGCAATGATTATCGGCATAGACACGCTGCACAACTCCACTGTGTGAATGAATCTTTGTCGTAAAGCGGTCGTGCTTTGCCACCCTGTCACCATGAAGAGCAAGTATTCCCAGTACTACAATCGGAGTTTGATCCACTCCTACTATGCCTTTGCTAAGAATATGACCACTCAGGAGCTGGATAAGCACATTGAGAATAAAAAACAACTCACTACCCTTAACATTGTCATTGTGGTCCTCTGCACCATCATCATCCTAGAGAATCTGCTGGTCCTCATTGCTGTCTGTCGCAATAAGAAGTTCCACTCTGCCATGTTTTTCTTCATTGGCAATTTGGCATTCTCTGACCTTCTGGCAGGCTCAGCCTACATAGCCAACATATTTCTGTCAGGATCAAGGACCTTTGACCTCGTCCCTGTGCAGTGGTTCATCCGAGAGGGCACAGCATTCATCGCCCTGGCAGCTTCGGTCTTCAGTTTGCTAGCAATAGCTATTGAGCGATATATTGCTATAACCAAGGTCAAGGTGTATGGCTCCACCAAAACATGCCGCATGTTCCTCCTGATAGGAGCTTGTTGGGTCACCTCTATCCTACTTGGAGGACTTCCCATCATTGGCTGGAACTGCATCAACAATCTCCCAGAATGCTCAGCCGTATTGCCACTCTACTCTAAGAAATACATCCTCTTTGTTGTCACCATTTTCAGCCTCATACTACTCTCCATTGTCATCCTGTATGTGAGGATCTATTTGATTGTGCGCTCCAGCCGCCAGGAAGCAACCAACACACAAGCCTATGCCCTTTTGAAAACAGTCACTATAGTGCTGGGTGTTTTCATCATGTGCTGGTTGCCCGCTTTTACCATCCTCCTCTTAGATTCATCCTGCAGGATACAATTCTGCCATATCCTCTCCAAAGCAGACATCTTTTTTGGCTTTGCCACTCTGAACTCAGCGCTTAACCCAGTAATCTACACGCTGCGCAGCAAGGACATGAGAAAGGAGTTCCTGCGTGTGCTGTGCTGCTGGGGCGTGCTGCATAGTGGGAGGCCCGCAGACCGTTGTCTGGTCCCTCTGAAGAGCTCCAGCTCTTTGGAACACTGCACCAACAAACATGAACACCAGACCACGCCTATCATGCAAGATTGTACCACCTGTGTCTGATATGGTGAAAAGGAGTGCTTGTGTGTGTTGTGTGCATGTGAGTATGAGTGAGGGATAACATGTTTATCAGGCGTGAGATCAAGTAGAGAGTCTGTGATGAGATGGAGATATGGTAAAAAAAAAAGAAGAGAGCGCACCCTGGACTGACATGCCTGGTGAGGCTGGGACACAGCTGTCTGTAGAGACACATTCATTGCAGACATTTTCTTGATACAATCAATTTGTGAATTCACAATCAACATTCAGTTGATTCCATGCAGTGGGTATAAAACAATGTTTTCATCAAGGGAACCGATTCAGTGACGACTTTCAGAAATGTGAAAATAGCTTTTCCATGGGTACTCTCATTAATATGGAGTTGCAAACCATTTTAATGTATATCCCTGTCATCTTTTTTGATGTTTTTCTTTCAAAACATGTTACATACAACATATTAAAAGCCAAAAGTAGGAACATAACAAGCATAATATCAAGATTACGGTGAGTTGTTTTGGGCCTTTTAAGAAGTGCATCAATACAAAGCTTGCTAAACTGCACTTTGTAGATTATTTCAGAGATTCTTGTCATTTATAAGGTTTAACCAGATTACTCTCTTTCTCTGATATATGTATACATTAAGCCTTCAGAGTAATCACTCTTTACAGAGCTGTAGGCAGCAGTCGGGTTCACTCTGCACTGCACTCTGCAGAAGCGCAAACTACCACAAGTCCTTCCTCAACAAAACCAGGTCTATATATTTCCTATGTATCCTAAACCATTTGATAAACTACAACCAGCTTACATATTCTGCTTACATTTAAATGCATGAAATTCTAACTCATTTGTAAGCACTAATGTGTATCATGTATTCCAGCTCCAGCTTCCATCACTAACACCCCCTCCCTCATTTGTCATCTTTATCTGTCACCTTGCTTTTACTGTTGTCTTTTGTATCTTAACAGTTTCCGAAGAGGAAGGCCCAATCAGAAAGCGCAATTCCTGAACTGATTTGGCACTGGTGCATTTTACTCAATGACAGCAATCCAACAGTTTTGAAGTTTCCAAGAGTTTTTTGTAGCAGCAAAGCAGTGCTAACTCTGTTTGTGCCTTCCTCTTGAGGAAGTAGGCTGAATGTATGTATGAAGTGTCTGGGGCAGGTGCCCCATCGTTGACAGTATTATTGATGATTATTTTGAATTACCAAGTCATTGAAAACCAGATAGTGGGATGAACAGGGTAGGTTACTCTCACTGTGAAGTCTTACATAGCATTATGAACAACAAAAACTTGTGAACATCCTGGTTTAATTTGCTAGCCATATGCCTTGTGCAACTTGTAAGCAGGACTTATCGTTCCAAAAACCCTACAAGAGAAGGTCTGGGTCCAAATATACAGGGGGAATCTGTCACCTTGGGAGGTAAACCTCATCCTTATTCACTGACATCCTACTACACACAAATTCCTTGAGCAATAGGAAGTCCCGTTTTTCATTGTCCGTTTCCTGTTGTTCAGGGTTACACTAACCTTCTCATAGACACAATTACACTCTTCTCTCCCTCAGTGTTTTTTTATATTAATTTTTACATGTAGATGGCCAAGTTTAAATGGTGAAAAGCACTTTGGCAGCTCCAGTGATGTTTGCTTTCCCCCAATTTTTTCAGATGGAAAGGTGTTTTAATCTGTGTACCTATCACTTCATTGTGTTGATTTTTATGATAAATATATGAATAACTATGTATGTTTGTAAGTATGTATGTATCTTTGTACAGTATGTATGATTTGTGTTGTATGAAATGTCTTGTGTGCAATAGCCTTGTGTGTTCTGTAGCACGCTGCCTGTGTTAAATCGGTACAATCTGAAACACTAATGTAGGTACATAAACATTTTCTTAATTGCATTCCTTTTTTTATAAAATAAATGAAATGCTGAAAGAATATGTTTGTGTGTTTCAGTTTAATTCCGAGCTGCAAACAATTTTAATTGCAGGTAGGGCTTATCTGCAGGTCCTGAGATGCCTCCCTATTGTGCCTACATGTGGGGAGAATTCAAAATGGAGCATTTAATCCAGACATGCCATGACAAGGTGAGGAAAACACCAGCTTCAACATGAACACACAAATAGTACATGCAAGTGCTTCTTGGCTATTAATCATGGCTCTCTTACCTAATAAAATTGTTCAATTGCTTAAAGGCTAAAGCAAGACAGGGCCATGATGGGAAGCTGGACAAAGTGCAAGGAGGATTAAAATGGGGTGTGGTAAAGAAGTCTATTTGTAAGACAGTTTTCTGAGAGAAGCATAAATAATGGCACTGAGAGATGTTTTTGGGTAAGGGGGAGATTTGGGGTGAGGAGAGAGGCTGACTTATAGTGGCCTTGGGAGAGCTGGGCCTGTTTCCTGTCAGACATCCAGGATTCCTGGGTGGGAACATTGGCTGAATCAGCCCCAAGAGGCTGCACTCCTGGGATGTCTGCCAGGTCTTTCTAGTGCCCTGCAGGATATGACATCAGGCTCAGAAACCTGTAGGTTAAGCTGTATTCACAAACATTTAAGTCAGCACACAAGACTGACTTAATATAACTGAAAAATAGGACAGTTTGAATAGTTTACAAAAAAGCTAAACACTGAACACTCTTGTGAAACTAGTCCATGAGATTATGTAAATACAGTACACTCACACAATTGACTAAACTGCCTTGGTAGGAAAAAGTGATGACTGCTCAGTTAAAATAGTTCAATAGGTTGAATTTATATCAGGAAACTGAAAGTAAATGCAAGATGAAATCTGAATAATTATGAGGGATTAAAACCATTTAAAACATTTATTTGACATCCTGAAAAGGGCAGACTCATATACTCAAGCACTCTGTGTCATAGTGCCACCTTGTGGTAAGATAGGCATATAGCTAGTAGGACATTTTCTCCAAATACACAATCAGATGTAATAATAGAAAACGACTATTATTATTATTATTATTACTATTATTATTATTATCATCATCATCATCATCATTAGATGTACTAATAAATTCTAAAATCTATTAACGGCTGCAGTTATAAACTACGCAAAGGGAGAGAGTTATTTCAGAAATTGTAAGTAATTAAGTACATTTACTCAACCACTGTATATAAAAAAATTTTTCAGGTGCTTGTAACTTGTAATGGATTATTTCCAATTACTTTAGCACTACTACAATTCAGACGGGAAATACTGTACTTTTGACGTCCTTACATTTATGCACATGTTTATCCTAAACAAAACATGTAATGAACTAATAAATTATGGATTAACCCCTTGTCAGTAGCCTACATAAAGAGGTTAAAATTTGCTCCACCTTTACCAGCTTCTGTGTTTGTTCCACAAAATATATTGTTCCTTAATTATTAGATTATTTTCTTTGGCAGAGTTTTTATTTTCGATTTTTTTTTTGTCGATCAAATGGACTAGACTTTAACATGTATTTTAACAACACCATGGAATTAAATACTGTTTAAAATACACAGTCCTCCTAGTGGAGTATGCAGTGGAGTATTTTTAGGCCAGTACTTTTACTTAAGTATTGATTTTGTGTACGTCTCTGGAGATATCCAGTCAGGATCTGAATCGCGAGCATACATTAGAGCAAAAACTGAAACTGTGTCATCTATAGCTATTACTCTAATACTAAGACAGCTACATAATAATTAACTGCCAGCACATTTATTGAATATTTCATTTGAAAAGCACAGCTATGCAGAAATAAATCGCTAATATTGCTCTTTAGTAAACCACACTTCCGCTTAGTCCGTTGTTTACAACATCTGGCAAACGGCAGGGGTGAATGAAGGTAGTTTCTCATTTTCAGACAAATATATGTTTAACATACAACCACCTGACAAGATCGTTGTCTTTTATAATATTTATGGTATATGACTGTATGTTTGCTTGTTACAAACCAACATTGAGCGGGGACGGAGCTAGTCACACATGTACGCAGTTTCACCCACACATGACTGTAGTGGTACAGTCCACAACACCCGGGTTTCCGCGCGAAAAGACGGCCCGCGCGCCCGAATCGCTTATAGCATCCATTGCAAGAAACAGCACGCGCCAGGCGGTCACTGTGGAACCGCGCTGTGGTCACGAGCAGCGGCTTTATACATTTTAAACCGTTTTTAAATCGATTTTATCCGTTTGTCTGACACGTTTTGCTAACTGTTTACAATGCCTGCCAGGACTTCCCTGTCTCTGCCAGAGGATGTCAGGAAAAGGTAACGTTAGTAACTTGCATGCTAATAATGTCTTGGTGATGTAGCATGCGTGCAGCTTGTAGTCTTACTTCAAAAGACACAACAACAACAACAACAACAACAACAGTGGATCCCGTACACCCGTATCCTCTGAATGTATCTTGGTTGTCATGAGCGGGGCACCACTGTACCTTTTTGTTTGTACTAGCAGCTGCAGCTAGTGTTAGCTTGTTGTCGCTTGACAGTCGGATGCCGCATAGCCCCCTGTAAACGTTAGCCAGTTAGCATCTTAGCCTGTCAATGGATGGATGGAGTGAGATTTGGCGCCACTCAGGAAGTTTTGCTACCTATGTTTCTGCTAGCTCATTGTCACGGTGGTTTTGTTGCTACGGACTTGGTACCAAATGTGGTCCTTTAGGATCTGCGCGCTGTTGCATATTAATTAACTTACCGTAACGTTGTTTTGGTTTGTTCTTCGTTCACAGGCTGCAGGTGCTGGATGGGGATGGATTTTCAGATGAGGTGGGTTCTGGGTGTACTTACCTGAAAGCCAGCATGTCGTCTCTGTGTTACTCTAGCCGCTCACTAATTGTTAGTGTGGCCCTCTAAAGACCATCGAACATGATGATAAAGTAGTGCTGCGTTCACGGTACTGTATCATCTTAAAGCTCTACTCTCAGTGAGACTGTAGTGGTAGTTTTATTTGTCTTGAGACAGTCATCTTCAGCTAATGGAGTTTATATGTAAAGTATGGAGACTAATACAAAGACAGGTATTGGCTACGCTATAACTTCACAAGACACTCTGATTTCATATGCAAAAATTAGTAGTATACAAACTAATATGTTTATTGCCAGTGATTTATTAGCTAAACTAGTAATAGTTTAATAAGTAGGAATGGTTGCCTTGATTTTCTGCAGGCAGGGAGCCTCTTAGAATATGTTATGCAATGCATTTTAGGGCAGTACTCAAATAAATTTATTGTAATGGAGTTGTAAATATGTATCACACATTTACTGTACTTTTATTAGTTTATGATTCTCAGCTGCCCAAGTTAAACTCTCTTTTGAAAGTGTTTAGTATTTTAAAAGCTTTGCTTTTCTGATGGCAACTTTTCTTGCCATTCAAGGATCATGTGAAAGAGAAGCTCAGGTTGGTGCAAGACTTCCTGCATGTTGATGCTCAGGACCAGCTGACGAGCCTGGAGGAGAAGATGAAAAGTTCAGAGATCTCAAAGGTTTGTAATTCTCAGAGAAATCCAAATCATTACTAATCATGAAACTTTGCTTATGATTTCTCCTGTGATGTGACATGTACCCTGCACTTTCATCAGGAGGACTACATCACTAAAGTAAAGGCCTTGCTGGGAAAAGAGCTAAATCTTGAAAAAGGCTCACATGTTGAAGGTGTGGAGCAGAATGGAAAGACAAATGGCTTCACAAATGGTTCCCACAAAGATGAGGATGGTGAAGATGTAACCATGGATGTACAGGAGGAAGAGGTTGCAATCAAGTCACCCCCTGGTCCTAAAGGGAAGGGTGGACGAAGAAGTAAAGCAAATTCTGACACCAAAAGTACGTTTAAGATCCAGCAGCTGCTTTCAAAGGTGGTGATGACCCAAAAAGTTAAATGGTTTAAAACTGTTGTCTGGGGAAAACTCAATCCTATTTGTTCCTCCCCCCTTGTAGAATCTCCAGCCAGTACGAGGGTTACAAGAAACGGTGGGAAACAGCCAACCATCATGTCAATGTTCTCTAAAGTGTGCGTATATAATTTTTATTTTGTGCCTGATACTTTCTCATTCACATTTTCAACACTAAAAGTTTTTCATGTGAATGTGTCTGCATTCTTTTTAAATTAAAATCTGTCTTATAGTCAAAAGCGCAAGTCTGAGGACTTGAATGGAGAAGCTACTAATGGACAAAAGGAAGTGATGAAAGAGGAAGATGATGCTGATCAGGTGATGCCTTTTTTATTTACCACTTTGAAGATTGATGCAGTTTTAAATGTCTTAACAATACATAAACTTTGAAATCTGTCTGTAGTCTCGGGAGGAGAAACGTCTCAAAGTGGACTCGAAGCCAAAGTAAGTATTTTGCTCTCTGAGCGTAAATGGTGTGTGATGGAGCTCACAGAAGTGAATGTACTAATATTGTTCTTTATGCAGTGCTTCTACAGAAGAATCGAAAAGTGAGATTATTAAGCCGGTTTCTACTGCAAAGGTAATAAATTGGGTCATTCAGCAAAGTTTCACAGCTGTAAACCTTTTTGTAAACATTTTGGTTCATGTAACATGTTTTTGTTAAGACACCGCCACCTAAATGTCAAGACTGCAGGCAGTACTTGGATGACTCGGATCTCAAGTTCTTTCAAGGGGATCCTGATAATGCGGTGAGAATTTAACTTTAGTCATTCAAGAAGTGGAAAGGGTTTATAACAGTGAAGCTACTTACACTGACTGAATGTATGTGAAAACTGAAATGGTTGTTTTCTTTACATCTTCAGCTAGATGAACCAGAAATGTTAACAGATGAGCGCCTCTCCCTCTTTGACTCAAATGAGGATGGATTTGAGAGCTATGAGGATCTTCCACAGCACAAGATTACAAACTTCAGGTGCTAATCTATCAGTTTTCATTGATTTGAATTGCAGGACCTGAGGTATTTGTCAGTTACAGTTTTTAACTGTTATGTCTTGCAGTGTGTATGACAAGCGTGGCCACCTTTGTCCGTTTGACACTGGACTGATTGAGAAGAATGTGGAGCTCTACTTCAGCTGTGTTGTCAAACCCATTTACGATGACAACCCTTGCTTGGATGGTCTGAAAACCCACATGTCATGGAAACTTAATGTTGCTTGTACATTATTTTTCTTGAGCCTCTTCAACAAAACAGATGTTAACATGTGTGGTGTGTTTGGTTCCACCCCCACCCCCACCCTTCAGGTGGTGTTCCTGCCAAAAAGCTTGGACCGATCAATGCCTGGTGGATCACTGGTTTTGATGGTGGAGAAAAAGCTTTAATTGGTTTCACTACAGGTAGCTAAGTTGTAAAGTTTTTTTTGTCAATAGGAATTAACTTGTTCCTCTTTGCATGCATCTTGTACTAATGCCAGAGATCAATGTCTTTATTATCCAGCTTTTGCTGATTACATCCTGATGCAGCCCAGTGAGGAATATGCTCCCATCTTTGCACTGATGCAAGAGAAGATCTACATGAGCAAGATAGTGGTGGAATTCCTCCAGAAGAATCCTGATGCTACTTATGAAGACCTTCTCAACAAGATTGAGGTGAAGTGTAAATACAATAAACCCAAAATTTTTGTCATTGCTCGTGTTACATTTGCTGGTTACAGCTTTATGGTTATAAACACACATTTACATACATACTCTCATATTGTGTAATTGGTGTTTTATTATTTTTAAAGTCAAAACAATAAATTGCTAAATCAGAAAAATCACATTGCAAGGGAATGTGGTTCTTATTACACAAACATAATGACAGGACAATGACCAGGTTCTTTTCCTCCTTCCCTCAGACCACTGTGCCTCCTGCAGGATTAAACTTCAACTGCTTCACTGAGGACACACTGCTGCGCCACGCCCAGTTTGTGGTGGAGCAGGTGGAGAGCTATGATGAGGCCGGAGATTCTGATGAGCAGCCAATCATTGTTACTCCCTGCATGAGAGACCTGATCAAGCTTGCAGGAGTCACTCTAGGGAAAAGGTATGGTAAAGATGATTGGATTATGGTTTGGTTTCTTTTTACCATGAAGAAGTGGCAGGTTGAAGTATTCAAAGATCCTAAAACACTGGCTTTGATTCTCCTGATTTTCGGGGAATAATGCACAGGTTTAGACGCCCCTAATATCACATCAGCTCACTTAACTAAGTAACAATTAAAGTGGGGCTGATCGGTCTTCTCGGTTGGAAGCAGACCCTCTGCCTTTCATAAAAGATGTACTATATACTTGAAATTTTTCCACAAAAAAATTGTACAGTATGCATGCTACACATAAAGCAAAAGCTCCCCATTCTCAGCTGCTCCCAGTTTTTATAGCTTCAGCTTCTTCACAGCACAAATGCTTCAAGATTTTGAGGTTATCCATTTTATTTGTATTTTTGGTTTATGCTTGTATTTCTGCTCCTTGTTATCCCTAATATGTAACATTCCTTTGACATTTCCAAATGCAGCAAGCTGCTGTACTGGTAGGTAGGCTTTGTTGTGAATGCATTTTTAGCTTGTATGGTGGTGTTTTAGTGTGAAGCATTTAGAAGCTTTATGGACAAAATAGCAAACCAGAGTTCACGCTAGAATGTTTTGTTTTGTTTTTTTTTGCTTTATATTATGGTTTATTTTATTTTACATGGCACATTTAAATTCTGGCCACATTAACACCCAGGCTTGTGGACCAGGATCATTAATCTACAAAAGGTATTTGCCTGGAAAAAAAAATATTTACAAAAATGTCTGATAGTATTTAAAACTTTTCTAAAAAGTCTGTCAGTTGTCTTTGTATATGTATATTGTCACTTACACCAACCTAACCCAATATACGAAATTGCATTTCAGTAGTGCAGACACTCGTGTTTAAATATGAATTATTTGGCAAACAGTAGAGTGCACTTTGTCTTCATGCAGAAGAACTTTTAACAATCCTGAATATGCAAGTTTGCAAGTGGAATATCTTTACTGCCATGATCAGTTGTGAACTGTCAGGGTTAGAACAAAATTATAATATTTACACTGTCTGTTTAGAACAAAGTATTCATGACAACATGTTGAAAATGTCATTGGCTGATCCCACGATTTGCTCATTTAAAAACTAGATCTTGATATTAAGCCTTTGGTGGTTTGTAGTAATACAAATTATTAAATGTTATCTTACAACTGGGCTTTCTCTAGGCTCATCTCATGTTTATTGAAGCAAGTTCAGAGTTTAGCTTGTGTTGTAAAAGTGTGTTTATGAAATTCACTTGGAGAAATGTGTTTAGGAGGAACTTTATTTGTTAGTTGCATCTATCGGGAACTCTGCATTATACATCTTTACTGTGTATGTTTGGTTTTGTTTGCTTGTTATGTTGCATGGCCTGATGCTGTGGTGTGTTGACGGCCAGGGGCTTCATAATGCCATTGCTCCACATACCATCAGGTGTTGACGCTTAGCTAAATGGACTTCTCCTCTGAACACTAACTTTGTTCTGCTGACAGGAGAGCTGCTAGAAGGCAGGCCATTCGTCACCCAACAAAGATAGAGAAGGACAGTAAGGGGCCGACTAAAGCAACTACTACCAAGCTGGTCTACCAGATCTTTGACACCTTCTTCTCTGATCAGATAGAACAGAATGATAAAGAGAGTGGCGTTAAAAGACAGCGCTGTGGTGTCTGTGAGGTGAGTGACTCGGAGTGAAGCCCAGATTTTAATTTTACTTATTTCAGTGTCTGATATGAATTTGATTTGGGTCCTCTTCAGTTCATACTAGTTACATTCTGTCCTGTTTCCTTTCTTTAGGTTTGTCAGTCACCTGATTGTGGCAAGTGTGCAGCCTGCAAGGACATGATTAAATTTGGAGGAAGTGGCAAGAGCAAGCAAGCTTGTAAGCAGAGAAGGTGAGCATGTCTCTCTGCAGTTAGCATTCTGTAGGCCATGAATCCCCTTTCAAATGTGTTTACAAAGATTTGTCGTCTCAGTCTTATTTTAATTGCTTCTTAGTACTTGAATACTTCTAGCAAGAATAAATATTTGTTGGACACGGTTACATATACTGATGTAATGGCGGAGTATGATTATATCTATAGTGCCTAATTCCTCGTTTGCCAATGCACTCCCCTCTCTTTAGATGTCCAAATCTTGCAGTAAAGGAGGCTGAAGATGATGAGAACATTGAAGAGGATGATGTTCCAGTGGAGAAGACCAAAAAGGTTTCTCATGCTAAGAGAAAGAAGCAGACCCAGTGTAAACTGACATGGATCGGAGAGCCTGTACAGGTAGCTTTTCTTCAATGTTGGCGTAAAAGTTACTAATAAAGCATGAGGTTTCAGTGTGTGTTTATCGAGTGTCTGTTTCCTACTCCGGTCAGACTGAGGGGAAGAAACAGTACTACAGGAAGGTCTCTCTGAATGATGAAGTTCTGGAGGTGGGAGACTGTGTCTCGGTTTCATCAGAGGATCCAAGCATTCCTCTGTATTTGGCAAGGTGTGACATTTTGAGAGAAATACACTTTAATAATAATTTTAGGGTTGCTTGTATAAACCTAATGATGTACTGCTTCCCAGGATCACATCGCTGTGGGAGGATGTCAATGGAAAGATGTTCCATGCCCACTGGTTCCTTCGTGGGATTCACACAGTGCTGGGAGAGTCTTCTGATCCACTGGAGCTCGTCATTGTGGACGAGTGTGAAGACATGCTGCTCAATTATGTCCAAGGCAAAGTGAATGTCACGTATAAGGCCCCATCTAACAACTGGTTTATGGAGGCAAGTTGAGTTGACAGCAGGTTAATTTGTATTTTATTAATTTTTCCTCTGACTTTGTGAGTTTGTGGGAAACCATGAAAGAATTAGAATTACTAAATTGTGTTTTCAAGGCCTGGCAAAGTTTAATTTTTATTAAACAGGAGTGTATTATGAAATCGCTCTATATTAATAGCGATTCACTTCTACAGCAGTAATTTGTCTTGTCTGGTTGCAGAGGACAATAGATGCTATCAGCTTGTAGTTGTATATAGTTTTGTAAAGATCTGGCAAAATGGGGTTGTGTGAGGAAAATATTTGGGATCTGGATCATGGGAGTCAAACCTGGGAAAGGATTGGCTGTGTGTTTATCATGCTTTTTTTCCCCCACACCTTTTTATTTATAGTTAGTGAAAGAAATCCCAGTTCAGTAATGTATCGACATCAACAGTAGCCGAATGAAGTGATTTTTCAGGTTCAAGTTCTTGTTTCAGTTGTTCAGAACAGACTGATAGCATGCCTTTTTTTCTGGGTCATGATTTACATTTATTAGGAATATTTTCTAACTTTTTAAATGTATATCATTATATACAAATTCTAAATTACAATCAAGTGTCCTGTGTGTCACTTAAAATGTGAAAATGACAAACTGTTTCTTGATCCCCTGCTTATGTTTGTATTTTAGGGTGGCATAGATGTTGACCTCAAGGTGATTGAAGATGATGGGAAAAGTTTCTTCTATCAGTTCTGGTATGACACCGAGTTTGCCCGCTTTGAGATGCCTCCCAAGACCACTCAACCAGAAGACTGCAAGTTCAAGTAGGCACCACACGCGCATGTATTTGTACTGCGTTTGTGGTCTGTTCCATGTGTGCTTCTGTTATTTAAACCATGTTATGGATATGCCCCCTTTCCTTTTAGGTTCTGTGGCAGCTGTGTTAGGACTAAGGAGAGAGAGGAGCAGGAATTACCTTGTGCATTTGAGCCCCTGGAGAGTGAAGATAATGACTCCAAGGCGCTATATGCTCTGGCTTGCTTTAAGGGGGAGCAGTTCAGGGTGGGAGATGGTGTCTACCTGCCTCCTGAGTCTTTTAATTTCAGGTTAGTTACGTGATTTAAAATTTGTAGCATAGTCAAACTTGTACGATGACAGATTTATACAAAACTGTGTCTCTCTGTTTCTGGCTCTTAGTGTGAAACCTGCTAGTCCAGTGAAACGCTCCCATAGGAAAGAGGATGTGGATGAGGATTTATATCCAGAATATTACAGGAAGTCGTCGGACTACATCAAGGGGTCAAACTTGGATGCTCCAGAGCCCTTCCGCATCGGACGCATCAAGGAAATCTTCTGTCACAGGCGTAGTAACGGGAAACCTGACATGTCAGAGGTCAAACTGCGACTTTACAAGTTCTACAGGTGAGAGCCATTCCAGTAAAAATTGTTGTTTCACAGTTTAGCAAGCAACAAGTTAAGAATTTAATTTGTTTTTTTTGTTTTTTGTCTCGCCCTCCAGGCCTGAAAATACTCACAAAGGCGTCAAAGCCAGTTACCATGCAGATATTAATCAGCTGTATTGGAGTGATGAAGAAGTGACTGTCAGCATGACTGAGGTGCTCGGCTGCTGTCGGGTAGAATATGGAGAAGACCTGAACGAATCGGTCCAAGAGTACTCCAGTGGTGGACCTGATCGCTTTTATTTCCTTGAGGTACAGTTAATAATTTCAGAATTTGTTATTTTTCACTTGGAAAGACTTTTGAAAGTTAAGAAACACGAAACCTATGAAACCCAGTACAGTAAACATGTTGGTTTTTATACAAATGTCTCTCTCATAGGCCTATAATGCAAAATCAAAAAGCTTCGAAGATCCTCCGAATCATGCTCGTTCAGCTGTTCACAAAGGAAAAGGCAAGGGCAAAGGCAAAGGTAAAAAAAGCCAGTTAATAAAAAAAAATTAAGTTGTGTATCTAAGGAAATAATAACTCAATGTTCTCCTATTCTCAACAAGGTAAAGGCAAAGGGAAGGCATCAGCTGCACAGGAACCACGGGAGTCTCAGAATGAGTTGAGGACACCTAAAGTGCCTAAATATCGCACACTGGATGTGTTCTCGGGCTGTGGGGGACTTTCTGAAGGCTTCCATCAGGCTGGTAAATGCTTGTTCTCTGCCACTTGTAAAATGTATTTTGTTTATACACAGACATACGATCAGGTCCAGTTTTATTGTTCAGTGCTGGTGTGAATACATGACTGCTGGTTAACTTAGGTATCTCTGAGACACTGTGGGCCATAGAGATGTGGGAGCCTGCAGCACAAGCCTTTAGGCTCAACAACCCAGGCACAACAGTGTTCACTGAGGACTGCAACATCTTGCTGAAGTTGGTCATGTCTGGAGAGAAGACAAATTCCCTCGGCCAGAAGCTGCCTCAGAAGGGCGATGTGGAGATGCTATGTGGAGGACCCCCCTGCCAAGGGTTCAGTGGGATGAACCGCTTCAACTCTCGCACTTATTCCAAATTCAAGAACTCACTGGTGGTCTCCTATCTCAGGTCTGTGTCTTTAAGAGCAGATTCTCATCAAATTACACAATGTTGCAGGTTTTCCTCTTTATAGGACATAAGTGCACATTTAAAGTAACATTTCCTTTTCTTGCAGTTACTGTGATTACTACAGACCAAAGTTCTTCCTCCTTGAGAATGTGAGGAACTTTGTCTCATTTAAAAACTCCATGGTCCTGAAACTGACACTACGCTGTCTTGTACGCATGGGTTACCAGTGTACTTTTGGTGTCCTTCAGGTGGGTCTGACTGTGTTTACGATACTGACACTGATGAATGAATGATTTACTTGTGCTGCTGGTTCCATTTCTGAGGAAATACTGGTAAATTAGCATATTTTGCAACTTGGTATGCATCACATATAACATGACTATAAAAGTGTGTGTGTGTATAATCTACTCATACTGACTCCTAGAAGTTGGCAGTGGACACAGCAGCATCAAATTGAATTGCATATAAAAAGAATGGACACAATTATTAAATCACATTTCACCGTATCATGTAGTGATGCCTTTTTAGTTAGCCCAAAATCATTGAACCCCTCACAACACATCCTTTTAGTGTCAGTAAAGCGCTTTAGCTACTGACTTTCTTTAGTCTCTTGGGATTATTTAGGAAAATGTATTTTCCTACATGCCAGTATTTTTATGACTAAGGTCAGCTTTACTAGATCACTAACATGCTCACTACTGCCTCCAGGCTGGTCAGTACGGTGTTGCCCAGACCCGCCGCAGGGCAATAATTCTGGCTGCTGCTCCTGGAGAGAAGCTGCCTCGCTATCCTGAGCCTCTGCATGTGTTTGCTCCCCGGGCTTGCTCTCTGAGTGTGGCGGTGGATGACAAGAAATACATCAGTAATGTCACACGGTAATGTGAACATCCTCTGTCCTATTTATACTTGTTCTACTCACAAACTTGTACAGCTCCTCAGTAGATGACAACAATGCCTCTTTGTGACTGTAGGTTATGGTAAAATTTGTGTGTTCTAACAGAGGTAATGGAGGAATCTACAGAACCATCACTGTTCGAGACACAATGTCTGATCTGCCAGAGATTCGCAATGGTGCAGCTGCATTGGAGATTTCCTACAACGGAGAGCCTCAGTCTTGGTTCCAGAGGCAGATCAGAGGCACACAGTATCAGCCCATCCTCAGAGATCATATCTGCAAGGTGAACAGACTCTCACTTTTGTTTTGTTTTTCTTGGTAGTAAACATTACCATAATGTGACAACACTCTCTTAAGGTAGTGTGACTTATTCTCTAATTTACAATAAACATGAATGTTATAACAAAGCTCATTGTGATCTTTGTCTTTTTCAGGACATGAGTGCCCTGGTTGAGGCTCGAATGCGTCACATACCCTTGGCTCCAGGCTCTGACTGGAGAGATCTGCCCAACATCGAGGTTCGCCTGAAAGATAACACCATGACCAAGAAACTGCGTTACACACACTTGGATAAAAAGAATGGACGCAGCAGCACTGGTGCACTCAGGGGTGTATGCACGTGTGCAGAAGGTACATCAAGTTTTGTATTTGGATATTGGAAACTAACAAATTAGCATTTTGTAGGGTGAAGGCATCTCTGATTATGTTATTTTTTTTAGGGAAGCCATGTGACCCTGCTGACAGGCAGTTTAACACCTTGATTCCTTGGTGTCTGCCCCACACTGGTAACCGCCACAATCACTGGGCTGGACTCTACGGCAGACTGGAGTGGGACGGCTTCTTCAGCACAACTGTCACCAACCCTGAACCCATGGGCAAGCAGGTACAGCTGCCTGCCTTTTTCCAAAATGTTCTGAAACTGGCACAAAAGTTAGAACTAATTTAACTCTGTCATAGGGAAAATTATCTCTGAGACAAGACACTTTTTGACAGTTTGTTGCTCAATTCAGTCAACTTCTTGTTTGGTTAGAAACAGGACAGCAATCAAATTGATGCCTTCAAGCCCTGTGACACCTTTTTTTTTTTTTTTTTCTTTTTTTGTGTCTTTGGATTTTGTGTTTATTTCCAGGGTCGGGTTCTGCATGCTGAGCAGCACAGGGTGGTCAGTGTGCGCGAGTGTGCACGCTCTCAGGGATTCCCTGACACCTACCGCTTCTTTGGAAACATCCTGGACAAACACAGACAGGTAAAATCCAGATTTTTTTATATATATATATAATTTATTTTAAGCTCACTCAAAAAGCAAGCAGAGGTTTGGGTGTTTTTGTCAATGTCATTGTTAAAATGACCCAGCTCGTGTAATTGCTTGTTGTTGCCTCACAGGTTGGAAACGCTGTGCCCCCTCCACTCTCCAGAGCCATAGGGCTGGAGATCAAGAAGTGCGTCGTACAGAGAATGAAGGAAGAACAGACATCCGGTAACTCATTTGTCTCAATTATGTTTTACTGCAGTGAAAAGTCACAGTAAGACATTGTACAAATGTGCATTTCCCTCCACAGATAATGTCAAACAAGAGAAGATGGACGTCTCTGATTAGTCCCTCATTCCCCTTCCAGCAAGAATTGTTTCTACAAATCCTGTCGGGCAATGATTTTCTTTAAATAAGCTGGCTTTCACTTGTCACTAACTGGCCACCATGGACATTCTGTGCAGTGTTGTTCATGTTGTTTTAAGTGTTTTTAATCATGTTGTTGGGGAAATGTTCATCTGGGATAAATTGTATGTAGTTTTTATATGTAATATTTCAATAAAGCTCTTATGAAATGATAACTTGTGAATTTAATAAAACTTAAGTGATGTGAATGGAGCTGAACACAAGATGTATCTCAACCATCTAACCTACAACAGAGCAACTTGACTACAGTCCATCACCATGTGGTTAGGTTTAGCTGTCCACTGTGGAAACTCTATATTTAATACAAAGCAGATTACTTACTGTAAGACCAAGAAGATCCTGCAGTTGCCACAAAGGCAACTTTGAGTACTTAAATACTAAGTCTTAAATTTAGTGTCAACTACCCTCATGTCAACAAAAGCAAAAACATTTCTCATTTGATATTCAATTAGGTATGGAGTGTGACAAACTAGATGCAGAACAAGGTTGTATCCAGAACTATCACATCCCTGACTTTCAAGGTGTGGTTTGAATGATCAAAATAAAAATACTCCTGCATTTGCATCTGTATGAAGCTCTGTTCAATCAGATCACAGCTGGCACTTGAAATTTAACTTTTTTGAACTTGTATCAAACCAGCTTATTGTATCACAGCTACAATAAAAGTTAAATGTCTGCTGAAGGGTGGGATAAAATTTGAAATTGCAAACAAAGAAAACCACTAGAAGTAAATTGACTTTTTATTTTGGTTACAGCCATATTTTACAACAAAATCTGGCATCATCCTGGAAAATGTTTAATCTGATGAATTCCTCAGTTGTTAGACGGTCTGCAAGGAGAATAAATATAGTTTTTAGAATGAACAAAAAATACTGACACTTAGCTGACAAAACTGAAAGTTTACTTACTTGGCCCATTCAACATTGAGAATAAGATGATCGTATCCAAACCCGGACACTCCAGCAATGGCTCTGGCTGCATCCTCCCGACGATGAAAACTGATAAAGGCAAAGCCCTGCAGGAAAAATTTAAGTAGCTGATGAGATAACTGGACATTGTGTTATAATTACTGACAGCACCAGCTACATCTAAGAATTGCAACTATCTACAATATATACTCAGTAAGTCAATTATTTTGTATTTTTGCGTATAGTCAGAATGAGTAAGGAAGCAGACAGAAAACGTATGACATGCAATGGTCCCCAGCCGGACTGGGGATGCTGCAGTTATGCGGCATGTACTGTAATCATTTGGCTACCAAGGTGCTGCTCAGTTAAGAATTTATTAGGTACACACAACTAAAGCTAGAGTGCAGCAACAAATCCGCCCTTTATGAAGGTAATGTTCAGTTTTGGCTCAAACTATTACTGCATAATACACACATGGTTCTAGTATCTAGTCTGCCCTCATTTAAATTAAGATGAACAAAATAATGTAAACACTAGTCAATATAATTTAACAGAATCATCAGCTATATCTTTAAAAATTACCACAGATGAATCAACACTTCTCTAAAAGAAAAATCTATTATCACCTTCATGAAGGTGGGTTGACTGCAGGACTAATTAACTACATTAGTTTTAACTATGTGTATGTTATAAACTACCAACTTAGCATATAAGCTAAATAATCTCTTTCAACAATTACTTTGTACAACACGTCCTAAAACAATTTTTTTAAAATGTCTTAAACATTAAAAGTGCTGAGCACTGACCTTCGACTGCCCAGTGTTCTTGTCCTTGGCCAGATAGATCCTCGAGATGGAGCCAAATGGCCTGAAGAGCTCCTGCAAGTCTGTCTCACGGGTGTCCTCAGACAGATTGGTCACACGGATAGTGGCATTGTCATCCGCTGTCAAGTTCAAACATGATGTTAATTTTGGCCAATACAATTTCTGCTGCACAATTACAGAAAGCATGAACAGAGCCAGCAGGTACAACAACTTTCACCCACCTCTTCTATTAGGCTGCATGGACTCCCCTCTTCGTGTGCCTCCATCCCTCAGACTCGGGGGCACATACTTCCCTGTCTTGCTCTGTGCAGGCTGTACAGGCTCTGGTTCCGCTAGTGAAAGAAGAAAAGAAGGACACATTATCCATGATATCTTTAAAGAACAACCAACCACCAAGTATAACAGCTGAACACAAAAACAAAACAAAAATCTGATGATGTGAATGGGAAGCCGATAGTACCAGAGCCAGCAGGTTTTTCCTTGTCTCCAGTGGAAAGCCCAAGCTGTTCAGCCAGCTCCTTCTGCATGGGGCCCAGGGTGTCCTTGTATGGACAGCGGGTGGTCCAATGGTCACCTTTGCAAATACGACAAGACACAATCTTCTGTCCTTTCAGTTTGTTCATAGGATCCTCATCCTGGTCTTGGGCGTTCAAATCCTGTAAGAGATAAAGAGAAGTACTATGTCACAAACTAACCATAGTAAATTACAGACAATGTGGCCTGAAACGCATCAGTGAGCAACAGCACAAAATCTAAAAGCTCACAACAGATCCTCACTTCTTTGCTGGAAATGAAAGTCATGAAGACATCATCGCTGACTGTGGTGGTGGCAACATTAGGACCTGGTGCATCAAACTCAGAGTTACCAAATTTCTTCCAGTTCTGAAATGATAGAATAACATAAAACGTGACATCAAAATATTGCCAGAGTTAGACTCATGTTAAAATACACGAAGCTTCAACTACATTCAGTATAAATCCAGACCTTTCTCCTGGCAACAGCTTTTGAGGCTTTTCTTGTCTCAATCTTGAAGGTCCGCACTATCTACAGGACAAAGAGGCAGCAAAATATTTTTTAATTAGAACAGAAAAAATATCAAAACATTAATATGACTACAACCTACTGTGGCACTAATTAACATACAGAAATACCAAGAAGAGTCTATAAATAAAAAGAGTTAACTATTTATGGTTATCAACCCAAATTAACAAAGAGTGACAAACGAGTGAATCATTAAATCTACTACCTTTCTAGTTTTACAAGATATAGGGCAGATATTTTCAGCTTAAGATCACTCGCACAACTCAAGGAAAAACAACCTGTATCATGTTTAATGAAATTTACAACTAGACTTTAAAAGATGAACTGATGAATGACCCAATGCTGGTCTCATTGTACAGGTAAATGTACACTACAATACAAGATCATTTCTACATCATGCAATGCAGCAGTATACATAACAATACTGTAAACAAACTTGACAGATAGAACTTATACCTTAATAAAATAAATAAAGTACCTTGAACTTCTTTCCATCATCATCTATTTTATATTCCGTGATAGTTTTTATATTGCC
This sequence comes from Sandelia bainsii, assembly GCA_032362345.1. NCBI lineage: Eukaryota > Metazoa > Chordata > Actinopteri > Anabantiformes > Anabantidae > Sandelia > Sandelia bainsii. The sequence goes on from JAUMHL010000029.1 coordinate 11,257,795, forward strand.
TTTGATGGTTTCCTTGGGGGATGGTAGTGTGCCTATTTAAAAAAAAAAAAAGGAAAAAGAAGTCTTAGAGATAGTTAAAAAGGCAAAGAAATTGTTTAGGCTTCTGTTTGTGTTACTTCAATATACAATTAACAAATATACTGAGGAAATGTTCCCTGAATGAACCCTGAACACTTGACGCTGTAAGAGGACTGCCTGTTCGCAATAAATTTCACAATCTCACTAATAATTATTATTAATTATTAGAGAGTATAATGTGGGGCAATCTTTAAAATCCCTTTTCAACAAACGACATGTTCTTGGTTGTTGACTACCAGGTGTAGAAATAAGCTCACATGTCTACTACCCTTTACTGTTCTATGCTGTTTAGACTGTCAGTGGATTAGCCCCAAAAGTTCTCATATCTTTCTCACTTCCAGTTCTGAAATGGTCTACAACTCACTTTGCACCTAAATGTCAACATATACATTTGTGAAAACAGCAACAATTCCGTTTTCTACTGCATTTTTAGCCATATATGACGCTGAAGTGTGACTAAAGACACTTACTTTTAACTAGCTAGCTTGCTAACTCTCCTGTCTTTATCGTTAGTACTGAACGACACTGCTTACGTCACTGCTCACAGGCCACAGCATATGTCGGGAACATATTTCATCTGTAAATCATCAATTAATGCGAGACACTCAAACGTACGACTCGCATCTTTAAAAGACTGGATTTGCAAGCCATTATCGATACATAAATTTTAGCTGGATTATTACGCCCGGGCACCACGTGGAAGTGGAAGCCGCCTAGCCGGCCTCTTCCTCCGGACTCCAGACTACAGGAGATGTGCTAGCATTAGCTAACTAAGCTAACCAGTTCTTTACCTTCATCTCCTTCCTCCTCGACTTGGTCTGCCCAGCTGGGCTTGGAGCTGGGGGGGAGAAATTTATATACAACGTTAGATCAATAAAACGCCTCCAGTATAAGCTACAACTATAAAAATATTTTTTAACAACACTTACTCGTCGTATTCAATCGACGGCATCCTCTTAGCTAACTTAGCTTCGGGACCGCAAAGAACGCAGCACTGCGAACTGCGCCGAGGCGCCACTAAAATCCCTTCCGGTGCTTTATTTTCATAATAAAAGCCTTACGGTCGTTTAACTTTAGCTTCACAATAAGGGTCATGCTTTCTATTCTCGGTTTAAAACATTATTGGGACAGAAAATAATGTGTGTGAACATGTGTGATGTGTTTGCTTTATATTGTCGTGAATGTGTCATCGTGTTGTTATCATCAACCATCACAGTTTCAATGTTGGACATAGCATCATTGGTAAATAGAATAGAATAGAATAATATAAACATTTATTATCCCACAAATGAGAAATTTAAGTGTTACAGAGCTCTATAACAAAAGGAATATAAGAGAAGAACAAGTAAGTTAGTTATATACACAAAATAACCCTATATACATAAGCAACCAAAGATCTTTACAAGATGTACAGAGATATGTACACAAGTATGAAGAGGTGTGAATGATCCGGATGAGATATACAGTGTAAAAGCAAGCTGTAAATGAATAACAGCAATTAAAAACAGATGATGTGTCAATTAAACAGGTGAAAAATAAAACAAAATTTGTAATTTTGTATCAGAGTATCCAAATAATTTATGCTAACTGGAAGCTTTTTACTGGATTGAACTATTAATGAACTGAAATCAGACTAGGTGAGGAAGAGCTGTGCAGGGATCAAGGATTTGGTTGATGCCAAAACAAAAGGTCATAAACTTTAGTGACCTTTGATCACTGGGGTTTGCCCTTAAAGAAACAGAAGAATGTCAGTCTGAGGGAGCTGTGTTAACAGATTTTCTACATGAATAACTGCACATTTTACAAACACTCACTTAACAGCAGTGTCCTCCTAAGTCTCAGAAATCTGAACACAGTTTTAGCAATGTCCATAACTGAATAATTTTTTCATGAAAGTGGTTTTACTCAGTTTTAGGTGTGTACACAGGTGTGTACAGTTTACCTGACTGCAAAGTTTATGGTAACTGACCATTTGAATCATTTGGTTCTTTAACATTGTGATCGTGGGAAACATGATATCAGAACTAAGTTGTCACATCGCACTCCCTGGTCTATCTTCCTGGTTCCCTGGTTGTTTTCTCACTCACTTTGGTCACGCCCTCAGCTCACCTTTCCCTCACTGATTGTTCCCAGCTGTCTCCGATTCACTCGTTAGTTCACTCCCTATTTATCACCCTTCACTACTCACCTCCCTTGTTGGGTCATTGTTGTCTGCACTCTGCCCTGATTGTCGCCCGTGTGTTTTGCCCCATGGTTTGTTCTTCACGTTTGCTCTTCACGTTTGCCAGCCTTTCACCTTGTTGCCATCCGCTCTGCTCCTTGTCCTCTCACCGGCAGCCTTCCTGTTCACCCCCGTGGTTCGGCCTTTTCCCCTGACCATTTCTCCTGTAAGTTGGTTTGGTTTTGTGCTCACTTTAATTCTCACCTTGTTCTTAGTTCTCCCTTTCACTACCCAGCCTAGTCTCGTTCCCCGTCTTATCAGTCTTCACCTTCCCTCTCACTCAGCTCCCTCCTTTGTCTAGTGTTTAGTTAGTTTAGCTTCATTTCTCATCTCCGTCCTTATTTAGTTGCCATTCATGTTATTCTTTAATAAAGATTGCCATCCTCATTCTACTCTCTGGTTCTGGTCTGCTTATTGGGTCCATCCTTCAATTCCTCTTTAAATATCTCACATAAGTGACGTGTCAGAAGTCATTTTGTTATTCTAAGCAAAAATGAACTTTCTCAGCATCAAATCATGGCTGGACAGACAGACAAACACAAGACTTTAAATATTGTGTGCAGCCTCACATCTTACTGGAGAGATTTGAGCTTTGAAAATTATACTCCAGCTCACTGCTTCCACACAAACGCAAAATGTGTGATCATGATTGTCTAGGTTTCCTCATAAAGTTGAATTCCTGCTGTGTGTGTGTGTCTGGGACATGCTCCTGACCAGCTGGAAGTTGTGGGTCAGCTGTAGTTTCCATATATTCTCACTTGGTTCTCTTGTCTACAGGATCTCCCAGCAGCCCTTTGAGCTCTTTGATGTCAGCATGTATTTCACATGATATCCACTGCTGAGAGGTGGAAATGCAGCAAACTCACTAAAAAAGTCGGACAGGTCAAGAATCATGAGACTGAGACATCTGATCAGACAGGACAGAGACAAGTGTCCAGGTTAGCTGTACTTCTTCAGAAGACAAAATAAATGTGGCTGATCTCAGACTGTATGTGCAGTAGATCTGACCTAAAATAGATTATGGCCCAGACTCTCTGTTGTATACATCTATCACAGTTTACAGATCAGATCATAGGTATATTAAAGGTACTGGGTTTTATGTTGTACTCTCCCCCTCTCTCTGGCAAGGACTGTTTTACATCGTTTTTTTCTGAAAAAAGAAAAGGGAGCATCAATATTAGATTCAAGACATTTCCTCTGGCTGCAAGAATGGAGGAGTGTTCCCTTTTTAGTTGGGTTTAGATGATTTGGAGAATCCCCAGCTTATTAACAACTTATCTCATCAACAATCTTGGAGTCATGTTTGACCAAGACATATCATTTACTTCCTACATAAAAGAAATATCTAGAACTTCCTTCTTCCACCTGAGGAATATTTCTAAGATTAGGAG
>JAUMHL010000029.1:11261584-11276749 GCA_032362345.1 Sandelia bainsii
AAAACAGATGATGTGTCAATTAAACAGGTGATAAATAAAATAACCATGTTAAACTGCGTTGTAAAGTCTGACAGCTGACGGTAAGAACGACCTGCGGCAGCGTTCCTTCCTACACTGTGGGTGTAAACGTCTACTGCTGAACGAGCTGCTCAGTGCTCGTACAGTCTCATGCAGACATAAATGACCAGGCATAGTGGGCTCTGTGGAGGGTGTGGATTTTGGATCATAATACAAACTTGGTCAGTGTTTCTTATGACATAAACACTCTTCCGTTTATATTTTCTTCCTGATAATGCAGACAGGGCCAGATAGGAAGTGAATCAAGAAGCTGAGTTGGAATCAATGGTGTTAACACAAATGTTTATTGCAGCTGGTTATGTTTAAAAGTTAATAATACAGAATAATAACTCCTGGCAAAAACAAAAACAAGCAAATACATTAAACTATGTGTCATGTGTATCAAATTTTTGATTGAGCTTTCCAGCAAGAAATAAAGCTATACAATACGGAAAAGTTGTCAAGCAGCAGCTACTTTTTCATCTCTACAGTGCTGTTGTCTTCTGGGCTTTTTCCACAACAGGCTACTCTGATGCTGTCAAACAGAGCCATGTAAAGGATCGGGTGGATACACATGCTTAGACTTGCCATTCCCTTGGACACTTGGTACATAGAATAGATCCAACACTTAAAGCGATGGTGCATTCTCAAATGCAAGTGGTACATCTGGAAGACATGGTAAGGTAGAAAGGAAAAGGCATACAAGACAAGCACAGATATAACCAGTAATGCTATCTTGCGTTTCTCCAGTGTGGTTATACTGACATTTTTCCACGCCACCCGAATCACCACACAGTAAGAAGTAAAAGTAACCAAAAAGGGAACAAGGCACCCAAACATAGCAAGAAACATCTTATAAGTGAAGTAACCACTCTGGTGACCTGGATTATGGTCACAAAAGGAGACACACTGAGTGTTGTTGTTATTTTGGCAAATAGAGGCAAATTTAAACACAGGGCAGGACATGACTCCCACAACAATCCAGATGATGACACTGATGACTTTGGCATGGACAGGCTCTACACGCGATCGAGTAAAGAAGGGACAAATGAGGGCCACACATCGGTTCACACTTATTGCCATGATGAAGAAGATGCTCACATACAGGTTGCAGGTGAAAAGGAACCTCTCAAGTTTACACACAAAGTCACCAAATACCCAGCGTTTATCCAGTGAGTAGTAGACCATTAGCAAAGGCAAAGTCAGGACATACAGTAGGTCACTGATGGCCAGGTTACAAGACAGGACAACACCAGTGTGCCAGTTTCTTCTCTCTCTGACCATCAGCAGCCACAAGGCAAACAGGTTTCCTGTCAGGGCCACGATGAACTCAGCCCCATATACAGCGGGGAGGAGGACCACTTGTAATTTCTCACACTGAGAGAAATTCTGCTCCATCTTCTTTTTAACTTAATGTTATTTCGTTGCTGCTATGGCAGTCTGTGTGGTTCAATATCTGTAAATGGAAGTATATCAGTTAATTAAACTTCATAAGTTGTATCAAAAGTACAGTACAGTTCTGGTTTTTGCATCTTTAAACAAAAGTACAGTTCATGCATTGGCAAGAAAAAGTAAGTAAACTGCAGTTTCCTGGTTTCCTGCCATAAAATGTTATATAATTTATTAGCTAATAAAATACAGTCATCTTTCACGTCTTTACTGAACACATACGTGGTGATGGTGGAAAAATTAAGTGAAACTGTGGAGTGGAAAAGTGTTTTTCGTGTCTCTGAAGCCATTGTGTAGTAGATTCACTTTGATATTTAGGGTCATTGTCTTGCTGCATCACCCAGCTTATTCTCCTGGGGGATTCTTTGATAAACTTGGGAATTAATTTTCTCCTCCACAGCTCAAGCAAGCTGTCCAGGTCCTGAGACAGCAAAGGAGCCTCAGATCATGATGCTCCCTCCACTGTATTTCACCTCTGGGATGATGTTTTCAAATTGGTTCACACCTGAAATTTGCCAAAGACCACCTTAACACTCCACAAAGAAACTAAGCTTGAAAAGTTTGCAACACTGTGGCGTAGGGTGCCTGTTCTCTTTTTCCACCATACAGTATGGCGGAGCTGATGGCTCATTGCAGAGGGGACGAAGATTTATAGTGGACCCTTATAGGCTGTATGGAGATGCAAGACGGATTCAAGGGGAACCCACAGGTCAACTAGGAGAAGCTTACTCGTTGTTCCTAGGATTAGGACCAAACAAGATGAAGCAGCTTTTAGTTTCTCTGCCCCTCAACTATGGCATAAGTTGCCTGAAAACCTAAAGTCTGCTCGAACTGTTGACTCATTTAAATCAGGGTTGAAAACACTACTTTACTGTAGCGTCCCCTTCTTAGCTGCTATTCCCAATTCTTAATCATAATTTTAACCCTTTCATGCATGGTGTCCACTACAGTGAACAGCTATTCAGAAGCCATTTTCTTTAATATGCATGTGTTTTGTTGCTATAGTGGCATATCAGCCTACACAGTGGATGTTTGTGCACCAATCCATGTGTTGCCCCTTATTGGCCAGTTGTGAGAAATGCAATTATCTTTCACACAAGTAACACATGTTCTTTCATAGTTTTTGCAAACATAGTGTTAGCAAACATTTTATATTATTGTTTATTAAAATAGATATTTTCTTGGTTAACAACTCAAGCGCATGCTGTCCAGCTGAGTGGACATATAAAGAACTTTATGAAAATTAAATGTTCAATAAAAATTCCACTTGAATTGTTCTTTTTATGTCTAAAGGGTAGTAAAAACAGTTAGAGAAAAAATGTTGACTGAAGGTGTCATAATTCATGCATGAATGTTTTTATGTACATGTATATATACGTGTGCATGCATACATATACGACTGATTTTACTGATAATTTGATCCCAGTCAGAAAAAGATAAACCTATCTATCTATAAAGGAACGCGAATAGCACCATCCCCCCATCTCCTCCAATTCCGCAGAACTCACATGAACCCGCACTGCAAAACTTAAAGCTACTTAAATTATATCAGTCGATTCACAGATAGAAATAAACAGGGGAAACACGTTGGTGTAACATCACTTTGAATTTAAACTGATTTCAGAAATGCTGTGATCTAGACTTTTTTTTTTTTACTTTAATTTATCTGAAAAACAGGTTAAAAAACAGCAGAAATGCTGTCAGGACGATGCACAGAACGGCTCAGAGCGTTTCATGACCAGCGTTTGCAGAAAACTAATAGTTCACTTACTTTTTTCACTGTATATGATTTGGGGAGTCTATACAATAGTCTACTGGTGTTTACTGTTGCTAATGTGATAGTTTAGAAATGAGAAATCAAAAATGAAAACGTTAACTTACCAGAGGCAGAGTTGCAGTGAACTGTTGAAGTGCTCATCTCCTGTAAGTGAATCTTCAGTGTGATAAAGAATGCGTGAAAAAAAAACCTTCACACATCAACATTATATTGACCTCAGTCATACTGAGACATTGAGGGTTTAAGTTAGAGACTAAGAACCGGAAAGCCACTTCCTCTTACTCTCTTAACGCAATTTGAAGAAGCAAATATATGATGATGATGATGATACTATGCATTTGCAAAACAAATAGCTTACAGTTCAGTGTTATAGAAGAGATTAACTGCTTTCTTATCACGCGACGCATTTTTGCAGAGCATATCAGGACATGTCATGGCAGATGTCGGACAGTTCAGAGCTCGGTTCAAGCAACATTTTAAACACAAAAAACCCTTTTCACAGAACCACTGCCGAAAATAGCTGCTATTGCGGTTAACTGGTGTTTTTCATATTCATAGAAGATCCTGAAACCTGGACTTCCTCATTATTCATAGAATATATTGAATACTTTATCTGGGTATTTCAATCTGATTTATTATCTATTTACAGGTTTATATGTGACATCTTGTTTCGTTTTTTTAAAAATTCAAATTAAGACAAAAATAATCGTCTATCGCTGCTAGAAGGGGAACAACACACATTCATATCTTTATTCTTCAATCACATCCGTGAAGCTTCCGGTTTTGAACTGTTTACCCCCACATTTTAATTGTCTTCTCGGGATAGGACTGCAGGATGTGAAAAAATATATTAAACTGACACATTTCAACCAACTAAAAGTTCATGTAACAACCTCTCAGTTTAGCTTACAGCACAAGTGAGTTGTTTTTTTTGCTCTAACCTGTATTAGTCAGATTATTCAGACCTGTTATGGATTCGATTGAAATGTTCCATTTTGCACCACATATAAAATCAAGGAAAGAAACGCCATTATACCATCATTTCTAAAAACTATTCCCAGTGAAATGCTCATTCTGCACTTCAAAGCACTTACCTGTATCTGAGTTGATACAGATTTATAATTACTTTAAACTCAGTCCCATGAAGATACGTATTTGTGTAGAAATAATATAACCAACAAAACCCCAGTAGGTTTCTGCAATGGATTCCAACAGTGTAAAAGAAATTGCTCAAAAACTGATTAACACCCTAAAATATTAACTACATGAATGGCTGCAATCATTACCTGACAATGACACTGACAAGAGAATTTATTGAAGTACACATTCAGTATTAAGTAACACACTGTGAAAATATAGCACTTTGTTCTCTTTAGTCCCTCTGCAGATTTTTCAGCATTAAACAATTTCACATACAACCATCACTCATGGCTCAGACATTGATGGCATATTAACCTTTGCTGCACTCTGGTGCTTCACCATAACAACACATTGAATGTGCAAATTCAGAAGGAAGAAGTTCAGCCTTTTCCCTTCCTCTGTTTGAAGCTTCGCTTTGCTTCCGCGCCTCTCTTCTTGAAGCCGGGCCTTCCTTTCTGAGCCTTCAAATTAAATGACTTGTCCTTATTTTTGTTTGCAAATACTCTGCTCCCTCCTTTCTTCTTCCCACCAAATTTATTTTCCGTATTGTCACGTTTCTTGGTTTTGAATGTTTTTCCTCCAAACTTCATTTTCTTTCCAAATGGCTTCTCCCCATCTCCAGATTTCTTCCAGCCTTTTCTGGGTTTTTCTCTGTGCTGTCCTCCTGGGTTATTTGGTGAACTGCCACCTTTGTCTTTTCGCAGCGATTTACCAGGAGACAACTTCCTCTTCTTAAAAGGTCCATTAGAGTTTTCTGAGCCCTTCCTCTTCTTGGCACTAGGAAACATATCTGCACAAAATAACTCTTGGTCAATAAATGCAATTACAACGACACCTAACGGCCAAATGTTAATAGTGCACTTGTTATATTCACCTTCATCTGGCTCCTCTCCTACAGCCTGTCTGTAGTACTCCACCTCGTCATCGGATTCAACAGCAGCTGCCTGATCGTCCTGCATCCCAGGATCCTCCACCTCACTGTCCTCTTCAGCATATTTCCGCTTGATGCCTTCCACACTCTTTTTCCTGTGAGGAGGGAATAAATATATTTTACACTTGAGTTCAGTGAAACATGGACATGCCAGAAGCTAAACTCTCTCTAAGGCCAACTTACTTGTGCGCTTCTCGTTTCTTTTTTTTCTTTGCAACATTCTGCTCTTGCTTTTTCTTCCGATCTTCCTTCTCCTTTAGCTGAGCCTCCTTCCTGTCCAGGATCTCCTGTATTTCCTCCTCTGTCTTTGAGACTGCAAACAGAACATACAACACAACTGAAGAACAGTTTGTGACAGGTGCACACAAAACTAAGTCAGCTCTAAATGTATCAGTAAGCGTTTACTTGTAGAGAGAAATCATAACAAGCTCATACTTATTTTTTTCATCATGTACACCAGAACAGCGTGAAAAAAGATGAACGAAGACTAAATGACTCACCAATAGAGTGATAAATGATATTCCCCTCTCCCATGCCTTCTTGGATCTTCATCAGCTGTAGAGTCATGCGAGGACCAATCTGATGACAACACAATGCAAGTTTCGGCATCAATGAAATATTGTTTTGTTTTTTTAATTACACTCCCTCTGCATACTCACCTCAGTCAAGCGAACAGCACTCTGTTGGGATGCCATGTTGCCCCTTCCAGAGTAGACCTGTGGCAGTTCAGTTATGTTGTGGTCCCCATCTTGTTCTGCTTCACTTTCTGAAAGGTTTGCCCCCCTGTGAGTTTTTTGGAGAATACAGATTAGATAAGACCCAACACCACATCGTTAATACTACAGATGTTAGAGCAGCTACAGAATGGGTGCAGCACCCCTCTTGACACAGGACTACAACAATTGTACCTTCACAAGAACCTTACTTCATCAGCAGCTCACTGATATCCTCAAACTTGCTCATGTTGGGGAATTTCTCCTGCATCAGCTTCTTGACTCCACGGCTCATACCGACAGGGACGACCTTCAGGCTGCTGCAGGTTGGGAATAAGATTGTTTGGGTAAGTGTGACATCTAATCAATAAATAACATAAATATAGTTAATGCTGAGGCTCATCAGTGCATTTACTTTGAACATACATCACTGAAAAGTCAAGTTGCAAGCTGTCATCATCTGAGCCACACCATCATAAGATCATTTTCTGAAAACTACATCCATCCATCGGCCTGAATAACACTCAGCATTTATGATTAATTACTGTCACTTACTAATGTCGAAAATCAATCTCCTGAGTCACTGGATCGTAATTCAGCAGCACACACCTCTTGATGTTGTTGACGCTTACCTAAAAAAGCAACGATACACATTTATCACTAAAAATCAGATTCGACTTTGACAGAACCAAGGCATTTAAACCTTTAAATATCAGAAAGCGTTTACTTTGGATAAATCTTCATGAGAACTCTGAAGACTATACTTTCATCATGCAAACAAAGCTTTAAATGTCCCATGTTGAAAATAATGCAATGGTTAAGCTGGCATAACGCACCGTGTGCACATTAATGGAGGGAAACATGTTTTGAAACATGGTGGCCATGAGTTTGACGTGCATGCCATCAGACCCAAAGTTATTGAGGATGAGTAGAGGATGATGTGTGAACTGCTGCTCGTGCATCCTGTGCTTCTTCAGGGATGAAACCACATCTTTGATAAGACAGTACTGGAGAAAAAAAAGATAAAGACCCTTGTAAATTGGGAAAACATGTAAGGCTTAATAAGAGTGTCAGTTTGGGCACATCAGTGCGTTTACTTTGAAAAACATCACTTAACAGTCAAATATGAAACTGTCATCACGTGCACCCATCTATCTAATTGTACTCATCTTTGATTCAGAACTCCATTCAGAGTATTTACCTTATGCACTCTGAAATGAAGTGTGGGACCTTTCGGAAGTCGAGCAAGTCTCTAAAAAATACAAGAAATGTGTTTTAAGATGGGTAAAGGTACATGCTTCAGATGAAACATTCAAGGACCCAGTAAGTATTTATGGTCTGATGTGATCTCACCATGTTGATAGTACTGGGTGTCTTGCTGAAGATCATGAAATGTGTCACTCCCAGTGGTCCTGCGATCGCCACAAAGTCCTTAAGCACATTCTTTTTCCTAACCTAAGTAAAAAAAGAAAAGAAAAGCTTGACTGTTCAGGCATTGTTAGTGTGAAACAGCACATGGCATACATTCATATTACGAACACATCAGACAACATTACAACAAACCTTAAAGCTCACACAGTAACTTTCTACCTCACAGGCATTATCATTAAAGTATACCATGGTGGCCTATTCAGGAAATTAATTGAGAGTGTGTTGACTGTCCCAGTTTTAAAGAACAAACCTTCAGAGACTCAGCAGTGAACGGTTCCATGACTTTCCGCACATCCTGGATGAGCTGACCCACATTTTTCCCGATCTGCCCCCGATGAAACACGAAGGAGTGGGGAACAGCTCCGTAGCCCTCCTCGGCCACATGGTTGGCTAGTGCCCGGGATTTCTTCTGGTTCTTAGTCTGGAAGTACAATGACAGCACGTTCATTAAAAATATAAACTTTAAAAGTAACACTGGGGGAACCTCGAGTGTGTTTGAAAATACGACACATGCTCACCTTAAATACCTTATATAACTGACGTTACATTTTTCGCAAAAGTTATCACGCAAATGTAACTCAATATGTATTTCTTAAAAACTAATAAATACATATTGAGTCACAGTTAGTTTTTAATAAGTTAAACGTTGATTAAATAGGCCGTTCAGCTCTCATGACGCTAATGCTAACTTGCTAACACAAGTCCCTTCTTACCTTTGATTTCCCCATAGTTCAGCCAAACGTAGAGTTTGTGAATTTAGATGAAAAGCACCATTAATTGTTACGACGTTGTACGTATATCCTGGAAAGAAAATACCCTATCATCGGAAAATGATTTTCGCAACTACTTAACTACAGTGCACGCTACGAAGCCTACACGACATTTAACACATGGTTCGACCGCTGTGTCACAATCTAATATGTCCGTGTGTCTCACATGTGATAAAGTTCCTACCTGTGCATAATGATATTTTATTTTGTTTACACTCTGTGGGACATATATAAAAATATTTCTGTAACACCCGTCAGTGTATTTTAAACCACGCGTACTAGTATAACTCACGTAATTAAAACAAAATTAGTTTAAAAAGTATAATAATTTTTTATTAGTTAGGGGCGTCATCAACCAATTCCAACTTGCGTCGAGGAAGACAGTATAGTAATAATAAATAGACAATAGTCACCAAACGTAGCTAATCATAGCATTACTGTATGTTCCAATAATTAATGTCAAAAATAAACCTTGAAAACACTTAAGATAAAGCAGAAATGTAATCTTTGTCCAAGCTTGTCCCAATATTTCTCGACTGAGCGTCGTCTTCATCGCCTGAACTAGTAGGCCTCTATCGCCGAGGTTCCCTTTGTATTGAATTCACAGATATTGTACAGTATAATGTAATAACACGTAAAATAATACGTAATAATAATAATAAAACATCATAACATAACATAATTTTTTCACATTCATTTATTTAGTTTTAATTGATTGATCTCAGTTATTTATATTGTTACCATCTATATTATAAGGGCCCTCAAGTCAAAAAGTCCTTATTGTTGACAATTCAACACTGTAATAGTAAAACAAAACCAATCATTCTATAAGAAAATAAATTAACCCGTTTTAAATGTGGCTGTTTCAATAATTAATACAATTACTAGGTTAAGTCAAGAGTGGAAACAGAGCATGGGGACAGATGTAGAAAGAAATATTTTATTTCAGGGATTAAACAGAGAGGGGATTGAAATGTTAAGACATCGTAAGAGCCAGAAGATGGCAACAAGGCAGCACTGGCAGCTGCAAAACCAAAGATACTCACTGACAATGCTGTTTGGGTGTGACCATTATACAAAACCACAAATGCTGCATTACTCAGAGTTAAAGTAGCCTTTCTGTTTGTCTTGTACTGTTATTTTTACATTAATACTTGGTACTTTTTGACATTGTTTTGTACCTGAGAAAGATTTGAGTGCAGTGTTTTACAGAGTGGTAATACTGCCTTTACATAAGAAACACATAAACACTGCATGGCTCCACCACAGCCATACCCTAAAGCCTTAGTCAGATAAAAGATAAAGCTGTGTAAATTTGCTGACACTAGGATTATGCAGAGTATTACTTCATATCAAGCTAAGACTCTGTTTTTGTAGAAATGTGACTTGTTTGTTTAAATATATTTTGTCACATTTATTAAAAGGTCATTGACTCTCAGAGGTTGGAGCAGACCCACGTGACACAAGGACAACATTCACACCACAACAAACATTATGAATCAACCTAAACATGTTTTCAGTAATAAGGCAAGGGTTTAAACCACGTTACTAGCATGTTGGGTTAACCATCTTAACCCAACGTGCCAGTTCAGTTCAGTTGTTTCTGTGATAGAGTCTGTGGCAGGACAGCAGACTGCTGACAGAGGGAGGAGACATCTCAGGATTTCTGAACAGAGCACCAAGCTAAACAGCAAGTACTGGGTTATTTGAATAGTTTGTAATTAGTTGTCTCCTTCTTCAGAGCTTCTGAGACAGAATCCCCAGAGTAGAAGGGTTGGCCTACCTGCTAAAAAGTGTTACTCTGTTTTAATTAAATTGTGACCCAGATATTTCTGGCTTGAGCTTCACTTAAAACACATCACAGACGACTTCTAATTTGGAAGGAGCAGCTCATTTATATGACTCTTAATCTTGATCTGTAAACTTTTGAACTGATTTTTAAGATGCGTTGTACGTCTGTGTACCTGGGAGCTTCTGCTACACACTGAAACAGAGCTAAGACATCAAAACACGTTTCAGCTGCCACGGTAAGTAATGATTTTTTCTCCCTTTCAGTATTCAGTTATATCATTTAAGTCTAATTTACTTTTATGTAGACTAAAACATACTTGTGCTTATTGTTATCCAAAGTTGGACACATAATAAAATAATCATTCGATAGTTAAATTATTAAAATATTTTACATATGTTAATCTGTACTGGAAAACATTGTCATTTTCCTGCAATCAGCACAGAATAAATAGTGATGGTTTGTTTTAAAAGACAAATATTTTGTCTGATATCTACACAGTGATGTGCTTCAATGAGAATGTCACACAGGAAGATTTTAGTATAAGATGTAAATAATGATCTGTTTGGATTAATGCGTTTACGGTGTTGACCGTGGTTGTTTTGGTTGGTTGTGGTGCTGACCCGTCTGTTGACCGTGAGATTGAGGTGTGTTGATTCTGGCTGGTTTGTGTTGACTGTTGTCCCTTCAGTATTGATCTGCAAATAAACACCAGCCAGAAGGAAATGCGTGTGCTTTAACTTTGCAAGGAAACATCTGGTGACCACTCAAAACCCACAACACAAGTTTCCTTGATTACAAGCTTTGTCTCTGCATCAAAGTGTCAGACAATCTCTGAATGATTAATGGTGAGTTGAAGATATGTTGTAGTTGCTGTGCTATTTCTTATCATGTTATTTCCTTTACTACCAGGGTGTCTACAGAAGTGCAACAAATTAATGGAGAAGATATTGACAATAGGTGTGGTTCTTTTCCTAACACTCTGCCTGGATATACCAGGAACTGGCGGGCGGAAGGAGGAAGCCAATGTAGAAAACTCTGAGAAACGTTCTTCACGATCTTCAGATAACAAAGGAAGTCGCTGCTCCTACACCTTCATTGTTCCACAGCAAAAACTGACAGGGGCGCTGTGTTTGAACACACAGTCTGCTACTATCAACCATTCGGAGGTTGCAGTGCTGCGGGTGGAGCTCAGGCGGCAGCAGGAACAGCTGGAGAAGCTCCGGGGCCAACTGGAGCAGGAAGGGTCCCTTGCTATGGAGATAAGAGCCCTGCGTAAAGAAAGCAACAGCATGAATTCTCGCATTGCCCAGCTCTATGCCCAGCTGCTGCATGAAGTCATACTGAAGAAAGACCAGGCTTTGGAGCAGCGAAGGGTGGAGAACCTCCTGCTAAATGCTACAACACAGGTGAGCAGAGAACTGCAGTTCTTTTTGATGCTTGATTCATGTCACAGCAAGGCTACATCTTACTGTATCTTATGAATGTCAAACTCATCCATACGTTTGCTGTGGGTGGTGTAACATCTCAGGCGCTGCAGGTGTCCAGTAATTACAGAGAGCTTGAGAAGAAATATGGAGCCCTCACCTCCATGATGAGCTCCCAGAACCAGTTTATTGCTCGTTTGGAGAAGCAGTGCCAGTGCATGGGCTCCACTCGCCTGTCCTCTGTGGTAGGGAACAAATTGTGGTTTGCATGTTGCAAATTCGTATTGGTTTTTGCACCCAGGATCTGAGAATGGTGTGTTGGTTTTGTGTTGGTCTGGACAGGTGACGAGTGCACCACCAAAAAGCCAGTCCAATGTGCATCTTAATTACAGCTCTGAAGCCAAAGAAATTACCAGTGATGTTCAAAGGGACCAAAGTGCTCCTCCACCACAGCATGGAAAAACAGGGGGAGTTCATTCCCTCCCCACCGCTACAGCCAACCCTCCCACACACTCTCCTTTCATTAGTTTCCCTGTCACAACGACTCCAGGTACACCCATGTCAAACACATTTTTTAGAAGTAGTTCTTGATTAGACTGGAACTTGTGTGTATAAGTGTGTCAGTCCACAGTCAGAGTTACTTAACTACTAAGATAAGCAGCAGAAGCTGATGGAGTCAGTGACCTGCTGGTAGGAGCCCTATCTCTCTGGGAATACCTAAACACTGTCAAAAACAGCTAACAGCTCTTATCAGGACAGAGAGGAGTTTCTAATGAAGCACACACATATACACACAGCACAGAACACAACACAGCATTTCTTGTGGCTTTGACACAACTGTAATGGTTGAAATGACAAAGCGGAGGACAACATGTCAGCAGAATCAATGTGGCGCACTGTAAGTGTGACTAATCACTTCCCAAAAGAGCTCACATGTTTATTGTGTGAATTTAACTAAAGACTACAAATGCTTGTCAGGATAGACCATTAGACATTATCGCTTGCTGTGGGAGATGTGAGTCACTGGCATGTGTAGGGAAAAATTCTTTGGCTCTAAACAAATAACCTAAAACTACAGCTTATCTGCTGTGATTTTCCTGATGCTAAAATAAACTGATTCCAAAACCCTATTTATATAAGTATTCCTTTATTAGTTGTGTTTTTCAGACATTGTTTCTGTAACACAAAGTAATATTACCTAACAGTAAAGATTTTCAAATTGTATTGCATAGACAATGTCTGCATTTTGCTTTTCTTATTACATTTCACACACATTCACATTGTGAACACATTGTCTCCTGACTCAGGACCGTGGCGGGACTGTCAGCATGTGCTGGAATTGGGTGAAACCACAAGTGGGATCTACCTGCTGCGCCTGCAGAGTGCCAACCGCCTCCTGCAGGCTTGGTGTGAGCAGAGCCAGGCTCAGGGAGGTTGGACGGTGATCCAGAGAAGACAGGATGGCTCGGTTAACTTCTTCAGGACTTGGGAGCAGTATAAGGTGATTTTGTGCCTGTTCATTATACCTTTTACAGTAGAATAAGAAGAGTCCACAGGCATTTAAAGTAGAATTTCTCTATCTAAAATAGAGGAAATGGTGCAAATGAACAAAGCCAGGAAAATGATGTATATTACTCAGATTAAACTGGTGTGTTGGTGTGTTACAGCAAGGTTTTGGGAACCTAGATGGAGAGTACTGGCTCGGCTTGGAACATCTCTACTGGCTAACAAAACAGACCCAATATAAGCTACGGGTGGCGCTGGAGGACTGGCAAGGCCGGCAGATGTTTGCTGAGTATGACAGCTTCCACCTGGAACCGGAGAGTGACTGGTACAGACTGCGTTTAGGACAATACCATGGGACTGCAGGGGACTCCCTGTCATGGCACAACAATAAGGCCTTCACCACTCTGGATCGAGACAAGGACAGTTATACTGGTCTGCTCCCCCCCTGCTCCTGTTTGTTATCTGTCTGTTGGCTGTCTTTTTGTATTAATAAGCTTTTCTGTTCTTTTGGTTGTGTCCTCAGGAAACTGTGCTCATTACCAGAAAGGAGGCTGGTGGTACCACATGTGTGCCCACTCCAACCTGAATGGTGTGTGGTATCGGGGTGGACACTATCGCAGCCGCTACCAGGATGGGGTCTACTGGGCAGAGTTCCATGGGGGGTCCTACTCTCTCAAACGAGTTTCCATGATGATTAAACCCAGATAGTGCCATAGATGCAATATGAACATTTGACATGTGTATGGGAAGGGAATTAAGGGAATTAAACAATGTTATATTTGTCTTTTTAAGAAAAACTATACATTCACTGGTATGCGACTGTGACTAATATGTACCAAGGTGACATGACTGTTCTTTGTGTTGCAGTTAATATACATAGTTGGCCAATTTGTAATGTACTTCAATAAAATGATACTTTTCTCTGGTTCATATATGGTCAATTTCCAGTTTGTCATCAGTGTCATCATCTTCACCTGTACACCTCCCATCATAAGCCGGTCTGCCAGCTCTACTCGCCTGCCAGATTGTCTGCTTCTCTAACCCTATAGTGATCAACTTTCCAGCGCTATCTGCCCACCCGTGTATGCAATCCAGTTTTCAGACCTGACTAGTGAAGGGCGAACGAAGCTTTGTGAAGCATTGAGGTAGTGAAGGCCAGACAAAGCTTCTTGAAGCCTTTGGTTTGCAAAAGAGTTCATTTCTAGTCTTCATGTGTACACAAACCCCCCTGCTGGTCAAAGGCTGTAAGAGAGACAGATGTGTTCCTAGTCATTTTAACTGTATGAGAGACTCTCAAAGCTCTCTTGCCACAGTTTGGACTTGGGAATAATGACTGCCAGGAACAAGAAATAAATTAATTTTCATTTAACTATGCATTTTTCTCTTGTGAGCACAAGATAACAACCCATTCAAACCATGTGTTTTTGTCTCCCCTTATTAACGTGCTTGCCCTTGTTTGTAAATAGTGTGCATAAGACACAGGTGTCCAAACATTTTTTAAAGGGGGCCAGATTTGATAATGTGAATATTGTGGCTCATAGCCACAATGGCTATAGCCACAGTGGCTGTGCCCATAGCTATTGTTGCTGTGCCCGTAGCTTCTGAATAGTTTTTTTGGTTTATTACCTTTTTTGTTGAGCATTAAAATCTCAGAAATATGTTTTCATGACTGAAGACAGTGTTATTAATTAATTTTAAACCTGGCTAACCTAGGCTGCACATACCGACTTGGCTGTGTTGGCTGAGTGCTGTTGCAAAATTCCAGTGGTGTATATTGGTAGCACATCTGTCAACTCTGATGGAAGTATCAGGTTCAAATCCTGGCAGGGGTGTATAACTGCAATTCCTTCCTGGCCAACATTAGAGTAGTAAGAAGCAGGCTGAAAAGTTAAGTGTATTTGACTAGTCCTGGTCTTGAATCAGCAGCTGTGGCTGTATTTTTAGCACCTTTGGCTGTGGGTACAGCAGCTGTGAGTACAGCAGCAGAAACTGTGCCTGTGTATTTATCCATGACACCAGTTTTCTAGGGTGGTAATAGAGAAATTGGATTATTGATTAGATAAAGGTTTAGATATACCTTTAGCACTTGATATTTAAGTTTCTGTTGTGACTTCCAGATAAACAAAAACAGACTGGAAACTTGACCTATTGAGAATGTCCTTTTATTCACATCTG
>JAUMHL010000029.1:11283158-11318117 GCA_032362345.1 Sandelia bainsii
AAACAAGTCCAGTTGCCATTGAAAACCGTTTTTTGAGATAACCATGACCTGGATGACTGAGAATCTTCACAGATACCGTATGGTATAAAAAATTTTGCGAGATCCCGCAAAAGTATAACTTTTTAAAATAAAAAAAATTCTCCCATGTCCCCTCCCGGGCTCCGTACCTTTGTAGCTTTTTAACAACAAACAAAAATTGCTGGAAACTGAAACCAAAATAACGTTTTATTTTTCTGCACCCGACCTCATAGGAAGTGAGGATGTGCGACTTCGAGCACGATCCGCAGCTTGAATGCTGGTGACGCGCGGTTCATCTTAAACGAGCCTATTAAATCCTTTTGTTCTAATCTGAATTTGCTCGGTGTCATCTCTGAGTCCAGAAAAACATACACTGTCAGGCACCAGATTAGTTCTTGTAAGAGAGTTTTAACAATTTCCCTCTGTGATAAAGTTTTTTTAATCTCGAATTATGAGTCTTGAATTAAAAATACATAGATTAAATACTACTACTAAAATTACTACAAAAAAAAAAAAAGCAGGGGCGTAAATTACAGTATATGCTTACTTACCAAAAACACCAGTGCTTGTGTCATCATATTTTCGTTTCAAAAGCAGTTCCTGTACACTGAGGCGTAGCATTTCCCTTTTTATTCTCTGGTTTTAGTCAGTAGTCAGAACTGTCAGCAGCAGTTCATCTACATCAGGGCCAGCTCTGACACAGCATTTATTCAATCCAGGTTCTGAAGCTGGACATCTTTGGGACCATCCTGAAACAAACCTCATATCCTCCATCCACCTTGCATGCTGATCAAGCATGCTGCATATCAGGAAGCTGAGTCTTCTCACACTCATGTTTTTACTATGTGGTGAGTTACAGTGTTGGTCTACAGTAGCTCTTAAGTGTTATATATTATTTTATACAGTGACTAGAGATTAAAATATGTTGGGGTAGTTTCTTGTTTGCTTATAGTTTCAGTAGCTCCACGTGCTACCAGTGAAGGTGTGAGGTGAAAAATGCACCCAGATAAAGATAATTAGTTTATATAATTATTTATTTTCTCACAGTGATGTTTTTATGGATAATTTAAATTGGACAATGTCTTTAGTGGCCAGTACATTAACTCCTTCAAATGTAAACACAACTTTGACATTTGGGAGAGGTAGGTGTTTGTGGTAAAACGTCTGCTGAACTATCTTTGACAGCTGGCTTATATGAACAGTGCTAACTGCACAGAGTAGGTGTGGTGGATTTGTGATTTCTAAAAGCATTAACGCAAGTTAGTAGATCCACTATAATCTTAGCACATCATAAGTGATTTACATACAGAAAATAAATATGTATATAATGTATAGTACTTGAACTGAATTTCTATATATTATATTAATGTCATCATAATCAGAGATGTAAAGCTTAACAGACCATTATATAAAAAAATACTATAAAAAATACACAATATTCACATAAAAATTTTAACATGACTATTATATATATATATATATATGAGGATCATGGGATCACTAGCTCTAGCAAGAACTAGTTATGAGTATCTACACTTACATTAGTACTAATGTTTTTGAATTGGTGAAATTTGTACAAGTAGATCTCAGATCTGTGATTTTGCATTATTATTATGATTATTACAGGAAACTTTATAGACATGCCATTGTGCCACGAGCTAGAATTTCACAGGCCTTTCACAATGCACGTGTAAGACTGTTCCTGGTATACTGTAGGTGTCATGCATTTAACGTCCGGAGCCACCAGAGGGCAGAAAGGTCTGAAGTTCAGTGAGAAAATGACTATTTTGTCTGTTAACAGATGGGGTCAGTACGTGCCCCGCAGAACGAAACCCTCTCACACTGGATCCTCCGGAGGTTATAATAAAATACGGAGAGGAGGTCTCGGTAAACTGCACCAGCACAGTTGAAGAGCATGAAGGGATGCAGTGGTGCAAAGGAATCACATGCGATGACATGAACGAGGACTTGGCTTTTGTCACTTGGTCAGGATCAGTGTCTGACTGGAATGTAAACCTCTTATGCAAAGTAAAGCTGAATGCCTCTTTAGAGTGCAGCAAAGAGCTTAAAATCACTGTGTACAGTAAGTGTAATTTCAAATGAATATTATGTTGCAAAAGATCAATAACAATCAAGTGACTTCATTTTGTCATTATGTAATTTTGTTTTGATAGAGATTCCAGATAAGGTTTACTTGCATCCTGTAAATGCTGTGGTGGAAGGAAGACAACACAAGCTGCAGTGCGATATCATCAATGTCGCTCCTATGCAGAACCTTACTGTGAGGTGGTTGAAAGACAATGTAAACACAGTGACAAGGTCTTTCACCAAAACAACCAAAACACCAGTAAATGAGTCTGATATTCTGGAAGTCAGCCTCAGCAGAGGAGAAGATGGAGCTCAGTTTAAATGTGAGGCTCAGCTGGACTCAGAAACTGTTGTTTCTTCTAACATGGTCAGCGTTCCTGTGCACTGTGAGTAAGCATTATGTTGTTTCATCTTTTAATTTTCTGCTCAGATAAGAAACATTATGTCATCATGTAAACATTTCAATGATTAAAATATTACATTTGCCGTTTCAGATGCTCCTGAGCTCAACAACAAAGCTGATGATGTTTATGATGTGGAAGAGGGTGTTAATATCACCCTGAGCTGTGAAGCTGATGGTAAACCTCCTCCTGTCTATAACTGGACCACTGATGGACAGATGTTGGAAAACACAAACAATCCCGCTCTCACGATTACTGAAGTAAATGTTAATGCAACCTACACCTGCACGGCTTCCAATCATGTGGGAATCCAAACTAAGCAAATCTATGTTTATGTGAAAAAAAAAATCACTCTGCCTGTTTTAGCCTTGACCACACCTGCAGCATCAGAACCACAAAATGGTATGCATCCATGTGTACATTTATTTAGACATGAAATATGTATCACTTACATTATATCTGTGCTTGTCAACTTGTGGATACAGTTGAATACTCATTATTACTGTGCATCAACATGAAGGTAATTGAATTGAATTAAATTTGCTTTTCATGGACAGATTGCTCCCCAATATTAATTCCGTCTCAACTTGTGGTGGAATTTGGACGATCAGCTTCCATTAACTGCAGCACATCACATGTACATTTTTTGGGAATGGGCTGGGAAGCTCCATTTGGAGGCAGCGGGTTTAAAGAAACTCCTCTTGTCACCTGGAAAGTTAACCAGCTGGAAGTCTGGGATCCAGAACCTTTCTGTTATGTCACTCTAACTAATGAAAAGCAGTGCAGTTTGTATCCAAACATCACTGTTTATAGTGAGTATAGATCCTCTGATTGCACTATACACAATATTCTGTCCTATACAACTATGACTTGCAATGCAAGGAATATCAGACTGTCTCTTTTTTCTAGTAATAATTTTCTTTCGTTTCATTACAGAGACTCCAGACAATGTGTCCATCTTTCCGTGGTCTGATGAACCGATGGTGGAGGACACAGAGTTCACACTGACATGTGACATCATCGCTGTGGCTCCTGAAAAAAATCTCATTGTGAAGTGGTACAGAGGCAGTGAAAACGTGAACACAGGAATATTTAGTGACAAAACCTCAGTGACCCCAAACAATGTGACCAGTACATTGAAAGTGATTCCTAAGAGAAGTCACAACGGAATACATTTCACATGCAAAGCTGAGCTGCACCTAGGACCAAACGGACCACAACCTGTCCCTTCTGTAACCTCAGAACCTTATATTGCTGTTGTGCACTGTGAGTTTTCCACTTATGTATTTATTTATCCTGGCTAATTTGAATTTTAGATTAATCTCTACTGCTCTTTATTTGCTTGTGTTTGTATTCCTATATTTATAAGACACTGATCCTTAATACAAGCATTGACCAGCCACCACATGCTATGTTTAGTGTAAATTGTAATGTTTGGACATACAAAAATAGTCTTTGTATATTTATGTTGACTGAGAATATTGAGGCTATAAATAAAATCTTCAGCTCATTATTTCTACATCTCAACCCCTTTTCTCCATAGTTGCCCCTACGTTCAAGCAAGCAAATCTCAGTATGGAAATACGCCCCGGTGAAAATGTGACTTTTGACTGCCTTGCTGAGGGAAACCCTGCTCCTGAGATTCACTGGAACTACACCTCTGCAGACAATGTGTGGAACACCACTGGGGGGCGCCACACGTATATATATATCAAAGAGGCCACGTCTACCAATGCTGGTGTTTACATTTGTGTTGCCACGAATAAAGTTGGGAAGGTGACAAGATTTGTCACACTGACGATAAAAG
Source organism: Sandelia bainsii (assembly GCA_032362345.1). Taxonomy (NCBI): domain Eukaryota; kingdom Metazoa; phylum Chordata; class Actinopteri; order Anabantiformes; family Anabantidae; genus Sandelia; species Sandelia bainsii. The sequence goes on from JAUMHL010000029.1 coordinate 11,287,473, forward strand.
GTATTATTATTGACTGTGTGAAGAACAATGATGAATGTGTTCACAGTGAAGCGGTAACTTATGTTATGGCACCAAGAAGTGAGAAGTAAACCAATTTATGTTGTTTTACCTTGTCTTACAGATCACACTGATAAAGGCATCCCAGTCTTTTCTTGGTGGCACATTCTGTTGAAGAGCCTCATCGTTGCTTTCATTGTCATCCTCATCCTCACCCTTATCATCAGTCTCCGCAATTATAAAAAACATGGACAATATAGTTTTATCAATGGAGATATCCCTCTGACTACTAAGTCTGCTTGTAAAGCTTAGTTTATTTATTAGGCTACTTGCTGAATAGTTAACATTAATTTACTTTTGGTACTAAAAATCTCATCTGACACAGCATATGTAAAATACCTTTTTGTTATGAGTGGAGGTACTAATTCAATCAGCGGTTTTCCAAGCAGTGACTTTAAAAAAAAATTAAATTCCTAATGAAGTTGTTAATTTGCTCTACGTGCACATACAGAACATCCTAATTTCTTATTGTTTACTGTATACTTTGTAAGGAAAAACGTGTGTCATCTTTATGGTTTTATCTTAAATAAATCTGAATCCAGAGTTGTGAAGAAGGAAACCTGCTCCAGGTCTTAATTATGAGACATTTGTGACATGAACCCACAACGTGACTTGTTGAATCGTCCAGTATGAGTCGGTGTGTTTGAGCCTTATTTGATTCTTTGGGGTTATTTTGTGTTATATATTAATGAATAACTCAGTTTAAAGAAAATATATGAGGCTGTTTGAAACAAGTTGTCAGGATGTGGCTGTGTGCAGTTACTGCCACTTTAAGATTTCGGATTTGGGAGTGACGCGGATATGAAAGCTAGTTTATCCCTCTTTGCTCCGCTATCAAAAATATTTAGACAAACTAGACAGACGACTGCCAGCCTTAGGTAATTAGCTAATTATGATGCTGGTTTATATTATATATAGAATTAACTAAAACCGGAGTGCGTAGTGGTTTACTAGTGGCTCGTTGATCAACCTGGATTAAAGTGTCCAGGGCCGTCCTCCGAGCTGCTGGGATAACTTTGGAGAAGTTCTTTGTATTCGGGATAGGAAGGCAGCTTGACCAACTAGCTGAACATGGACTGGGGCACAGAGCTTTGGGTGAGTTCATCATCATCTGCCTTGTTTCGATAATATTGCCAAGGCGGCTTAGTGAGGTTTCGTAGAAAGTTTTCGCTAAAGTCGGGTTTGTTCGCAATAAATGGTTGAAAAAGCGGAGAAACGTTGGCTCTGCAGCTGCTCGCGTGTTCTTACGAAACATGAACACAGTTCCATTTTCGGACAGTTTTCTGTAGCATTAAATAGTTTCATCAAAGAGTGAGTTACCAGAAGCCTGCTTATAGAAAGTGAAGCACAGATACAGTTAACTTTGATCCTCTGCGGTTATGTGTTGTTTTACTTTGTCATGAACACGAAAGTACTGTATGAAGTAGGATGTTATACAGTGCACGAACCAAACACTTGTAAAGTCACTTAAATTCAGAACAAAACAGTCATTTTCTCCAATTGTTTACCTTTCAGGCATAAATCACCTATTGTTAATGATACGTTCAAGTACTAAGCAACAATTAAACAAGTCAATTATATATTTTATATTTCTATCAAGCTGAAACTTGTGTCAGAATGTTATTTATTCTGCATATATACAAAAGAGCTTTATGTATGTTGAGGTGCATTGTACCCAGTGGGATGTTTCACTGTTTACAGTCTGACACACCTTGTTTCCATAGAGATGAAATCAGATGCTGTCATTTGCCTACACAACAGCCTTCATCACTAAAGTGCCTTATGTGTCCACCTGAGTGGTATGATCCTTTATTTAACAAAATGTCACTGATCTTTGTAATAGGGTCTGAAGAGGTCATTTGTTGGCTTGGTTGCTTATATAAATACAGTAGATTTGTTAGGACATTACTTTTTAAATGATTTTAGTTGACCTATATAAATTCAAATGAATCGCTTCAGCTTGTAATCTTTAAAAAATGAGTGCTCCTCACTAGGTCCAAACAAATCAAGGTGCTGTTGGCTCTCTAACTCTAAGCTAGTCCTTCAGCGAAACAGTCGTGACACTGTCCACAACCTAAACAAGTTCTGTTGAAAATTCCCAGTATGTAACATGCTACCTTGATGACTAAAGCCACACATTTGCAAACATTCACACATTTTCATGGAACCTGAATATGTAAAATGGAGCACTGCAAAGAGGTCATGACCTCATTACAGTGTATCCCCCTAGGCCTCTTCCCCTGTCCCCCTTCCATCGTACATGCTGCTGCAACAGACTAATTAGTTTTGCCCTACTTTGAGTCAGAGAAACACCCATACCCCAGTATTAATCAGAGACTCTATCTTTGTGCACAAATCTTTCCTATTCATTGCATAAAATTGTTTCACTGGTTTTAGAGGAAACTCTTCCCCCAAAACCAGTATTCTGCAGTCCACAGTTTTTGTACATTATGTTGATTTGGCTGTAGTTTCACCTGTCTGGTTAGACAAAGCACTGCAGACATAATTGGTTCTGTCTGGAGAGTCTTTTCCCAAGTCAGTGCTATGGCATCTGTCCCCCAATTGCTGGTAATCCAATGGCTATTTTAAGGCACTAGTTTGCAGAGTGCAAGATCTGTCTAGGCATTAGCTGTGATAGTGAGTGCTACCAGGCCACTCTTGAGAACTACTGTGGCAGGCCTGTCTGGGCTAGGCCCCTAATTTTCTAGAAGACAGGGTGACTCAAGAGTGAAACTTCCATCCAAGCCCTGTAGGTCGATGAGGGTGACTCCTGTAGAAGTTATGTGGCATTGCTTGATACCAGTTTCTCTCTGATATTACTGTAAGTATTGGAAGGTTAACATTAAAGGACACACACGGGTCAAGCCTGATGTAAGCCTGTACGTTTTTTATTGAACCCCACTGCCTAAATCTGTGCCATGAACGTAACCTGTGGCTTTACTTGTTCTTGTTTAGAAATTCTGTCATTTCCACATGGGTACTACAAAAGTTTGTGTACTCATGAGTGGAGGAGAGATAGATGCTACTGATGCTACCTGGGGAATGTGATACAATAATTTTAACTTCGGCTTTAAATGGTAATAAATTGTAGCAGTCTGACTGCCACTGGTATTTGAACTTGACGTCCAAGCTATTTTGATGTACTTTAATTTTTAATGACACTGGCAGTTTTCTAATTTGGGAACTCTGTTTTGAGTTAAGCAATGGACAACTAATTTATATAGACTTTCAGATGCTATTTTTGGTTCCATTTATGAAAAAGCACAATTTCTTATAGTCTTAAACTTAATATTAAATAAAGCATAAACCCTTGAACAGAGTACAGAGATAGAATATTGGTCTGTAGCTTTGCTGCCAGACAGCAATGTCTCACCTCCCCATCAATCTCCACATTAGTTGACCTTGTTTTGCAAACTAATCACTAGTCCAGAAATGGTATATGCAAATTATAGAATTATCTATATAAAATACCCGTATCAAGAGCTGAGGGAAGTACTTTACTTTATTTTACATGGCTGCTATCATTGCTTTCCATAATACAATGCATGACCTCCTCTGAGTCATGCAAGTGACAATCTACAATTAAGACTTCAACAATTCAGGTGTTTCAGCCCCACCATTTACTCTGATGCAGGGTTTAATCATGAATATGTAACTCTGGGAGAGAATGTGGCTAAAATTTGATAGCACTGTAGTGCTGTATGTATATGATTCTCCACTGATGCTGTTACATTTTGGCCATTATTTGAATGTCTAAACTTCTTTCTTTCATATTCCTAATTTATCATATGTTTCCACGTTACAGATAATATACAGTAGATATTAACAGACTTAGTCTTCTGTTATGTGGATGAACTGTGGTTGTACTGAATGCAGACAAGTTCTGTGAAATATAAGTCATTCTTAAATAAATAACTTGGCACTTGAACTTTTAAGTGGGCTAGGTTTAAACAAATTTATACAAAGATCCTGCTTTTTGATAATTTTAGTAAAGTCCTTCTTGGCTGTTTTAACTTGAACATAAAATGCAGGATAGTTGATTTCTATTTTATGTTGTTAACACAAGCACCTTAGAAAATCAGGAAATCTGTAGTTGTAAGTTGGCTGTATTGACTTCTGTAATTGATGACACTAAATTAAACCCCCAGCACTGCCTACTGGTTAGGTGTTATATTGGTGGTGGATTGCAGGCCTCCTTTTGTAATCTTTTAGCTGTGTTCTGTAATTAGACTAAACACTGTCTCATTCAGTTGGGTTTTGTGCCTTTTGGTTTAACTGAAGGGCAGAAAGGATGCAGGAGAACATGGCCCAACTTGTCAGCAATACCCCTTTCAAATTAGCCCTGTTCTTGATACTTGGGGTGTGAAGTGAGAGAAGATTGGCTGAGATATCATCTCACTCTTAACATACTTGTCTGAGCTTGAAGGTGTCATAAAGTGCTCTACTAAAGGAGCAAAAGAGGAACACAATATAACTCCCCAGTAAAATACAATTTGAAAAGAAAAAATCAGCAAATTTAGTTGTACTGTGCCAGAGGTCTATTAAGTTGAAACTAGACATGAATTAGGTCAAAGAGCTATGTAATTCATAGTATGTCACGTAGCAATTCTGAAACATTTCATTCTACACGGTACAGCAGTGAATGTATCAGAAGAGCACCTTCTTCTTTCTGTTAGTAGTCCATGTTGTGACCCTGTGTCCTTTTGACACAGGATGTCCCCTCTTTTAAGCAAGATGGGTGCCCCGTAATTTAACGGTTAGTAACCATTGCCAAGTTCTTGTGTCGAGTGGAGAGCATTTGTGGAATCCAACATGCAGGTCCAAGCCTTGATATGTTAATTGCCATCTATTCAAGATACCATAAACCTCCCAGTTATTACCTAGATGTTAACACATGTTCCACATCTCTTGGTGTGTTAGCTTAGAATCTTTTCCTTATTTGTCTCTCATGCTCCTTTCTCCAGGACCAATATGACATCATTGAGAAGCACACACAGTCTGGCTTGGAGCTGGTGGAGAAGTATGTGAAGTTTGTGAAGGAGAGGACAGAGATTGAGCAAAACTATGCCAAACAACTGAGGTAGGCTTCAGCCTCTTGTTGTTGTTCTCCTGAGCTATCTGCCTCAAATACTTCAGTGTGAGTATGCTGCTCATGTCAGTGTCTATGTGTGCATTTGTGCATGTTAAAAGGCTGTTTATGAAATATTTGTGGGATCTTATGACCACTTTGGGACAGAATCTAGCTTGTCTCTGAAACACTGGCCTTATTCTCCAGCTGCAGCATGCTGGTTCTCTCGCTCTTTCTCTCTTCATGTATGGTGCTCCCTCTCCCAGTTGTTTCCCATCTGGAGGCCCACATCTGTAGTGCTGAGCTTTGCTGGAGAGGAGAGGAAGTGGGAGCAGACTGGCACATGATAGACAGGATGTGGTCAGGGAGAGAGAGTGAAAGAAGGAACAACAGTTATTTTAACATGTTCATTGTGGACTTTTGTTTTTAATCCTATTGTATAAAACAGACAGTGAGTGATTACATTATAGTGAACATTCTGTGAGTATTCTTTAACTGTAAATCGTTTCACCCATTTCCCACTAAGAGTTTGTTAAATGTTCATTGTTCACAGGAACCTTTCAAAGAAATATAACGTAAAAAGAAGCAGCAAAGATGAACCAGAGTGCAGGTGAGCCATTATGGGTTTTTATCCAAAGCTTCAATAAATAAATAAATAAATAATTGCAGGATTGAAAATATTTAAGGTTCAATAATTACTTTTTCTTAAAAAAGACTCTTTTTTTTTTCTATACTGTGTTTTTATAATAACAAAATTAAATGACAGAAAAATTGTAAAATGTGCAAGAAACATTGCAGTGAACCTACAGAGAGATATTACCCACATCTGCATTCTCATCGACTTTCAGAGCTTTATAGTGAATCAAAACCACAGCTTTAAAGTTTCGGTTCACTCTCACTGCCCCTATTGTAGCTTTTGTCCAAAGGAGGTAGCTGTTTTCATAGAAGAAGCCTAAAACCCACTTACACTACCTGCGCAGTGTCTGTCTGTCACTATCTGATGTACATACTAAACATTTAGCAAGTAAAAAACTCCCTCAGGACTTGGTAGAGATCAGAAAGTGAGCTTACAGAGAATGAGTATTGAACTAGCATTTATCAGATAGGCACACACACAACTCCAAATGAATTATATTGTCGCTCTGTAACTCAATTGCAAGTTCATCATGTGCATTTAAAAGCTGTATTCACAACTTATTTCTACAGTTCCTAAATAAGTTATTGCAGGTTTAAAGATATATATTGAGCTGCAAAGCAGTGTCAGCAAAAATTGTGCTTAATTAGTCAGTTTGGACTACCTCCTGTTAAACGTTCACTGAGGGAACTAACACGAAAACAGAACTTCAGTAAAATAATAGTCCTTAGTGTCATTGATGCTGTAGTGTGGGGCTGCTGTTGGATCCATTCAAATATGTCTAAAAGGAAACAGGAATAAGGAAGCCACAGGCTTCTTATCATGACTTGGCCTACTGTTGGTTGCCCTTTGAGCCTGTGCATTTATCATCTTATCACTGGCCACATCACTTTGTCTTTATTTCTCCACCCTTTCCTCTTTCATCCTCTTAAATGGTAGGTTGTCCAGTTACCAGGCTTTTTTTGACGTCCTAAATGAGATGAATGACTACGCCGGACAAAGAGAGCTAATTGCTGAGAACATGATGATGAACATTTGCATCGATCTCACCAAGTATCTGCAAGAGCTCAAACAGGAACGAAAAATGGTGAGCTTCATATGCAGAGGAGTACAAGTAAGGTTGGTCAAAGTCCATCTCTGCAGCAGCGAGTGTAATCCAAACAAATTAAGTGTGATATGTTTTTTACAGGTAAATGTTTATTTTAGACTACTTGCTTAAAATACTTTGCTCAGGCTCCTTCGAGAAAATGGGAAAAAATTTCCCATAGCCTTGCTGTCAAGCCTGTTGCTGGTTAAATATGTTATGATGTGGTCCTGGCCGTTCTGATGAATACGACATAAAACCTCAGAATTTCAGCTTTTATTTATGTATTACATTACAGTGCTGTGAAAAGGTTTTTGCCCCTTTCCTCATTTAAAAAAAGTTTTTTGCATATTTGTTACACCTAAATGACTCACATCATCAAACACATTTTTAATATTATTATATTATCAAAATGTAATGTTATTCAGTTCAATTCAACTTTATTTATATAGCGCCAAATCACATAACACAAACATAAGTCATCTCAAGGCACTTTACAGTGTAAGGTTTAAGACCTTACACAGAATATATAAATATATAGAATATTTGTAGAAAACCCAACAGTCCCACTTGAGCAAGCACTAGGCAACAGTGGAGAGGAAAAACTCCCTTTAACAGAAGAAACCTCCAGCAGAACCAGGCTCAGGGTGGGCGACCATCTGCCTCAACCAGTTGGGGTGAGTGGAAAGAGGAGAGAGAGAAAAGAACAACAGGCAACAGAGATTCTGTTATACAAAGATAACCAGAGTAAATACAGAATGCAGTTTTTAAATGATTTCATTTATTAAGGGGAAAAAAGCTGTCCAAACCCACCTGACCCTATCTGGAAAAAATAATTTAAACATAGACTTGCTGGCGTGTTTCGGATTATTGTCCTGCTGCATAACCTAATAAGTGTGGTTAAAGTCGCAAATTGATGGCTGGACATTTTCCTTCAGGATTTCTGGTAGGGCGCGGAATTCATGGTTCTATCAATTATGGCAAATCATCCAGGTGCTGAAGCTGAGACAAGTGAAGCCTGCTGTTCTTTAGATGTTGTTCTGAGTTCTTTTATGACCTCCTAGATGAGCTGCTGTTGTTGTGCTCTTGGAGTAATTTTGGTAGGCTGGCCGCCCTTGGGAAGGTTCACCACTGTTCAAGTTTTCTCTATTTGTGGATAATGACTCTCATCGTGGTTTGCTGGAGTCTCCAAAACCTTAGAAATAGCTTTGTAACTCTTTCTAGACTAATATATCAATTACTTTGTTACTCATCTGTTCTTGAATTTCTTTAGATTCATGTGTTGCTTTTTGAGATCTTTTAGCATGCTTCACTAAAGGAATAGGAATACTTTTTTTTATTATAGGGCAAGGAAAGTTTGGACAGCTTTTTACCCAAAATAAATTAAATCATCACTTAAAAACTGAATTTAGTATTTACTCTGTGTAATATTAAATCTGAATCATTTAAGTGTGACAATTATGCAAAGAATAATAAAAAAAAGACATGAAGGGGTCAAATACTTTTTCACAGAACAGTACATCTAGTTTAATCAAACAGCATAGCACCTTGTATATCAGATCACCCACATTTTAAGTGAGCAAAAGTACTGGAATATGTGACTCAGAGGTATTTTTTGTTATCCAGATGTGTCCTGTGAGATTAACGGTATAAACAATAAGCTTTAAACTCATAGCTCTAAATGACTACCCTTGGTTTTAGCCTTTGGTTTTACCCGTAACAACTGCATTTGTTGTGAAAAAGGATAAATTAGGATAAAGAGAGCTGTCTATGGGAGAAAAGCAAGCCATTGTGAATGGTACCTCTAACAAACTGATGGAAAGACCAAAGTGTTCCATACAAGCTCACCTTTGAAGCACAGTGGAGGTAGTGTTATGGCTTGTGCTTTTGTAACAGGCTCACTAATCTTTATTGATGTTATAAGTCATGATGGTAGCAGCAGATTTAATTCAGGAGCGTAGAGGAACATTTTGTCTGCTAATTTACAGAGAAATGCATTGCAAGGAGCTTCACAACCACCACCACAAAACAAACAACTGAAATGAAATGCATATCTAAAGAAGAAACCAACAATAATGTGATGTCAATGAGTCACGGGTTTGATGCAGTTATTGCAAACAAGGAATTTGCAACAAAATCCATAGTTTTTATTTACTTTCAAACTATCTGTTGCAGTGCTTTTGCTCACTGTGATCTGATACAAGAGGTGCTACATTCAGTGTGGTTTAATATATACATATGCAAGTACGAGGAAATAAAAGCTGGAACTCTGAACCTTCATCTCACATTGATCTGTTGAAATTAAATCCAGATGTCTTGTGTGTACAGCAAACACAAATGAATTGGCCTTACCATTCCAAATCTTGCAGGGGACTGTAGATTTGCATATACACTGGCATGTATTCAATAGCTGCCTGAGGATTCATCTGCTGATGAGTATAAAAGGTGGGAGGGCAAAAGAGGAGGAGTGTAGATCTGGAGATCTCACTGTTGTGACAGGAAGGAAGCTTTTAGTGTCTCCTGAGGGAGGCGTAGTCTGATTGGTGGTGTGCCATTTCTCTATGAGAAATGCTTTTGGCTCCCATTGGATTGCAGAAAACTGCAGCCATGTACAGGCTCGCACTGCAGACGTGATGTCTCAAACAGACACATTGGTATTTGTTTTCTTGTAAGTTATGTTATGTGGCTTTAGGAGGCTATTGTTCTCTCTTGACTCCATGTCTGCCCCTACACATGGCTGTCTCTTTCTCTGTCATCTGACCCATCTTTTCACTGTCTATTTTTATGACTGTCTGCAGTATCTCATGGAGGCCAAGAAGGCCCAGCAGTGTTTGGAGAGCACCTACAAGCAGCTTGACAGTGTAAGTCTAGTCTTAGAATATGATATAATACTAATAATAATAAAATGTACTAAAATCCATTTCTCCTGAAGAGGCATCCAATCCAGGCATCCAGGCAATACGCTTGACTTACCAAAAAAAGTTTTATTTAGTATCTACTAAAGCTATTGTGTAAGATAGGAAGAAGAAAAGGAAATAAAACTGATGCACGTTCACTTGGTGAGTCATGTGACTATGCTGTGTTTGTCTATAGTAAAAGCAGTTGGCCAGAATGGAAAGCAGCTTCCTATTTTACATTTGTATCGTCAATCCAAGACCTATTTTGTACTTAGTGACAGATTTTATGGCCCAACACCTCCCGTCTTTTCAGGAAAACAAAAAAAAATATGCTTTGCTCAAAACTGAAGAACCGCTTTATATTTCATTCAAGCAATGACCACACATCTTCTTTTTCTATCACTTTCTTTTCTGTCTTTACATCAGAGTAAAAAGCGCTTTGAGAGGGAGTGGAGAGAAGCGGAGCGTGCAGCACAGTACGCGGAGAAGACTGATCAAGATATCAATGCTACAAAAGCAGACGTAGAAAAAGTAACATCGGGAGAAAAAATCAACATCATAAGTGCTGTTTTACAAAAAAAGTACCATAGAATCATATGCAACTGGTTAATCTGTTTGCTGTGTCTGTGGTTGTAGGCCAAACAGCAGGCTCATATGAGAGCACATATAGCAGAGGAGTGTAAGAACGACTATGCAGCTCAACTCCAGAAGTACAACAAGGACCAGAACCAGTTCTATTTCAGTGATATGCCACTCATTTTCAATGTAAGACGTTAATATTTCAGCATGTTGTGTATTTGCGCCCCTGTTGTGTCTTTCAGTTGTTAACTTAGTGATGTTAGCCAAAATATTGAATTTGCATTGTTATATATTTTTAACTTTTTCATAAATGTAAAAATGGCGCTCAGTGTCTAATTTATGTCAACATGTATTATATTGCTCTTAAAAAAACACTTAAAAGAAGTTTTAACTTTATCAGAGAACTTTGGGATCAAATAATCAAACTTGTAACTTTACCTTGTTATATTTTATTCCAAAACGGTCCTACTATAGAAATATCATATTGTGAACTTCAATTCAGTTTATTTATATAGCACCAAATCACGACAAGTCATCTCAAAGCACTTTACAGTGTAACTTTTAAGACCTTAAAGGATATATTTCTATGTAGAATTATGTAAAAACTTGACATTAACATACACATGGTATTAAGCACTAATTATTATAGTATGTATTGTCTCAACCCTAATAATGGCATTGTCTGAGCAACTGTTTACTGTGTTTACTAGAAATTGCAGGATCTGGATGAGAGGCGAGTAAAGAAGTTGGGGCAAGGCTACATTTTGTTCTCAGACACAGAGAAGCATGTGATGCCCATCATTGGGAAGTGCCTTGAAGGCATTACTAAAGCTGGCACTAATGTTAATGAGAGAAATGTAAGTTTCATTTTCTCAGAACTGCTAAATGGATTTTAATATGCACCATGGCTTTATACTGTCCATTTGTTTTGCTGTTGTAACTCTTGATTGCTCCTATCTGTAAATGCATGTAATGCAGGACTCCATGGTTGTAATAGAGCAGAACAAGTCAGGCTTTGAGCGTCCTGGGGATTTGGAGTTTGAAGACTACAGTCAGGGCATCAATCGAGCCTCATCTGACAGTAGCCTGGGTACACCTAAAGGCCATGTGGACCTTCCAGGAAAGAACAGGAGCAAAAACTTTTGGCTTTTCAGCAAAAAGAGTAAGGTAGGATGCTAGTAGAGAACATTAATCTAATTTAGCCTAACAATGTGACCTTATGCTGACAGAAAGCTTTTTTTGTTTGTATTGTGGAAATATGAAATGAATGAGTTAGCCACCCTCTCTACCAATGAGCAGTGATTTTAAAATCTGTTGGTGGGCAGTCAAATTAGTAGATGACTTCTTGCACGGCAATGTTTGAGCTACAGAGCAACGAGGCAGAGCACTCATGATGGACCTGAAGTTGGGGCTACACACATGCAACACACATACATAACCTTATATCTATAGCTCGGTATATAAATGCACAAACCTCTGTCATTATATTGTGTCATGTACACACGCACACACACACTGAACACTTCTAGATAAGGTCCTTTGCATGACTCTGTTCCTGGCTGCAAGTGAATAAACCTTGCCCCCTCCACACCCCCCCTCTCTCTGCAGCGTGGTTTCCAATAGATCAACTGGCAGTCAGCATTCTGCTGTGCTTGTGCTTTCATCAGCACGGGGCCCAAACAACATAGAATTTTCCTCTACAGGCATCCACAAACACACTGCTTCCATTATACTGCTTGCAACCTGACATTATGTCTCGCATCACAATTGAATCTGAAGGTTTGCAAGGTCAGAAAAACAAAAAAGGAAATTCTGTAGTGTTAATTTGTCTTTGGTGTCTTAAAACATTGTTCCTATCTCAAACGAGCACATTTAAGGAGGTCCAAAATTAAACTGGTGATATGAAAGGCTGACCACTAACCAGCTAATGGTTGCCCTCCTCTAGTCCCAGTTCTAAATGATCCCTTCTTTCTTCCCTGCAGTGTTTTGCTTGTTCAACGCCTCTCTTTTCTCTGCATGTCTTACTGGGCTCTGTGCTCTGCTGTGCGTTCTTCCTGTTCTGTGTATGTGTGTGGCACAGTGCTCTGTGTCATCAGTCATGCTCTCCCAATTATTCCTGAAGCAGTATGAACAGGATACTGACTATACTTGGTTAGAGTGAACTTTTGGTTTCCATCTGCTCCCTAAATATTTCCATTCTTAATTGATTTCCTATATTTAGATCCCCATACCTCTTAAGAAAAGTATCACCTATACAGTAGTTGCTCCCATAATAATAGTGCTATATTTCATATTTACACAAGGGGCCTTGTTGTAGGACTGAGACATTCAATATTGAAGACTAGAAGGTATCAGCCTCCTGTGTAATTTAGCTTATGGAGACTCCCCACCACCACTTTTCCACATAGACGTACAGCTGACGCAGAGATTTTACTGTTCATAGCAGCCATGTTATCTTTTATATAACATGGTTCTTAATTTTTATAGTTTTGGCCAAAAAGCATTTTTACTGGCAGTTTTCTTAAAATAAATACACAGGATACTGCAGGCCCATGAGACAACATTGCTATTGCTATAATTCTTATTTTATTTTAGAACTAGCAGTCAGATTTGAATAAGCAATTTCTGCCAATTTCCTGGACCACCAAACTGTTCATGATAAGTATCAGTTGATTTACAGTGTGTGTGCATTCTGATCTTAGTTATATGTCAAAATTGGGCCAAAAAGTAGATTTTAAATATAGCTTTGTACAGTTTACAGTATACTGCGTGGGTAAAATGAGTAGTGATGTCTACTAGTCATAAAGTTTTGTCTTTGCAGTGTCACCATGTTTCTGCAATGGGACTGGGTCAAATATCATAACTTATAGTGGGCAAATGTATGAAAATAAGAGCCAGGCTGTTAAAAAGCAACCAATTTGGTTTGGGTTAGGCGTTCTGCCCCAGTTCCTCACTGTGGCTCACTCTACACTGTACAGCCTGGCATTAGTTTGACTAAAGGTGTTGCTATGGCACCAGTGTGAGAGCTGTGGTTGATTGCTTGCTTTGTTGTTATGTGTTTTTGTTTTGTTTTTTTAAACGTGTGGGTCGATGAGAGCCAAAGAGCCAGATGTGTGCTTTCATGCTCTTCGGGCTAAAATGCCGGGTTTGCTCCTGTGTTGTCTTCCTGGCTTTGTGGTGTGCTTTAAGGTGTTGATGGTGTCTTTTTCTTTCCCTTGTCACCTTGTTTGTTTTTGTCTTCCCCATCTTCCCTCCTTTTTATATCCCCTCACACATCCTGTACACCACCCTACCTGCATATCTCATGCTCGGGTGCTGGTACTTTGGTTTCATTCCACCCCAGTTGTCTCCCTCCACTCTCCCACCATTCTCCACACCCCCTGCCCCCTTGCCTGCTAATGGACCCCCTTCCCCCAAGTTTGGCCGGGACCCCCTGTCGTACTGTTTGAAGGAGATCAATAAGACAGTCAAACCAAGAATCTCTTCCTTCCGGACACTCAGGAAATCGGTGAGTCACCAGGAGAGAAGGGTTGGGTGCCAGGAGACTTCCACTCATGAGGGCTTGCACATAATCCTCTGCAAGAATGGCTGAATTCCTCATACTAAGACTAATATTTTCAAGCCAAAGACATGTGGCATGCCTCCTACTTCTCACAATGGATATTTACTAGTCTTAATATTTATGTGTTATAAACATGTAATAAACCTTCTGGGATTCAAAGCAAGAACCAATTTAAGGACATTATAACATTTTCCTATCGACATATTGTTTCTTTTTTTTTTTCTCAGAAATTTACCCCGGAGAGGATCACGGTAATATCAACAACAAAGCTGGTGTGGGGTGGTTCTCAGTTGTGTGACACATAAAAATGGCCACCTTTCCATTACAACAGCTCATCCGCTTGTAATAATTTTCCTTCCACAAAACTCTGCTGGAATGTCTGTGTTTAGATGACTGAAATTGCTCTGTCTAGATGACATGCACCATTAAGCATCAAGTTATGTGGCTATGGGCTTGTCTTCTTAAGTTTGTATTGAAAAGGTGGCCACCTAGTGGAGGAAGGGAGGAATGCTTAGTAGCACGAGGAAATGGAGCAACTCATAACCTGATTTTAAAATAGCCTTCTGCACTTTCTTTTCCATCCATGGCTTTATTTCTTGGACCTGAGGGTAAAATTAGGACAATGCAAATTTATATTGTTACTTTATATTTTTTGGTCCATGATTGGTGGTTTTGGGTTCAGCTCACTGTTGTACATCACTGGCTTTACATGAATTAGAAGTCTAACCAATGTGTAACTAAAAGATTCATAACTTTTTTTCTTTCAGTTAAATATTGTTCCTAGAGTTAAGCTCAAAGGGACTCAAAGGCTTGGTGCTGTCATTATGAAACAGCTGCTTTATTGCAATACTTTTAAGTTTAGTGCTAACCCACCCTTCCTGTGACCTCTTGCCCACAGCCCACAGTGACACAGGACTTCGCCCATCTTCCTCCAGAGCAACGCAGGAAGAGATTACAACAGAAATTAGACGAAATTTGCAAGGAGTTGCAAAAGGAAGTAGATCAGAGGTGTGTGTGTGTATTTGTGTGTATATGTGGATATCCTTCTGCGTATTAATAACCATTGCTGTTAGAACCTCTCTGGCGGGAGTGTGGATAGAATATTCATGTTGTGCATGTCAGTGTGTATAACTCTGTGGTGTCTGTTTGACTGTTTGAATTGTTTACCCAGCCCTAAGCTCTGCAGGGAACCAGTTTCTACTGAAAGTCACTTTCCCTCATCCTCTCTTGTTCCTTTCTCACTGACTCTCTCCTCTCTTCAGTGAGGCCCTGGGGAAGATGAAAGATGTTTATGAAAAAAACCCTCAAATGGGAGACCCTGCTAGTCTGGCTTCCCAAATCAGCCAGACATCCCAGAATATAGAAAGGCTCAGAGGGGAGGTCAACAAGTATGAGGTAATCGTGGCCACTGTTAATTTATATCATGTGGTCCTCAATTACTATTGTGAGGCCCTTATTTGTTAATTAAAATATATTATGATGTTTTAAGCCTCCCTCTATGTGAATTTAATCCAGTGATGAAACAGAAAAGCTGGAGTTTGTTTGGGGAGGCAGTGTGACTCCTCATATTGCTCAGTAAACTCAATATCACATAGTGCAGTAAACAGTTTTCGGGATATTCACTGTTCTGCCACTTTTCACTCATGTAGACTTGGCTCGCTGAAGCAGGAGGTCGAGGGGATACAGTGCGCTATAAAACCCAAACATTCAACAATAATGGAGCTCATGATGTACACAGGTATCATTACATTCTACTAATAGACATTATGTTACAATGAGGTGTTGTCTGTGCTGTACAGGAAACCTGTTGTTTATTTATTTTTTTAATCAGCCCTGATGGAGCGCACTCGGATGAAAGCACTCCTGATCCTTCCCAAGCCATCTACGCTGAGTTTGATGATGACTTCGAGGACGAGGAACTATCTGCTCCTATTGGCAAATGCACAGCCATGTACAGCTTCCCTGGTATGACACAGGCTCCTTAAGCTTACTGTCTTACTCCCCATTATTGAGTGATGTGCGTATGTGTATGATGAGTGGAAAACTGTCCATTGATTGAATGTTTTTCTAAACTTGGAGATTAGTGACCCTCTTGTAATGTGAATCTATGTTGTATTGATGATCATATTTATCTAAACAGTACCTGCATATGGGTTTCCAATCTATGAGATAGTTTTTCTGTAGTGAAGTGCTCATCATTTCTGTCAGATACATGGACATTTGTATATTAAATTGTTCCCATGGGCTTTATATTTTATTTCTGGGACTCTTTTGAAGCAAGATTATATGATCTTCAATTTAAAAAAGTGCAAATGCATGTTATAATGCCTCTTTATGCAACAGCTCCTCTGGCCTTGACACTAAAGGCTCATTAGGCGCTAAAAGCCTTAAAGCCCATAAGTTTGTATTTTTCTGTCGTCTCTCACCCAGACTTATGCATTCTTGTAAACATAAACTGGGGATATTTGCTACTATTGTGTTTGTCCTTTGCTTTTCAGGTGCCAGTGAAGGGACAATTTCCATGCAGGAGGGAGAAGTACTGGCCGTGGTAGAGGAGGACAAGGGAGACGGCTGGACCCGTGTCCGTAGGAACAATGGGGATGAAGGATACATACCAACATCTTATGTCACCATCACCCTAAACAAATGAGAGACACACAAGGAACAATAGAAGAAGAGATTAACATTTCACAAAACTGTATGCAGTTGTTCCCATGGGATCAATCACAAAGAAGCCACAGCACTCTAGGCTGGACCACTTGTATATCCAGAGGGGGATCCAAATAAGATGCTTTGATTTCTTGAGAGAGGTGCCCTAAATGGGGAAAGGAATGGTGCTAACAGTATGTTCCTCATGGCTCACTTAGCAGTTACCTAAGCCACCTAAACCACAAAGTTATTTTATTTTTTATATCGCATCACAGAAATTGTTTGGTTTTGGTTAAGTGTTGAATGGATCTTAGGCACCATCCTGCTACAAGTGCTTACCTCGTTCCAAAGCGCAATAAGGCATTCACTTTTAAATACGAGAGGAAGAAAAAGAAGAGGAGTGCTGCTGAGTGTTGCTGCAATCTTAACACTGAGTGTTAATACCAGTAATACTTACGAGGAAGTTGCCTCACCTGTTTACCTTTTGCAGTTGAAAACTGACCTGCTCTGAACCACAGCAGTCTACTCCACCACTGAGCCTGTTGCAGTTCTTATTTGTCTCAAGCATGCTACTTTCTAGCTTTAATGGCACTTGCAAAGACATACGGCACTATCACTTTGCTAATGTTTGGACTTGGATCTTGAGTGTCCCCAAGGGAATGAATGAGATTTGGGGGAGGATGCTTCAATTATGGTTTTCAGCAGTTTGTCAGACCAAAGGTGTCGATAGGTCTCCTGTCATGATAAATCACGTATACAGTAATTAAAACACTTAAGCCATATCATCATTTTCAGTCTCTAGCGGTAACAAGGATATACAGTAGCTGCTTTTTTAATAGTTACAATCTGGACATTGTACTAAAATAATTTATTACAAATGTGTATGTTCTGTGAATATTGTTTTGTAGTGACAGAAGTTGTACTATGTATTAAGGATGTTCTCACATTTCCCCTTGCACACATAGTGGAACATTTGTAGCCACGAAAGGGAGTAAATAATGCACACGTAAAATGTGCTAAGACTATTGTATTTATGTAATAAATAATATATATTTTAGCTACCACAACACCACTATTGTCTTATTAGCTTTTTAATCATTCAAATAAATGTTTGTAATTATGTTGCTAGCTAATATAATTTTGATTGGTTTTACTTTACATCATTTGAAGTTGATTCACATCCTGTTTTTATGTGGCTATGGAGCCAGCAAGAAGCAGCAACTGCTCATTTGTCTTTGGTGCCTTTCTGAGTAAAAGCATTTTGTATATACCATTTTTTTTCATTTATTTCTTTTTTTCAAGACCTAATAAATGTAAAGCACATTTTAAAGTTAGAAGTGGTTGTGTCATTTTTGGACTCATGAATAAATATATATTTGAAACATAGTGTATGTTGGTCTTTCACATTTTGTAAAATTGTGATTTTATGAAAATTAGGTTTATGAAATAAATCAATACAGTTAGACTTTAAAAAGTGTTGACATTGTTATTTAAGAGTTTTTCCCCTTGCTTGAGAATCATGCAGTATAAGAAAATCAATCTCCACAGTACAACTCTTGCATTTAAATGAATGTGTTTTGGCCCTGAAGTTAATTAGTTTGCGTTGCAGTGATGAGTTTCCTTTTCCTAAGACCGTCATTGTTTCAGAGGAGAACGGTTGTGATGACGCTGTGTCCAACAGCTGCAGATGTTCCACAAAATGCCACAGAAAGTGTAACAGAGCCTAGTTCTTTCAGAGAAGCCAGAATTCATTGTTATATCTCTGACTGTCAACTGATTGGAGTACATGCAGTTCATTTTCAGTAGGTGGCACTGTTGCATCATTTCTTACGGAGGTGGGGTATGGCCACCATCTACTCCTCCCCTCTGCATAATTATGTTTTCAAAATAGGCCATGTATTCGCATACCTGATTAAATTGCTCTTGCTTCAAAACCATACTGTTTATAATGACTAATTAGATAACCTCAAATTGGCGTACCCCACTTTCATATTCACCCTATTGACAACTGAAGGGAAAAACAATTAATGTGAACTTGGTCAAACACAAGGTTTAATGTGAATTATTGTGCCATTTTTAAGGAAATTAAAAACCACTGGGGTGAGGTGGTGGAGCTCTGTTCAGTTAATGCAGTAGCACTTTGTGGAAGTGACTGACTGGTAAAATGACTGAGGAATTGGTTTATCATTTGTATTCAAAGCCTTTAGTCTCAAGACACGTTAAAGGTCAGCTTTCAATAAAGCTACTGGATGCAGCCAACATCCTGCGCCTGCCTCCGGACGAGACTGCATCCTGGCACCTTAGCCCAACCTGGGGATGGAAATCCACACTTAATAACATGCAGTACAGCTGCTACAGTACCCACTGTGGGGTTTGTAAGCATGTTGCACCTCCAGCCACTCCCCGCTGTGCTGCAGCAACATTTGCTGTGCCCTTTGTGAATCATTAAAGATTTACCCTTTTAAAATAGAGAACAGAGATGGGGTAATTTCACCTCAGCCGTCACAGTTTATAATACCTGTTAACAACATCCGCTATCTCTCCCCTAATAGCAGGGATTAGACTGGAGCTGCTCCAGTGGTTTGAAATGTACACCCTGCAGAAAGATCTGGGAGGATGCTTTAGCGAAAAGACACAGGCAGCCTTTTCAAGATAACATCTCTCTTACTGTATCTAATATAATTTCCCCATCGCTTACATGGGTTTAAGATGTTTAATCTGGCCTTAATATGAGTGTAATCTGAGTTTCACCAATCTATTTAACTAAGTGACTATAGTTAAATAGTTGACTCTCTTTTTTCTGCTGTGTACGAAAAACATACAGAATATACATTTTTCTGATTGTGCCTTTGTGTAACTTAACATCAAAACTCATAAGGGGAACAGTGGGATAAAACAAGCCTCTTTTCCTTAGCACAGAACACTACATAACTCAAAACGCACATTTCAACGCATTTCAAGCAGTAATTGGTATACCCTTGGTTTTTTTTTCCTCCATGTAAATTAAAACATTTTATGGCAGAAAAGCTGAAATAACAAAATAAAAACTCAGTGAAAGCATGTGGCTTCTGGTGGATTAACAGTGACATGTCTTGAGCAGATAGACATAAAAAACAATTTCTATGATTTAATGATCGTGAATGTGAGTTACTTTCTGGATATGTCACTAACCTGTTAAGGACAAATAAAGGTTTGTTGGCGTAGGCGGAGGTGACCTTTGACATGTTTGTGCGCGCAAATGTTGTGACGGATGTGGAGGTGACGCTAAACTTATTCCGATGTTGCGATGTAACGAATAAATTGTGGCGGCTGCTTAATTGGACAAGAACCATGTAAAAGCAGATATCTATAGATGTTTAAAGAAACCGCGTTTGGAGGAGGAAGAAGTGGACGAAACACGCGAGGATTTGGCGAAATGTGGAAGCAGCAGAGAAAAGTTCCTGTCCCCACATTCAAATAGGAATAGGAAAAACTAAAACGTTAAAACTAAACACTTTTTTCAGTGACCAGCACAGGTCTGAATAACTTGATTTTACAATTTTACGTTATTGTCACTGGCTCAGGTGCCGCCAGATTAGATTGAAATCGTATTCAACAAAACTGATCCGCCTGGGCCTTGGGGTGTAAACTGGCAGCGTCTTCTCCACCAAACCTTACACGGTAAGACAAAAAACGCCAGTTTTATGTCGATAAATGACATTAAATGTCGCGTTCATTTACACTGTATTTAAGGTCACTGAGTTTTGTCGGGGCTGAAATTGATATATTTGGCTTTGTGTTTGTTGAGTGGTTCGCTGTGTCTGATTTTGTGATGGACTGTCCATATGTTGTTTTTTCCTGCCAAGGCTGAACAGAAACCTTGGACCACAGAGGTTGTAGGTGTGCATATGTGTTGCCATGGTTCAGGGCATTTCTATTAGTCTATGCTGGTTTTTAGTTTAGGTTGCAGAAAACGAAAGGTGCGTCTCACCTCCCACTTCGCAGACCTAATATAAAGGTTTCAAATTGTCACACTGGCTGATACTAATGACCACCAACCTGGTGATCATTAACACTCCTTTAGGGCAGCTGGATACTGTGGTAATATTGATTTAAAAACTGTTGTGTAAACTGTCATCTTCTGGCACAAATTCAGTATCTGTATTCTGTGTCAGTCCCCATATGAGTGTAAGTAAGTGATGTATCATACCCCTTTTATTATGGTGGGTGCTGTTACAAAATAAGTAATTATTTCTCTGCCTACTGCACCACAGGTGATTAAAGATTTAAGAACTTGATCTTCCAGCAGTTGCTGGAAGGGGGGGGGAACGACAGCGATGGAGGGAAACATTTAAGCTTCTCAGCAGCTTCTGTGGTCTAGTAGCATCTGAACAGTATATGATCTCACTGTACCATTAAGCCACTCTAAAAGACTATTTACGAGATTAGTCGGACAATCACTCAATAATATTTCAGGTTCACACCTACTCAACTGCTTTGTGATGTGTATAATAAATTCCATAAATAAACTACTAACTTTTGCATCTTCTTTATAACTTTATTAGAAATTTATAAATAAAAGCCTGCCTTATGTTCATTCCTTCGGCACAGCCTGAGGCCAATTTTTTGTCTGTTTAGTACTTCTCTCTTCTGCCACTTTGGTGTTGCAAACACTTCTGGTGTTTGGTGGCATTCTTAGAATTGGTGTTATGACACATTCATTTCGTTGTGATGCCATATTATTACAGTGTGTGTGTATGAAAGATTGAGGCCCAGCTATAATTACAAAAGTTGAATAAATGAGTAGATGAAATGCGCCTGAGCATCAGCCGAACATGTGCTTCCTTCAGTGGAAGGGATAAAACTCAAGTTCTGACCTTCTGTATAAAGGAGTCAACATGGTCAGTGCCACAAATTTGCATACATTTGATTTCTGACCTATAAACAATGCAGAATCTGAAATATTCCCTCTTTATTTTACATGTCAAACTTTTAGATTATTTCCAGGTTTGCATACACATATTAAAAATGTTTGACATTGTATCAGACTTTTAGATGCCACTGTATGTCTGCTGCCACTTTCCTTAATCATATACAATTTTACCAAGGTCAATAAAGGTGTACAAAGCAGTATATGTATGTTTATAATGGTTTATCACCCTTTGTTAAATTAAAAACTAATATCCTCAGCACTCCTTTGAAGCATTTGCATTAAAATCCCATATACCAGCAGTTTACTATGTTATTTTCCACAGGTCTCTGGTACTGAGTGACATAGAAAATTATATTGTTTCAGTAACAATTACTGAATAAATACATAAGTGAATAAGTTTTTTAGCACAGATTGAGATTATGCACATGCACAACATATTATTTAAATTCTGAGGACATTTCATTTAAACTGAAACAAAAAAGCTGAATTTCAAACAAGTAAACAGAATATTTATTCTTCAAAACAATTTTTTTTTTTGGTAATACTAAATTACAAGAACTGATAAATTCAAATCAAATCATTTAAATTCAGTCATTCGGTGAAAAACAAGTCCTCCACCATGCTTGCTCCCATTTTTAAAAGTAAAAGAATCGAGATGTGTTAAAGATCAATCCTAAACCAGAGCTACATATTCATTTCATACTGTGATGTTACACAGTCACAAATCAGAGAGCCCGTACCCAAGACAAGACGCTAATCCATGCTACCATTACTGATTATGATTATAATTGTGGGTAGAGGGAACTCTTATGCCATAAAGTCAATTTCCTTCTTAATAAGACCACATGAAGTTCATGTGAAGTTACAGTAGTTTAAAAAGGAGCGTATGATTTTTGCTTTTGTTTGGATTCAAATTTCCCTGACCGTGTTAGAAACCAGCCAGTCTTTTTGAAGAGATGTTCTTTGGTTAACTTTTCTCACACTAGATGAACTCGTAACAGAGATTTTAGTCGGTTGCTTTATACCTTCTCTGTGAGCGGCTCTTACCATGGGGCTCGACATCAGAAAATGAAGAACGTTTTGTCATTGCTGTTATTATTTCTAAAAAATGAAGCTGGGTGTCTTTTCAGATTCAAGAAGCTCTCAAGATGTACACACCAAGGCGTATGATTTACTGTTTTTTTTATTGAGTTATGGGACATAAAAAACGGGTAATCTGATTTCACATATTTGTGTAATGGAGGGGATTCAGTGTAATAGCTCCTCAGTTTAATTGCCAGGTACTTAATGGATAAGAGTGCAGAGTTCAGATTTTACATGCAAATGGGGGCGATTAGCTGGGGAGGCAATTTGGATGGCAAGACGTTTGAATAAAGACTTAAACATTTGTACTAATTTTTAAACAAAATGTGGATCAGCACTCGAAACAGGAACATGTTCCAAAGCATAATTTAGGTCATTTTCAATTTGGATTTGTTTTCTTTCTTTTTAAAATATCATAAGACAAGAGATGATTTCTTGAAAAAATAGAACAATTCCAAAACCTCAGCACTCACATCCAGTAACAGTAACACCTTTATGCATTGTGACATGCCTAAAAAATTCAGTCTGAGTTTGTAAAGTAGACTAGACCAAAGTGTGCAACAGGATTTTTTTGACCCATGTGATGTTGCACAAACACTTTAAGAGTTTAACTTTAAGGTTTAAGACAGTTGCTGTTGCTTCCCAATCCTGGTAAAGGAGGTGGGATTCGTATTCAGCATGAGAGGGACTTCTGTCTGGGAGGTTCCACTGAGGGCAGCAGAAGCTAATGAGCTCTTTTTACAGGGAGAAAATGCAGGCTGCCAAAATGTGTTCCCTCCCTCTGTGTTTCAGAAAGTTTGGGCTCAGGGATACAGAATTAGAGACAGAGCTTCAATGTTTGGAAGATGCCAGTCATGTCTGCATGTGGAGGGCATCATATGGACATTCATGATTCCATCTCATTTAGCCTGTTGTGTTACTTAGGCACTGGTTATTTAAAATGGTCTTTTTTTCTTTATTGAGCTTAAAATGATGAAAAAATCAGATAAGAGTCAACTTAGAAGTGAACAGAATGAAATCTTTTGTTTTGCTAAATTTTTGCAAAGTGAATTTTTTGTCACAGATGTCATTGTTCATAATATATCACATTTCTCTTTGCCTACCAGTACATTTCAGGTAAAGGACAATAAATTATTTCTTTTACTTGAAGTATTTGCTCTTAGGTTGAGTTTTGGAGAACTATACAATGTTTACATCACACAGGAAATATACATTCTTCGTCAGTCAGATGCAGTTATTTTTATGTTCTAATTGTGTTGTAATTGTGACAGCTGCTTGCTGTAGCTGTGGAAAGAAAGCGGCAGTGCTAAAGGGCAGATTATAGAAAAGGTAAATCAGAGTAAAGATGTGCAGTTTATCTTTCTCTCATCTGTGTGCATCCCGCCATGGGGGATGAATGGGCTCCTTTAAATAGCTCTGATTAATTAGAGGTTTTAATTGGAGGGGTGTCGGTGGCAGCCTCTCTCTATCTCCTCTCAACCAGTCATTTAGGGGAGTGGTGCCCATGTCAAAAGGACACCTGGTACTAGCTGACTCAGTGCCATCCGGCACTGCGCTCAGACTGCTGTGTTGACATGACAAAAGCCTTAACAACCACTGCATCCTCTTTGTGTGGGTGTCGACGACAAGCAGCACTATTCACTGTAGGTGCCTGCACATCTCTCAAACACTACTTTTGCTTTTCTACTCTTTCTCCCTCTTTTTGCTCTTTCTACACAGTTGCATCATCACTTGTTTCCTCTGTAGTATGAGTGATTAACGCCCCCCTGTGTGCTCAACTCTCTTGGGTCTGTCTTTTTATTGTTCCTTGCATTGTTTTGCGTCACCGTGGGCACTACACTACCTTACACTACCTCCATTCACACAATTTATCAATGATTTCTTGTTCGCCTCTTAATAATATTGTCAGGTGATGTGCGATTCACAGACTACCCGAATATTTGAATGACTTTCTGGCAAACTGTAAAGGGAAGTGAGAGTGTGCCTCCGTGAGAGCACTAGTCTTGTTTCAGCCAACGCTGACAAACACACAGAAGTGCGTATTACCTGAGCCAGCATGCACTCTATACCAAAACACTTTTGTTGCTGTCTTTCTGCTTCTGCTCTCTATTGATATGAATTAACAATATAACAATAATTTGTTACTGAAAATACAACACGAAACACAAAATCTCAATTGTGTTTATCAATTCAAGGGCTTTGTACTTACTTTGTATATGTGCATAGACATGACAAATGATGTTGTTTTTAGGAATTTACATAAAGAAAAACACCAAGGAATATGTAATTAGTTTTTCAAGATTAATATATTTATTTCTTAACTGAAGTAGAAATATAAATGCTACATTGTCATTTTGCTGAGTGGTTTAAAGTATACCTTTTTTCTGAAAAAAATCTGAAAGTAACTTCTTTGCCTAATGAATGACATTGCTTGGCCTTTTCTCCCCTTATACAGCCTGCTTGAGTATGCACTGTAGCCCCTAGTGATTGATGAGTGGGCAAGGGGAGAGGAAATCTATCTCCAGGTTACAGTGTGGCCCTGGTGATGGATGGCCCCTTAGAGGTCTTAGCAGAGCTGATGGGCCATGGGCCACACAGAGCCCAGAGCAGGGAGTAAGAAAACAAATCGGGGAGGGTAGAGGGAGGATGCAGAAACAGAAGTAGTTGTGTGTGTTTCTGTGTTTGAATACAGCAAAATATTTTTCCCTTTCCTCAAGATGAACTTTATAAATCTCACTGTGAATGTCTCAGGTTTATGGTTTGTTCCACATACAACAGTAAGACATGCCAGAAATAACCGTTTCTTATGCTTGGATAGCTTAACTTCTCTAAATTGAGTCTGCCGGGCAAAACTTTGTCTTAAGCTACTGTACATACAAGCGTTACACTTTCACAAGTATTAGCTGAATAACCTCTAGTCCAGTTCTCACTTTAACCTTGAAAAGAAGGGATTCCTACAACTTACTCAGGCCACAAATATCGCTGGAAATATCATCCTTAAAATATTATAGTACAGTGATACTTGAATAATGTTTTTTTTCATGTGAAGAGAATCAAGTTACATGTGAGTATGTGATGGTGGCGTACTGAATTTGAGTACTGCTCAAATGCTTGCAGATAGATTGACTTCCACTCTTTCTTTCTCCTCATTGTTTTGCATTTCATCCAGGTATCCTGCAATCACTGAAGGTAATGTCAATGTGCTTTTTCAGTACATGACAGCTTGAATGTCAACACCACCCCAAACATAGTTTTGTATAGGAGACAGGCTGCCACTCTTGTAATCTGTTGTTGTACCACCTTTCTGGCATAGACATATTTGATCATCCTCCTGCAGTGAATTAACTGAAGATCAATCATGATGATGCACAAGGAGAGTGGAGGAACTGACAGAAAATAATATAATCTGTGTTTTTGTTATCACAGGAGATATAGGAGATGCTCCTGGGGGCTGGTGATGATTTGGGGAAAATATCATGTCTGACAGGTTTAGCTCTGTGAACATACACAGCTTATATTAGGCTTGGCTTCTTGATGTGGGGTACTTTCATAAACAAGTAATGAATACTTCTACATTGGCCTTATGCGCTTAAAGCAAATGCAGTCATTAACTATTCTCTCAATGCAGCAAATATGGTAATGAATCTCTCAAGAAAGTTTGTAATGCTCTTTTCCTCCCTGGGCTATTGAAGAGATTCATTACTATATCTCTGCACAACAGCAAACTTGGCCAGCTTCCATGCTCCTATATAAATGTGTGTACAATGACTTCCTTTATGACCATCCTACGGGTGGCCTGAAGAGCTTGCAACTGAAGACGACACATGGAAATTATGAAGAAATCATCACCTATTTGACAAAACAGGTGCAATATTTAGAAGAAACACAGTTAAGTCAGATAGGTTAGCAGCAGATGTCTAGAATAATATATAAAAAAATACATTATAGTGCATTTTTCAAACACCAGTGACAGATAGTTGACTTCTGGACTGGTATAGATTTTTTTGTATATTTGCATGTTTTCCTGTGCCCAACTCCCACCCTCTGCAAACATATACAGAACAGGAAATGAAAGGAAAAACACCTGTCATTTGCTTTATTTCTGTGTCAGAGGCCCACTTTGAGGCAATATTTTGCCCAGTAGTATCCACCTTGGTGGGCTGCAGTGGTGATAAATTGGCATGGATTAAATGTCAGCTCTCGAGCAGATTTACCCTCATTGGACCTACAGTCAATCTCTTCAAATGAGAACAGGTCAGACAAATTAGCGCAGGCTCCACCTCCTCCTCACATAATCTTTATGTATGAGAAGACAATTTCACAAATAGGCTGACTGACAGAGTGACTTGTGCCTCCATCAGTTGAGACCAGCTCTGCTGTTGAGATTTTAAATGAATTTTTATTATAACAACATTTTATTGGGTACTGGGGAAAATATGACTGCCTAATGAGATCCTTTAAAATAGAAGCATCACTATCTTTAAAATGGTACTAAACATGCTGTTTACTAACACAGTCCCAGTTGGAAAGTTTCCTATTTCTGCACAAAGAGACACATAATTCCAGAGAGTATAACAACAGTCTGCATTCAAGCAAAACAGTGTGGTAAATATAGTTTAGACCACTGCTGTCAGCCTCCTGTTTTCACTTAACCTAAGCCATCTCTTGGACTTCTTTCTGCAGATGCAGTGGCCAGATCCTCGCCTGTGCTAAATCTCGTTTCCACATTGTGTCCTTTGTTGCCATTTTCTTCCACTCATAATATCACAATCATGTTTTCACACTAGCAGAGTGTGCTATGTAGTAGTGGCATTTAGAAAATAAGGGACAATTAGATTAAACACTGTTTGCAATTTATTTCCTCTCAGACTGTGTTTCAATCAAATCACCAGCGAGTGCTGGACAGCTCACCAGGTGTGAATCTGTGTGTGCTTGTGCATATGTCTCCAAAATTTTGAGAGCACTGATTCTGCTAATTCGTCCATGGGCTAAGTGAATTCTCATTTGAATGCCAATTAAACAGAAGTGTTTAGTGAAGGAATCAGATCAAATCCCATAACATGAAAACCTGTAGGTCTTTTGAGGTCCTTACCTTGATTTGGTCCTTACTTTCCTTTATAAAACTCTTTAAATGTTTATTTGTGTCTGATGGCTTAAAGTAGCTGTGATGTGATTTTACAAGCACTCTGACCCCCTTTTGGTAAGTTCACATTTGTGTTTTAATTTAACACAGACCTCTGCACTGTGCCAGTTCAACAAGCAACTGCTAAAAGAGCTAATTGGCTTCTCTGTTAGCATATACTATGCTCTCCCACCTCTAGTCAGACCCTCAGACATGCTGCTATTCCATTATCATGCTGATGCAGGGATATGCAGGGATGCATGATACATACAAAAAGCGCAAGATGTGTAGTTGCCCAGAGGCCCAAAGAAGCATTACTGTGCTGTTCAAAAAACATTGAAACCAACTTAACATAAATGTGTGAGCAGTGAGCCATCAATCATTTACCACCCTGCACAGTTCCAACTGCCTCATACATTACAGATTTTTAATGTCTTAAGCCTCACTTTTTTCCCAGCTTGGACTCCATCCAAGGTTGTGGCAGTGACAAAATTTTCTAATGCAGATATACAGTACCTTGCACTGGTGAGTGCACCTGAATGTTTTTTAATAGCTGAAGAGGACAGACCGACCCGTGTCATGGGATTGCTGGTTTGCCTGGCAGGCAACCAGGCAAAAGATGAAGGCTTGGGATGTAGCAAGCTGGACAAAATGGCTCTGCATGTAAGAAAGCAACAACTTTGTGTCTCTTTCTCACTATGTGCTTGGACTCTGAAGGATGACTGTCCGGAACTACGTTGTTCCCGGGAACATGGGGTTTGAAGTAAGAGCAAGGGGATGGCGGAGCAATTTTTAATTTTTTCTAATGAACAGAGAGCAGTTATAAAACACAAACTTGCGTTAGGTGCAAGACATGCCTTAAAACCATCATTACTTTGAGATGACAGAATGGGAAATCAGTGAACTGTGTCACACTCTGTTTTGCACACCTTTGTCAGTTTTCTCTCATACTCCTTGAGATGCCACCAGCACCTGTCAACAGCTACTTAGTTCTTTTGGATGGGCAGCTGATTTATAATACAGCTGCCTTCTCAGTATTGCCTGCTTGACTTCTGTGATGTGAGGTTTGTTCAGCACTCATTTTGAAGTAAACCAGAAAAGGTACCGCAGTGGAAGAGATGTTCCATTGAGGTGGCTGGTAATTGATGTATGGCTTCACCCATGTTAGGGCTGTGTAGTGGAGAGGAGGGAAGCAATTTGTGGCTCGGCTAGGGGCCCTTTTAGTGGCTTCAGTAAGCACTCCAATTTCCCTTTCATTCTGCCCAGCACTTTTGTCTGAGGATAAACGGCAAGCTGCGAATTTCCACTGATCACATGGGCTCTCCGTTACTCACACACAGTCATGCATGGATTGGGCTTTTTGGCCTCTTCAGAAGATTTTTTTTGAAGGCGGAGTGAATATGAGCGGATTCCTTACTTGTGATGCATGAGCAGGACAAATGGCGTACACACAGCAGAGGAAGAAACTGGTGTGTTTGGGTTTTTAGCTGAGAATTGATTGAGGGGCTGTTTGGGCTGACAGAAGAAGGGAGGAGAATGAGTTGGTTGCATTTTTGGCTTTCAGCGGCATAGTGAAGTACTCCCAAGTGTGCCTCTTTATAAATATTCATCTTCCTCAGTGTTCTGCATCAACAGCTGAAACACTTTCATCTATCTACATTTGAAGCTTCAGAAAATAGATCACTCCTGGGCTGTGAACAGCATAACAGTGTTAGTAGAAAGATTAACTTGTTAGGATCAACCCTGAGGTAGTTATTACTCATAGGTGCGTGCCACTATTTATTGAAGGAAAATCCAGGAATGTATGCAATATATAACACGTGTACAGTAAGCATTTTTTATTGTGGCTGTCTCTGCTGTATGACATTACATTACAATAAAGGGGTCATATTATGCATTTTGTGGTTTGATGTTGCATATATACTATTTCAGATTTCAGTCTGGCCAATATGCAACAATTTTGAAAGTTTTTAAAAAAATGCTGTACACTGTGACGTCAGGCTGTATGGAAGTCCATGACTGGCCATCTGTTTTGGGCTACACATACAGCATCCCTCCCAAAAATATCCGCTGCAAAAATATCAGCCTCTCCAGAGAAACACCGACCTCCATACAAACACCTGAACCAGCAAGAGTCGCTCTGCTCACGTAAGCTCTTGGTGGTTAACTTGGTTAGCTGAAAGGTCAGTGCTGTTTACAGTCTGTATTCCAGCTGGACATAGTCCAGCTCCCAAGATGTCTTCCACAAGCTGGCCAATCAGAACAGGGGAAGGTGGGGCCGTTTTACTATCAAGGCCAGAGAGGCTGTTACATAAAGACACATTATAACATGGATTTGCACTTTTTTAACTTCAAAATGATATATTGTATCAATGAAGCCCCAGAATAAAATTTAGACCCTAAATTAAGCATAATGTGGCCACCTTAATATTGCTCACTACCACATCTACCTTGTTCAAAGGTGGCAAATAAAGATACAATTTAGTTTTGCATATGTACATATGGATAGCATAATGCACATTAAAATCAGGATAAGAATAAAATTGGCATATATTAATCTTCATTAAATATTTTTTTAAATGAAGCCAAAATGAAGTTTCAACTCACGTATTTTGCTGTTCACTTTGCAGCCTGGGACTCTGTTGGAGGTTAATGTAACAAGACCTGTTTGCCTTGAGGTGACAAATTAGTGTAATTGATTTGGTATGGATGGCGGAGGAATAATTTAAAGTGTCACTGCAGGAGCTCAGGGTGGATTTTCCACATACTGGTGAACACATGTTAGAATTTTACTCAGTGAAAATGAGAATGAAATAAATAGATCAAGATCAAAATGTAAAATTTAAATTATTTAAAAAATGTAAACTTATTTTATACAATTAATGATTACACATTCATGACAATAAAGACAAATAGTTCAAAGTTCTAGATGTGTTTGTTACACCTCAGTCTTACTTAGACTCCTTCCTTCCTGTAAATCATGCAGAGTTAATCTCAA
>JAUMHL010000029.1:11318217-11356784 GCA_032362345.1 Sandelia bainsii
CTATGTAAAGTGCCTTGAGATGATTTTTGTTATGATTTGGCGCTATACAAATAAAGATGAATTGAATTGAATTGAAATACATTGGAAAAACATGAGCCAGTTTAGGTTTTTTTAGTTTTAGGTGAAATTATGAAAAATATTTTTAACGTGGAGAATATTTACAAAAAAGTATTTACATTTAATTTAACAATAATGTAGGTAAATGAAGAGGGTACAGCGTTTTCAAGTGTCTCTCTATTGCATGTATAGGCTAATGTGTGTATACATCTGATAGTTCATCATTATCATCAGCCTTGCCAGTGTTCATTTTTCTGTTATTGCGAAACACCTGTCAAATTGGGTTTTTATTGAGGTCCATCATATTATGATAAACAAGGTGGGACCTATGCATGCTGTGTAATCATGTCACACACACTTACATACTCAATCTGCCTTGCTGCAATTATTTGTCTTCTCAATATGTAATTTTTTCCCCAGACTGTTCCTTGTGCCTCACAGTTGACAAAAAGAAATAGTAATAATAATAATGATGATGATAAAAAAAAGTTTTCACTGTGACTAAAAAACACAAAAAGTACCTAGAACTCAGGTTTAAAACTTTACTTTCTGCAATTTCTTATATATTTATTCTACTGCTGTTTTGCATAATTATTTAGTTTTTTTGCTCCCATGGTAATACAGTATTTCCCCCTCCCAACTTACTGTAAGTTCTGTGGTGGTGCTGCTCTTGCCTGTGCTCACTCACACGCATACAAGCTAATGTTGAGTTTAGTAAGAAGGGGGGCTGCTGAAGCCCTGGGGAATAGGACTGCTGTCTAAATGGTCCAACTAAAATTATGTGAATTATTGAAGCACATCTGATAAACCTCTTGACATTAATTAAACAACAACCCTGTGCTGAAAGTAACTCCTGATTATCTCAGAAATTAATCTGTAAACCCATATGCAAATGTAGCTCTTCACGCCTCCAGTTTCCTAACTGTTACTGTGTTTGCAGATAGTTTAGAGAGCCAGTCACTCCCCTCTATATCATTTACAATCAATGAGCTAGATCATGTTAGTTGGTGATCAGAATTCCTATTTTCCTGCTGTCTTTCTTTAAGGTACATATTTTGTTTAGCTTCTTCTGTAATGGACACACACACACACACACCAACACCCCCCAGTAATGAATATAATGAATATAAGAGACTGTTACCAAACCACACCCATCATTGGAAAATAGGATCCCACTATCAACATTCTCCCCTTCCTCCAACATTCCCACCTTCCCCACCTAGATGCAGGTAAAGTCCTCTACAGTCTTCTGGATTACTGACTGCCTGACAGGCAGACCACAGTTTTGTATATCTGCAAATATGTGACTCCGAGCAGGTGATCAGCACCACAGGAGCAGCACAGAGGTCCTCTCACCCTCCCTTTTCACCATGTACACCTCTGACTTTCAGTACAACACTGAGACCTATCATCTGCAGAGGTTCTCATAGACCTCTGCAGTTGTGGGAAGTATCAGTGGTGGCGAGGAGGCAGAGTACAGAGTCCTGGTGGACCATTTTATAAAGTGGTGTTGGAACAATCACCTGTCCTTAAATGTGATCAACCCCAAGGAGATGGTTGTGGACTTTAGGCGTAATAGAACCAGCTTTAACACTGTCTCCATTATGGGAGAGGAAGTAGAGGTAGTGGATGGATATAAATGCCTGAGAGTTCACCTTGACAACAGACTGGAGTGGAAATGCAACACTGAGTCTTTCTACAGGAAGGGACAGAGCAGACTCTTCAGATTCTTGAGGAAGCTTAAGTCCTTTAATGTGTGCAATAAGATGTTGCAAATCTTTTACCGGTCTGTCAGTGCAATATTCTTTTCGGATGTCTGTTGTGCAGCAGCATCAGAGCCAGTTACACATCATGCATAATAGTCTTTCTGTTTTTCTGTAGATTTGCAAATTCAGTTGCCTCTGTGTAAGTAACAAATGCAATATGTTTCTGTTTAGATGTTTGTTTTTTTCTGTATTATCCTGCATGTGTATGTCTTAGTGCTTTTCTGTGTATTTAAGGTGCAGCTTTTTGGGCTCTGACCATTTCCAAAATGCAGATGACCTACACAACTGTACTTTTCTTGAATGCACCAAACACACGGTGATGGGAGGCTGCTAACGCTAACATGGCTAGTGCTGACTGTAATCACTAAAGTGCTCATATTATTTGTCTGCAAAAGGTTCCTGACACAAATGTACAGCGCACCATTAATGGGAATAAACATTGATTATATGTGCATAAACAAACTGCTTACAACTTGTAAGTGCCATACTAGCTCTTAGCATTTGCTTTGTAAGTCTTCAACTGAGTTCTGAGATATAACATTAACTGACAGAGGAATGTAGTGATTGAACTCGAGCACTGATACCAACCATCAATCAGACAAAACCCGCTGTAATAAATATGCTGTTGTCTTGGCGTTTTCAGGTCAGAGGGCCTCAGGATGTTTTGTTATGAAATGCTTGTGTGTAGAAGTTGTGCTGCTGTGGGAATATTAGGCCATTTCAGTTTAACAACTGATTGATTAGGTGTCTAACACACACATGCGTGCGCACACACACACATTTTTTAGGGATCTTTTAATGGATTAAAATTTTTTTTTGTTTCAGGAACTTATGAGTGCCATTTTCATATGCCTTGTGACAAGCTTCTATTAAATAGGACATGCACTGACAGGATATGTATAGAAGGATAAAAAAAAACAACTGAATTCCATAGTTCAGATACAGAAACCACAAAAGCCAATTTCTTTATAGGATTTAAGGTTGACTTTATTACCATTTTCTGAGCCAGAAATTATATGGTGATTTATGGAAAGTTACATAGTTGTAACAGGCAGTCACAGATGACTAATCGAACCATAAACATTAACATAAGGCATGCTGCCAATAAAATTATTTTACTCAAATAAAACAGTACACAAGTAAAAGTAAAATTACTTGTAAAAATCTACTGAAATAAAAGTAAAAAGTAACATATTTTAATATATAATTTAGTATAGATAATTTAGTTTTGTGAAATAAATTTAAATGTGTGCTAATTTACCTTGTGTGGACAATGATCTTGTGATTAAGGCAGTGTCTCTGTTCTGGATGTAGTTTAAGCTTAAGGAAGAAAAACTGCTAGCGAGCTAATGTTTGCTTTAACCAATAACCTGTGAGCCAACAGCAGCAAAACTAACATTACAGGTTATTACTATGGGTAAATGTGAAATTTAGTAGTTACAGTCAATTAACTTACCTGCACGGGCTTGTGCAGGTTGACTAAAGAGTTTTTGTAAGTGACACAAACTCTGGCAAGTAAGTGGGCAAACAAAACTGAATAATTAAGCTGTTGCCTTTTTGGACTTGGAAAAAATGTTTGGATTCAGAATCATTTAGGTCTGCATTTAGTTATTGTGTTAATTTCTTTACTCTAGTGCACTTAGGCTAGATGTGGTATTTTAACTTTACCACCTGGCATGGACCAAGCAGCTGACTGTTTTGGCAGAACCGCACATAATTTCATAAAGGAGATTATTTAAATTGTAGTGAAGTAATATACATGAAAATAATCATACTTGTGTAAAAGTAAAATTACAGTTTTTAAAAATGATACACAAGTACACACAATCTGTTTCACTACAGTGACAAGAGAATTGTCATTTGTTACTTCCATCTCTTCTAATAATGTAATCTGTTATCTGTAATTGTATAAAAGAAATGTGCTTATGTACTCATTGAATCACACAATTTCTTGAACTATTTTTTGTCTTAATTCAGTCAAGTCTGATGTAATTTACCATAAGCAAATGGTGTGTTAAGATAATACCTACATTGCTTGACACTATATGCAGATTTCAAATGTGTGCCTTGAAATGCATGTTCATGTCAAAATATTGGACCTTTTGATACAGTAAGTGAAGATGAGACAGTGGTTGAAATGAATAACTGAAGCTTAAGATTGCCATGAAGAATGGACACGAATAACGTACACTGTATTAGCAAAGTGTGAAACTTGTACAAATTCTGATATTGCCCATTTAGATTATTTTTATAATGTATATAACTTAGAGACACAGCCAGTGACTTTTTAGTCACAGGCTTTTAGCTGTGTTGGTTTTCCCACAGCTCTCACTATGTCTTGTGAGAGCTGAGTTCAGGAGTCGAGCAGAGGTGTTGATGTCAGATTTGTCCACCTACTGTCTCACTGCTCTTCCTGCTCCTTTATTATGGGTCTTGTGAATATGTAGGAGCTATTAAGCAGACTTGTACCTCTTGTAACCAAATAACCCAAGATTTGCTCAGGGAGCCATAAAGGACCAAGCCGGAGGAGATGCCGAATAGCAATAGATGAGCAAGTGCAGCAAAAGGACCTCTAAGCTACTGAATGCGTGTGTGTGTGTGTGTACCTGTGTACGGGTATGTGTGTGCTTGCATGGGTGTGTGTAGACTACTGTGATGTGAGTAATAACTCTTTTCATTCACCAGTGGCCCTGAGTGTCTGAGAAGTCACCGCAAATCCTCATTTTTGCAGACAAAGCACAATGCCAAGAGGGAAGAAATGAGTTTTATTTTAAAGCTTTGTCTCATTCAACAGATTACATTCCACTCCATCTTAGGTGACTGCACACAGCTTGGTTATCAAGCTGCACTGACAGTACGTGGAGACTGTCTCTCAGTTTTACAGCCTTATAATGCAGCGTTCTTACAGTGGCAATTTACTGCGTCTCAGAGTTGGCGCTCCGGGTTATTGTGTACATATCGCCTTGGTATTAGGACATAGGAACAAACCCAAAACACATTCAGGGGAGATATATTGGATCAATATGAAGAACCATTTTGTTGGTTGTAAAGGAAGTATGAATGTGGACATTAAAAATCCTCAAAATAACAAATTGTTGTGAAAGGCCCAAGCAGAAGCTCAGTCACAAAAGGGATGGCCGGGTGTTTTTGGAATGTAATTGGTCGTCGTATATGAGTCAGCAATTTAGCTGGCCCTCACCGTTAACAATTTACAACAATTCTTCTTTGCTGGCTCTCACTTTCTCCCTCTCCTATCACCTCTCTCTCTTCCTCTCTTTGTCAGTGCGCATATGAATCCCATAGCTCCTAACAAATACACACTTACACACACAGTCCTACCTAGTCTTGTGTTTTTCATTTACACACACAAAAATCCACCTAGCACACGCTTACAGCATCCATTAGAAACGGAATATTTTCGTTGTACTATCTGTCGCCAGCCTCTATAATGGCATGACTCACTTCTGTAGAGGAATGAGTAATCCACTCCTTTCCTCCTCATCCCCTAGGACAAACCTTGTAGCAGCAGAGCTCCAGGGAGCCCAAATCCTTTATGATGCTTTTTCATCCTTTGTTTACCTGATATTTGTTCACATTATGCTCACTACAGATTGAATGGACAGAAGCAGATTTTTCTTTTTTTTCATGCTTTGAATCACTTTGATAGCTCCTGGGTAACATCTAAATTGGCCCGGCTGGCACTTTTTTGACATGACTACTTGTCACACGCTTGTCACGGAGTCACTGATGAAATCTTGGCTCACTCAACAATGCTCAACTGTTTGGGGCTCTGATAAAATCACAACAGAGTGTCTTTCCTGGTTTCTTACATTTCTATTAAAACAGTTAGCTTGAATAAGGAACATGTTTAAATATGATAAGATAAGATGATGAGATATTTAGCAGTTGTGACAGAGTGTGTATGAGATTCCACACCATTTGTTTATTTAGTCCTGATTAGTACAGTTCTTCTATTCTTGCAGGGGCTTTATGGAGGAACATTTTATTCCCTGTCCTCTGTTCTCTTGATGTGGTGTAAAGAGAAATGAATCGATACTTGCTCTGCTTCAAAGCAAACGGTTAAAGAATAATTGAATGAGTGCCCCTCAGACTGAGACAAATGACTCTCATCTATGAGTGATTAGACTTGTTGCCGACTTGCCCATACGCTACCTTACATTCCTGTCTCTCTCCTCCTTGATTATTGGCTTTCTGCACACCACATTGAAATTCAAATGAGCCTCAGTGGCTCGACAACAAACAATATTTATTCACCAAATCAGCTTGTAGACACTTCTGAAACAAACATTATAAGGATTAAAATGGGAGAAAATGAACATTTAACATCAGATATCCATTTTAGTTGCCAGAGGTTCTTGTTTGAACATTCAGGTGTAGTGCTGCTTCATTAAAGCCCTATTCCCCATTGACACCACAGCGAATGCTGGCACAAATTGCTTCGGTGAGAGTCTGGCAGTCCAATATTTTCAAAACTGAGAGAGCAATGGATACAGAGCCCAATTATAGATACAGATGTCCACTTATATTTTTCAACAATACACTGCGCCTTGAAACGGGATATGCCTATGATCTTATACAGTCCTCATTTTGCACTTGCAGAGAGAGGACACCTTTATTTCTATTTTATCTGTGTATGGTCTGGTTTTATGGCTAAAGTGAAGAACAATGATATAAGAGGACGTAAAGCTTGTTCTGCATTGTCAGGTGTGAAGAGCCTTATTTCTCATTTCTCTATTACTTGCATCAAGTATCACAAATCAAAACAGATTTTAAAAGTTCAATTAATGTAGTATTCATGACCACATTTAATTAAAATTCAGTGTTTTTGTAATGATATGATCTTGTACTTACTTCTTTTTGATCTATCATTCTTCTTTTTCTTGTGTTATTTCAGCTAAGCCTCAGATCAGTGGTCAAGAAAAATTAATATAAAAAATGTATGAAAATGATAAGTCATGTAACAAAGTCATATAATTGATCTGAAAAAGAAATGATTTCATTTGTCCATGCACAATATTTGAACTGATGTGTATGAAGGAAATAGGACAGCTGTGAGGGTATTTAAATCTGGGGTCCTGTGCAGCACAGATTCAGAGATCACATTTGCTCTCGTCCATACTTCATATGGATGTGTGTGGTCTTCCATATTGACATAAGAAACACTGCACAGTATGTACAGAAAGGAGACTATGTTAATCAAAAGTGCAGTCTATAATTGTAGATCTGAGTGGTGTACTTGTGTGCTTTCTATTGGATAGTGTGTTGAATTGTTAAGTGGTGGAGTGCAGCTTTCAGCGCTGTGCGGGAAACATACATTAAATAAATTACTGCAAAAATCAAATGAAAAGAGGCTCATATTCACTTCAACCTTTTTGCTGTCCTTCTGGCACGAAATGTGTTTGTAGCTATGACTCTGAAACTTTGAAGTATTTCACAGCGACATACACATTACAAGCATAGTCCATATGCTGTCCAGTTTTCAGAGCTATGGAAATAGGATTCAGATTATAACAACATGCAATCTGTTTGCAACCCCGCTCCATTAATGATGAATGATTACATTCTGAGATCAAAAATATTTTTTTCAACTCATTATTATCTATGGAATTATTCAGGAATGCCTTTGTTTTTAGTGGTCTTCCCCAATAATGTCAGATTTAAAAAAAAAAACTGCATGTGTAGGAGAAAGTCATTATCTCCTACACATAGTTAGAGTAGGATCTAAATAGATAACTTGCTTCACTTTATGAAGTGGCAGCCCTTGGTAAGACCCCCAAAATCTGTAACAAAGAATGCAGGATGACTTCAATCTCACACTGATCATGACGGCTCCCTATTCACATTTCACTTTCCACATCCCTCAGACACAGTATGTTCATATTTCCTCTCTCATACGAATGTGAAGCATTATTTTACACATGAAAGGCACATATTTGATAGTTATCACATCTCAAATGATGTTTACAAACTTACATACAGTATAGACAAGAAGTCACATGTTTCCTATTATGTCAACTAAAATTGAATGCATATTGCATTTTAATGACAGCACGTTTTAATTATACATCATGTTTGCAGACTGCTTTAGACATGTCAGCTGCTGTAAACTTTTTCACGCATGGCCGTGCAGACTGGAGACATATGAAAACATGTACTGTGTGCTCCTCTGCACTGCCTCCTGCTGTAGAACCTGTCAGCTGCTGTCAGGTACTGCGTTTTAGTGCAATCGAAGGTTGTAGAAGAGTGGGAGACTTGCTGTGGTTGTGTATGAATATACCCTACTGGCTCTGTCTCTCTTTTCCCTTTGTGAAACCCTCAGCATGGCAGGTCTTCTGTGAGACTCACGACTTTTCTGCCCCCCTCTCTGCCCCCATGTTTTCTCTGTCTCTCTATCCTTCACTCTCGCTGGGCATGAAAGAGCCCCATTTCATTCTGTACTTCTCATTTTGACTTTCTTTCTCCTTCTGTCAGGCAGTGAGATACAAGTTCAGCAGTGAAAGCAGTGACCCACAGAAGGGTCGCTGCATTCTGGGCAAAATTAGAAAGCAAATCAGGCAGTCAGCCATAGGACTGGCCAGGCAGGGGTGAAAGGGTGTTGGGAGTCACATATATGGGAGAGAAGAAGATGACAAGGAAAGCAAGGAGCATGTCAAAAACCTGTACAGCATGTTTGCTTCCGCACGGTCGAGCCGCTGCTGTCTGATAATCAAAACTCCTCAGATTCTCTTCAGAGTGATGCTGTTAGTTTGTTGTCTATCTCTCATTTTTTTCCTCTAGCAAGATCCAGAAATTCACTGCACTGCATAATCATAATCATTTCGTGTCCTACATATTTCAGAGTAGTGTCACTAGTGATGGGAGGAACAGTAATGGGAAATGTTAAAAAAGCCCAAAGCTGATCCCACAAATGCTGATCTCCTCTATCTCTTTATCTATCTCTAAAGGAGTTACGAGTTTTGAGCTTCCTTCTACTCTCTTTCTGTCATTGGCATTAGATGTTGGACAAACATATGAAAATAACAAATAGCTTCACATGGAAAGGACACATAAAGTGAAACCAGTTTGTGGAATCAGATGTGACACAGATTTAAATGTCCTTGCAGATTTGTACCACTAGAGGCTGGGTTGTTGGATCAATGTAAATAAGCAAACATAGTGTATGATTGCATTTGGTCCCGTGGCCTGTCATTATGAGCTCATATCTTGCTGTTCTCTACCTCTAAAAACTCTAATCATTTTATCAGCCGCTCTTATTTTGCTCAGCTGCTCATCAAAACCTCTTCATCCCCTCTCATCTCTGGCTCCGCATTTCCAGTGCTGATGAATTTGCTGCTGTAACAAAGGACTTGTTTACACTTCTCACAGCATCTGGTTTCTTCATTGCAGCCACCCACTTGTGTGAACTTCTTGCCTGTGCTGTCTCAGAAAGTTCCACAAACTATTGATTTGCCGGCCACAAAATTAGCCCTCGCTGCATGATTTATGAAATGACGAAATTACCAGAGGACCATCTGTTCAGGCACTTTGCATTTACTGTGATTTTTTGTGTTATGAGCAATAACTCTCATTGTGGTATTTACCAAGTTGGTTGTTAATCAAATTTCACTTATCTTACTATCACTTATACACAAATAGTAATAGTAATACAGCAAACAAGCAAAAATGTGTACAGTAGGCTTCTTTACTTATGTATATAAAGGCACAATATAATAAAGTGCTTGTACTGTATATGCACAAATAAACTGAGAGTGACACAGTGAAACAAAATCTTCACACCTTCTAATTTTCCTTGTCCAAAACAATGGCAATTCACCTGCCTAGCAAATACCATACCATGAGAGACATTTAAAAGTAAGTTTTTTCCTTTCCTTTCCTTGTGAATGTGAAATGGATGGATCAGGCACAGAATGGTCTTCTGGTCTCTGCTGCTAGTCTACATCCTTAAATGTGGTAAATGACAGATTTCCTCAGAGAATAAATTTGGCCATTTGGCAACAACATCTAATCAGCTGAAGTTTTCATCACTGTGGCTAAAGCTTTGACAGAATGACAGCATTGATTGTAATATCATCTGAAAGATCGTTAGAGTGAACCATTCAGTGCAAAACGTTTCAACTTTGTGTGAACATTTGCCTCCATTAATAATTCAAGTAAAGTTGGTCTAAAATTAGTAGTTGCCAAAACAGTTTGTCTGTTTTGATCGAACTAGGCAGAGGATGCAAACTTAAAATGTCTTATTTTGTTCCTAGTTTGTGGGTGTCCACAAGCATCCTAAAGTGTTGGTTTTAGATTGCTGATTTTTCTTCATCCCTCTATCAGCTCTTCCTGTTCATCCTCCACTTTTTCTTTGCCTGTAGCTGTGGGTGGTTTGGTATTTTTGTCACTGGATCCTCTGGTGCACTCAGCATGGTGTTTGATCCACTGGGTGGCCTGTGTGCGTACTGCTCCTACTCTCTTCTGAAAGTCAAGAACACACTGATATGAATAATTGAAGCGCTGGGGAGAGGCTGATTCTTCCCTTTTACAGAACCCGACATCCCCACAGCGTTAGCCTGTTTGTCTGAGTGCTAAAGCTTTACTGAACCTGTTTGTGAATGTGTTCGCTGATGTTCCTCCCCTCATTGCCTCTTGAGATCAGTTGGAGCTTAATCACTGGTTACAATAACACTATCGGGAAATGAACATTTTCTGGGCAGTAACCTCGCAAGTTCTCACTGCCCCTGAACTATTGCCTGGCACTCACTGTGTCTTTCTTTCTCTCACTCGTTCCTCTACCTTTCTCTTCCTATGAGATTGGGAAAAGGGCAAGAGGAGTCTGGCTGTGAGATGAAATGCTCTGATTGCAATTTGGACTCCCGTGTCCTTAAGGATATTGAATTGACCAGCAGTTATGTCTCAATACAGTGAGCTTGGTGACCCTTCTCCACCTCACACTTATCAGCTAAGCCCCAGACTCAGCTTGGCTGTGTTGCCTGGCCAGGCTGTCAATGCTCACGTCTGGCAATGTGGGCTGCTACAGCTGGGACTGAGAGCCATTGGAAATGTATGCCTCAGAGGACAGATATGTTGTATTAGAAATACAAGTTATCATGGTGGCAGAAAATGCATGCTCTAGAGAAGCTAGAAGAGCTATTGGCTATTTTGTTCCTCCACTTGTCCTCACTAGTGTTCACTCAATTACACTTATGAGTCCACTTCTCTGCCACTGAGATTCCTCTTCTTTCCTGCTCTCCTTTTTTCCTCTCACAAACCTGACTGCTGACCCCCCTCATCTGCTGTCTCTTTCTTTGCCTCTTCTCCTCTCCTCATCCTCTCACTCCACTTTCTCCTACTCGCCTATAGCTCAATTTTTTCAATGTCTGCTCTTCTTCATCTTTCCGCTCATTGCTCTTCTATGCAGGATTGTAAACAAAAAGCACATAATTGCTCCCCGTGGCCCTATGATTTCCTAGTAATTGCTGTAACAGTGCTTGCTGGTTTGCTAATGTCCCTCTACTCTAGTCTTGGCCCAAGGTCAAGTCAGATACAAAAAAAAGAATGCAAGTAAAACAAACAGTCCAGTCATTTCTACACAGCACCCTGGAGGAAACCTTCATTGCGCCTCCTCTCCTCTATTCTTTGTTTATTTGACCATTGCAGGTCAGCCGTTTTCACACTGAGGAAAGCTGACTTGATGGTTGGCCATTTTGTGTGTGTGTTGTGTGGGCATTTGTCAGAAGACACAACAAAATATATCTGTAGCCTTTCATTTTCATTTTCTTTTCTGTGTCACTGCTCTACTACTGGTTATTCTTGTATGTCAGTGTCTGTCCATTCACATACTGTGCTGATGGTGACTTACAGAGTGTGTGTGTAATTCATACTGAATTGCAGTCTGCTACTCTCACAAGCAAGTTCAGTGGTTTGACAGTGTTGCTCCACAGAGACTGCAGCATTTCGGCTGGTGTGTGACAGTACCTGTTGCTATTACTGCAACAATTTGATCATGTCATCCCAGTGTGTAGCTGCACACACAGCACCAGATACGTGAGACTGGGCTTGTGAGAGAGGGCAGCAAGATGAGATCGAGATCCTGGGCCCACTGTGTGCCTGGGTTGTTCTGGTGATGGACGAATGTGTGAATGGCTGTGACTGCAGAGTGAGTTGGCCTGCCACAATGGTGGTGGCGCCAGTGTGTGCCATACTTTGCATCTCTCCACTATGGTGAATGTAAAATTGATAAAGGCTCATTAATATGTGCAGATAGAGGGAAAACCCATTGACTACCTCAGCAGCTCCTGCTGCTTGTTTTGTGAAAATTAATTTAATAACTGGATCAGTAAAGCACAGTGATCACAGCCCTAGCTCCAATTTGCATATTAATGTAGCATGGTGCATGCAGCCTGCAATATTTATGGACGGGTGGGGCTCAGGCGACTGTTTTTAATTACCTTTACTTTGTGCTGCTCTGGAGATGACAGGGGTGGGGCCCTGTCGCATCGCAGTAAAGGCATGAAAAGCCAGCATTTCCCTGGTGAAAACCCTAATGCTTTGTATATTTATTAAAAAAGGTATTTGTCCCTATCCACCCACATGACTAGTGGTGGCAATTTTAAAAATATTCTTCCTAATGCGAGTTGGAAAAGAATTCACACAAATAAAAATACTTCCTCATGGGTTTCTTTCTTCAGTGCTTTCACTTTGAGGCGTTTGCTTTCCCACATAAATAAAAACATAAACTCTTATTAGATGTCCAGCCTCAATATGTTTTAATGCATGTGTGAGGAATGCTGAAATAATTTTATGAATGTGTGAGCATGATAACGATTTATGTGGTGTTTACAGCTATATATATAGTGTGTGTGAGTGTGTGTGTTTGTGTGTGTGAATTATACAGCAGCTTTATGGGAGAAATGTGAACTCATATGTTTCAACCTGGAGCAAAATTCATCACACACAAAGGAAAAAAAACAGCAAGAAGGTAGGAGAAAGACAAAAACAAGACATTCTTTAGACTGGGTGGTTGCAATTTACAATTCATTTATTAACAGTAATACTTCTGCTACTACACTGATAATAAGATAAAAAAAATCTATTCAAACTCATACCCATTTCTCTATTTTGAACAATCTTCAATAAGGTTTCAAACAAGCAGATGCATATTAGAATAGAATAGAATGCCTTTTATTGTCACTATACACATGTACAATGAGATTAAAAGCAGCTCCTCCAGTGCAGACATATATGTAGAACACACAATAAACAAATGGTGCAAAAAGTTGCGTGTGGGTTGTGGGTTATTGCACATTATTTAAATATTGCACAGTAATGATGATCATGTGCAGTGAGTAGTGGATGTTGGACACTGAGAGTAGCATACTGTGGTACAGTATGTCAGCAGGCTCTCAATGGACGAGCGGTAGAAGGTCAATAGCAGGTTGGAGTCCAGGTTGTGCTTTCTGAGGACCCTCAGGAAGCGT
Source organism: Sandelia bainsii (assembly GCA_032362345.1). Lineage (NCBI taxonomy): Eukaryota > Metazoa > Chordata > Actinopteri > Anabantiformes > Anabantidae > Sandelia > Sandelia bainsii. Next base: position 11,331,521 of record JAUMHL010000029.1, read on the forward strand.
AACCGCTGCTGAGCCTTCTTGATGACTGCTGTGATGTTGTCTGTCTAGGAGATGTCAGCGGAGATAAGGATGCAGAGAACCGGAAGGTATGGACCCTCTCCACACACTCGCTGTTGATGTAAAGGTGGGCTAAGTCGGTGCTCTGCCTCCTGAAGTCGACAATGATCTCCTTGGTTTTCTTGGTGTTCAGAGCCAGATTGTTCTTTGAACACCAGGCTGCCAACTTCAGGACCTCCTCTCTGTAAGCTGCCTTGTCTCCTTTTGAGATAAGTCCGACCACTGTGGTGTCGTCAGCAAACTTGACGATGAGGTTGTTGTTGTGGGCCGGACTACAGTCGTGGGTGTAGAGACGGTACAGGAGGGGGCTCAGCACACAGCCTTGTGGGGTACCGGTGTTCAGTATGCAAATGGAGGAAAGGTGGGGGCTGAGTCTTACAGTCTGGAGCCGGTTGGTAAGAAAGTCCTTTATCCAGACACATGTGAGAGGGGGGAGGCCGAAAGTGACCAGTTTGGTGATGAGAATGTCAGGAATGATTGTATTGAAAGCTGAGCTGTAATCCACAAAGAGCATCCGGACGTAGCTCTGCTGCTGCTCCAGATGGCTCAGCACAGAGTGGAGAGCTACGGCAATGGCGTCTTCTGTGGATCTGCATAACAGCAGCTACTCAGGCAGATGTAACGTAGAATATATTCAGCAGAACTGAATAAATTTAAAATAAATTAAATTATAAATATCCACATTGAGGAAAATAAGCAAAAAAAAAAACGTATATATTAACTATACCCAAATATAGAAGAACACTGCAGATAGAGAAAACACAATCAAAACAGAAGTCTGAATCACGGCATTAGGAAGGTCAGCAATCAGAAAACATACATTATCAATATGACTAAAACAAGCATGTACCAACCGTGGCTGTTGCGTTTTAGCGCCCCCTGGTAACATTTCCAATATAGTCTGCATTATTTGCAGTGTTTCTGTATTTGGTTGTGTTTTCTGCGTTTGCAGCATTTTCTCTAAATACTGCACCTATGTTGTCAAACTGTTGATTATGTTTTTTAATGTACTTGTTTAGTCTATTTGCTTGTATTTTCTCAAGTTGCAGTTCATTGAGCCCTCAGGGCCACTGTACTGTAGTTTATATAATCTTATTATGTTAAGTTGAAATTAAAAAGGTTAGAATGTCAATGATTCATTGTGTTAAGCAATTTGCTGTGCAGTCGATACATTGTCTTTGGATACTAATGCATATTGTGCAGTCCAGGCTGTGTTTTCATCTATATTTGTCATACGTTGTATAGTTTTATTGTGTGCAATTATAGTGTTATTTTGATGTTGGTTCAGATAGGCTGATCTTGGCTGAAGCCATCTGTAATGATCTGGTAAGGCAGGTGTGAATTTGCCACAGCAGGTACTGTTGACAGATGGTGTTATCTCATAGTGTGTTAATGTGTATGCATTTGAAGTTGCCAGTAAAGGGCAGCTGTCTACCTCTGGATGTGATAGTCTTCATATACGTATGTCTGATAAAGAACAGAAAATATGTGAAATGGTGATATACCAGTAATACAGCGTAAGTCGGTTTTAATTCAACATAACAATGTTCACAGTGCCGAACCTGTGCAGTTCACTTCACCAGGGTGAGACTGTAATTTGAACATTGTAGAGGTGTCCTTGGAGATTTGTCCCTTTGATCTTGGTGCAATTAGTTCTGTGTTTTAATCACATAGCACTTCAGCTTTGCCAAATGCACTCACCTCTGTTGCCACTCCGTGGTCACTGGTGTTTTCTCAGAGTACTTTTTTTTTTTTGTGAAAACTTTTTTCATTTGTCACAGAATAGCGAGAGGGAAGAGTTCTCTCTCTCTCTTCAGAGAACCCCCCCTCTCCTGTCTCTTTTGATCTTCTGGGAGGGGGGAGAGAACAGCATCTTGTCTCATTGACATACAGTAGAGAAGGCCTGTGATCTGACAGTCTTCTTACCTAACCTGAATTTCACTTTGTCTGTCAGCACCTGTCTCTCTCACAACCCCTCACTTCTCTTGCCTGAACTTTCTAATTTAGACTGCGGCATTTGAAGATACTTATATTTCATTACCGCTCATGATCCGGTGATATACCTACACTGTGCCTGAATACAGAAAGTCTTTTTATAAACATGTCCATCATTTTCTACTAAGTTTAATCGTTAGCCTGAAACCTATGAGAAATACTAACAAACGGGAGCCAACACAGAGCTTTGAAGTAAAAAAAAAAAATTAAATGTGCTTTGTCCAGGATTATGAATACTGTCAAAAGCTGGTCAACAATCAGCATTTATTTTCTTAGACACACCAAACCCACATCAAAGAACTAAAGGCGACCATAACCAACTGTTGTGCTGACACTAGGAAATACCTCTCTATTCCAGCAAGTGGTGGTAGCCTGTATTTGTCATTCATCAAGGGAAAGCAGGAGAAGACCTAGAAATGAAGATATATAAACTGTAAACTAAAGCCCTTTTGAGACATCCACTCTTTCCGTAAACCTGATGGCATCTGAAAGTCGTCTTCATGTCTGAATGAACATCCTGGTCACCTTCCTGTAAAAGACAGAAATCCTACTAGGTTAGACATGGCACAAGTCTGAATTGCATCTGGTCACATTAACGGGTAGGCTAAGAAGAGAGGTCTGAATTTCAGTGAGAGAAAACATGGGGTTTGTGGGACTATTTCAAATGAACAATGAAACTCAAATTGTTGAGGGGAAAAGATGCAGAGAGAGAGAGCACAGAAGGTCACGTCAGCATCCAGCAGCAGACCCTAATGCACTGAAAAGATCAGAGAAATAAACGGTAAAACACACTCATCAATCTATTCATTGACACTGGTATATCAACCAGATTATGTGGCAGGCTTTCAAAGATTTTAATCCTGTACTTGATCTAAAATTCAACACATTTCTGACTGCACGTATTGATTGATTGCGCTGAAAATACAAAGAGCAGCTCAGAGCATCAGTCTGTTGTTAATGTTTAGTTAAACACCCAGGACTGATGTTGTTGCCTGTGTGTAAAGTAACTTGAAGCTAAAACAATATCGCATTTGTGGTAAATATCACGCACGTACCTTGGTTTTCTCTGTCACAGTTGAATGAAGAAGTGAAAAACGTTGATGTAAGAGTGTCTTAATTCAGTGTGTTGTCATGCAATCAAGTAACCAGGTTGCTGGAAATCCACACACATGCAGGAGATGAGCAGTCTGATTTCTCCTCTACCTTGGACTTATTTTAGAAGCAAGGTTCACAGATTCTAACTGTATACAGATAGAAGAGACTGCTTCCTGACCACCGAGAGACATACAGACAGTCGCGGTGCTCCTTTTTACAGTGCAAACTGTCTAAATTAAAGAAATACATGCTGACTTATTTAGACATTTATTTAGACTTTGTGGTGTTCATCACTTTATGTAATGATCTCCCCTTTCATCAAGCTGCACTTCTCTGCTGAATGTAGTGCTTAATTCAGCCTGAGAATGTTACCTCAGAAAGATATCCTGCTAGTGATTGGGAAACAATTTAATACTGTATAAACATCATTTGTAAGGCCGGGGTTGCCCAGTCACATTAGAAGTTAGTTTAATTGATATTTACCTTTTTTTTAACTGTAGAGCTCAACAGGTCTTTCGAAAATCAACAAAAACAGTGTTACTGACTGTCACTATGAGAATGCAAGATGGCTGATGTTACACATTATATTTATAATCGATCTCACATAGGCCAACTTGTCCATTACAGATGATCAGTCTCATTTTTGTTCAGCCAAGCAGCTGCTACTCATCACTTTCCTTTCATAAAGTCGGCCTATACAGGCTTTTAGCTCTCCTTAAACACATTTTGGATGAAGTAGTTCTACAAAAACATGTCAAATTTAAATTTTTAAATCTGTCACTCTGCACACTCTGTGGAGTGATCAAAAATTTTATTTTGAATAATTGGTAATTGGCTGAAAAATGGTGACAGAGAGTGCACATAATTGCTCACTCGTTTGGTGGATCTAAGTGACCTTCCTTTTGCTTTTGGCTGCATTTAACCACATAGATGGAACAGTAAAAATATTTAAATAGTAAAATCTTCCGTCCTGGTTGATAAATTATAGATAATTTTATTTATAACAACTCAATTTCTCATTCAGGTCTTCATTCTGTGTTGTTATTGGCATATTGATGCACATTTTGTACCATCTTGCAGCACTGCTGAAAAGTGTTTGTTACTTTTTCTCAATATTCTTTTTGAGTTTCAGTTATATTGACATATTGCACTTATTGGAGTCTTATTGCTCATATCTGCCTTGGGCTATATTGCGATGTTTGTGTGTTTGTATTCTGACCCCTCCAGCACCCGAGAGCTAAACCATCTTTTCTCCAGCAGCACCTTACTGTAATTACAGAGAGAGAACAGGGATCCAAGAGACGCTGCAGTTCAGTGTTTCATGGTAAATCTTTACTGCCTCAGCGAGGTGTACAATGTCAGGACATCAGGGTTATAAAACTGAATCACCCATGGTTGAAGCCTAGAATTATTCTACTTTACTGTCCTTCACAAAGCAGTACCTAATGAGATTAGGGATGCAAGTGCTGAATCAATGAAAGCTCAAAACACAATCAAAAAGCCAATTAATGAGCAAGGTTCTCTGAGGAGTTAAGGAGAGTAAAATTACCTCCTCTCTCACCAACCCACTATTCCATCTCTGCATCCCGGCACCTTTGCATCCTTTCTGAGTTGAAACATGAATACGAAATATGGGGGGAAATAAGGAAACTGAGTGCAAGTTGTGTTTAATTATGAGGAAACAAACATTCAAAGGCCTGATCATAGTGCTTCTCTGTCACCTCCAGGGAAAGTGAACTGAGGAAAACTTTGTTTATTGTGAATCTGTGGTAGAGGCTGTATTATTCTGTGTGTAGCTGGTGAGGAAGCCATGAACAATACTAGGGTGCAACTGGAACTGTGAATTGGCAGACATATAAAAGAATGGGGAGACCATTTGTGATCCTTACTGTCATGGGCTAAAATTAAATAATATATATAAATGAACGGGACATAAAGCAAATGTACTCTGCATATAGTTCTCTTTGATTAAATGTAATTCAATGCAAGATGTGTAATTCAGGACCAGCTGCACACTCAAAGATGATTGTGTTTCCACCAAAATACACCCTTCTTCCGGAGAATGGCTGCATGATTAAAGTAGGAACTGGGTTTGCTACTTAATTATTGAATTGCTATCTGTCTGTTCCTGCCTTTGAAACTCACCCCTGGGCACTGTATCAAACTAGTTCTGTCGTTTTCTATACCTGCACTCTCAGTTCAAGTGCATGTGAGAATACATGCTTATTGGCACTTTAAGTAAATCAAACCGCTGGTGCCACTATATGGTCTGTTGTTCCTTTTTGTATTTCTGCTTTGCATTAATGCAGGTTGTTCATGCTCAGTGATTTCTGTAAGGTAATACATCCTGCAAATAAAATTTATGTATTAGTTTTTTGCCTTGGGGGCCTGTACAACTCTGCATTAAGAACATGTTCTGGCAAAGTCACTGCTGACCCCTGCACCAATGAAGAATTTAACAGAAGATATAGTTGAATGTCCTTCAGTGTAAGCTAGTACAGGTGTCATCTGTTCGACTATGCATGCCAAACAGCTTAGCTCGTTTACTTTAATATTTGTTAGAGCTAAATAATGCCTCAAATGCGTTGAATCACAATGTTTATATTCCATCCAAATTATGGTGGCTCCCAAAAAAGCCCAAACAGTCTTGTCAGAAGTGTGGGATTCTTTAAACACAGACCTAATAAAGTGGAGCTCTGTGCTTTGTAAAATTTAAATGGCCTAACGTTACCACAGCAGCACAACTGCTATCCATGAGCATCTCACAACAAAACGTTGCGGTCCTCTCCCACATCAAAGTGACGAGACAACAAAGCGTTTATTACAGTGAATTTTGACTGATTGCTGGTTGGTAACAGTGCCTGAGAGTAGTTGTTGAGTTCATATCTGTTATATTTCAGACAAGAATTCAATAGACATAGAATAAATATTTCTTACTATCAACCATTATTATACTTATCAACCTCTGCAGCTGTGGGGGCCAAGGTTAAAAAGATTACTGATGTCTTGGCAACAGTAGTGTGGATACACCCGAAATGATCACAAAGTTATCTGCTATTCTATTCTATTCTATTCTATTTTGTTCGGGCGTGGGTGTAAGTGTGTTTGTATTTGACTGCATAACTGCCTCTAGATGCCAAATTAATTTTGTGCATTATTATATGCATCAAAGACAGTACATGTCTCCTCCCAATGCCTTGGAATGCCTTGAACATGAGAATATTTCTTTTTTCTAAACCCCTCAAAGCTCTTGTGTGATTTTGTGTATGAATTATCCACCTCTGTTTTTTCAGAGAATCTTTTTGACAGATCAGTATACAATACAAGTTTTCATCAGTTACTGTCTGGCTGCCAGCTTTGCATATCAGACACATCTCATGAGTAAATCTTCATTCACTTTGCTGATTTAATCTACGATATAGATTTGAGCAGTTTGTTCATTTAAGTTCAGACTTTTCTACTTTACTTTCTTTAGTTTTGTATTGTTCCAATTGGGCTGAACATAAATCAGATGCTAGGTGACACAAAATCAATAACTAATCATTGCTCTTTTAGCATATTTATACTTTAATGGTTTCAAAACATGTTTTCCATTTAACTTCTCAATATGGTTAATAGTTACCATATTTCCAACTCTAAAAAATGCAAAGATGAACTCAATTCTATGTCATACTTGACATACATCCAGCAAGATCTGTGATGCATAGACAAGTTTGACGTTAAATTGAAAACTTTTACAGATAAATCATCTCCATATGTGATTTTTGACTTTGAGACATTCACAAACTGTTTGAACCAGCTTAGTGATTTTTGGCTCCCTGAATCAAAACCTTCACCATTTTCAATTTACTTTCAATATGATTCTGACCAAAGTAGACAAGTAACTGCTGTTGCTCAACAGTAATTGTTGGCAAGTGTTTAACTTGGGATGATCTAGCCCGACACAGAAGAGATAATATCATAACTGAGTAGAGTTTTTTTTATTTTTTTCTTGGACAAGTTCAAATGTATGAAAAATTTGCTTGCGTCTGTTGTTGAACCCAATTAGTTGCAGGTCTCAAGTAAGTACAATATAGTCATGAATAGAAAGGTGTTCATACCACATTCTCAGATGATCGCAAATTTCAAGTATGTTGACTTGACTTTATGTTTATTTTTTCACTTAGTTTGATCATAGCGATTACACTATTCCTCTTTTAAGAGGTAAAATTTGTGGAAAGTGAAGGCCTGTTTTATCCAGTCATGGTTAACATTAAACACTCTGGTGTTAGGAAAACTGACAGCTCCAGCCTTTATTAAAATATAGTCTGTTAAACAAGTTTTACAGTGAGTAACCTTCTGCACTGTTTTAGAATTGCTTGTACTGCACATTGAGGGTGGACTGTTTTTTTTGTTCCGTAGCAGCTGTCAGTTTATTTTTATATTTTATGAGCTTTTTATTTTTATTTTTATTGAGACAGTGTGAGGGCAGAGAGTAGATGCTATATTGGATCCGATCTCTTGAAAGAAAGTGCACAGTATTTCACTCATGTGTAACTGCAGTTTACTGATTAATGTCCCCGTTTAACCCCACTATTAACCAGTTTGAAGTCTTTTTGTTAAAAGATTACATCAATGTCTACATTTTTAAAATAATGATTATAACTTAGTGTATTATAGAATCCTCTAGCTCTATCTGATATTGCTGGATTTTCTGTATTGTTGTTTTGTATTGCGTACTGTATTGTGCTTAATGTCACCCAATACTGTGTATGAACTCATCAAGGTTTTATTAGGCATAACACTATATTGATGGAAAGGTCATCCAGGATGAATAGGATCACCATGGTTGCGCAAGTAAAGAAAAGTGGAACCTCCTATTTTATTTTATATCTTCTGTGACCACCACAGCTTCTGCAAACAATAGATGCACCATCACGGGTCTTCTAATGAAAGGAATAAAATGACAGCACAGTGGGCTGTTGTCTTTTGGACAAACTGTCCCCTGTGCAGAAAATAATGCCAATGTGGCTTTGGGGTTATTTTCAGTCGCAAATAATAAAAAATGGAATGAAAGGTCTGCAGTTTGAGACTTTCATGTAAGTCTCCCACTGTGTGTCTCATGTTTGAACATTTCTCTGCAGAAAGCACCTGAGAAGAGCTGCTAGGCTAACAAGATTAAAGCAGATTCAAGCTTGACAAGCAGCTAAAGCTGTGAAGCCTTTCTCTGCTCAGATGTAAATGCTTTTAGAAATACTTTAACATTTTGTCTCTCCTTCCCAGTTTGTGCTTCTTGACACCTTTTTACCAGATGCTATGCTTTACTTTAACTTTCAATTCATCTTTGGAAAAAAAAATGTAGGCTGTGGCTTTTGCAGTTAAATTCCTATATACTGTTTCAGTATATGGAAACATGCTGTTTTATCACACAGTAGCACATGCCCTGACTTTTTAGATGCTATGTTGATGCAGTATTGAAATATTTTCAAAGATATGGTTTTATGCAGCCCTACAGTTTCCTTGTCAGTATTCACATGCTGTTTCGTCATGATTCAATGCCTCTGCTGTGGTAGAAATCCTCACTTAGTATTAAGATAGAAACAGTTATTCCAGTCTTTATGTCATTCAGTATATTGCCAAATTTTAACAATTTTAGATTTTATGTTTAAAACAGCTTGAATTTTATACTAAACATTTTCCTTTATTTGTACATAACTTATTCTGATTTAAGTGAAGAAGGAATCTGTGTGTAATCTTGATTCAAGAAGAAATAAAAGAAGCACTAAACACTACACATAACTTAAAAAAAATACTTTACACATTTTTATGAGTCATGCCTTTTAAGAAGCACCCATCTTAGGGTTATAAACATAAGTTTGAAGTTTTTACAACACATTTAGTTCCTCCTTTGCTGTTCTATTTGAAATGAAAAGTGACAAAAAATACAAAGTCATAAATGGTAAAGACTGATATTTATTTCTCATCACAAATAAAAAGAACCATGCTTACTCATCACAGAAAGAAAACAAAGTGAAGCGCTCAGTCTTTGTATCTTTACTGACCTGGCTGTGTTTTTTTGAGAATGTGAATAATAGCACTCTATGAATATTGAAATTCTTTAAAAAATCCAAGCCTATGCCCATACACTGATGCCCCTAACCCACACCCCCCACAACCTGTACCAACCTCCACACGATTCCTTTGTCCCTCCCCGATCAATGATCACAGCATTATTTGAGTGGTTCAGTCTAAGGGCTCTCAATCCCCAGAAGTCTTAATAACCTGGAACAGTGTGACATTGTAGAGCACCTGGTGTCCATTATTCCAGGTGTACAGGACCCTCTCCCTGGGGTTGTAGTCCATCATGGAGATGTGAGAGTATTGATTGTGGAAGGGGATGTCTGTGTACTCATAGGTTGATGTGTTGGTGTAGTAGGCAAAGTAGATCTTGGCACCAGCTAGGTGGGAGTTGGTGACGTAAAGTGTACCGCAGATCATGAAAGACTCTCCTGCACTGCGCTTGGGAAAACCTGTGTCCCAAGTCTGCAGAACCTCCAGACTCTGGGGCTCCAGGCGGCTGATGACAATGTTCCCAGCATTTGGAATGGTGGTGTAAACGGCCCACAGGCCATTCTCATCTGCCATCAGGTCGATATCAGAGGAGCCACCCCAAGAGTAGGGAAAGGTGTTGTTGTAGCCAGCCCCACTCAGGCTGCGCTGCACCAGCACACTTCGAGAACGAAAGTGGTACTTGATGATGATGTTGCTCTGGTACTTGTTGTAGTACAGTGAGCCGTTGTAAACCACATGACCAGTGCCTGCCCAGGGATGAGGCAGCAAGTGCTGCACAAAGTTCTGTCCCTTCATGAAATCGTTCATTGTGCGGTATTCCAGTACACGCCGTCCCTTGAAGTAACCATCCATGGACCACACCTGTGGAGAGACGAAAAATGAATCCCACAGGGAAGAGAGAACAGACTATAAGTGTTAATGAGAAGTTCCACATGACCCTGTGGGTTCTCACATCTCTGCATGAACACTAACAGTCTTGCATTATAGCCAGTGGCAGTGCCCCAAGCAAAGTAAATGTGTTGTGTCTATGTGGTGAATTTCTACTTGTTTGAGTATTAGTATGAGCCTTTATACAGTCATGCTTACTTTATTGTGTGCAGAGCTATTGATCTCTCCTGCATGTGGGAGTGAAGATGTTCCCTGTGATTTGCAGACAACCACGGCTTGTGGCCCCTGCCTTTTCCAGTCCACATTTTACAGAAAATCAATCTATTTAGCAGCTCTATCTTTTTCCTTAACCACTGTCAGCGGATCTCTCCACTGACATGAACTCTCTCTGATTGCATCTCATTCCCTCAATGCTTCTGCCGAAGCACAGATCAGCTTTTAATTGATTCAATTAAACTGCAGTTGGCTTAGATATTTATTTTGTCCTTAACTTATCAATAAGAGCTTTTCTAAGGGTAGCACTCATTCACTCCACATGTTGCTTCTTTCTTTCTTTTTCTGCTATTATGTCCTTCTCAGGTGTAGAATAGACACTTTTTCTTCAATAACAGTTACAGTTAGGCAGATAAACAGTATAGAAGTAGTAGGAGGTGGTGGGGTACAGCAGATAAATTATGGAGAGGGGGAGATTATGGAGCATTAAGCATTGTTTTTCCTCTGCCTGCTAAACGAGTCTCTAGAGCTGAGCAGAAGGCAGAAGCTGAGCCAGTCCGAAGCTCTAGCACATGCTCGAATTTGGTTGACTCCTCAGTGACAGCGATGCTTCCCCAATATGATTATTATGATTGGTGTGGGTGTTGATGTGACATTTCTGATGTATCTGGCTATTAATACAATCAGTGATTGATCTAAAGGGTGTAATGCGATCTCAGTATGTCAAATGATTGAAGACAAAGATCAGGGCATTCGATTACAGGAACTGACCTTTTCTGCCAGCCATATCTATTTAGCCTGTTACAATTCAGGCTGGAGATGAAAAAGGCCATCCTCATTCCTCCTCTTGAACTTCATCAGTTTCCATTCCCTCCTACAGATGGCTAATAATCCACTCTTCCACTTCACCACCACCACTACTTCCTCCATTCATCAGGCTCTACAGCTTATTTTCCTTTTTTTTTTCCTCTTCTCTTTTCCCCCAGCTTGTTACCATGCACCTGGCCATATGAAACCACATGTCATTTCTAATCAGCTGAAGCCATTACTATATCATCTGGGTCCAGAGCATCTCAGCACACTCCCAGCAATTACCTAGGTGATTTAGAAAACTTTACTCCAAACAAGTCATTCATTTTTCCTTTGGTGATGGAGTGATTAATCAGTTGGAGTTGCAGTGATAGAGTAAGACAGGGAGAAGGGAATGGGATGCTATCCATCAGTGACTCGGCTCTGCATCCCCATTTCTCTCTCTTTGTTTCTCCTCCTCCAGAGCTCAGGAGAAGTCCTACTCAGGCAAAACAGTCAATCAGTCACTGAAGTATCATGACAGGACTGCTGTGAGGGATATTTTTTTCACTGAGCAACTGACAGAGTTCGGTCAGTTTTTGATAATGACTTTGGTTCTACTTTATCCTCTCTGTTGAAACATAAAGTAAGAATCAGGGATTAAAGAGTAACAGTTCAGGTGTGAGCATAGAAACAGAGAGACTTACTCTGTTGTCTGAACTGGGGATCATGGTATCTGTCATCCACGAGCCGAACCGTGACCCAGATGCACGTACTGTGATAGGATAACTGACGCCAGTGAGCTTACCACAGCCTGGAGATCAAAAGACAAAAAGGTGAGATGGCACGTTATGTACACAAACACAGAAATAGTCTTTAGTAGTACAGTACAGTTAATCTGAAACATGGTGTTCACTAAGCTTCATTTTAAGCCATACATGTCTTTTTTTTCAATTTAGGTGTTTCCATTTATGTACATCTGTAAAAACATTCTGTATTTTTTTTCAGTGTTTAGCCGATGAAACTCAAATGTGCGTCCAAAAACTAGGAGATTTCAGAACACCACAGCTACAAATATTGTATTTTAAATGACAACTTTTTTTGATAGATGTCACGATTTTCAATTTTATTCAAGGTGCAAGAGGCGTTATTACACACATGTCACACACATTACACACATGTTGGTGGGAATTAAAACAGGGTTGGTTCAAAGCATTGAAAATTAATTCTTTAATCCTTAAATCTCTATTTTGGTATTTTACAATGTAATATGACTGTAGTAATTTACAGTTTTAAACTCAAAAAATTATATTTCAATAACTTCTATTACTTTTTAAACTGATTTTATTTGAGAGCTATTGTTTTAACAAAGGATTAGGTGAATTACTTTGCTTTTTGTATTTAACTGAATTGTTGTTTTGCATTTTGATATGTGATATACAAAAATTGATCGATTCCTTTTTAAAACATTCTTTGCCTTGTTTCTACTGCCATTTTCTTAGTCCTCAGTCATATGTGGGATTTTGTAAAAGTATCAGTTTATATTAACATATTACATGAGAACATGATCAATTATTCAGTCTTTCAAGGCCAGTTTTTCTTAATTTATGCAGGTAATTTGAATCAGAATCAGAATCTTTATTGTCATTGTATCAATGAAACATTGTACAATGAAATTAATATGCAATTTCCCAGTGCAAAAACACAGTCACTCAAGTAAAAATGTAAAAATATAAAAATTAAAAAAATATATTACAAAATTTGAGGCTGAGTGGAAATCAGCTGAGTGGAAATCAGCCTCAACAGAGTTGACCAGTGATGGTCTCAATTCAGTCATTATTCAGTCATAATTTGTTACTGCTGTCACCGCTGTTGTCAAACCTCTAATTGTATAAGTACTGTAATGATATTTGGTAATGAATTTCAAATTAAGCATTCAAGGCCCACACGCCCATACCCACTTGTATTTATGTTATACCTAGTTTCTGCATGCAGGAATGGAGCCTGGTCTCCAGTAGCAAGACTCTCTGGCGTAGCTCTTCATAATCGTAGGCCCCCATCTCTTCTTGGATGGCCATCAGCACCAAAGACAGATTCCTCACCTCCTCCCGAAGTCGTAGGATCATCTTAGCATCGGCCTTATATTGTTCCAGCACTGGCAAAAGGGGGAGTAGCTGGGTCACTTTGTCTTTCAGCTCCTAAAACAGTCATACCAAAGAAGGAGACATGGAAAAAAACAAAGGGGGTGGAGAAGATTAAACCCTGGGACAATGAAGAAGCAGGGGGATGAGGTCAACCATACTACTCTGTACAGGGGATTGTGTCCAGAGGAGCTAGTCTTTCAATCTTCAGTTGTTGCTTCTGGTTTGTAGCTCATCTCTCAATCAGTAGCTCATATTGTAGCTGGGTGCTGGTTTGTTTGGTCCCTTAGTTCCCGGATTTATCATGAGAGTAGTAGACTGCTGACTCCTACACTTCGGGTAAACACAGTGAGTTGGATTGTTCTTACTTTGGTTATATCTTTGACTCACATCCTTTCCTAGTATTTATTCCCTTTACAATGAAACACTTTGTTCTCATTTTCTGGCTTGTTTCATTGCTGTACTCCTCAAACTTCCACCCACTTGTTTGACTTGTGTATGTTACTTTGTACGATCTCTAAGTAGAGATTTGTTTGCTTTTGCAATCTTTGTGTGGACAGTTGAATAGACACATTACGTTTTAATACAGCCATTTGCACATCTGTCAAAGTTGGTTTGGGTGATTTTATTTTCATCTAAAGTTAGGAGCTGCTGCGTGCAAACTTGCTCTGTGACTCATCATATATTTGGAAATGAAAAGAACAATGTGTTCTTAGGTAGGAGTGCAGGGAGCAGCAGCAGAGCCTGTGTGCAACGTAAAGGGCTCAAGAGAGAAATAGGTGTATCAATAAAGTGTGGCCGCCACAGGAGGGGCTGTTTCCTCCTTGTTAAAGTTTATCGTAAATCTGGTGATGGAGCAGCTCTCAGGCCTGTGGCGCCACATCATAAATCTCATTTTCCCCTTTTCAAGCTGCGAAAATTCAGTCTCGTTAATCTCACACACTGCCATCGGCAACTTTGAGCTGCATGCGTTTATCAGCCAACCTGCTCTGCTCAAATCCTGCTTTTTTTTTAAAGAGTTTATTTTCTTTATTGGATTGAAAATGCGCATTTAGTCAAGTCCTGTGATATAGTGCATACTGTTATGTATATTCTAATCATCTACGGCTTTACTGATGAATTGGATAATTTCATAAACATCTTTATTACTTCTATTGGAGTAGCTTTCATAAAACACACTGAAAGCAAAACACTGCCATTCATGGTTTTCCCTGTGCTGGGACAGGGTCCCAGCAGTGAAGCACACTTAGCATCTCTTAATCAAACTATTTTATGGTCCATCTAATATCTATAAGAGTGTGAGAAATGTGGAAAAAGCCTGGGGAAGACAGTCCGCTGATTGGAAGACAAAAAGGCTGCCTGATAATGGTAGCTGAGACGTAACTTGTAGAGAGATAAGGTAGAAATAAATGTGAATATATGTGCCTGTTATCTAAGAGCAGACAGCAGAATGTTAAGTATATGAAGAAGGAAGATAGGCTGGGTGAAGAGTAAAAGGAAATAATGTAGAAAAAGAATACAGAAAAAATTCACTCTTCTTCCACATCTAGGTTAATAATTCAGGAGCATCAGAATTTATTCTAATTTCCTCTGCTTATGACTCAGTGATTTAGAGATAGTGAGTTTGTGTATTTATGCTTATGCAGCATTTCATTGAGTCATACAAAATTTTATTATCTGTGACGAGTGAAAGAGATTGCAGTGGATCTGGCAATGTTTGTGTGCACACGGAGAGCAGTGCTGCATCTAATAGTATCTACATTCACTTGACAATAATACACACACATGCACCACAGTACAGGTGGTGACAGACAGCCAATTACCTGAAAGCCCTTTAGATTGAGACCACGTGGATTTTCAGAGGCCACCTTCAGCTTTCCGTCCACCACTTTCATTAGACTCTCTGTGTTCCTGACATACTGTAGATCTCTGTATGTCCGTAGGTCCAGCACCTCCATTGACTGGCTAATGTTCTGAACCTGTCAAACACATGCAAACACAACAGCAGACGAACATGACACACAAATTTACACACAAGAATATCGTTAGTTAATAATATTTTTTCAGTAGAGCCATACCATGCTCCAAATTGATTAGTTAATTAACTATTTTTATTGTGATTAACTGTTTGGGAAATTATTTTGACAAAAATCTAAAAAAGAATAAGCTCATATGAAAAAAATCTATTTACAGTTTTACTTGAAATTGCTGAAATAGACATGGTAAAAACAGAATAAATAGACAACAGAGCAAACGCAGAAATAACCCATATAAAGTGAGAAGGCTGAAAAACAGCACAGTTATCCTGAATCTATCCGAATAATGCATAAGAATGCACAGTACATTCCTACATTATGCAGTAAAAGTCACCAGGTTCCACTTAGGTGGTTAGTTAGGATATAAATATGCTATCTCCCACAGCTATCAAAAAAAGACTTAAAGTAGTAGTATGACAGTGTACACAAGTAATAATAATAAAAAAAAAATAAAATAGATAAATAAACAGGCTATCAAGTAGATGTTTACTGAATCTCAGTTCTCCGTTTTGCGCTGTTTAATTTTTACTAAGTAAGTAGTCAGCTTGCTCACTCTTTGACAGCCCACTCTGTTGCTACATAACCAGCCTACTGTATCATACACCTCCTCATTTACTGCACGTTGCACTGAACTGGCCAGAAACGATCTGAACACTGACAAATGTTACAGGACTGCAGTGCATATAGGAGGCTTACGTGTACATATGTTCAGCTACAAACAGACAGCCACCCACCCACACAGACACCCACAACTGAAATTCCAAGCACACGGATTATATTTATTCAAATCACTCCTAACAAAAACAAAAACATTCCCAACTCTCAAAGGTCACAGTTTGGCATAAAGTCTGTTTGCACCAAATGCTTCACTTGCCTACTCTTTATCAGCCCACTCAATTACTTTGTGTCCAGCCTACTGCTTTCTACACCCAACTTATCTCCCACATGCTTCACGAACTGGCTAGGAAATATTTGGTCAGAAAATATTTTCTTCACCAATTAAACTTATTTGACAGCACATAGATGGAATAGTCTGAGAAACGTATTGGAGTGAAATGTCCCCCAGCCTGGAGTCTAAACAGATGAAGTGTCACAACCTCAGGGTTAATGGTTTCAGTTAAGACTACTCTGCCCTCTGATCCTCACACAAACACAAACTCCAACACCAGGCTTTTCATATTTCGTCTAGCCACATAAGAGGCTCCCCACCTTCACACCCCAGAATCCTGCCTCGTGTGTTTGCCTCATGTCCAGTGAAACGATTCACTCTGTATCAAATCCTAAAGTGTGTTTGTAATCATACTGTCTTTCAGGGTCAGCACTGCCTTGCCTCGTGTTTTGCAGTTATTGGAAAACCAGACATAAGCAACTTAAGCACACAACTACTTTACATTCTTTGAACAGAGGGCAGTTTTGACATTGGTAGGATATCCTTGGCTTTCTCTGTCAGGGAGAGCCTTTGTGGATCTGGTCTGCTCGAATAATTCCCCCACATGCTCTGGGTCTTTGCAGGCATGGTGCTGGTATGTGTGCATACACACAGGCTCACAGTAGTCTTTTAATTTGTGACTTTCATTTGTGTGTAGCTCAAATAAAGCCGGCCCCAGGTGTCCTCATTAGGACTGTGGACTGTATTAAGACAGTAACGTCTGGCTCTGATAACTGGTCTTATAAGCAATGTTCATATAGAAGCTAGACACAATAACAAATAGCCACACTGTTCAAATACAGTCCAAATCAATTATAAATCATAAGCCTATAATATTCAGTTTTTGTCACAAAGGTGATGAGTTCACTCTCTGTTCATTTCCATCCGTCCATTTTCTTCTGCTGGTCCAGATGTCCAACTGGCTTCTAGCAGTTGGACATGCCTGGAAGACTACCAAAAGGAAGCATTCACGAAGCATTGTTTCAAGATGGCTGAACCACCTCAACTGGCTTCTTTCAGTGCAAAGGAGGAGTGGCTCTACTCCAAGCTCCCTCCAGATGTCTGAATGCTGTACTCTATCTCTAAGCCTGAGCCCATAGGAAATTCATTTCAGCTGCTTGCATTCACAGTCTTACTGTTTCGGTCACTACCCAGAACTCATGACCAGACTCCAAGATCCCCATATACTTGAACTCATTCTCTTGGGACAGTGACTCATTCCCAACCTGAGGGGAGCAATCCACAAATTTCTGACAAATAGACAGAAGACGCATGCATGCACATGGACTCTATCGACTTATTGAATTCAATCTGCATTTAATTTACAAACTTGCACGAGCCACGTGCAGCAGTGACAATATTGACAAGCATACATACTGTGTGCTTAAAACGGTAGCAGACAGATACTGTCATGGGAAGAAGCAAACTTCAGTGAGATTGAATGCAGTATGAGAATTCATGTGTCTCATTGATCCATCAGGGTCTCAGAGCCTATTCAGCATCTCTATTTACCACCACTTTTCTTCACAGGACAATGCCAGCCCTCCATCTTACCCACTCTCTTCTTTTCCTCTGCTCCCAGGATTTTGCTCAGTCTGTGGATCCACCTTCATTCACTGACAAAAAACAACTGTGTTTAAATGAGCTACATAGCTGAGAACAACAGCTTGGAGCGTCAGAGAACCCTGACCTACAGTTAGGCCTGGAAGTTTTTGTCACTGTCCAAGGAGTATCAAGTAGTGAAAGCTACTAAAAATAATTTCTCAGAAGAAGGACAGGTAGAGACCTGCAGACTGGCAGTTGTTGCTATTGCAGATCTGTAGTGGCTCACTAGTGGATAGAGGTCATCTCCTGCCTGCTCTCTCCTCATCTGTGGGTGTATTATGTACTAGACACTGGCAGGAGATTACATTTGCATACACTGCACTGTAGGTCAATAAAACCCAATAATACACAAAATAATACATAGATTTATTGCGTGGTTGCTGAAATGTAGAATGTCTGAGAGTTTCATGTGTGTACATATTTTTGTATGGCATTAAATATATTTGCTTGTCTAGACATACAGCTGTGTTATTACATGACTGTGCCTTTTATTGTGTATACTCTGTATGTCTGTTGAAATCTGAAAAGTTTGAAGAAAAAGTTGGAAAAAATATTTATTTGCTTGTCACACATGCAAATATGCACAAAAGGACTGCTTGCTGTTATTTTGCACCAGAAGAAAGAGAATGAGCAAGTCTAATTAAATATTCAGTGTAACTATGTATGCAGCATTTACTGTCTAATGATGCAAACAAAGCATTTGCTATCTTTGCTGTTGTGTAGAAAAGTGAATTTTCAAAATTTCTGTGTAATGGATTTATATTTATAAAAGAAATATTATATGGGTATAGCTCAATGCATCCAATTTCATGGACAAATTTAGGAGAGTTCTCTTATTAAGGTCGTGTTTCATTCACTTTAAGCAACTTTGTTGCTCAAGAAACAATAGTTCAATCAACAATGGAAGCAGCCTTCCAACTGCCATTAAGTTTACCTGCATGACTGTGGGGTAAAGGAAGTGAGACCGTTCACTTCAGCAGTCTGTATGTGACAGACGGTGCCGGACACGAGTGCATTACTGTGTGGCAGTTTGTGTTTGTGCGTCTGCGTGGGTAACAGTCGTGTCTCAAAGTGGCTGTGTTATTGACAGCTGTCACCTTCTCCATGAGCTGGCGAAGCTGCCTGCTGCGTGGGTCGCGGTTACACATGTTCTGGGCTGGTGCGACCACAGTACAGATACACTTCCCATCTGCGTCCTGTGCCGAGCTGTAGATCTGCCAACCCTCTTCTGGGCTTGGGTACAGAGCCTGCAGAAAGACAGAGACATATATATCTTAGACCAAATGAAGAAACTGGTTGTTTCTATCTGCTGTTGTTTATCTATGTTGCTACCAGGCAGGATTTTCAAAATACATGAGAGCAGACAAGATATCTTATTCTGCCAGCATGTATCAACAGGAATCTGAAAAGTGTTCCACCCTATAAAACATTTCTAAACTAATAAATGTATCTAATACTTGAAAGAATTGTGGAAAGTGTTTGGAAGAAAAATCATCATTAAAGCATTCCATATCTTGCATATTCTGTCACCATAAGTTATCTGCAGAGTCTTAATTTATCTGTGGCATTCTCTTTCTCTTTTGCAATCCTGTCAAATGTTACTCTTCCCCAAAGGCAATTAATGGCTATTGATCCCTCCAACTACTCAAAATCACTTGCAGTCTAATTTTAGTATTAACTGGAGAGGAACAGAGAACGAGAAATTGAAGTCAGAGACTGACTTAGGTGGTGCCCACAGCTCACAAAGACACAAGAAAACAGAGATGGAGGAAAGAAAAGTCAGAAGATAGAAGAGAGTTTGAAAATAAGAAGAATTTACTGCAGATTAAGAATATGAGCATGGAGATTGGTAGAAAATACACAAAGGGGTGAAAAACACAACGGCGTGACAGAGACAGAGTAAGAAGCAGTAGTGGATGAAGAAAGACGAAAACAAATGGGAGGAAAAGAGGGCTTTCAAAGAAAAGAGGAAGAAAGAGACATCAGGCCAGGCAGTGTGAAAGCAAAGCCTCTAATAAGTTTGGACACTGAGAGGAAGTGGAGCTGTTTGAGATCGATAATGCAGCCCGTTACCAGTGGGGGAGGGGTGAAGCTGAAAGGACGGATGTCTCTTTCTCTGTAATCCAATCAAAAGTAGTGCTGTGCGCTTGCAAGCACATGCACATGTACACAAAGTTTACGCAAAGGACCGGCCAGGACCATTCATTCACACTACATCACTACATCTACACACAGTCAGTATATAAAGTAAAATGCAATGAGAGAAAGAGCAGCCATGTTAGTCATGAAATTAAAGATCCATCCACATAAGTAGAAAGAAAAGACTGGAAATAAAATATTGTGGCTCAGCTCTGCTGCTCTGAGCAATGTTGAGCTGTGCTCTCGTCTCCTAGGGTCGGGGGATCAGATTAAAATGTCTTGGGGGAGAGGGGGACTGTGTGATTGGAGTGTAAAGTAGCAACCACCCTGCGAGCCAATGTGCTCACTGTCACATCTTGTCACTCCTGCCAATCCCTTGGCACTCCACCCCCCCCCCCATTTCATCTTCTGCACTCACTGCCTGTTCCCCTTCATCCTTCATGCTCTCAGAATGAGTGAGTGAATTTTAAAGGACTTACACCAGACGAATTGTGGCACACAGACTATGGTTACAAGAACAACAAGAATGTCATTATACTGTATTGTCGTATATCTGTTTCATTACTCTTAAGGTATATTGTCTTTACTTGTTTTAAATAAATACCTATAATTTATTAAACTACTGTAAGGAGTAAATTCCAATTCTATTCACAGTATTACATACATATACATTAGTAACATTTGACTGTCTAGTGTATCCATGAATGAATTACTGCTGATTTTATTGCCACACTGGCTAAATTATCATTCCACTATTCTTAATATTGATACATATTTGTGAATCAGTGTGCTTCCAGTCCCTGCAGTGACTTGCACCGTTGTTTTTCTGTCAGCCAGCATCTTATTTATCATTTGTCTTCCTTCTTTGAGGCAATCCAGCATCAGAAAACTGTTAGGTGGAGAGACAACAGAGGTCTATATAGGCCAGAGTTGAAGTTAACACCAAACAAAAAAGGCAGCCTCCACAGCAGAACCTCCTCCAATTTCTTTTAGATGCATCTGACTGTATATTTCATTCTGCCATTGCCTGGAGGGAAATTCCTCTGTCTGCTTCCCTGCCCAAATCTCACTCACTGTCAGGACGTCTGATTTATTTTAGTGTGTGTTTGTGTATGTGTGTGTGGGGGAGGGGGGATAGAGAGATCATCTGTGTCTATGTCTTCTGATGTAAATGCAAGAACAGCACATAGAATGTGTTCTCATCCACTGTTCGCACACATTATTTTGCTATATATTTTTATTTATCCCATTATCCCATTTTACTATCCCATTTATTAACAATCAAAAAACAAAATCTCATTTTCAGGCCTTTTTCTGTAGCTGCATTCTGTTTGTTTGAATTATCCTTGAGATGTGGCTTGAACTTTTTTGGGGATCACAGGTTGACATACTAGTTTAGAAAGGCACCGAGCTGTGAGGTCCCACAATCCACACTTCATGTCAGAATACAAATCAAGCCATGAAGTCCAGGTAAATCTTTGAAGACCTGCATGAAAAAATCTGCTGAGGTATAAATCAGGGCAAGGGCATTAAACCATTTCTAAAGCTTTGAGAATGGTCTTGGTCAGGGAGATAACCAAAAACCCATTGGTCACTCTAACAGATCTTCAGAAGTTCTTTGAGAAGACGTGAGAATCTGCTGGAAGCACATCCATCTCAGTAGTACTCCACCAATCAGGTCTTCATAGAAGAGTCTCTAGACTGCGGCGACTTTGAGTAAAGTAGTAGTAGTTTGATATATTTGCCAAAACTGCCTTTAGCAGACGATCCTCTGGGGAAAAACCCCAAACCCTATGTCTTGTGAACATACTGATCACTTGGCTAATACTATTGCTACAGTAAAGCATGGTAGTGGCAGTATCAGTGCTTCTCAGCAGCAGGAACTGGGAGCCTCAGAAGTGAGGAAAGGGCAGATGGAGCCAAATACAGACAAGTCCTTAGGAAAAACCTGCTCCAGAGTGTGTCCGATCTGAGGCTGGAGTAACAGTTTACCTTTCAGAATACAACCAAGACAACACTAGCATCTCAAGTCTCTCTTTGTCTTTGAGTGAGCCAGCCAAAGCCTGCAGTAAAATCTCATAGAACATCTGCGAAGAGACGTGTATATGGTGGTTTTAATATTATTTTGTCCACCCAATGTATCAATGATGCAAGAAGTGCAGCGCCCAAGCTAGTTTAATGATTAATTACTTTAATAACACATGCCTTTGAAAGTGCAGCTACACTGCCTATCTACCCCTAATAGGTGTTGTTTGGAAATCCCTTCAGATGTAATGCATGATTTCCCTACAGCTGCTACGATATTGTGGATGTGTGTAAGATAGTGGATCGCCAGGCCCCAGCAGGGCACACTGGCTTTTCATTTCAGTTGATGTCCTGTGGTGTTAACAGGTTGAGGTTAACTTGTCTGAAACTGTGGAATCCACTTAAGTTACTTACTCTGGCGGTATGTGCAGTCTCCTGCGTTCAATAAAATTACCTCATATCCAAACGTGTGGGGGTTGCCTGCCTACGCACCACATATTCACTTTCAGTTAGGAAAGATTCT
Organism: Sandelia bainsii; assembly: GCA_032362345.1. Taxonomy (NCBI): domain Eukaryota; kingdom Metazoa; phylum Chordata; class Actinopteri; order Anabantiformes; family Anabantidae; genus Sandelia; species Sandelia bainsii. The sequence goes on from JAUMHL010000029.1 coordinate 11,354,006, forward strand.
TGCAAATGGATGCAGAAGTGTGCATAAATTTTTCATACTGCTATCAACTTGAAAGGGACTTTTTTGTGATATATTACATAGTGGGCAGCAATAAGCTTTAAGTTCAAAATTCAACAAAGTAATATTGGAGGAATGTCAGTGCCATTATCATAATACCTTCTTCAATTTCCAACATGTTTAAGCTCATGCTGTGCACCTCATATGTTCTTCCCAAGCCAGCAAGTTTTCACATTTTTTTTCTTCATTAATGTTTCATAAATGCTGTGTTGAAATTAAGAGCTTATTTGAATCAGTTCGAATTTCATTACCACCCACCTATCCATTCTGCACTAACTTTCCCATTCTCATCACAGTGGCAGTTTAGAGAGCAGGAGGAGAGAGGTAATTCGTAAATGCAAATGCAATTTGTCCGTATAGGCTTTCTGCATGGGATCTGAAGATCAGCATTCCTAAGCAAGGGATCTATTAGGGTGAAAGTAGCAAACCTGAATATGTTTTGGAACACTGGCTTATTTATGTAAATATGATTAATCTTCTTTCTGCAGTGGAGAATGGGTCATTAACATGTTTAAGACATGCAGCCTTTCAAATAAATCATTAGTGTGGGAAAAACAACATCCTCAGTATCCAATTTTACAGAATTACAGATGTAGCCCTTCACCCAGTGTCTGTATTTTTCACCAAGGTTTGTTTGCAGTGCCCTGACATTAGTGATGCATAAGTTTTTAACCCTGCGCTAGGCTCATGAAATCCAACCTGCAGTTCCACTTTGTGCCACCAGGCAACCTAGAGCTGCTGCCTCATACCTATGCTACAGACTGTAGCATACTTTTTCACATAGCGCCAGGCAGGTTTGGACAGCGTTTTTCCTTAATAAATAAAATAATAATTTAAGAACTGCATTTTATATTTACATGGGTTATCTTTTTGTAATCTTAAAATTTGTTTGACGATCTGAATAATTTAACTGTGACAGATATGTGAAAAAATAAAAATCTGGAAGTGGGCAAATATTTATTCACAGCATGGTACATTACATACATTTGTTCATGGGTCAGAATTTGACATTTTTACACTAGTTGCGTATCCATTTTAGCATTGTTTTTAAATTCACTGTTATGATTTAGGCTGAGTATATTTTATTAAAAAAATGTTTTACATCAGGAAGGGGGCAAATATTTTTTCACAGCACTGTAAATGTATTTGAAGTTGCAGTTTAATTGCATAGGAATGTTTTAGGAGACAAATATAAAATACAAATTTAATCGCGACCCATAGAGACAAAGGTGTCCACCACATTGTCTGATAAAGTCAATATACAGTATACACAGAGTTATGACAGCAGCATACAGTGTGTATGTGTGTGTATTTTTAGGAGAGAGTGTTGGATGATTTGAACTTAAGTGAAAATCTACCAATTGTTAAACTAACAAGCTTACTGTTATATTGACTCTTTCGTATCAGCCTAATTTATAGCATCTGGTACAAAAATGAAGTACCTAGAAATGAGCAACTCTGACACCAAATCCATACCCAGTAATAGTCATTATTGTTATTTTTCACTGACAGTAATAATCACAGTTTACATTACTTACTTTTTCAGTACTTCAGTTTCTAAGTGTCCATGAATCATTGTATGGGCTGTACTTTGTTTATACATGGGGTGCTCTGAGTGTAAGCTGAGCGCCACCTACAGACATCATACTACACCACTTGCCATGCTGCGGCACAAATGAAGAGCAATTGCGGTAAAAGTGGTTAGTTAACATGGCAGAGGCCGACACTGAAGGACTACATCTGTATATTCAGTGTAGACTAAAATGGAGAATGTTTAATGTTTGTATATTGTAGGCAGGTCAGGCCTCAGAGTTACTTTTCAGCAGTAATAACATAACCTGTGCTATAATCATCATGCTATCAGCGGCGGCTAGCAGGGAGCACTTCAGATCTGAGGGGGATAATCCTCTCCCAGACACAGGCGGTGGTTTCAGGAGAGAAGAGGCGTTCAGCTTCCTGTCCCAGAAACGTATCCATTAGATGTGAGGGATGAAATAGAATGTGTAAGTGGCAGATTTGAAGCTGTCACAGTCATGGCTGCCATGCAAAAGCCCATTAAGGAAGAAGACAGCAGCAGTGAAAACAACAGAAAGCCACCAAGGCAAAAGGAATATAAAAATCAATTGGGCTTGCTCACTAAAGTAAAAATGGCAATTTAAAATTTTCTTTTTCACAGCCCCAGGGTTGCCTCTGTTCCCGTGACCTCACAGCTTGGGCAAATGAAGCTCATCTTCCCTATAGAAAATGTGAGAGTTACTGATACAGTGATAGGAAGAAAAGGAAGAGTTGTGGTTTGAGAAAGGCTGACAGGAATGAGAGTGATGGCTCTAATTTCCAATAGCTTAGTTCAAATGTTGCCCAGTTGTAATGCTGAATGACAACTTTAGTTAAATTCCTGCTGAGAGAGGAAAAGATGAGATGTGATGAGTGCCTGATCGTTACAAAGCCAAAAAGTAGAAACCAAATGCAATATTTTTCTCTGTCACCTGTACGCTGCAGACAAGAGATTTCGTCAAATACATCATAGTCACACACATAATACATTTATGTGTAGTTTAGTGGTAACAAATATCATAAGCAGTGGCGGCTGGTGAAATTATTTTTTGGGGGGGCGCACTTTTGCAAGTCAGATTTCAGATGCGCTTTAACCACATATCACCACTAGTATAAACCAAAACACCATTATCATGCATCACACTGCTTTAAAAGATTAAATTAACGT
>JAUMHL010000029.1:11366829-11394470 GCA_032362345.1 Sandelia bainsii
GTCTGCATAGCAATGAAAGTTAACTCCAAATTTCCTGAATATGTCACCAAGAGGGAATAAGTATATGATAAACAATATTATTAATAACATATGTATTTATTTTAGCAGTATAGAGGGGAGTGCTCCTGAACTATTTCAAACTTGAAACTCCACTCACAAAGTGAAGGTCAGGTGGCATCTTTTGAAAAGTGATGGACCAAATAGAGAATGGAAATAATGAGTGAGATGAGGACAATCTGCCATACCTCAAAGGATTCCAGGCTCTGCCAATCAACTGTCTAATCACAGTCTGTTGGCAGAACAAGCTTTCATTAAATATTAGCTAGAGAGGAAGTCAGCCATTTAACCTGTATTAATTTAATCCTTTCTGATTAATTTTCACAGCCATTCCTCATAATTTCCACTCTAATAATTGGCCAGTCTAATTTTCTCTGCTACTCTGCTGTGTCATTATCTCCACTTCTTTGTCGCTCTCTTTTGTTCTCCTTCTCCATGAATTTTATTTAGCCTTTAACTCCTCTAACCTTCTCCCTCTCTGTGTTGTCTCTCTTGGCCCCTTGGGCATTGAGAAAAATGGCATCATATCATGTGCTCTGCTTTTACCCTGCATTTGTTTAAGTGTCCACTATTTTTGTTCTACATTTCACTGGTACCCTTAGCTGTCTTGTTGCTTACTTGGACTCACATTTGCACTTGTACATACTGTACTCTGGAACCACAGATCTTCCAGTGCTTCCACACAGACATACCAACATGGCATTGTGCTATATCATAAACATAAAATACCCACTCTGCTCTTAGCTTGTAGGCATGCTCTATAAAGGGCATTTTTAATCAGTTCATACAGTGAAAAATGCCCACCAACTGCAGAAACGGCAACATTTGTGCATACCCATGGATGGCAATAGAGCGCTACAAAGCCTCAAGGCCATAGGGACAAGCTCTGGGTGAGATAACAATACTGGGGAACATAAAGTGCCAGGCACTAGCCACATTCCCACTAAGCACAAGCACAAGCACACAGCCAGTTACAGAAATATAGGACCAAATTACACTTCTGCTAATTACACAGACCTCCTTCAAAATGATGCAGAGCTGTTACGACTGAGGCAGTACACAAACTGAGCCCCATCTGAGCTCTGAAAGATACTGGAGTTATCTGGCTCTAAGAATACTGGCTATTTTTCTGAGTCATAATTCATTAATTAGATGATGGACACGGAGGCCCACTGCCTTCTAAATATATCGATCAAAATCAGCTTAGACAAAGCATGACCTCATTACCATGGCAACTATTTAAATGGTGTAAATAGGCTGTACCCCAGGGTTCAGGCAGGCAGAAACAGTGGTGTGCTTGCAACATGGAGTGTTTAATCTATTAATGGCTCCTTTGAGCCTTTGATTAAGGAAAGTCATCTGGGCTTTTACATTTTATAGTAGCCACTGAAAACACAGGGGGACTATACACACTCTGACCCCTGTGTTCATTAACAGTACAGAGTTGAATGTGTTCAATAATTCAAGCGTTGAGCATTCACTGCAGATGAAGTAAAACCTCTGTCCCACTCAGAGGTGATTGACAGTATACGAATAATGACATGACATGATATATGAAGACGTGTGAGTTCATAACCTCACATATTTACCTTGCTTCAGGACTGTTTTACAAGATTAAACATTATAACAGAAACAATAAATGGGTTAAAATGTTTCAGTTTCTCTGTTTATTTGCTTACATATTCATTCAGATATTTGCTTGTGTGTGTGAAAGCTTTGATTCACTTCATTGGCAACAACTTCTCTCCACCGATCTGTGAAATGTCTTCTACTAGAAACCTTCTACTAGCCATTGCCACAGTGTTGTGTAAAGGAGCTGGTTGAGTTCTGACATGCACATAATATACAATACCATGGTCACAATTATTTAAATCAAAAGAACAGTGTCACTGCCCAAGGCTCAGCCCAAATGTGTTTAGCTACAGTAATTGCTGTTAGCAGGTGAGAATGTCCTTACAGTGGATCATCAAAATCAATACAGTACCTGTGTTTGCTTGGCTAGTTTGACTTTAACACACCTACAATACCCTATGATGACTCTTCCCATTGACTGTTCAGTATAGCCTATGCAGACGACCTAATCAACCAACACTTAAGACAAGGAGACATATTCATAATATTTCATACAAGATTCAAGATTAAATAAACGTTATTAATCCCAGACCAGAAGGATTTTTTTTGCCTTGATACAGCTGTTCAAAGGGAAAGAAAGGCACCACAACCAGAATAAAATATCCACACCAACACAAATACAAAATAAAATCAATACAAAAAATTGGATAAGAACAAAGAAAATTTAAAGATGGATGAAATAGGTCAATAATAGTTCAGGGGTGGAATGTAGTGCAATGGAAAGTGATAACATTAAATAAATTTTCTTTTGAATGTCATAGCTTTCATAGACAGTAACAGTTAATGTGTTTGATTTTACTAGGAGCAACTCAGATTGTCTAGTCAACAGCAGCAGGAAGGAAAGACCTATGATACCGCTCATATATATATTCAGCTATATATGAAATACTATCATGAGACTGCAGATCCAGGACCAGACTGATGCAGATCCTTGGGGAAATTGTTGTTGGGTAGCTGCTGGACAGTACATGTCAGCCTTACTACAGGGTTTCGGTGTCTTGTCCAAGTACACCTCAATATGGAGCCAGGAGGAACCGGGAAACGAACCACCGCAGACAACTGCTCCAACTGAGCTACTGCTGTCCCAAGTCTGTACCAAGACTGATACAGACCTTCTTAACTTTTAATGTTCTCAGTTAATTTGTGAAAAATGTGATACAGTTTCTACAGTAGTACTGAACATATAGACTATGTGGGAAAGGGAACAGATATAAAATATCATCCATCACCCTCAGATTACATGAAATATTAAAACCTAAGACAATGTTTATTTATAACTACATACAGATATGTTTCCCTGAAATCTAAAGGCATTCCCATCCTGCCTTTTACCCTAAGGAGACCAGATTGACAGGTGCTGACAAAGAGGCTAAAATGCTAAAATATTCACAATACTTTTATGACCATGACCAAGTATTTGTACTATGAAGCTTCATGAATATATTGTTATAAGTTTATTCCTAGGAGGATGGATTGCTCCTGATAACTCCCTTGATTACAATTGTGACAGTCCATGAGCCTTGTACATTATTATTTAGTATTTGGTATGAATGAACCGTATATGGTTGACTATCAGATAGCTCAATCAGGGACAAGCAGGGTGCCGCATTTTTGCTTGAGTTTTGTTGAAGAAAAGCCTTGATCAAAGCAATAGACAAGAACTACATGAGGCAATCAGATGTCATGCATTCTGCAGCACAGCATGGCTCTATCCCTGTTCTGCAACTACTCATGCCAACAGTACCAGCTGAATACAGCTCAGCGCAGCACTTCCTGTGGCAAATATGCCTAGTTGAATTGCCCACACACAGATGCACTCACACATACGCACATGCATACAGATATGTATTCACACACACAATTACTATGATCATTTCCTGGCTCCATTGACCTGATTACCAGTGTCCCCCAAAATATACCCTTTTCTGAATCCAGCAACAGAAAGGCACTGCCACATTCTGACCTTTTCTTTCACCCAGCAATCAAACATTCTTTCTGTTGCGCAAGCTATTTGTGTAAATGGACTAATTACTGACAGCAAAATGGGAGTTTTCAGTTCAGCAGAAAGGTAGCTGAGGCTCAAAAAAAGCTGGCTAATTGTGACTGCCCCCCATGGCCACTCGCCTTTTCAAAATGCCCTTCAATTAACTTCTGGTGCTGGCCTTGTCACTATCACCAAGAAAACTTGAGTTCTTGTACCCATATCATAACTTGTCTTTTGACTAGTCATGGCGACTTAAACCTCCTCAAGGAACTGTGACCATGGCGCAGTAGGTAGGGCAGTCGGCAGTAGTCTATGAACTCCAGTGTTGGTGTTTTGCTTCCCAGTTGCCGCCTAAGTCCTGGCCACACATTGAATTGTCCCCCGAACCCTTGGTGCCTCAAGGGGGCAGCCTGTTCACAATTTTTTTTTATTATTACTACTATTATTATTATTATTATTATTAATAATAATAATAATTCGCTACTCAGTTACTAACAACTGATGGATGGATGTTTGATCTCTACAAATATCACAAAGTCACAGAGTGAAAATATCACCTCCATTAGCTAATCATTATGGTAAGTTACAAACAAGGACAATAAGCAACAGAGAAACACAGACACAGACAAAAAGACAATAAAAAAAGGCTATTATGTTTAGGAGAGGCCGAGAGAGAGCGAGAGCAAGAGAAACCAAAAAAAGAGAGAAAATGTTGGGTGATGCATTTGAAACTCCCTGAGGTAATGAATTTACATCTTGTCTGTTTTCTGCCACATCTGCAAAAGCGAAACTAACAGGACCTGAGAGGAGTTGGTGAGATCCTGCCAATTACAGTCTGGTTGACTGAGAGTTTGCAGCAGTCAATTCTGAATAAAGCCATAATGCTTTCCTCCCAACATGGTCACGATTAAACAATGACCATAACCCATCAGCTACGTACCGTATATTAGTAATGAAGGGACAGAACCAGCCTGCAGTCTTGTGTCCAGCTCCTTTGTCATAGCTCACACTGAAGCCTACATTTACATCCTCTATCTTCAGGTCATTAATGCTCAGAGAAGCTGTAGCATTTAATTAGGGAGACATTATTAGTATAACACAGGCGCAGTGTGCAGTGGAGAGAAATCCCAAAACAGCCCTTAACTGAATATTACATTTACAACCTCATGGAAGTATGGGCAAATGTGGTTAGGAGAAACCATGTCTTGCAGCTTGTCACTATATGCTTTTACAGAGTTTGCCTTGCTTGTGAAAAGAAGTAAAAGGGATTATTAGTATCAATAAACAGTCTTGAATTAGCCTTTGTTCCTTGTACTATCCCCCAACACCCTGCTGATAATTCCACCCATATAATCTGCAGTGTCTTGGCTGCATTGTCAAAATGAGAAGCCAGTGATCCGTTCAGTGATTACACAAACAAACATAGAGTGAAATACCAACAAACTGGAGAAAATGAGTACACAGAGCAGAAATTAAACGTATGCATGTTGAATCTTATGAAGATGTAATATTCCGTTAAGTTAGTCAAGTGTGAGATGAGGACTATTATGAGTGGAAAGGTGTTGGTGGGAGGAAGGTGGAGCAGCACTATTGCTTAAAAGTGACCCTAGAGTTATGTGCTTCACCAAAGGGGGCTGCACAGGATCATCATACTGGATCTTCAGCATCAGCAACAGATTAAATATTCAGCAGGTACAAGGCCATAAACTCTATGATGAATATAGTCACATGTCCTGCATTAGTATCTCAATTCAGCTCTTCTACCAAGACGTGAATTACACTGTGAGATGTATGTGCTTGGGAATATGGGAATTTATGTGTTGGTTTTACACAAACAGTTGCTATGTGGATTTCTATAAACAGTAGTCTGTCTTTATTTGCAGTATTTCAGTCAATGCAGGATGTTGTTCAGTGAGTACTTCACTCTGAGCACGATGCAGATCTAGGGTGCATATTTTGTGATGATATTTGTCGAGTGTAGCCTAGGAGATAATATATCAGAAAGGCCATTCCTTCCATTAATATTCCATAGAGCACACATAGGGAATGGGAGATTATTTTTTCCCTTAAGGAGGCGCTTCCTTTGCTAATCGTTAAAATAAATATTTGTATTTGCTGTCTTTAAGACATGGCAGTCAGAAACAAGAATGCATGCAAAATAAGATCCAACCTCTAAACACAAGAGATTAGAATGACAGAAATACCCTTTAATAATGAGTTTTAGTGGATAACACATTCTGGGGACATTTCTGCCACCCACAGATTAAAAAAACATTTCAATATTAATGACACCCATGCAATGGCCCACCTCTGCACAACAACTGTATTTGTTGTCATTTGAAAAGGAAATGCATATGTATAAGAAGGTCTCCTCACTCTCATTCATTGCAGTTCATAATAATAATTTTCTAATGTCCTCACTGATGTCCGTATACCTATAGTGTCCCCCATATATAATGCACTGTTTCAAATCCATTTCAGTTCAGCTGAGTCTCACTGTTCCTGTATAATAGTCTTGTTCATGGCCTTTTGGATCAACAAAGATTTACTCTTGGCAGCTGCAGATATAGATGCAGAACATACCAAGTATGTGCCTGACAAGTAAGAAGTACTTTTCTCTGAAGATCCTTGCACCAGCTCACTGCATGCTGTTCCTCTCGCTGAGAGGAGTAAGAGATGAGAGCTGGGCCTGAGAGGGCAAGTAGCCTGAGGCACTAAAGCTTAAAGAGAGAGACCTCTCCTGAATACCTATTTATCACATCACCATTAGTGTGGCCGAAGCACCCAGCTCTACTGCTCAAAAATATAACGAATGGACTACAGCATTAGATTCCATATCATAGTCTGACATGATAGTACTATCACTGCTGCCTGATATAGTACTTCTCAGATGATAAAACACCCAGCTTGCTTTTCTCACCTTGTATTTCAGCAGGATGTTTATATATCATATACTGTATATTGGATCTGGCTACACAACTGTAAGCAAACTCACAAGTAGATAAACAAGTGGAGACTCTAATCATCATGAGAGCTGGTTTTTATCAGAGCATGACGTTTCTTTTTTCCCTTCCCACAGAAATGCCAGTCTACATCATTTTTTTCCCTCATCTTGCCTGTCAACACTTCATCCATTCTTCCTGCTGCTTCCTGCATCTCTCTTGCCTGAGCGACAGGATGCACATGCCATTGTTTTGTCATGGCCATGGTTGTATTGATTAAGCGATGTGGAGCTAATTAAAGACAATCTGTAAGGAGTGTCAGTGCCAGTGAGGGGAATAAAATCACAGTGATGGAGCGATTGGCCTCTAATTATTATTCTCCTTTTGGTTAAGATGGGAGAGATAATAACCCTGCAGTCACATTCAGAAGGCAGTCTCTCTGTCTATTTCTCCCTCTGTGCCTTCCCCACAATCTCCAATTTTCATTTCCAGCAACTCCACTATGTTTTTTTTTATTTATTTCTATTTCCCTCTCAGTCACTTCCCAGACATGTTGCCCTACTCAGCTACGCCACTGGGCACTAATTCAAACTCAGTCCACACCCTCTCACATTGCCTACCAACCCTGATCACCACAGCATCTTCAATTCACACATGTTATGTTGGTGTTTGTTTGTAATGTACATAAGCCATTACAACACTTTTCTTAGTTATACATTCATGCACATATGCATAATTTCCAAGAAGGGATGCTCTCTTTAGAATAATAAATATACATTGTCCTTTGTAAAGACCGTCTTCTTGTATCCATGGTTGCAGATTATTGAAAAGAGAAGGTGAAAACTATTGCCGACCGTGAACACAGGACAAGCTCCAGGCAACTGTTTTAAAGGCATGCTTTGTTTGTATACTGAATAAGCAAAGAGTGTAATGAGCAATGATTAATAGTACTGTATGATACACATGGCTTACTTAAAAAACGCTTCATTTGGGCTAAGCCTTCTGATCTAAAAATGACTGCACAAGTCAGCACATTAGATCATTTCTCTCTAATTTTGTGTAATCCATCAAAGCTAGATCAAATTTCACTCTGAAATGTCATCAGTGCTACAGATATCATTCCATATAACTTTTTCTTTAATATGTTACTGAATTAACAATTTGCTGCATAAGACATTGTCTGGTTGTGACTCCTGTCTCCAGATATTTTATCTACATTCAGTATTGTACACAACTGTTTGTGCGTGTTTTGTAGACTTGGAGAAATCTCAGGGGTTTAGAGTCTGGAGCATAATGCAATGTAAGTTGTGTTCCTTCTACTGGTGAATCTTGTTATCACCCCTCTCCTAACATGTAGCGTCTCTATCAAAGGACCTCTCTACCTTGCTCACCGTGGGGCTGCAGAGAGCAGCTCTCCCATCCTGCTTGATATGCAACAATGTCTGGTGGCTGATGGGCTCCCACGCCTCCCTGACTGGAGCCTTTAAGCCTTGGCGCAGTAAGAGTGAGCCTCCCTCATCAATGGCCCTACTGAGTGGCTATGACAGTACCACGCAGAAAACACATCGATTAAATAGTTCCTCTTGCCACCCGCCTCTGCTGTGCTGTGTAGCTCTCATCCTTCATTGCCCAAAATGAAAGCCCTGCAATTGAGTTAGCTTTCAACATGGGAGGCAGTGCTATCATACTCACACATGGCAGTGAAGAGATGATTGTTTGGAATAAAGGTAGAAAGGATCATGTGAAATGGGAAAGAGAGACAAAAAAGAAAGATAAAAGGCAGAGAGAAATAATAAGTAGTAAGATTTACTCACTTTTTATAACATGTCATTCAGTTCTATTGAATTTATATAACTGTGTTGTGTAGAATCACAGGCTACGAATTTGACATAAAAAAAAACTCTTTTTAAAGGAAACAAGATTTCCCAGGAGTGTGGTATGATGTCCAGTCATGTGAACAAGCAGGTGGAGGCAGAATCTATGTCTGGTGTTTGAGAATGCATAACATCCTCTGATATGCGATGTGTGTCTCCCGATAAAAGCGAAGAGATGTGAGAAGCACCGTTCAAGTAGCAGCTTGGCCAATGTGCTAAGTCTTATGAAAGCTTTTGTATCAGAGCGGGAAGAGGAGCTCTAGGCGCAACAGCCATATTTATATTCCAATCTTCTACACAGAAACCCACATTGCCAGGCTCATAAAAGATTCATCGAGCAGGGAAAAGCAAGGTCGTACAGAAAACTGGTCAGGAGGTGCCTACTGCAATGCAAAGAAAAGAGCAGATGGATGCAAAAAACCAAAACCAAAACCAAAAAGAAACCTTGGCAGAGTCCAGTGGTTGCAGTTACTGGGGTAATATGTGCTGTTACCTTTATTATCAGTGGCAGCGTGTCACTGACCAGGTGATTGTATGTCTTGGCATCTGTCACTCATATATATACCATATTACAAACTTAATAACTTCAGCCATGTTTGTTGGTATCGATACCATGCGTTGTTTGTCTGCTTTGTCTGCTGTGGATTCAAGTGCTGACATGTTTGTGAGCTAGAGAGCAAAGGGGAGAGACAAAGAGACAAAGAGAGACAAAGACGCTGTGTGTGTGTGTGTGAAAGACAGACCGCGTGTGCGCGTGCATGTGTGTGCCTGTTCTGGGTGTTGTCAGAGAGATGTCACTCTTGCTTAGAGTCACAGACATAAACCTCTGGGAGTCCTGCACCCTCCAGCACACTTGCACAGAAAGAAAGAGAGAAAGTAGGGGAGAGAATGTGATATAGGAATGATATTCATCCCACCAGTCAAACTGATTCTTCCATATGCTGTTGACAGCAATCATTCAAACAGCCAGTACTTTACATGACTACACTGAATATTTTGAGAAATGATTTGTGCATCAGTCCATCATTATGAAATTGATGAAAGAGAGAGTAAAAGTCAAAAAGGGGACATTAGTGAATCAAAAGAGGACACATGTAAATCTACTTTTCTTTCCTCCTGCATGTATAAAATCCCTGAGTGTGCAGCTGGTTGCTGGTTAGCTGCCAGGTAAACCGTGTCTGTATAAATGTACCAAACTGTATACTCAGTCCCAAAAGACCTTTCTAATGACAATTATGAGCTGCCCTAGAGTTACGCAGCTCTGTCCATGGGATTGCTAATGGTCATTTTAGGACAGCAAGCCACTGGGTTCTCAACAAGACAGAAAACAGCAACAGAGGTCATTTAGAGCCCACACAACCCTGCAGCACAAGTAGTGGTCAGTCTGTGACTCTGAATGAGTAAGTGGTCATTTAAAACATGGACTAAATACCAAGGTTACCAGACTTTCCTGTCTGACTTTGACAATCCCAGAGTGGCTCTCCTTTGAAATATCTGAAAAATGTTTATATGCCCAGGGTTTAGGCAACAAATGGCATGTATGTAACTGAAAATATTATTGTGGTGAGTGAAAGGCAATGTCATGTTTAGTGCAATGCTAGAGAGGGCTGCTATGAAAACCTGACTGCTGCACAGAATATCAGTAATATCTTAATTATTTTAGCCAGCAGTTTATATGATGTTAAGATCATAGTTTTGTGTTTTGTTTGTTTCAAGTAAGAAGGTCATGTTTGTTTGCATATGCACCTGTTTGGAAAAGGGCATTCCAGCTGGAAAGCTAAGGCCATGCTGACACACCCTTACTTCTTCTGGGGGCAGTATGACAGGGGCACTGTGTTAGTCTGAGCATCAGGCCACTGACCTCACATGCTTCTCTACCCGGTATCCCATCTGTTAACCAATTATCACGCAGACTGCTGCCTGCCTTCGTGCCTCATCCAAGGCGCTGCAGCAGTAAAATCAGTCACCCATTTCACCCTGGGCTGCACTGTAAAAAAGCTCACTGCCATCATCACATGCTAATATCACCTCTGTGTGAGTCATGAACAGACCACATTTAGAAAACTGACCTAGAAACAGGTACATCATCATCAAAATCCAAACCACTTACACAGACAAACAAACCTCTCTGCTTATGAAGCATACATGTGAACCACTCCACACAGAGGATATTTGTTTGATTTATGACTCCTAATCATAAACATTACATGGTTAACACTTATTCTCACTTTAATGCAGCCTCAACCTCAAAAACCAAGACTTAACCTGAAAGTAAAACGTCAGTATTCTGAGGATCAAATTTTGATTCCCAGGAAATGGGACCCCACATGGTGATCATTTCTCCCAATAAACACACATATCTCTGATGATGAAGCAGCAGGCTACATGAAAGCACATCAAACATTAAGATGAGGGAGTGAACAGCGGACAGCACAAAGGCTCAATAGCTCTTTGTACTCCAGCCCACTTTCTTAAGCAGTGTCTCTTTTATGAAACAAATCTCTTTACAGTGGTACGATTCTGACTCACACAACGTGTTATCATTATCGTGTACTGATTTGAGCTCTATCTTAATCAGTCATGACACAAGCACATACTATTCAATCTCTTCAAACAGCACTGAATCAAACATAATGCAACCTCATTATCTGTGGCTGATTGTGCAGCAGCACCTTTGTATATTAATGGAGACTGCATCAAGGTGGATGCAGGCACAGTGGCTAATCTAACCCTGGCTGCTCACTCACTCACCCACATAGTGCTAGGCACAATTGTTACTGACTGACAGGCAACACAGAAATTAGACTATGTGGGTTACCTTATATAACAGAGCAAGGAAAACAAGGAAGAAGAAAATGACATCAAGCCCACATTTGTGTACATATTATTATCACACATTAAGGAAATTTGGCTAATGAAATCAGTATTTAGGTTGGCATTATTAATTGAGAAAATCTTTGCAAAATGCAAAACTAAATACAGAAAATATAATGTTCTTATGTGGAATTCAAAGTTGAATTTGTGGGTTGCAGCTTCATCTTTTAATTACATGAGCTCTTGTGGGCATGCAGTGTTGATTCAGACAAGTACTGGACTTGTCATACCATAGCAAGGTGATTTTAACAGTTGGCTGTGTGTCTTTGCTTCTTACTGGCAGATTTACACATCGCTCCTGCATCTTTTCATCTGTTCAGCTCTCTAGGTAGAGGTTAGGCTGCTGCTTGGCTGACTCCAACAGACTCCAGTTTGTCTCCAGGCCTCCAGTAGTAGACTTGCATCTCTGTTCCCCATAGACTGATTCAGCTGCATGGTCTCATTTGTGCAGTAACTTAATGGGTTGGCTCACAAATATTAAAGGCTGTAGGAATATTTTAAAATTTATATTTTTTTTATTTATTATAGGTTTGTCATGCTTGCATGTTTTGGTAAAATTGCTGTGTAATAGGCTTTTAGCATGGCGACAAGAACCAAAATTTGCCACGAGTGGTTCAGTCACACTCACATCTTAGAGAGGGCTTTTATTGTGATCATGCTGCTTTGCTCTCACTGGACTGGCACCAGGAAAGAGATTTTTGGCCAAAGGGTCAGTGCCAGGTCAGTGGACTGTTTAAAGCTGTCTTAATTGGACATTAGCCAACCCAGCTGTTTGAGCTGATGTCTGCCCTTGTTGTCCTCACATGTAAAGACAGTGTAGATAGCATTAGCATTAGGTATGCTGACTGCTTTCACTTTTGTGAAAAGCTGTAAGTTTTCAGTTCAGTGACACTTATATTACAGCCCTGAAGTACTATATAATTAGTCCAGTGTAAATAAACTAAATGCTTGTGCCAAATGATGTTTTAAACAGTAACATAATTTACAAGTGTACGCTCCTTTGCAGTACTTGCCTTTAAGCTATAAATCGACCCTGGCTGGGTGAGTTCCTCATGCAATCATCACACCAATCTAGACTGAGGAAACACAACTTAACAAGGTCCTAAATGTTAGTCTATTCAAACTGGTTGTTTATTGTGATCCCTGGTGAGAGAAGGAATCAAATAAATTACTGAAAAATGTACCCAGTTCCTTGCACAAGGTTCTGTCTCCCACTTTGAGAATGACAAGCAATTAGGTTTTCTCCCCCAGTGCAGCTGATGTTTGAACTGAAAAACACCAAAGTAAGTGTTCATTTCCATCACTCTAAAGTGGAGCTGTGAGTCTTTGAGGCCACATCTCAAACCAATAACGTCATTCCCTCGCTGCTTGATTGCTCCAATGGGACCGCAACAACACTGTGTGACTCCAAACATTAATGTGCATCTTTCAAGTTCATGAAACAATCTTTATACCCGACAACCTAAGTAGAAACTGAGCAGCTACAGAAAACAAAACAAAGAAATCTTTTGTCCCCTTGAACAAAATTACCTCATCTCTCAGATGCTCCGCCATGCTTTTGAAGACAGTTTGAAAGCTGGACAAGGATGTTAGTTGCACAATGATCAAAGTTTTTGTTTTTATAACAAGTAAGTTATATTTATTCATGAAAATTTAGGACAACTATACCAGTACTATCACCAACCAAATTTCAAGTTATGTCACCTGTAATAAAATAGATATTTTACTGAGACAGAATTTTCTCATAGTCTTCATTTTTGTCTATTTACATTCTAGTCGACATACAGTAAATGTATCTTATATCTCCTAGATAAAATATATCATGAGCAAACAGTAACTATTATAATTAACCAAATTAATAAAAAAAAATTGAATTTTTTTTCAGACATCATAATGCTGCATTATAATCCACAATATGATGACATACTCTAATTTCCAACTCCTACCTGATGCTCATTACATACAGTCCATGCTGTATTTTGTATATTTGGAAGCTTTGTTCCAAAATTATATATTGTCGATTAAACAATGTGGTCATTTTACAGAATGATTGTTGGGACGCATTTTCTGAATGTCTGGTACATTTAGAGGAGATAAGTTGTCTTGGGTTAATTTGAAATGATTCATTATATTTTAGACATCTCTAATACATTTTGTAAAAGTCTTTTTTGAGTTTAGATCTTTTGAAATACATCTCTCTCCCTATGTTGTAAATGTTGAAGAGAACAAAGTTTAACATCAGTGCAGTGTGCCTTACAGTATATGGGTGTAAAATGCCTTTCTTAAAAATGCACACACACATCAGCGTGTCCTGCCATGCATTGCTTGACGTGCAAGACATCTGTGCCAAGGTCAAGCAGGTGCCATATGTATCAGTAGCAGTAGGGGCCCCTGGGCTTTATGGGTACTTAACAAACACATGTGGTGAATGAACAAGTGCATCTGTCTCATTAAAGCCTTCTAAATATTTCATACAGGCCTGTGCTCAGACTTTGACTAAAAATATGTGGATGTCTCAACTCCGCTGGTCGGGCGTGCTATCTTCATTGCAGTTAATATGCAAGAAGTCATCAATTCTTTATGTTTGCAGTGCAAGCTTAAGGAGATGAGTAGCATCATATTTTCTTTCAGCCTTTTAAATGTTTAATGTAAACACTTACAACAAATTGTCCCCCAAGGCCAATTACAGTATGATCCCACTAAAGAAAAGGGCTGAGATATGATAGCAAGTCATCAGCTACATTTTCAGTGTCACATTTCTGAGCCTTTTTGAGTGACATTTATTCCTTCATTTACTGAAGAACAGCTATAGTGTTGTGTGTTGATGTTTATAGGATTGCCAGGTTATGTAGTTTTACATTTTTACTAGAAGTGGTAAAATTACTTGTTAGATTAAATATTTAAAAGTCACCTCATTTTCACTTTTGGTTAACTTGGTCATTAAACACAAGGGCACATGCATTTAATAATGTTGTAGTTATGCAGCTTGGCATGTTTCAGTGTGTTTATTAAACCATACACCAACAAACTCATATAATCAAAATCATTTAGTCTTCTTGTAATACCAAATGTTATGCTTTGCATCTGAAACACTGGTATATAGCCCGTTCGTCAGCGTACCTCCAAAACATAGTGCAACTTCTACTTGTGTTAAAGGTCAACTGCAGTGTCCACTCTCCCTGTAGACATGTCATAGTATTAGTTTAAAACCCAAACACTTTATTGTTTCCAATGTTACGGCTTTATTGTTACCACAACACCAGTTTACTCCTCAGTCAGACAGATTTGCAACAATGAGCCCACGTTGTATTTGTGTATAATAAATGTACTGTAGTGATAGACAGATGTAATAATAGACAGTAAAGTGTAATTATTGATAGTGATAACGTTTGGCGTGGGAAGTATTATTAGCTGTAAAATCCTGCTTTGTTTGGGAGCCTTAGATATTGAACACCTAGGGATCCATGAAAGTCTTATTTAACTACTTAGATTTTTTAATGTGTTATTTTAACTTGTGACCTGCATTTTGATTCCTCTCACTAAAGCACGTTGGTAGACATCTGTTTTTTTAAAATGTGTTGTATAATTATATTTGACTTGAACTGAACCACAAGAACAGTCGCAGATGAAGACTATAGAGACTTTTCAGACACATATTGTCACTGGATTTTATTTTTAGTGCTGTTCCGTGTAAGCCCCTACGATCTGTCTGGCCTAGACTCAGTGGTGATCCTCACCACCAACGTACTGTACGAGGAGGCGCTGTCTGTGCTGCTAAATTGACTCAGAACGCTGTTTTTAACCGAAGGCGCGACACGGCGCTGTCCGCGGTCCTGAATATACTGACGCATGGAACAAAAGGTGCGAAACGGCGCTGTCCAACCAACATCCTTGGCAGTTTATGCTGTCCTAAATAAAGCAAATACAGCTTCTTTATCAGGAGACTTTCTAACCAGTCATGTTCAACACTGCATTTATGCTGAACTGCTGAACACCTGAAAGTTCAAATGCTCCTGCCTTGACTGAAACCTTTTCTGGGTCAAATGATTTACCGTCCTTCACTTCAGTTTACAGCTGTCACATCAAAGCTTGTCATTTTCACCAAACGGGCATGGCTTTTGTAGAGTGTCATGCGCTACAGCACGCCACACACACAGACACATCACACAGAATCTACTACCATTGTTGGCGCTGGGCTCGTACATTACTAATTACGCATGGTTTGTATTCACAGCTACAAATCACACATAGACCCAGTAAACAAACTGTCAGTTCTGCCACTCAGTGCCCAGATTTTTTCCAGCTTAATCAGCGCAATCAGTTATAGTGTCTCTTGGGGAGCCCTTGGTCCTCACTGTCAGTGATATAAATATGAAAGTATATGGAGGTCTGTAAACAACGACCTCCAGGGCATCAAAGGCATCAGAACTCCCAGATCTCAGTTGTACAGTGAAGGGAAAACCTTATTTATTTATTCTTAGTTTTTCTTTATGGCAGCGTCCTCACCACGAAAACAGCATTTATTCCACTCATTGTAATTTATGTTATAAATTACATCAACATTTGTGTCAGTTTTAAAATATTTGAGAGCTCAAGTCCTGAAACAAAACAGCGAAAACAGGTTTATTGTCAACTGCTGTTCTGTTCTGTTTTGCTTATTTAACTTTCTATCCACGCTGCCGTTGGAGATGCCCTCAGAACAATAGCAGTTTGCCCTTTAATGTTGCACCACGCATAGTCTTCGCACTTACTTAATATAACATTTTCCCTTTTTTGAAAAAAAAAATGTTGAAGGCGTTGGTTCTTACTTAAATGATCTGAATTATGCAAAAAATCTGATACAGGCGATTACTGCTGTTTGAGGAACTTTTAAACAATGCATATTCATTGCGTGCAATCGTTTGTTCTGGAGTCCTTACCTCACAGGGCATGACAGCTAACATCACAAGTAGGAACATAGCACTGAAGAGATGCATCCTAGTCGAAATGATAGGGTCCCAGCCGACACCGGTTCCCGCAGCTCTCCCCCCGTTCTTGTCCCTTACTGGGGCGGTTTCTTCAGATACAGAGGGATTCCTTTAATGCTGTGTCGGCTGTGCGCCACCAACCTCATCACCAGGACGCACGGAAGCCCTCTCTGGCACGGTAGAGCGGCCAGTCGCGTGTCTTTTGTGGAGCATAGACTCTTCGGCGACTAGCGAAGGCAAAAGCGCCGATCTCCAAATGTAGAAAACTCCTCGGACGCTGGGATCGGGCGAAGCGGACAGTCAGCGGTCCCCTTCCGTCCTGCAAAATAACTGCGACTGAGCGAGGAGAGAGGAAGAGAGTCGCAAAGGTTGGAAGGTGACTGCTGTGCTTGCAAGGTGCCGACGCTAGGAGCAGCACGTCTATGTGCTATAGGAGACCAGTGAAAGAAGTACCACTTTTTGATGCAGCCAAGCTTGGCCGTGCTTGTGTACCCGCATGCGTATGAGTACAAGTGAGAGAGAGAGAGAGAGAGAGATAGAATATTGCTTTCAGTGTAAATAGTTTTTGCGCCACAAAATGTTTCCACTACAATGGCAGACACCACAAGAAAGACATTTAGCACTGATAATGTCGTTCTGCTTCTAAACCAGTCTGTGAATGATAACTGTGTGCACTGTAAAAAGATCTGGATAGTGGTTGTCAAGTCTACATTAATACCATCCATTCAGTGCTGATGCATATCCAATTAGAAGAAGCCAAAATAGAGGGATTCTCTGGGGTTCAGGGAAGTGATCAAGATTATCCCTACCCCTATTACAGTAAAGATAATGAATGTCACTAGCTAACAGAGATAATTAAATCACTGTTAGGTATTCTAATGAGTATTTTTCAGGCCTGGTGTGACTGGGTGTGCACAAAGTCTCCGCATGTCTGTATGTGTTCGTGTCTCAATCATTAGATGGTGTGGGCCTTTTGACAGACTGCGTTTGTGGCTTCTGATGGGTCTGAATTAGGCATTGACAATATAACAACCTCTGCTTCCCATTCATCCCTCACCTCTTAATAATAGCTTGGCTTAAAAAACGTTTTGAAAGGTAAATGCACAAAATGTTACCTGTGGTGAATTATTTTAATGACTGACCAGTGTCAAGGAAGCTGAAATCACAAACGCAAAACGTGAACAAACACTGTTGCTAGGAAGAGTGTTATCTCACTCTCCTACGATTTCCATTGGATAAATTCAAAGACATAAAGCAACACATACATAGCCAACATAGTGTGCCATATTTTGAATAGAAGAGACCTCAGCAGATCCTTTTTGTGTTAAGTGACAGCTGACACTTAATGTGTTGTTTTAAGGGATTGTTTAAACATAGCTGGATTATGGTTGTGTATTGCAAAGAAGACAAGTACAGCATATTACATAATACTAAGACTAATACGAATACAAATACTAAATTCCAAATCAGTCTTTTTACTAAACATATTCTATGAAATTCCCTTTCATAAAGCAGTGGTAGGGTGAATGTATTCAGAGTTTATCTTTACTGAGCAGATAAAGAGTACTGAGAAAATTAATTAGAACAGATGCATGAAATGCAGTGAGGAATTATTTACTCACTTGGGCATACTGGACTGAAGGGCTCTTGTTGCATCTACACAAGATTTATCATGATTGAATGACATTCACCCCAGCTTCTTAGGCTTACCTACATATATTGTAGCTTTTTTACCCATGTAATTTACCTTTCTGTGTGGAATTTGCATGTTCTCCGCATGCTTGCATGGCTTTCTTATGCATTGAAAAAAGTATAAAATTGCTGTTGTTCATTCAATGTAACGTTTTTCTTTCAAATACCTTAACATTAAATATTTTTGTAGCTTGAACTTCTTAATTTTCTGCAATTTTTTTTTAAATATATATTAAGGTATAAGGTAGATTTGTATATACTAGATATTGTATTGTATTGTATATACTTGTAAGCAAAAAGTTACTGAGTTTTACCCACTCTTTTAAAATGATTAGGTTCAACTTAAAAAAAGTGCCTTCACTTAGAGAAAAGGAATTACATTATTCACCTTGAGTATGAATGAATCAGTAACTCAATTATTTTAAGTTGAAGTGAGGTTAGATTTTTTTTTTCCGATGTGGGCTCTCTGGGTACTCTAGTAGTTTCCTCCCACAGTCCAAAGACATTCATGTATTAGAGTCTTTGGTGTCTCCAAATTGCCCAGGTGTGAATGGTTGTATGGGTATATGTGTCAACCATATGATAGACTGACGACCTGTCTAGGGTGCACGCTGTCTTAAGCTTCAGTTTGTTGAAGATTTTCACATCAAGAACAGTGGGATTAGTTCATAACACATTCAGCCCATAGAGCGTGATGGCTTAGGTCTTCCAGCCCCTGCCCTTGTATGGTTCAGCAGAGGGTTGACATTCTCCACCCCTACTGCTGCTTTCAATGGCATGTTGCACACCCCTCTATTTTCCACAGCGGGAAAAACCACAAGAAGGTAAAATGAGTAGTTGCGGGTAAGTCAGGGTGGGGTGGCATGCAGGAATGAAAGCAAAAAATAAGAATGTAGGAATTATTTTTGCCTGTGCTGTTGTTTTCCCCACAGTTATTGTATTTTACTGTACAATCCTGGATCATGCGTCTACTAAAATACAGTAGAGCAAGAAGCTGAGAATAATAGAGAAGCCCAAGGCTGCCAGGGCGAGTAAAAGTGATGTTGAGTCATTGCATGGGGTCAGACTGCCAGGGTGTTTAATGGTCAAGTTCAGGAATACACTGTATTAATGGGCTCCTCCTTTCTCTTTGTTGTTCTCCACATCTCCACCCCCTGTTGCAATTTAGAAACCTGGGGCGTTGAGGGAACTGGGGAAATGTTTGTGAGGTAAATGCAAACAAAGCATGACCCATTTGTCAAACATGCAGCATTTTTCTCTTTTTATCCCAGAGTCAGTACAAAAAAAGCCAAGAGGAAGGAGAAAATTGGCCTTCGGGGCTACTGTCTGTCCCATTATCTCTCTCTCTCTTCCTGTCACCTCACATGTGACTTCACTGTCTTAGGCAGATGTGGCACTAAATCTCCAATTTTTTACACTTTTCGGGTCTAGACCTTTTTCTTCTTATGCATTCATCTTTTCTGTTTCTGTCTCTTTCACACTTTATCGTCTCATGGTTACCCTCAGTGTTTATGTTATTGACTCATGGTTGATTGTATTTCATGCTTTATGACTTGCTGTAATCTGTGATTTTCTCTCTGTATGTGTGTGTTTGTGTTGCTAATATATTTGAGGCACTACAACATATCTACTATTTTGAGGGGGCCCGAGGACTAAATCTAACAACCACTAGCATTTCTGTGCTTCTGTGGGTGTTTGTTTTTTTCTGTGTCTGCCTATAGGCACACTGCTTGTCAAAATGTATGGTTCCTAAGCATTAAAATACATCTGTTTAAATGGGACTATTTGTATTGAACCACGGTTGCCAAGCCTATCATTATATAGATTTTCAATTTCCTGGAGTTGATTCACTTCATATAATTGGAAAGCCAGTAGAATTTTAAACACACTCTGAAAACAAACTGTCAGACAAGAGCTGCAGAAACAGGAGCTTTGTGTTTTGTTCATGGGTGATAGTGAATATTAGACAGGTGCATAAGTCCAGTGAGGGACTACATTGTAGATCATCTCACGGACAGTCTAATTGGATTTTGTGAAGTTGAAGTACATGAGTTGCACTATCCATCCAGCAAACATTGGAGTCTGTCCTATAACGGAGCTTGTGGTTGTTATTGATCTTTGTAATCTTACTGTTGCTATCGGTGCTTCTGAATTATTATTATGGTCTTATATACTGAAAGACCATATGGTTCCTGAAAGTAGTTGAGCTGACATTAGGCAGTCCAGTGGGCATGCAGGATAATTTTAAAGGACAAATTCACTGATTTTCCATTTGCTTCCTATGGTTCAAGTTTGTGGAGTACATGTATATGAATGGTATCCTCATAGGTATGTTAAAATATCTCTTTGCTTCAAGGAAGAGCAGTTTTCAGTCATCTGAACTCTTCCAGATGTCATCTGGAGGAGTTCCTGAGGAGCAAGTTGACTAAGACTACAAGCTCTGTAGTATGATTGTTCTTAAGCTAGAAGCAGGGAAATACACTATATTACCAAAAGTACTGACTCACCCCACCAAATCAATGAATTCAGTGCACAAAGCAAGGTTCATACCTTAGTCTGACAAAACACCTTTGGGATGAATTAGAGCAGAGACTGTGGGCCAGGTCTTCTCGTCCAACATCAGTGCCTGACCTCAAATATTCCCATAAACACACTTGTAAACCTTGGGGACAGCCTTCCCAGAAGAGTTGAAGCTGTTATAGCCGCAAAGGGCGGGCCTATGTATTAAGGATGAGGATAATTATTGTCATTGATCACAGTTACATGTTACAATGAAATCTGACTTCTGCATATAACCCATCCCCCCTTGGGGGGAGCAGTGGGCAGCCACAGAAGGCACCCAGGGAACTACACACAAACTCGTTCATCCATTTCCTTATGGACCTTGCTTTGTGCACTGAATTCATTGATTTGGTGAGGTGAGCCAATACTTTTGGAAATATAGTGTATGTTAACATAGGTAAGGCAGAGGGAAGTTTAATACTGTTCACATATATGCCCCACAAACTAGAACTAGAAGTTGAAAATCAGTTGCCCTTAAGCAGGTTGGGATATCAGTCTTTGGCTTAAATTTAATATTCACTTAATCACTGATTAGTAAACACAGATAATCTCTCATATGCAAATGTACTTCACAACAACATCAACATGTCAATAAATACACAGATGGACATGTGTTACCCTGACACTTCTGCAAACATTACACAAATATCTAAGCCCACATGAAAGCCTTGTGCAAACATTTCAACAGCATGCATCTCACACTTGACAGTCATACTTTCCAATGAATGTCTAATCAACTCGTGCCTGCATAAACAGCATGAAACACCTCATTCAGCAGTCCCAAAAGTGCACTGTCTTTGTACAGCCAAATGGACTGTCACAGCTCACGCTCACCCGCCTGCTGAGTTTGTCTTTCTGCTTCACTAATGGAAAGTCATTGTAACTCTGTACATTAAGCTTAAGAATACAGAATTCCAGGATTTCAGGCAAAAGCTTGCTGAATAGGGTCAATGTGGAACTATGGCAGGATATATTAAAAGCTATTATTTGGACAGATTTTTAAAGCTTTTCCTGTCAAACCAGTGTAAAGACAAATGCAGTTATTATTCTCATCTCTTCTTTAGTGATGAAAAACATGAATACATACTTTTTTATGTGAACATCTGGAAGAATACAAAACAAGCTGATGGTGGTGAAGCCTCACCAAACACTGGGTCAGAAGATTAAGAACACTCAGTTGCCATAGCAATGTTTGCCAGAGTATCCAGAGGAAAAGGTGTGAAACCCTCAATGGCCGCCTGGAGATGGAATTAAACATGGCTTTTCACACCCTATCTTGAGCTGTCTTACTCTACTACCTGTGTATAACAAAGGCAATCGAGCAAGGACAGCTCAGGTTCAGTTGGGGTTTCTGCGAAGGGCCCCTGCCATGCTTCATGTCTGCGCCTCGCCATAATTCAGCTAACATCATCAATCATCATCTGTAGCGCAACTGCACGGCAGTCTGCTCATGTCGCTGAATCAAAACAAAACAACAGTGAATCGCTGCCCTCCACAGACTCACAGACACATGAAGAAATGAGGGGAGACACAGGCTAGCAGTAACATAGAGATGGTTTGCCAAGAGGTCCATCTTTTAAGTGAAGCCATCTAGTACACACAAACACAACGTGCACATATCTTTAACTTAAACCATCGCTTTCTTCTTCTCCTAACACATCTTCTTTTGCTTCCCTCCTCTTTTGTTTCTCCCAGAATGAGCAGTACTAAGTTGCTTCCTGAGTTGTACTCTCTAGCCTGTGTTTGTGTTTAATTGGATGAAAAGATGACGCATAATGCGAGAGGAAAGAAACATGAAGGAACCAAAGTCCATGTCGCCTGCGGCAATAGAAACCAGCAGCTATTTGTTGTTGACATTTTTCTCTGCTGTTTTTTCTGCTCCGTTGAAACAGTGACAGTTCCGTGTTTTTTCATGCATTTAGGGCTTTTTCCCCCATTGCAGTCTGTCTACATTGTATAGTTCCTGTGCATCACAAGATTTTACTCTCCTCTGCCACAATTGTGTTTCTGTGCAGCATGCAGCGGTGCACTGATCTCTGAAGTACAACAAGGGCTTTGATGTAGGTCTATCGTAAAAGAGTACAACCAGGTTGGCTCCAATAGGAATATGGTTGTAAATGGTGTTTACTTCTTTTGCAAATAGATAGATAGATAGATAGATAGATAGATACTTTATTCATCCCCATGGGGAAATTCACAAATAACCTGCATGACCTAGCATGCATCTTTACTTCTGTCACGCAGCAGTTGGATGGCTAGCAATAATAATATTCCTGTTGTACTTCAAGAAATGTGCATAAGTGAAATTGTTATCCAGAAAACCAAAATGAGCTTGAAAGAGAGAGGAAGGCAAAAGGCAATGCCTACGGTATCTCAATCTGACCTGTAATGTCCCTCTACCAAATATTAAGGAGGGAAAAAGTCTCACTGTGCTTATTCTGAATGTCACTGCAGCTAACATAGTCTTCCCGTAGTGCCCTTTGTTAACACTCAGTTCTGGATGTACTTTATCTCCCAGCAGCTGTTTGGACTGAAAATTCTCAGAATGACTGTCTCAGGTTGATCTCTCCCAGCACGTGTGCTTATTCCTACTGTGGCCTTTTGCTTTTGTTGTAACAGCTATATTCAAAGGACGAGACCATGACAGAGAGCGAGAGAGGAAGAGATAAAGAGTGAGACACTAGTAGGATAAAAGAATGGTTTTCCATAATTAAGCAGATAGAAGTGATTACAGCAGCTTATCCACAGAGCACAAACTGCACACATTCAGCCTCATTATGATGTTATAGACTCCAAACTGTCACTGATGGCTTAATTACAGTTCCACAGTGGAACAAATTATTTTGAGCCACTACAACAAAATCACAAACCCTTTCCTCAACACACAGGCGGTCATCTGATAACTTGCTTTCTTTATTCGCTAATGTTTGTTTTCTCTGTTATGTCTTCCTTCCTAGTTTTATCATCTTCATGCCTTTCTCCTGCCTCTGATGATTAAATGCTTCCACTCTGCCTCTGGACACTGATGTGACCAGTGATACAGAAAAAGGGGTAAGGAGAGACTCCCTTTTTCCTTAATATTTCTTGTCCTTAACCTCACTGTCAAATTTTTCACTAGTGTCTCTTCCAGTTCTCTGTACAGTTAGTTATGTAGTGGTTGAAGTCTGAAGTTGTCCCTCCAGGTTCCACATTGCTCTGCTAAGCTCCACAGAGGCAGGCCGGCAGGCAGCAGAGTGTGGACTCAGCACTTTTCAGGAGTTAGTGTCAGGGGCCAGGCACCTGGGATTTTATTCTCCAGTCTGCTTCTGCATTATTGAATCAGATGACTGCCTCAAACCTGGAACTGGACACAGCCGAGAGACATGTAGATTTGATGAATCAATATATTGCAGTGGAATGGTGTGGAAGGAAGGCAAGCAGCTAAGGGACATGACTGGATCAGAATAATATCTTCTGTATACCTCAACTGC
Organism: Sandelia bainsii; assembly: GCA_032362345.1. Classification (NCBI taxonomy): domain Eukaryota; kingdom Metazoa; phylum Chordata; class Actinopteri; order Anabantiformes; family Anabantidae; genus Sandelia; species Sandelia bainsii. The sequence goes on from JAUMHL010000029.1 coordinate 11,390,884, forward strand.
TTATCTTTGTGTTGCACAGTTATATATGCTCACACATGGAATACATACAGAAGTCACATACACTGTATGCAGATAAATGCATGCACATATAAAACACACATACAGACACAAAACACACACTCACCCGCGCTCCCTCCCCTGAAGGCCTTCATTAGATAAAAGGAAAACAGCTCTTTCCAGAGTTGCAGTGCAATTATTCAGTGTAGTCAAGCATGTCTCTGTGTGACAAAGCAAATTGCTTTTTCGGTTTGCTGTTCCTGATACAGATAGGGCTTTCAAAATCTGAGGGGAAGCCTTGCACCACTGCTCCCGACGCTGCAAGAGATACCGACAGTTATTTACCCCACTGTGCGTGCTCGTGTTTACGGATGACTTTACGCATGTCTGTGCACTCTGTATTTGTGTGGAGATAGCAGCATTTTGCTGTATATAGTGGTCTGTGACAATCAGTTTTCTTTCTCATTGCATTTCAGTGAAATCTGGCTTGATTGATAGAGGACTCCCGTGAAGTGGTGCGTTATGGTCCGTGTTGAAGAACTTGATGCTGTGCACTATTTAAATAATTATCCAGCACAGAGTGAAAATGCAGGCACATGCTTAAATTATGTTGTTTTCTGCTACACAGCTGAGATGGCACCAAGCTTCTGTTAAGTACCTGAATGCTGTTGTACTTCATTTTATTTCAGTTTGATGATGTTTTACAGTTGGTTTCATTGGATTTTCTAAGTCTGTATGTGCTCATGTGGATGTGAGAGTTATCCTATTTTTGTATTACTTACTTTTTTGTAACTATTTTCTAATTCAGTCTGTTTGTAACCTGTAAATAAACTGCTGGCAACCAAACCTTTACACATCTTTTAGAAAATATCTATTGAAGTTCTGCTGTAATTGCAAAAATACTTTTGAGGTAAAATCATCAAAATGACACTCTATCCAGTTGGTTTATAGGCATGTTTGGGTCTGAGACTGGAGATCTTTGTGGCTATAGGAATAGGTAAGGTCATTTGTATGGAAGTGACCTGAGAAATACATGGCCACTTTCTCAGGTCTGGCAGATGATTATCCTTCCCTTCATGTCACTGTGAGTGAGAGAGCTGTTCATGGCCACTGACTTCTTATTTATCTTGCCCCTGCTCCCTCTGGTAGGGTCCCAATCAATATCCAGGGACTTGAAGCGAGAGAGGGAGACGGAGGATAAGTCTTCTGGAGAGAGGCAGATGGGGAGCGAGAGCGCAAGGACAGAGCAGAACGTGGAGATTTATTTGTGCTGCCTGTCGGTTTGTGGCCACATACAAGGAGACAAATGCTTGCGGGAAGCTTCAGGAATCTCCTCTGTGATTATGGAGCATGTCAATTGATTTTGTAATGATTTTCATCTCTGTCTAATACCGACTAGCTGTATATTAGTCACAAGCAATCCTAGTTTATGATTACATTTACTGCTGACTGGAATTAGAAAACACTGCAATGAAAGGTTGGCACTTATTGGGAAGCAATATTTCTTATTTTGTTTTCATAACATTATTCAATATGATTACTTTAATGAGTAATTTGCCAGGTAACATGAGGTATACATAATGCCTAGGACTCTAGTATGGAAAATGGATGATTTCTGCGAAAGGGAGGTGAGCAGGTTTTGATCCTGTCTGGTTCAAAAGGAAATATTGATCGTCATTCACTGTCCCGCCATCAAGGGACCTGGGCGAAGCTTGAAGCAACACTACATGTCCAAACGCCCAGGAATCTAGCTGCTTGCTAGGCTGTTGCCATAGAGACGTGTTGTTGTCATGCCGACAGGCTAGCCAGTCTGTAGTGTGAAAAAAAGAATAAGGCGAGGGATCAGACCACAGAGAGGCTGACAACTTTGGTGCGGAGAGGTGGGGTGGCGGTTCCTTTGAAAATCAGTCACCTCTCAGGCTGTGAGTGCCCACTGCTCACATATGGGAGGGTTGGAAGAAGCATTAGTATTAACACATGCTGAGCTGGATCAGTGTGCAAGGCACAGAGAGACAGAATGGGAAAGCCTGTAGATGCAGAGGTTGACAAAAGTAAGAGAAAGAGATTTCGCATGAAACTGGAGGTAGAACACAGGGATTTTATGCATTGGGTCCACAGAGCTTTTTCTCCTCACTACAAGCACCCTGAAGAACCCTGCATGGGCACTTCAAAATGCTCATGATTTATGCCTGTCAGTGCTGTCCATATGTGCTTGGAATATCTGATCAACTCCACTGATGTAGCTCTGTGCCTGCTCACAGAAGGATTGAGGGATCGAGGGAGGCAGGGGAAGGATAGTAAAAAAGAAAAGAAAAGACATGAGCACTACAAATAGAAAAGCTATGGATGGGATGAAAGAAAGAACAAAGAAAAAGCAAGCAACACAAGGAAAACAGGGACATGGGGGTAAATGAACATAGACTGACAATTGAGTGAGAGATGCTAGGAGAGAGAGTGAATGAAGGACAGATAAAGAAACAGTGAGACTGTGTGGTGTGGGGCCCAGTGGAAGCCACTGACCACTCTAATTATCCTCTATTTTCTTCAAACATGGCTGAGGCATTGCGAGTCAGTCCCCTGGGACACAACCAGCTCCTCATTTTCTCAGAGATTCAATTCCGCTCCATCTTCCTCTGTCTTTTACATATAAAACACTTTCTTCAATTATTCCTCTGACGTTCATATCTGTATTATTTGACGCCTTTGCCTATTCAGAGTGACTCCTCATTTCGCCCCACTCTAGTGTGACTAGAATCAATCCCAGGCTCATTCCAAGATAGGCATAGAGAGTGAGTGTGTGTGTGTGTGGTTGTGCGTGCATAGTTGTTTGTTGAGTATGATTGAAGACAAGAAAGAGAGTGAGATTGGAGAAAGCAGAAGGAGGGTGATATAATTTAAATTGGGGGTGCAAATGACTAAGTGTGTGTGTGTGTGTGTGTGCATGCAGGAATACAAGAGTAGAGGAAGACCAAGGAAGTAAAGGTGCTGGAATGTGCTGGCGTAATGAAGGTGTTTGCAGTGTATCCCTTCCCTCCCTTGTGTAGGACAGCTCAGTTTATTTGAGATCAAATGAGGCTACAATTACACAGTGGATGCTTTTCTCTCTCGATCGATTACAAACGAAAAGAACATTCCATCAGAGGCTTTTAACCAAAGGTGCTGCTGTATGTATTGTGTACTGCACTGTAAAAAATAAAAAAAACAGTAAAAAATCTGGCAGCAAAACTGCCAAACACTTACCGTTAAATTACGGTAAAATACCAAGTGTTATTTTACAGTAACTTTCCATTTGAAATTACATACCTTTTCCGTATCTTCTCACTGTGATTTTAAAGCCTAACTTTGGTAGAATTACAGATGTGCACCATTATAAAAACATTTCTAAAATGTAAAAAAGCCCTGTGCCTCAATGGATAAAATCATCAGACTGGGATGCAGAAGTTGGCACGATCAAATTCCAGCCCAGCTTGAGTAAGATATTCAGCGGTAGCTCCAGGGGCACCTCACTGCTCCCTTTACTTTACTTTACTTTACTTTACTTGGCAGACACTTTTATCCAAAGCGACTTACAAGGGGAAGACACAAGCAAT
>JAUMHL010000029.1:11394570-11466377 GCA_032362345.1 Sandelia bainsii
ATAGTCTCGGCTAGTCGAATGGAGCGGGGCAAGTCATTCCACCAGCCAGGGACAACAAAGGAAAATAGACTTGACTGCTCCCCCTAGGGGTGATGGGCTAAATGCAGAAATCAGATTTTGTTGTAACATGTAAAAATGTGACTAATGACAATAAATTCTTCTGGCTTCTTGTTCTTCTTTCAGCTGCTTCCTTTAGGGGTCGCCACAGCAATCTGCCTCTGTCTCACCCTATCCCTATAGCATCATGCTCTGTCACACCAACCGTCTGCATGTCCTCCTTCAATACCTCCTCTGAGGTCTTACTTTTTTCCTCCTGCCTGGCAGCTCCATACTCAATGACAGTAAAGGGTGATTAATATAATTAAAACACTACAAAATAAAGTTGGATTTCTGCTATTTAAATATTTGTCATTTTATAAATTACAGTAAACCATTGTTTGTTAAATATAATTATTAGATAACTTTCTTTTCTCCACAATATCACTTTTTAGCCTGTTCAGACAGACCATCCACACCACAATAAATGAGTTTCGATTGAGCAAGGCAGAACATCACTAATCTAGCCTAACATGTATGTGTCTAATAACTGCGTAAATAGCCAGAATAAAATTTGAAATAAAAAACTATGAACATGACAGAACTAAAAGTAGAACTCTTAGCTTAAAGAATGTGGCATGAAAATCAAGTAAGGAATGACATGATGTTCATATGCCCATTACTTTAGTACCATGAAGCCTCAAGACACGCCTACTTCTCCCAGGTCACTACAACATTTAGAACAGATTACTGTCAAATAATATTAACAACTTATGAAACACCACTGTTTACCTACATGATCTCCCTTTTGGCAAACAGTTTACTTACAGGTTTATTTTGCAGCATTTTCTTGCTTGCTTGAGAGTTTTTACGGAAACTCACTGTAAAAAAAAAAATTTGGTATTTTAATGTAATTACAGTCACTGTTTTTTAGCAGTGATGTATAGTAATTTTACATTCAAAGTATTTACTTATGGTAAATCTCCGTAAAAAACTAACTTTAAGAGCGGTGAGAGAGATTCAAATGAATACTTTTCGCACAAATGGATGTTTAGCATTAAAGTGAAATTAGAATGAGCAGCCTTCATACATACATTTCTCTTCCATTACCAGTTGCTCAAAATGAATAAAAAAGTCTTAGGTCTTGAATAATATATTGTATGCTGATCTGCAGGTGACAACGATGATGTAGTGGTTAGCAGTGTCACCTCACAGCTAGAAAGACCTAGATTTGAATTCACCTTTTGACCGGGTGCCTTTCCGCCCAGCAGGTTGCATGTTCTCCCCGCCTGTGTGAGCTTCCTCCAGGTACTTTGGCTTCTTTCCACAATCCAAAGACATGCAGTTAGGTTAATTGGTGACTCTGAAATGCCCATAGGTGTGAATGGTTATCTGTCTCTGTATGCAACTTGCACATGGTGTACTCCACGTCTCGCCCAGTGACAGCTGGGATTGCGACCTTTAACAGGGAAGGTGGTTAGGTTAATGGACCGATGGATGGATGCTGATTTGCATATGAATAGGTCACCTGCATTCCTTGTTGGTACAGTAGATGTGGAGATAGTACTGTGCTGTGGATAATAAGCATGAAACAAATAGTTTCAGCATATTAAAGAAGAAAGCAAATAAACTTCATCATAATCTGGTGAAAATACTTCTTTTCCATACATATTTGTTTGTTGGTTTGTAAGAAGAAAACTATTTTGAAATGTAAAAATTTGATAGAGGTAACCTGATAGAAGACCATACAGTGTGTCTGGGCTTTGAGGTGTGTATCAGTAAGTTGTGTTTTTTTAATTAAACTTTTAGGCAGTCATTTTTTATCATCAAATTGATTGTAGTAAACACACATACTGTCTGTCTGAATTAAATTGACTTGAGTTCACTTGACTTGAGTTTTCTTTGCACCTTGTTACTGCTTTGATTGCCAACAGACATTGGCAAGAACACATTGCCAACATGTCTATGACCTGCAGCTTACTGTTATTTCCTGCCTCTGTGGCTCAGCCTTTCTGGGTTGTTTTCCTCTACATGGCTGCCAACTGATTTTGAAAACACAGTTTTTGAATGTTGTTCTAAATAATCGGTACTTTAAGCCTAAGTGCCAAGTCTTTTGTAAGTATTTGAGTCCAGTGCATGTCCTATTGCCATGGGAACGTGATGAACATAAACATCAAAGTGAAAAAGAGCAACATAAGCATCCTAATGAAGTTCTCTCTTGCCACATTTGAGAAGTTATGATTAAATAGTTTTGGTTTAAAAATGAAGGATTTGTAAGATATATCAGCAGCACTAGCGTTATGATGTTTTAACTCAATGTTAATATAACATTTAAAATAAATTCAAGCACATTACTGTAATGTATAGGCAGCATTTTTTTATTAGCACTTTTCTACTGCATCGTATCAGCTTGACTCAACTCGACTTGGTTTTCCATTGGGTAAATGTTGTGGATAGCATTTGGTACCTGGTACTTCCGTTGAGGTTTCAGGTGCGCTGAGGCAATACCAAAAGATGATGTACACTGCAGACTACTGATTGGTCACAGAGGAGCGTTATTACTGCAACCACAGTTGTCTAGTCTTTTGAACTCTGAAATATTTCCCTCACTCTTCTGGTATTTTTCTACCATCCTGCTTTCAGTCTCTTCTGAAACAAAATTTGTGTCTTTGCTGTCACAAACAGCCATATACTGACAAACAAGAACATCATTCCTTCGATATCCTCAGTTGTTCCTGTGTGCATTGACAGTTTCATGTGGCAATGCTACGACAACCAGCTACACTGAGGGCTACAATTTGCTTTGGAAAATGAAGTACCTAGTGACAAAAGTGAGTCAAGCCGAGTTGAGGCAGTACTGTGTAGTGAAAAACTGCTTGATTGTGTCAGTACTGGAGATCTATATCACATATAGATCTATATCACATATAGATCTCCAGTGCACATTTGTAAAACAAAGATAGCTTTGTCTATCTTACTTTAAAGTAAATTTAGAATGGAACCAGCACTTTGAAATCAACATATTTTGCTAAATATTCATATTTTCATGCATCACGCATTAGCTCAGTCAAGCTTCGAGCAAAAGCCCCGTAACAAACAAAGATCTTCATCTTCACTGTCAATCTATCTAAGCTGCAGAGGTGCAGCAGAAGATAATGAGAGAAAGCTACTGTACCTGAGTCTGGGAAGAAAATTTCACTCTCATAAAAAAGAGTATTTAATTTTTTTTTCTTTAAACGTTGATAACTTTTCATTTTAAATTTTATGTCAGCACAGCAATAACTGTCTTTCTCAGTTATTATTCTTAGTGCTATTAACATTTCAGTGTGCTGCCTTACTATTCTAACTACATTCCTAACCTAATTTTAAAGTACACCGTCCACAGTGTGACATTGTATGAAGACACCACTGGATTTCAAATTTTTCATGTCCCTTTCTACATGCAGTTTCAATCAGATTTTTGTAAGAGCAGCCTGGTACAAACACTCACAGTTTCTATGTCACCTTGTGTTAGAATTTAAGCTTTTGTTCAAGGTTGTCAAAATTAAAGTAAAGTAGACAATAAAGGTGTCAGATGTTCCTTCAACAGCAGAGTTTAAAAAGCATTTAAAAAGTTAATATCACCTCCTCTGTGGGTTCCTCCTTAGCCTTAATCTTTAGTATCTTTCGTGCCCTGGACCTCATTCAGAATTTACATCTGGCAGATATTTCCATATTCAGTGAGGGCCTTGTCCCTGTGGGAGCTGTGTGAGCACACAAGTAATAGGCACACTGCAATCAGGTGTCAGGAAGGAAGGGCAGGACTGGCCTCAGCTCCACTGCAGGCACATGTGAAAGGGATATGAACTCTACTGCATGTGTGAGTATATGTGGTTGGGAACATTGGAATTGAATTGAATTGGCTTGTGCGTATAATGGTTTTTCATGTTTGTGTGTGTTTATGCACGCAAGCGTGTGTACACATAGGGGAAGGGCTGCTGTTCCAGTCTGCTGGCTGACAGACAGTCTCTTGGTTAATGAGCAGCTGTCGGACATCACTATTCATGAGCCCTGTCACTCACCTCCTCTCTCAGAGCATCAGCACCTGAAACCCTGAAACCCCCAGCCTCTCATTAGCACTGCAGCAGCATAGGCACACACATCAACGCACTTTCTCTCTAACATAAACATACATTCATTCTACAACATGACTATAATAGAGCACACTGAGCATCAGTGGAGCCTGCATCTTCAATAGAATTCAAATTGAAGTGTTGTGGTTTAAACAGAGTAAGTTTTGGTGTAGTCAGGCAGCAAAGCATTCAATCAGTACATCACGGCACTTTCATCTGATGCTGAAACACACATGCATATGAGACTTGACTAGAAATGGTTGTTTGTTGTGTCCTAGAGGAAATGGATAGAGAACTGGGGGTTTAACTAAAGGCCTCTGTTAGAGCTGCACAGTATGTTAGACAAAGATGTTTTTTCTTAATTATAATGGATATGTTAACATTGGCCATCTTTCTCTCTCTCTATGTATTAGTTTACTATAACCTAGGGAAACAGGTCAGGCCTTATCAAAAGTGAAGACTGGTGCTTGGTACATGGAATACACTTTTCAAGAGCCTTCTGTGTTTATTTTAGATGTTGAATTTTAGAGAGGTCTATTCTGAGAGTGCAGTGAGATAGACAGACATACTGAAGAAAAACTGTGACATTAAGAATAATTCCCAGTTGCAGATTCAGAATATCGCTTAATGTCTTAGGTTTGTTCTGAATTATTAAAGAATGGTAGAGTCAGGCCCAATCGTAGTCATTACTGTGGAGCATATGAAACATAATTCAAATGTTGCCAATTGCACCAACAAGTAGAGGAAAAGGGATGCACTTTACTATCCCAGAAAGTGTATTGATTGTTGGGCTTTAGCCACGTTGTTGTTATGAGTACAGAGATTACACAGTATTGGCAATTTCTAAAAATGAAAGAGACATGGCACCATCTCTAATCACTGAAAGAGTTTCAGCACCTCACACCGCAAACAAGTCTATTTTGTCTATACCCTCCTTTAGAGTAAATTAGGCTTTTCAGTACCAATTATTTCCTGGTCTGTCACACAGCAAACCCCACTTCCAATGCAATTCACCTCTGCATTGCAAGATTTATGAAAAGTGTCCAGGTGCCCGTGAAATACTGCCATGTCTGATTCTGTGTGATAGAATAACAACCGTGTTAGTCCCACTACAGGAACTGATACAGGACAGCGTGCATTGATCATTCGGGGAGGGAGAGTGAAGGAAAAGGGGTGGCAGAGTGAGAGATGGAGAGAAGACGGGGATTTCTCTGCATTCAGGACCACAGATGACTGCAGCCAAACTCATTGAGGTGAATGGAAATGATTTGTTTTCCTGGCTTTTCAAGTGAGGTATGAGCCAGTGTGCTCTCACAGCTGAATCGCTCAGCCTCTGTCTCTCTCACACTCTTTCCCTCACTGCCTTGCCTGATTTATGAGAAAAAATCATCTCTATTGAGCGATGGGGTCATGCAGTTACCACTCTCTCTCTCCCTCTCTCTCTCTCTCACTTACTGTGACTCACCAACAAATCAGGAACAGACACACACACACACACACACACACAAATACAAATTCAGCTCCTCTGTGATTATTCTTCTTGTTTTCATGATCAGCGCTAAGTTTGTTCATTACCATTGTCTGCTTTAGATTTATGAACAGCTGTGCATGTTTAAATTGGCCTGAGTGTGTTATACAATACATTATCACTTTCTTTCTCTCTATTCCTGCCTCCTCATTCTCCTTTATCCGTTTTATTTATCTACATGTTCCTCTTTTATTCTGGTTAATAAGACAACTCTGGTTACTTTAGCTGTCTGGGGAGCTTGCAAAGAATTCAGTCCTCCTTTGACTGAGAACTACTGTAAGTTAAATAAGGATTTCATGGCTGTAGTAGTAGTGGTTGTAGCAATGGTGGTGGATGTTGAGAGCTGCAGCAGACGGCAAATTGGGAGTAGGATGTGTGTGTGTTGGAGACAGCAGGGGTGTTCTCCAGCTGTGTGTTTCAATCCGGGCTCTCTGTCTTCCAGATAATCATCTGACACTCTCCGAGACACACGGGGCCATGGGCTTTCAAACCATCACCATGCTCTTTGTCCACTTGCCCAGGGATTTTTGTTTCCCTCTCTCAACCTTGACGTAATTTTTTCAAACTGCTTTACTGATGTTAGCTTTGTCGATAAGCATTTGTTGATGGAGCAGGCATCTGCGGAAATGATTCCCCCCACCCGTCCTGAGATAAAGGAGCTGTGGATGGAACCTGGCAGGAGAGGCGTTAGCAGAGTAGCCCTGCTCAGCCACAAATGTTCATAATTTCACATAAAACCACACAAACATGTATACAAGCCTACGCATCAAAGAGCATGTTCAGCTCAAGCTAGGGTGGATTCAAGTTATTCCTTACCACTTGTACAGTACAAGATGCTAAACCGAGAGCAGCATGCATAGTCATATACACATCAGTGGCATGGAAAATAATTTATGCTGTTATCTACTGTGACACAACATCCAGATTTGGGTGGATGTGTGTAAGGGGATGTCCCTGTTCACTTGGCAATGTAGATACTCCCGCTGAGCTGCTCTCATCTGTTCGTCTGTTTAATTGGTTCATTTTATCATTGTGACTTTGCGACACGTTCAGCTTAGTTAGAATCAGTGTCACAGCAGAGGAGTCGAGGGTAGGGAAAACTAGAGAGAAAGTATAGGGAGACTAGACAGTCCAATAAACAACATAAAGAAGAATCTCTAACATTTAAACTCCACGCTAATGAGACAGAGATGTGAAAAGAGCATGAGAGAGAGAGAGCATAGAGGAGCACATAAGAATCTTGTTGCTTGTGATACCTAAAAGTAGCTCATCAATGCCATCTGCTCAAATTCTTGATGGAATAGCAGTAAACATCAATGCGGAGATTGCTAGGAGCTTGGTCCAAGTGTACACCTACCTTTTCACATCTGTACAGTAAGCTTACAAGATGAGCGTAGATATTTATTATCTGTGGTTCAGTGTGTCATCTTCTATACAGAGCAGGAGAAATACTATAAAGATATTCTAATCATGTCCAGATTGCATTGAAAGACAAAGCACCTCAGGGTGTTGTCTTCCACAACTTGTGCTCTTCATCAACAATAAACACATCAGAAACTTAGCATTTGGTTGCAAAGTTATTTAACTTTCACTGGCATGAATTTCAAAAGTCACAACTTTTCTTTTCAAGTGCAAGTATAATGCTTTTTGCTGTACCACTTAATGTGTAGTCAATCATTACCTGTCCTCTTCCGTATTGTGAACAGTAACATGGTTCGACCAAGTTTAAAGGAATTATAAATAGACTAAACAAAATTGTCTTGTCATAATCATATGTAATTTTTGCATCGTTGTTTGCAAATGTTAATATATGTTGGCTCAGTTTTTGGGTGCTAATGGGAAAATTTTAATAATTTAGATACTGTTACGTTCAAATCTGGAGCAAATGCATAGTACATTTCAGGTTTGTAGTTTTGGGTAATATGAAAGCAACAACTGTTTTCTAGAACCTAGAAATTTACATCCACACCTTCATCATAAAATCTTCCTCATGTGGGATTGCTATTCTGTGGGATTTCCACAGGTTTCCCAGAGCTGAGCTCCAGGATCAGCTGGATGAAGAGCACTTCTCACTGCTTTACTCAAGCTGGTTTATCTTTCTCCAGAAAATGTTTATCAGCAGTTTCCAAATGATTATCATGTTTGACAACACAATTCTGAGCGTTTATTCTTTTATATTAGCCTATCATAAATATTTTCAGCTCTCAATACAGACGGCATTACAGTGATGTTATCTAAAAATGATTCAGCTCTATACAGAAGAATAGAAAAAATGAGACTATGGAGAAACAATGAAAGGTGAGCACTAGAGGGTGGAATGGAAAGGTAAAAGGGCATAGTACTGTGGAAATACCATATTGACAGTCATAGTGTTCTTCTGGTTGATCATTATTCTGAGGTAGTGATGACCTTTCTTGGCCAAGAGCTTACTGTAGTTAAAATTCAATTGAGTGGGAAAGAATAGGAAAGAGAAAAAAGTAACGGTTTTATTTTACTTTATTCTGCCATTGACACAAGAGTTCAGTTTTAATGTGTGTAAGACAATAGACTTTAGAGTGTGTGTGTGTGTGTGTGTGTGTGTGTGTGTGTGAATGTACCAAAAAATAATTATTAAGTGTGTAGTTGTGTTCAGAGATTAATAGGCAGACAGAGGGAGAGAGAGTTTGTACAGCGTATGGGGTTACAATGAAATTGTTTTAAACACAGAAACTGATCAGAAATCATTGGGACATTTAACATTTGTTTTTGTCTGTCTCACTTAAATATTCTAAATATGCTAAAGAAATATGCTTTCTCCACCAAACAGTCCGAATTTCTATGCTTCTTATCAGCATTTCACCATCCAACCCTCCATCCTGCCTTTGCTTCAGTCTCTTCCCTAGTTTCCCTCGAGGACTGAAAAAGAGCTAATTGAAATAAAAGAAATAGGAAGCAAATCAGAGTTGCTTACATCAGCTATGTGGGGATGCTGATTGCAAGCTTGTTGAATAAATGTTGTAGAACTACTTTGTGATGAAGAGCCTTGTTTGTCTATTACACTCTGACTGGACAATGCAGATAGCGACATGCCCTCGCGGCTATTGTTCTAAACCACCTGCTGGGACTGAAGAGGAAAAAGAAAAAAAAAAAATTTCTTGTTTGTTTTTATTCACACATCCATTTTGACAAATACATTTTTTTCTTTCAGGCAACAGGATATTGCTCATAAAGTCCTCAGAATAACTGTACAATATATAAAATTAGAACAATACTATACACAGGAGGGGCAATACAGGATGGATAAGAGGAGAGGAGTTAATTACTGAAATGTTTTAATGCTATGAAAGAAATAGAACAGTGGGAGTGAGCTGCAAAATTACAAATGCTGGATACACAGTCTAGTGTTCGAGTTGGAGGAGGTAAGCAGAGAATTAAGAAATTTATTTTGCTAAAGGGAAAAATCAACCATAAAAGCAGAATTCACATACATACTGTGTGTCATTTCTGTGACATTTTACAGTCCCATTTATTAATATGATGAAGACTCTGTTTAAGCTAACATTCAAGAGACAGAGACAGGCTGTAGCAATAATGTCATCTAAAAAAATAAATCTTCAAGCTGCTCCACAGACTGTGAATAAAGCAATGGCAGTCACAATGCTAAATTAGCACCCATGGGGATTTTTTGGGGAAAGTTTTGGGGTCAAGACAAAAATCTGCAATGGGCCAACTTTTCCAAATGTAACATGATAACAACATTAAATTCTGCTGATGTTGTGCACTTTCAAGGTTAGGGAGACAGTGTTCTATGTTCTATGCAGGAGATACTAGATTTACTATCCAGAATCACTGGAGCAGCATAGTGTAAATTCTGTTTTCAGAGTGGATTTGCCCTTTAAAGCAATCAACCACATGGCTCTCAACTGTCCCTAACCTCCTTTCACTGGCCCTGTGAAATTGGAACAATCAGCCAGAAGATGTGTGCAAAAATACAGTAGACTAGTGCCCAGCCTCTGAGCATGTTTTATGCTGCTGAAAGAGCAATAACTCTGTCCCTCTCTTGTCCTATAATCCTGTCCACGGTTACACAAAAATAACAGAATCATCTTTAGCATCACTGAAGAGCAAATCATGTCAAATGAACAGCAACATTTTCTGGTCAAATTTCAACTTAGGAACAAAACAGAGAAACAAAAACCTCTGAGTAGGGCAGAAAAGTGAAAACGGGTTATGTCAGCAATTATAAAATGCTTGATGTGTGAAATATCTCTATGTATAAAGGACTGCAGTTAAGACTAGAGAACATTCAAATCAGCATGCTTTTAATTCTTGCCCTGAAACACCTCCAAACTAGTAACTGAGGTATGTCATAGCAAGCAGTTAAAAGGATATTAGTCTGACACATACAGTACTGTAGTCTGTGGAAACATGGTGGCTCCAAAAAGCTTATTACCAAGCCCGTGGAGGGATGCAGTCCAATAGAGGAAACAACCTTATCCATTCAAGTAAGTGTTGGGTTCAATAACTATGTAGCTATGCCTATTGAATACTAATCAAGGTAATTCACTAAGCATTCTGCAGTTGAAGGGTAAAAAGGACAATTTATCATTCCTCCACACAGGAAATTAATGATGGTGCCTGTGTGGAATTAATATGCTAAGCTACTTCACAACTGCTATGCAATTGTCATTATAGTGAAATCTTAGTATGCAAATGAGTATGATGACATCTCTGATTTATTTAGTCTCTGTAAAACATTAGGTAGCAACTAGTTCATCCATGGCCTGAAAAGTCCCACTTAACAGACCCATACCACAGAATGACAGACCTTTCTGTGATCGGACAGATCTGTCTCATTTTTAAGTGGTCATTGTCAAGTGGTGCAGTCCTCATAAATCTAGAGGATCAATTACAGCACATGAACACAGTGAGGGAAAAACAAAAAATTTAAATATATTTTATTGGAATATTTCCCTTTAGTAAATATTCTTTGTTGCCACTGTTGCAGGTCCTCTTTCTTGCCATTCTTCTTATTGTTGTAAAGCCATAGAACCTATTTCATTGGCTGTATGAAGAGTCTTAAAAATATACCACAAACCCACCACATACAGGAACATAATATAATAAATATTGCTTGGGGCAGTGGTAAAACTCCAGTTTATTTAACTGAAAACTTGTTGTGAAGGTCTTTTGTTGTTGGCAAGATGTTAACCATTGAAGCATACTCGTCCAACTTGGAATCCAAACTTCTGGTTGTTGTTACCAAAGTCAGCTGGAGCCACATCTATTATAGGGAGCAGCTCTGCCGAGGGGGAGTTGATCTCAAGAACAGTCCTTTCTTGACCTTTGCGGAACTAAAACAGAAAAATTAGGGCCATTATTAAAATTAGTTTAGCTGAATTTGACTAACCATCTCTTTCCACTCTTGCTTAAGTCCTTATTCAAGTTAGTGATTTGATGATTGTCCATTTATTAAATTAAGTACGAGTGGACAAAAGAACCATAATTGTTAAACTCATGACCTTCACTAAGACCAATCCCTGTTGGTCCCAGCACTGACCTGGCATCCATCATGTACTGCATTGATAAAGGGGTTTTTGGCTTGTGTCAGCTCCTCATCATTGCTGCCCCGGAGGCGGATGGCATGCTGGTAGGAGCGGGAGGTGCTGTCAAACCAACCAGCTGAGTTCTGGCAGGTGTAGGTGAAGGTCTGCCTGGCTGTGGCACTCAGTAGTTTCAGGAAGGTCAGCTGAACTACATGTACAGGATTCCCTTCCCTGTCACAGTAGGAGAACTGAACAACACAGACATATAGGCATTGGTGTACAACACAGAACAAGAAAGTACTATAATCACCAATTATATATTAATAAAAACAAATTTAAACCATCATCAAAGTCACTGAATGAGAAAAAACAAACTAAATTGCATTTTCTCTCAAAAAGATGAAGCCATAGAAAAACACATCTGAGTATAATAATAATCTGTGTCAAAAAAATACATATCCTAATTCTCTTTCCCTCACTGAAATTACAAATCTCTCAGCTTGGTGATGAAGGAATTTACATAAGCAAGGTGAAATGGTTACAGGGACTTTTCTCCAGAATTAGAACAGACAGGGAAAGTAAAATAGAAAGTAAGGAAATTGAGGGAAGAAAAAACTAAGCATATCTGAACACTGTGTGAGGGAGTTAGTGAATTGCAATTGTGCTGGCAGCTCTGTGATTACCTAAGAGAGTTATGAGACCTCTGATAAGGTGCACATGAAAAGTCAGTGCCCTGAGCATGCTGGCCTGAATAATAGTGAGTGAGACAGTACTACCAGTGACTTTGTGTGAGTCATTGTGACTGCTGGAATAAACTGCTGGCAAATCAAATCAGCTCTCACACAGTCCAATAAATTAGTACCAAATTATACAGTGAACAGATTCACAAATAAACACAAACATTCACATGCAGTAATGTGCACATGGGTGAACACACACAAACATGCCTACACATTCATCTGAATACACTTGAATGAATACACGCGCCATTCATATGCACAAATATTCAAATACTCTCAATTAGGATGAGTAATTGAGCTGAAAAAGACAGCATTGGCATTTGCAGCCATCTGAGATTAATAGTAGGAAGTGATGTTTGATTTTTCTTTTATACCTGCTTTCCTTTCCTGTATTGGCTGTACCAGCTTCCTGGCTTTTCTTTGTTCCATGCTGCTAATTTCACCTAGACACAGAGGAAAGTGAGTTAAATTTTAGGGTCAAGGGATTCAAGGAGTGATTTATGCAACATGAGGTACAGTAATATGATGAGGTTGGATTTGTAAAGGCTGACAGCAAGAGATTGGAGACTTACCATCTCAATCCTCTTGTCGGGGTCGAGACAGGTCTCTCCATCAGCTGTGAAGTTACAGTAGACCTTGATGGAGTCTCTGTGACAGCCCTGGTTAGGATCTATCCAGTAGTCTCCTACAAAGTGCAAATAGAAAAGACATCAATCAATCAAGTACCAGATGGTATTATAATGGACACACCTAACATGCCAATTTTTCTGAGGGTCTCTATTGGTTCCTAGATAAAACTTTAAAGGAGGGGAATGTCTTCGCTAACCATCTTTGTAGTGAGGTTGAACCATCATGAGCTCTTTGCAGGTCCGGGCAGGGCTCTCAAAGGTTCCCAGCGGCCTCCTCATCAGCTCCACTTCAGTTTTCATAGAAGAGAGGGTAGCAAAGACTTCTTCCATACCCTCAGGATCCTCCAAAGGCTGATCTCCCTGAAGGAACTCCTCCAATTCCAGATCCACATCCTCCTCCCTGGATGAGGCTGCACCTTCTGCCCGATTGGAATGCCTTCTTCTCTTTCGTCTGCCCTCCCTGATAGGCAGGGGCTCAACTATTGTTGCAGGGGCTCCCTGGAGGAGGCACAGAAAGATGAGCAAGTGAAGAAAGTGAAAAAAATAAATAAAATAAAACTACAGTAGCACTGAGAAAGTCATTATATGGATCATTGAAGGCACTCACTGGGGGTCCTGGGGAGCCAGCTGGACCTGGATCTCCTCTGGGACCAACAGCACCCTGGAGAATAGAAGAGCACAAAAAATGTTTTGTTTTGTTGTGTCCATCAAGTCTCACCTGGAGCATCGGTAACACCACTTAGCTAAATGCTAGCTTTATACAGGCAGATATGGCTGCTGTTTTATAGGATTATCCAGCTGTGCGCATCCACACTCTATGGTGAAAGCCTTGGCTCTCAAGACACACTATAGTGGTTTTCAGAACATCACACACACCAGGACCAAATCCTATTAAAAGGGCCAATGGAGAAAAATCATACACAAGGCAAGCATAGCTGTACAGCTGGCTTTTAGTTCCAAAGATATGATAAACACAGTTGAGTATTATGATTATGAATGATTGTACTGTTAAGTCAGCAAATACACGTTTTCTTTCTTCCCCAGCATATGTTCTTAACAGCTGCTAACCAAGCTGAGGTGTGAATACAGAAATTGCAATAAAAACAAGACAGATTGTTGGACTCACATTGTCTCCCTTTGCTCCTTTCTCGCCAGATGCACCCTAACAGTGAATACGAGAAATAAGTAAGCAAACAGTAAAAATATAAATAAAAGTATAAAGCTATTAAAACTTGTATTACTGTATAAATACTCAAGGAAGCACTGTGAAATTGTAATCAGCTATTTATTTAAAAATCTGGCAGCTTTTTAGACATAGTGTGGTTGAAATGATAACTTTCACTAAGTTACTTTAAGTTAGCAACAACTCTGTATGCTCTCTGGATGGAATAGCTTCTTGCAGAAGTATAATAAGCTGAGTACGAAATCTTCTATGTCTTTTAAGTGAGTATTCAATATGTTTCACTGGTTAATTGATCAGTCAATTGCACCAAAGTTACTGTACAGAACAACAGCTGCACTTAGATGTGATTGTTCCACTAAACTAAATAGTGTAAATTTTGCAAGTAACTCTTATTGAGTTGCTCATAAGTCAGTGATGGTGCCATTCAGCTTTCAAAGTTTATAATAGCCTGCCTTAAAGAAAACTGGGCAGAGAACCATAGATACTCTCAATGTGACAATCAGTAAGCCTGCAACTATATCAGCTAATGATTATAGTTTCTTGCCATTTCTTCGTGTTATTATACACATCATGGTCATAACAGTAGGCTATATAAATAAACTGATATACTGTATGTAATGCTTCACTAGTAAATATAGGAAACATTCCTATAAAGTATTCTCATATTGTAACTGAGCATGTATTGGGCTTAACATTCAATAAAATCAACAGACTCATTACATGGAGATATTGTCGATCATAGAGAAGCATGTTGTTATAATAGACACGTCACTTACTGACAGTCCAGGTGGCCCTGGTGGGCCAGTGGGACCAGGTGGACCAGCTACACCCTAAATATAATAACAAACATATTTAGTTACTGAACTGTCCCTTGTATCTAAATCTATCAGATGCATCATGCTGCTACAGTATATGTACCTCATCTCCTTTAGGTCCTTGTGTACCCTGGTTCCCTGGAAGTCCCCTGTCGCCCTTCTCACCAAGTTCTCCTGGGGGGCCAATCAGACCAATCAACCCACCATGACCCTGCAGACAGAGATGGTTCAACACCACTGTTTCCCAGAGTTTACACTTAAGTGTCCTCTGTGTTACGGGCTAAACACTCACTTTATCTCCCTTCATTCCAGGGTCTCCTTTTAATCCTGGAAGTCCTGGTGGCCCCTGTTAACAATGTCAGATTTAAGTGCTGTAGATTCTGTATATGACATATGGTTTGGTGTTGGGTTTGAGTCCTGATTTATTTTCATTAAAAAAGTGTTATTAGCACGAATAGATCTTACTATTGGTCCTGGTGGTCCAGTTTGTCCTGGTGGCCCATTTAACCCTTGTTCTCCCTGAAAATACATGAATTAGAAATCAGATTGTAAAAACAAACAGAACCTAGTGTTGTTATAGAATTATACACATAAGTATATCATGAAAACCTTCACAGATTTCAAAGTGACCAATGTCATGCCAAGCTTCAGAATAATGTTAAAATAGTATTTTGAATTGTGTACTGACCGCTGGGCCTGGGATACCTCGAAGACCTTCGGGGCCAGACCTCCCTGGCTGTCCTTGTGGTCCCACTGGACCTGTCTTTCCCACTGTCCCTGGGCTTCCTGTTGTCCCCTACAGAAGAAAAGGGAAGAGACAATAAGGAAGAAAGCAAAACAAATCAGAAAGGCTTTGTTGGAAGGCAGGATACACAACCACTGAGCTTACTGTCCAATCCTTACCTTGGCTCCCTTCATGCCTTGCTTCCCTTCTTTACCTGCAGCACCTACATGACCCTAGGACAGAGAAAGATCATTTTGATAAGATGACAACAAGAGCTATTAAATATAAACACACAAACAGTTAGATACCCATGAATGCATATTAACATGTACTGTACAATATACTAAACTCACCCTCCGTCCAGGAGGTCCTGGTGGACCTGGCTCTCCAGAGGCTCCTGGGGGGCCCTACAGATAACAGAGAAATTACACCAGTTAAAACAGAAAAATCTTTTATCCAGTAACAAAACACTAAGGAGAAAGCCAAACCACTGTAGTGAACTCATAAAACCTGACTTTGTCACAGAGAATAGACTTCAGCTAATCATACAAGTTTGTCAACATGTGCAGTAATTGAATTTAAAAAGATCACTGCTTACTGCTTTGCCAGGTTCTCCATTATCTCCTTTAGGCCCTGGTACACCATCCACTCCCTGAATGAAAAAATTTCAAAATGGTCAAAAAATAAATTGATGACATAGAATAATAAAATCATAATAAAACAAAAACACTCACATTGACACCAGGTTCTCCCGTGGGTCCTGAATCTCCAGGGAATCCAATAGGGCCCTGTGGGCAAAAATAATGAGTTATGAACCATCATATGTCTTACTGACCTAATAACCAGAGCTAGTAAAAGTCACTGATCAAGAGAGACTCACAAGATTGCCTTTGGCTCCATCCTCTCCTGGTGTACCTCTGGGTCCAGGAGACCCAGCAGCACCTGAAGGACCAGAGTCACCTTTCTCTCCCACATCACCTTTAGCACCCTGGGATAGTAGCAAATGCAATGACAATCACTGAAAGGTCCAAAAAGTGAAAGTAAAGAAAGAATGAAGTTGAACAGTTGACAGATGTAGGCAACATTACTCACAGCATTGCCAGGCTCACCAACTGGCCCAGGGTCTCCTGCTTCTCCATCCTCACCCTGGACATGAAATAACATTTGGTAACATAAGAACATGCCAGTTCACAAGCCACCCACACACCAAAACTACCACCATTTGACTGTATCTGCACAGGTGTAGCTGCTAATAGGAAATGCTGACCTTCGCTCCAACAACTCCGGGCTGACCAACTCCACCAGGCATTCCAGGTGGGCCCTGTGGCAGGAGGAGAGAGAACAGACTGAACCAAAATATCACAAAAATAAGGGCAAGTTTCTAATATATTTATATGATATTTGAAAATCAACTTCCTGGTGCAGTGTTAGTTTTTCATTTGTTTGTCAGCAGTTCTGCTCACAGAATGCTGAAACTGGAACAGAATTACCACAGCACACAGAAAAATATTGAGTGTCAGGTTTGCTGTGTTGATAGTGTCTGAGTCACACAGTAAGGTGGATGCGATTTCTCCTCTCTCAGTCAGTTTGTTTGTTTGCTTTGTGCATTTGTACATGCATGCATGTTAGCGTGCATGCATGTGTGTCAGTGTATTGCCTTTTGTGTCTTGAGATAAACCCAGTAAAAGCATGTCTACGGTAGAGTGCACAAACATGAACGCTGAGTACAGCCATACAGAACTACTGAGCTCCTGCTGTGAACTGCTTTTCCTCACATGCCTCCTCACCCTGTTTCACTGTCTTCCACTATTCTGTATCAATCCATTTATGGATCCCACCATCTCCGCTGCTCTGCTGTATTTCCATGCTTCCTGTGATGAAGCAGTAGCGTGGCTTACACAGCTTTCTGCAACTCACTGCTGAATAATTTACCAGCATGAGAGGCTGTAGAAAGACGGCCATTACTAGAGGTAAATATAACTGCCTCTCAGGGATGATAGTCTAATACATCTTAATGATTAATAGAGCAGTAAATATAACTCTTACCTCGGATTATATCCTAATACTATTTAATAATTCAACTTTCGAAAGTAGTGCAGGGTCTATGTTAAGAATTGTTCAAATGAAGAGACTGCATACATATGTAGAGATGGGAGACTGAAAAAAATGGGTTCTGTAGTGTGTAAGGATAATCTGTTGTTTGTGTTGAACTTAATACTGAGTGATGATTTCAAAGCTGATTCACGTCATGTTTTGTTTATGACTTACAAAGTCATTAAGCTATCATTATTTAAAAGTATCAGAAACCCAGTATTCACACACAATGTCTGTAATTGCATTTGTGAAAGTCAGAATATTGAAAACTTTTGTTATATACAAAATTTCAATTAAAAACAATCATTTAGCCATAATCATATATTTACACAAATGTACAGTAAAACTTCAATAAATTGTCTTAAATATGCAACAATATGAAGCTAAAATCTGACAGACAGAAATTTTGAAGACATATGTCAATTTATTTCTTTTTGAGAGGACCATTTATAATATTTGGTAATGCTGATTAGCACAGCCAAGTTAAATGGACCATGCGGGTGCAGTTATTGTAAACATAACTGCAGCTAATTTGATACTGATTTTTGCAACGTTAGTGCTGCGTTGAAATGGTTTTGCTAGGATTAATGTTTTGGGCAAGACATAAAGGACTATTTACAGTTGCATTATGAAGACGCATTTGTACAGATTGTTGGCAAAAATTGTGCTAGAAAATTTTCTTATTTACTGCAGAGTGCCCGCATGACTACACTATAGAATGTTCTCTTTACTCCTTCCTCAATGAGACTGTCTCAGTAATATATTACCATAGGCATTCCCATATCTAAATTCAATTATGTAATTAAAAGGAGAAATAAAAAGGTTATGCTGCACTCTACCTCTCCACCAATTGGTCCCGGAGGGCCTCGTGGGCCATGCTGTCCTGGAGGCCCCTGTGGGGAGAGAAAAAAAAATAAAATTTTATGATCTCAGTGCAGACAATAAATACATACTGCATCAATAAAACACAGAGAAATACAAACTGTGTGTGTGGGAGGGGTTGGCTTATTCCTCCTAAATTATATGAGAGTTAGAACTCAGCCCACAGTGAATTGCTTATGCACTGGCCCCAGTATCATTATCGTTGTGACATGATGAAGACGTCCATACAGGTCATTACACTCAATATGACATGGGCTCTGATTCTTTCTCTTTTTTCCTCCCTCCCCTCTCTTATTCTCTCTTATTAATAAGAAACATGTACCCTGTGATGTGAAAGACCATATTCTCTTAGCCACAGTGACGACATGTGATTTGATTCTTCAGTGCAGCTCAAGAGAGCACCAAGCAATTAATCCTAGCTGTGCTCAGCTTCAGTTTCAGTTGAGTAGATGCTGAGCTGTGCTCTGAATCACTCTGAAGTCTTGGAGGGAGTCTTGTGTAGTAAAGACACTGAGACAGAAAGACAGACAATCTGCCCAGAGAGAGACTGTGTGGGACTAGAGGAAATACATATCCTTCTGGCGGAGAGATACTTGAGCATTAGAGGGGAGAATTCTGTGATCCACAACGCTAACACATGAATGAAACTTCCCCGCTGAGTCCTCAGCATCTTTCCCCCTTCTCTCTCTCTTTTGTTTTGGTTCCATTTTGATGCATTCCCTCCCTAATCTGGCTGTGGAGAAGAGGGGCTACAGAGAATCTTGTTGAGCGTGTGTTCATGGTTGACAGCGTTGTGAGATGACTGTCACAAAGGAGGATGCTCATTAGACAGCCAAGGCTGAGGCTAATCTGATTAGCAGCTGTCACACCATCTTCCTGCTCACAATCAGAGCCCCGCCTCTTCCCTTCAGACCATTGCTCCCCTGCCTCCTTTCTGTCACTTTTTCTATTTTTCTTTTTTATCTCTTTCTTCCTTTTCCACACAGTGCCACCTCTTCATTATCTGGGCTTGCCTGTCTTGCCCATACAAACTCATGGTCTACATTATTATTCATAGTCAGCCTTGAAGATCCATCATACATTGTACAGATGAGTTGTGGTTGTTATAGGCTGAAGGGTTTCACAGGCTTTCCCATTCACCGTCATTTTGCAAATAACTTGTAACGGAAAGGCATAACTAATGCCAACAGAAATAGAGATACAAGAACAGAAGAGTTTTTTGTATCTAATAAGCATAATAACATAGAAATATGGTTAATGAGTTATCATAAATTTAATCACTAGGGATTGCTACTTAGCAGCACTAATGTTGGATGTTCATGGCTTCAACACTTTAAAACCCCACTAAGTGCGAGCACTGCTCATTTGTTAAATGCAACTTTAATAACTGCTGCAGTCGGTTAAGGTGTGCCATGTTCAACGTCTTAATAAGGTGAATGATTGCTCATGCAAAATTATCATTAACATTATTAGTTACATCTATGCATTTTCTGTTATGACAAGTCAAATTGCTTTGAACAACGTCTATTTTTTTAGCAAACCACAAATCCATCTACGTTTAGTTACTCAACAGGTGAAACTACCAGTGTCAACAAAGCTATTACAATAATAAGAACCACAGCTTTGAGCTCATATAGTGAGAGTAGAATAGCTAAATATCATGATTTAAAGGAGTCAATCTTACATTTTTGTATGACTGGTATAAATGCAAAACCATGACTAGTTTTATTCTACTATCAGTCTAACACGTCTTTGTCTACCAGCATCTAAACAATAGGCTGAGCAGAGCAAACTGAGCCCAGCTTTAGACCACTGCCTGGAGTTTGATGGTGGTAAACATTAATGATTATCGGCAGTGGAAAAGGTTGGTTCATGGGTTTGACACAGAGCAGCAGAATCAGCACAGCTGGCACTAATGAACTAAATAGGTGGCACTAATTAAAGCTTAATGAGCTATGGAGGGTTGTCTGTGTACCAGCTGTAGTTCATATACTGCTGATACCTTGAACCTATACAATATTGTAATTACAGTATCTGCAATTTGGGGAAACATCAGGTCAAACAGAATCTTAAAACAAGATAATAGCTCTTCTTCACCTTTAATTACATTTAGTTTTTTAGAGTCAATTAAAAATGAATTTCCTCATCTTACCAAAAATATGTTTTGCTAATATGAAGGAAGGATCACTGGGATTGCATGAAATATTTAATTGTGCTCATCAACAATAACCTGTCACCAACAGATACCTCTGTTATTTAGGTGACATCATCTATCCTGCAATGTAAATATATCTATAGTAACATATTTGCTAATTCTTCTTCTGATGGGTATTAACATTACATTGGCATAAGAGATGTTTTATTTGTGCAGTATCATACTCTCCTGATTTTTATTGCATTATACTGTAACTTAGCAACTTAGCCTGCACAGCATCTCTTTTTTCCAAAACAAAGCAGATGTTAATTTCCATTGTTTTACATTTGCAGCTATGCACAAATAATACCTGGACATTATGACATTCAACAGCAATTTGTAAAATACCCACAATGTCTTTGCAGATGTTCTGTCCCATACACCAAATATTTCTAGTAAATAATAAAAAAAATCATGCATGAATGCATATTTGATTTGTTAATAACATCCATTAAACTGCTTTTCATATTAAGAAGGAATGAAGAATTCAAAGCTTATTTGAAAAGTCAAGTTAATGTCCGATAAGACCAAGACAAGTCAATGTCAAAATAATCATGAAGCAAAGTGCAAGATGTCAGAAGTGATGTCCCAGATGTTTGACACTGGACCATAGCAGTGGATTCATGATGAGTGTTGTACAATATGTGCTGAGATTGCTGAGCAGTACTAACCATTGTGCCAACATGCCCACTCTCTCCTTTTTCCCCTGATGGTCCTGGCATTCCCTAGAAATGCAGATATGGTAAATGAGCATGGAGTGATAACAGATATAAACCAAAGTATTAAATTAGATTCAACTAATAAAGTTAAATCAGAGATTATCCCATTAGATACAGTCAATCTTGAATTCATTATATTTTTTACCTGTAGTCCAGAAGGACCAGATGCACCCTTAAATCCTCTGGGTCCTTCATCTCCTTTCACCCCGTTCATGCCTTGCTGCCCACGAGGACCTGGCTCACCATCAGCTCCCTGAAACATACACAAACAGGTCAGGACACAAACCAAACTAACTTATTATATTATTATATGTTTTCATATGACCCATTCTGAGTTGTCACAACATACTGGTGGTCCTGGCTGACCAACAGGTCCTTGACTTCCAGTAGGTCCTGGGGGTCCCTAGAAAAGCAGAGGGACATGATTAACACTATCTGCTCATTCCACCAGAGAATACACGGTCCAAACAAACAATTATTACAATAAATTACCCCAAATCAATTATAAGCCAGTTGTCCTCTACTTCCTGGTAATGCATAGTAATGTGCTGTTAGGGCTGTTAAAATAAAAAAAACACACTCACAACTTCTCCTTTGTCTCCTTTGCTGCCTTTCTGGCCTGGCCCTCCTGTCTCTCCCTATGGAAACAAACACACACATAAACAACCAAGACCAAAATTCAGAAAGAACTTTATAGCAGTACTGCAGTCAATGCTAGATGACCAGTACCTTGTCTCCATCTTCTCCTGGAGGCCCAGAAGGTCCTGCAACCCCTGGCAGTCCTACAGGTCCCTGTTCCCCATCATGCCCAGCTGGCCCCACAGACCCCTTCTCTCCCTGGGAAACAGATGGGAAAAAAGAATTTAGCAAATGCCAAAATACAAGCTTTTAAACTGTATGGTCATTTTACAAGCTCACAGTTTGTGGTTCTAATGAATTGCACAGAATTATACCGACTGGTGTTATTACTGTCCACCCCATTTACAGTATATCAATGAGGCTAGGCCAAATAAGAGATACGCCTCTCTGTATAATGCAGTACTGTTCAATAACAGCACATAATTTACCCTTTAAACTGATCATACGTGCACCTAATAAACTGATTACTGAGTTTACTTATTATCCTCATATATGAGTTTAAAACATTAGAAAATGTAACACACCAGGAAGAAAACTCACATCCAAGAAAGCAGGCTGCTACTCTCTCTCTCTGCCTTGTTTTGTGTGTCTCTTTTACCTCTATCCTGCTGTTGTTCTCATAATGACACATTCCAAAGTGAGAGCACATGTTGTTTATTACCCATTAGTGGGAGGTGATGGTACAGTATGTGTTAGTGGACACTGTCGCCTAAGAAACAAAATAAGCAATGTTCCAGATCTTACTGGCTCGCCTTTCTCTCCCATCGGCCCAGCAGGACCTATGCTGCCAGGTTGTCCTGGCTGCCCAATAGCTCCAGCCGGCCCAGCAGGACCCCTCTCCCCAGTGGCACCCTGAAAATAAGGAGAAAGAGAGGTGAGTATGTCACATGATTGACTGTTTGATTTAATGTGTGGGTCACAATCAGTGATCACCATGGAAACAGCCTCCTGTTTCATATGTCTTAGCACTCTGTGTGACAAAGAAGCTGAACGGACACTAAGGGACTGGAAGCAGTTTAACAAAATCAGACTTACAATAAGTCCTGCAACACCAGGTAGGCCTTCTCCTCCTTTCAGACCCGCAGTACCCTGGAGAGAGACAGGCGTAAAAAGTCCAACATCAACTGCAGTCTTTAACGTATTTACAGCCAGTGTATTACAGTAGTTTATAATTGCTTTGGTTCTTTTGCTTTGTAGTTTCAACTTGCAGAACTTGTACATAAACGACATGTTATCAAGATGTTAAGTTTAAATTTGATTTAAGCTCTAACTGTCTAACTAAATCTGAAGTTGACAGTAAGTGGAGGTGAGGATATGAGATGTATGGAATTATTACCATAGCACCAGGGGTCCCTCTACTTCCTCTGAAGCCTTGATGCCCAGGCGGGCCACTTTTCCCTGAGGCTCCTGGTGGGCCTGGGTCCCCCTGGAAACCACACATACACACACATATGATTAGATATGAGGCAAGTAGCCAGCAGACAGCAGGCCCTTATGTAGTCATAAATCACACCAAGAAAGAACATTTATCTTTTATGAGCTATTATACACTCAGCACCACAAGGTTTCCTCTGTTATTTATTAGCAAATTAGAGGATAGGATGAGACCCAGAGATAAGATATTCCCGGCAGTGCTGAGAGAGTCCTTGGGTCTTATCTAGTATCACAGTAATAAGGTGATGCTAGTAAGTGATTATGATCCTGACATTATGATGAAAACTACTCACCTTGGTGCCCTCTTTTCCGGCAGCTCCTGGTAAACCATGCTCACCTGGTGGCCCTGGTGAACCTGGATGTCCTCTATCTCCGGTTGGTCCTGTCTCACCAGATTTTCCCTAAAAACAACCAACACAGTCATATTACTAAAATAAAATAAACAGTTGTTTGCTTAGGAATCAGCTGCCAAATATACTGTGAGCTGATCCTCTTACCTGTGGTCCCACAACACCTGGTGGGCCGGGGGGTCCATTCTTGCCTTGAAAGCCCTGAAGAATAAGACAAGTGAATCTGGTGACCCTCAAGTATGAGTTAAAACCAACACACTATGATGCACAGATGCTGTTATTTAAATACTGCAATTGGGGCAGTGGAGGGTTTACTAGATTTTGTATAGGCCTCACAACTTGCAATCTGAGTGGAACCTCATTAATTCTCTGCTAAGTTGGGTGTGCACACCATAGAGGTAAATTCTATTTACTAAATGTGTAGCTTTATTGAGATTAAAGGTGACTCACTGGTTCCCCTCTCTGGCCTGGATGACCTGGTAATCCATCTTTTCCAGGTGGACCCTGAGAAACAAAAATCGTACATCTTTGTAAAAAAGTGAACATGACCAAAAAAACAGCAACTTAATAAAAAATAAACAAAAAAATTGTGATATTAAATCACAGGGAAGATACTACACAGTACATGTTAACTCACTCACATTGGGCCCTTTAGGTCCTGTTTCGCCGTTTCTTCCTTGTGGCCCTTGGGGACCCTAGAAAATAATAAGATACAGTAGATTGGCAAAACTCTGACCTAGGATCATATGTTTTAGTGATTATCCTAGGCTGAATTATGTGACTGTATTTATTGAGACAAGATGGCTTTAATGCTTGTGCCTTAAAAGCACTTTGGCCTTAGTTATACATTATAATCGTAGTAATAGTCAAAAGATTACCTGTTCTCCAGGGGATCCTGGAGGACCATCTTGTCCTGCAGAACCCTACCAGGTGGACAAAGCAAAAGACAAATATAGTTAACACAATTATTGTACAAAAACATGAGCCACTCAACCATTTTTAGCTTTTTGCCTGCCAACAAATCTTTAGCTTTCCCAAGATGGTGTTTGAGGGCGAGAGAGTAAACTGAAGCATCCCCTGCCAAACAGAAGCTTCTCAGTGCACCAGATGGTCTGTCATCTAGAAGTGAACGGTAACAACCAGTTCCAACTCGGTTGGTGCATTCATCCATACTTTATGAGACAACCAGGTGTGTGTTTATGTACTGAATGTGTAACTGCATGTACATTGTTACAACAGACAGTTACAACCTACCTTTTCTCCAGGCTTTCCGGTGGGCCCCTTTGCTCCTCTACCACCTCGGGCTCCCTATTGTAAAACAATCAAGAGTTTGATTAGTACATACATAACTCTTCTGCAGGTGGAAATTAATATCAGGTGATGTGAAAACACTGCAATGTGATGTAAGTGTAAGTTGTGTAAAACTGACATATAACTGATAATTAGTGTAAATACAGTTTTATATATGAAAAGCATTACACCTATGTTGTAGCTGTACTCACATTGGGACCTCTTTGGCCCCCAGGCCCTGGCTGACCAGCTGGACCCTGCATTGTAGAGGTTAACAGTTACTTATCACATCTTCATTTTGCATTAAGTCCTAGAATAGAGAAGTGTAAATATTCTGAAAAAGACAGAATTGTGGTGTGGATTAAAATGTCACCACAGTCCTTACCCTTCGACCTTTCTCTCCTGGGACCCCAGCCACACCAGGGAAGCCAAGTGATCCCTGCAGACACACATAGAGGTTAATAATACTCAGCCTTCTATTCATCACACATCACCCTCAACATCTCATTAATGTGTAATTAACTACTGTATCAAATTAAAGCAAATCTAATCCATGAGCCCAACACAGACTTAAATACACCATTCATCAACATGTAATGAATTGATGTCACTAGAGAACTATTAATAAAATAGCCTTTTTTAATATGTAATTTATCATCCTTTATTTTTAAGCAGACAGGAAACAGTCCAATGGAAGACACATATCTTGCTGTTTAAAGCTCTAATAAAGGTACCAGAGAACACATTAATTGATCAATAATAGCCAATCAATGGTAAATCACCTTAGGACCTTGTCTTCCTGGGTATCCTGGTATTCCGGGCACACCAAGTTTACCCTGCAGAAAGAGCAAGAAAATAGGGGGAAATATTAGAAAGATTTTTATAATATACTGCCGACTAGGCGTGTACATGTACAGCAGGATATCTCTAAATGAATCCATATATCAAGGACAGAAAGATTAAATGCTTAAACATTTGCACTGGTTCAGTGGTAGTTTTGGCTTAGGAGTAGGCTTCTACCAGATGTAACTTTAATAGTACGAATATGTTCATTATTTCCATGATTTCAGATAATCATATTATTAGAAGGTTTTGCACAATTGAAAATTGAGCTAGAAATTTAACTTTACTACCTAACATAATGTATAAAGCAGCATTAAACAAGAGTTCTGCAGCTTGTGTGATTTCCCTATCCTCTTTTGTGTCCTAACCTTGGCTTGTAGTGTAAATGTAATATTTTATAAAAGAACCTTTTCGCCAGCTATCCCCAGGGTTCCTGGTTCTCCCATGGGTCCTGACTGGCCCTTTGGTCCCTCTGGTCCATCCTCTCCACGAGCACCTGCAGCTCCATTATCACCCTATAGTCAAGAATGAGAGTAGAAGAAAAGTGACAGATGTACGTCCACTCAAATTGGAAATAACTGAGAGAAAATGATCCTGACATGATTTAAGGACACACTCACCCTGTCTCCCTTGATGCCCATGTCACCTTTGGCTCCAGGAAAACCGTCTTCTCCCTATGATTCATTGACGAGAAGTGTTGGCACCATTTGTTTGTAATTTGTCCTTCCTCTTAAGTTACAAGACATAGTTTAACAACAAAAACTCGAGCAAAAGCTAACTTTCTTTTTCACTCACCTTCTCTCCTTTGCTCCCCTTCAGACCCCTAATGCCATCTGCTCCCTGTGAAGTGGAAAAACACTTATTATACTTAATTTAACAAGAACTAACATCACAGACAATCCTACTCTAAATAAAAGACCCATGTTTAAACAAAATTCCCCCAGCTTAAAAACAGTGAAATGATTTATAAGTGTGTATTGATTTTCTCTTGACCCAACATTGCTCTGTTATTGAGCAGTTATTGTACTTACGTTTATGTCAAACTAATAATTGCCAACAAGGTCTGGCTTCCCATAGAGATACTGAGACAAACTACCAGATGAAATCGTATAAATGTGACAAAAACAAGCATCAAGGAGAATGACATTTTATGACAATGTCACTATTTATTTCTCAGTTTTAAAAGCAAACTCAGTCAAATGGACTGCTCCATTCATATGCACACAGCTCTGCTCTGTCTGACTCTGACATTTCTCCTCTCCATCAAATGTTCCTCACTCTGTTGTTAGCAGTCCCCTTGAGAACCGAGGTGCTTTCCCTCCGCCTGTCACCTGTCAGTCATAGACTCAAACAGCTTGTCCGTCACTAGCAGACATACACGCAGAATGAAATGTGCGAGGGAATTACTATCTCTGTGGACATTACACCTGAGATCATGATGCATTTATGTCTCACCTTGACTCCACGGGTCCCTGGGTACCCAACAGGTCCCTGAGCGCCTGGTAAACCCTACATAAAAAAAGAACAGTACTCCTTAGTTTCACCAAGCAGCAGTCAGCAAAACTGCATTTCTGTGACTATGTATCAATCACTGTTAGCTTAAAAAGTGGATTATTTTGATGACCACATGCTGCTGACTCTAATGAGATAATGCTCTTGTGCTATAAATATGATGACACTGATGGAAAACAATTGTTATAATAATTATAGTGTCTTTCTGAACATAATGTGAATGAGTGCACAGTTTCAATAGATTGCAATAAAAGGCATGTTATTGTAACTTTAATATCTTGTTATGACAGTACAGCAGACAAGCCTCAGATACACAGTTACCCACTTGGATGCCTTTCTCCCCTGGGGGGCCCTCTCTTCCTGGGTGACCCTGAAGCAGGAAAACAGGAATCAAACTGACTTAGCACTGCTGCAAATACATCATTGTTGTATCACTCCTAGATTGAAATTTCTGAATGCAACCACCCAATGAAAAAGAGAAAAACCCAGCGGCACTCAGAGTGAAGCACCATAAAAATAAACCATAAAAAGCTTTGCAGAACAATCCAAAGTACATTAAGTGAAATTCATTTAAATGTGCCTGGGTTTGATGTAAAATTAATTCTTGGAGATGAGAAATGCCTCACTATAAGAAGATTTTTATTTATTTTTTCTTTGAATCACTTCCAGAAGTGTCTCCTGTTTTCGCCTAGTGGCAGAAAACAAAGAGTATGAGTTGTCAAATGTTGTCCTCCTGGCTATTTTAGAATAACTAATGTCCGTGCATATTAGCATGTGTATACATATACAGTTTGCTTGTATTTCTTGTTTCTATAGTATAATGTAATGAGCTTTTATTAAAATTTCTGTACTGTGCTTATAGCATTCTATACTGATACTTAACATCTGGGTATAGTTCTCTTTGGATAACTAATGAAGGTGTTTGCTCGTATATAATGATAATTTACCTGTCCTGTACCTGTGCCAAAATGGACTGAGCACAAAGCTGACTGATGGAACAGCAGCAATAAACTCTTGCGCATGTATGGATACTGTATGTGCATGTTTACAGCATATGTGTTTCTGCTAATGTATCTATTTATGTAGTTTGTCTCTTTGTACTCACAGCAGGGCCATCAATGCCTGATAATCCTTGCAGACCTTGTTTCCCCTGGGGACCCTGTATAGGACAGAGATAGATATAGATACTGAGGTTGAGATCTAGATATGATTTAATACATCTCATCCCTAAGAGACCACATTTCCCACATTGTTGCTCTTTTACCAAACCTATTGTATTTGCAGTATGACAAAGTTTACTTTTTATTTCTCTTATCAGTCTAGCCTCATGATGTGCATCCCCCAATGCCATGCCTAGTGTCTCTCATGCCTGCGTGTGTTTCTTGTGTATTGATTTCCTGTATAGCCTTGTCTTGTCTGAACGGCAGCCAGAAGTGGCTGGGTTGTTCTGTCCTGCTCATCCAGCCTCCCCTGGGTTTGTGATGACAGGGGTCACAAGGTCACAGCTTTAATTCTGAAATTAAGTGACAGACGTGCTACCTACCTTCTCTCCTGGCAATCCAATGGGACCCTGAGGACCAGGCAAGCCCTGAAGCAGAACAAAGCATCAATCAGGTTAAGTGACACAAGACTGGGAGAAGGCTGGGAGTTGTTGTGAGGTGAAAACCTTTAACTCTCATAGCGACAGGGCAGTTTTCATGCCAGCATAGTACCTGTACTCCTGGATTTCCCTGTTGACCAGGGGGCCCTATCTCTCCAGGTGGACCCTGAAAAAACAAGAACACAACACTGGTAGTCACAACTTCACATCATCTTTGTCAGATAATCATCACATCAATGGTTAACAGGTTAAGTCACTCTAGCTGTTATCCACATACGAATTTTCTATTTTATCATATACTATAGTGATCAGTGGTAGACAACAGCATTTATAGCGATTAGATGATGTGTTAATGAAAAGTAGCAAAACTAACCAGGTTGCCCTTTGACCCTTGTACTCCATCAGTTCCACGAATACCCTGCACACATACAGAATATTAGAAAATATTGGATGAAATGTCAAAGTGTGATTGGAAAAAAAGAGACAGTTCACTAGCTTCAGTCTTTATAGTCACTGGCATATTGATGATTCTCTGCACTAAAGGACCTTTTATAGAGTTGAAGGGAGTGAATAGCTTTGATCTTGTAATCAAGGCGATGTTGACTTACCGGTTGGCCAGGTGGACCAGGTGGCCCCCTTGGCCCAACAAGACCCCGAGGACCCTAGAGACAAAACACAGCAAATAGTCAACAGCTAAACTGCATTCATGATTAGGCAGAGTGAGTGTGGAATACTAAATCATCATCAGAACTAAGGAGAGAGTGTGAAAAACAGGAAGAGACAGATCATATATTTTAGAGCGTGTGTGTATGCGCATCTGGTTTTGTATGTGATACCCGTGGAGACTGTGCTAGCCTGTGTCTGTGTGAGTGTTTGTGTGCTCTGTTTTTGTCAGCCTGCCTCTTTGTAGGCTGGCCAAGCCACCTGTTCCAAAGCCACATCTGTGATCTCCAGGGAAGTGATTGATATGGAAATATAATCATTCAGGCCAGGATTTTATCTCTTCCTTCTCCGAATCTCTCCCTTTTCCTCTTTCCGTCTCTCTTATCTTGTTCACCACCAACCAAATTTCTGTGTTGTTTTTGTCTCTCACTGCCTTACTTTTCCCATCGTTCCCATTCTCTCTCTCTCAATACAGTTCTCCTATCCTGTTTCTTTGTACTTTAACACAGCTTTCCTAATATGTCTTATGGCACTGTATCTCTTTCTGCACTGGGTGATCCATTTGGAAGGACAGAAGCCCGCTGAGCCCCAACCTCGCCTACTGGGACAAAGATAGAGTATGAGTCATAACCAATCAACCAGTGTGCACCACAGAGGTATGCGGAAAAAATGACAGTTTCTTCAGCTGTGCTTTTAAGAGCTCAATAATCCATTCTCAATGACCCAAAGTTACTTTGCAGCTAACACCTCTATGACAGCATGTTAATATACTAGCATAATGTTCCACTGTACTTTGTATTTTTGTGTTCAAGCAGCACTCCTGTTTTTCTGTGACCTTATGTTGGGATAAATACGCACTTAAGCACTTACTTAATAAATACACACCCTACTTTAATTATTTAATGTAAAGAAACAATAAACATTTTAACTTACAGTTCAACTTTACATGTTCTTTCAGATATGGTTACTCACAGGTTCACCTGGTTGCCCTCTTGGTCCAACAGGTCCATCAGATCCCTAAAATTGCAACAAAAAAAAAAAAAAAAAGGAAATAGATTCAACACATAAATCTCATGCACCTCTGCAAGTCAACGGAGCAAGCATGGAAAAATGTATATCCCCAGAGACATAATCTATAAAAATAGCTAATTAAAGAAATTCACTGCCTGACAGATAAGGCTCAACTATCTTCGAGCAAAGACTAATAGACTGGTCTTTCAAACTTCACGACCTGCCTGCGTAGAGTAATACTATCTTGACAGAGCTTCTATCTTTCATATGCTTTCATATTTCAATTCTATGTCAGGGTTGCACTGCCTAGCTTTCATGTGTTGAACTCAGGCCAACATAACGAAATTAATTATTCAGGTGTTTATGACTTCATTTCAGTAAAGCCTGCTTTGATCTGTGGTGCTTTACGATCTAAATGGTTTGTAGAATTGATTCATTGATCTGTAAAGGACTTCCCTTTTAGACTTGCGTGATGGAAAAAATAAGGAAAAACAAATTACTGATGGCTTTGTTTGTTGCAAGTAAATTTTGAAAACTACTGTGCACTCACCTTTTCTCCTGGCTCTCCAACAGGCCCTGGAGGACCCGGCTTTCCTCTGTCCCCCTACAAGATAAAAGCATTAGCTACATGCCTCAAGATATTTAGGACTGTTCTGTTTATAGCATAGCAGCATCAAGCAGATGCTTTTCAGTGTACACTGTCATCATAGAAATCACAACAATCATCATGATCATAATATGCAAATAAACATCTGCCATATGATGCGTAAGCCATTCGTGCATGCAGTGTGTCTGTTTTTAAATGACTAAATAAATATAGAGACAATGTCAAGTTACCAAAGCCAACTCACTCTGTGTCCCTTGTTTCCTGGGAGACCTGGCAGACCGTCAAAGCCCCTGTCACCCTGAGAAGTAATAGAGAAGCAAGTGCATTAAAGCCTATAACGCACACACACGTATGGTAATGTATAAACATTAGCTGAATTGTACTGAAAATTTCTCCTGGCAGAATTTCCCATCTGCTGTGTGTGTGTGTCCAGGAGAGGGAGTTTTCAGATTAGCTCTAGGTCTCTAAAAATGCTGCTTTGACTGATAAAGACTCTGCTGTTCTGTCAGACTCAGCATCAGGGGAGCCTGATTTATTTACAAAGCTTTTTCTGAAGCTGTTAGGTATTGATTTGCCCCATTGTCAGTGTGTATAATAAGCAGTAGGCTACTGGATACCTAAAGGCTTACATTTGCAAGTGGGGTTAGTTTGTTATTGTACAAGAAACTGCTGTCTAAACATGTATGACATTGTTAGGAAACTGAGGTCAATGAATCTCAACACCAACATCAGTATTATGGCAATGTATTATTCACACAAATATCAATCCAAACTTGTATCTAAATATGCGTTAAGTCTGTTACATACTTTGCTGGAACAAAAACATCTGTGGGTTCTTGGTGGAACTCATTTAGATTAGATTATCACTACTGCAATGCAGTGCAGTAAGATCTCACAAAGCTTACCTTAGAGCCTGTTTCACCTGGTGTTCCACGACCTCCATCTACTCCTGTGCGCCCCTATGAGATACACTATACATTTGAAATAGGTTCTGCTTTATTCTATATCTAGTACAACATGCTTTTTAGTTTCTGCATTACTGTATATCTAATACAACATGCTTTTTAACATGACGAAACCTGCAATACACCAGATATCTCACCCTCTTTCCTAGTTTTCCATTAATTCCAAGAGGACCTGGTAACCCACGTGGTCCCTATATTAGGAAAGAAGAGAGCAAGACAAAAAAAAAGTATAAAAATGAAAACTAGAGGACAAAAGGAAATCAATAGTGCATCGATAAAATGATAATGGAAACTAGTATTGAGATAGAAATGTCTAGTCTTACAGAAGGGCCACTATCTCCTCTGTCTCCTTTGAGCCCTGTGGCACCAGGAACACCCTGTAATGCAAAACCAAAATGGCCATTAAAACATCACATTATGTACAGGAGAGATTCAACTCTTCTCTCAAATTTAACACCAAACAAACAAATGAGAAAGAACCATCTTAAAAATCTGTTCACTTTTGTTTTGTTTTTTTCATAAATTAGAGAAGATTCCACTTGCAATTTAGACATAGTGATCATGCATAATAATTAGGCTAGCGTGGGAAGGCGAGAGTAAAGCTTGTGCTTGGTCAGCCAGAATGTGAAGATGAGGTTAAAGGTTGCAGGAGCCCTTGAGGCATGATGCAGATTTGGTCAAGGTCAGAGGAGTGGCTTACCAGTGGGCCTGGTCGTCCTGTAAGGCCCATTGGACCTGGAGGTCCCTTCAGTGACAGCTGTAAAGAAAAACCCACAAGGATGGTTTAAATACATTATCCAGCACAAAGTCACAAGGTATCATTTAGCTTTTAATGAGCAATAACCTTCATATAGCGTATAATGAAAACGTCAACACTCACTAATGCTATAACATAGCATGATCACTATGAAGTACAGGTTTCTGTGAAGTGTACCTTGGCCTGTTGCAGGATCGCTTGTGCCTGTGCTTCCTGGGGAGACACCACTGGTCCCTTCTGGGAATCACCTCCATACTGGAACTAGAGCCAGTGAAAATGAGGAGTCAGTCCCCACTGCAGGATTCCCCAAATGTAAATAAAGTTCAATCACACAGCCCCCCCTTGTGGTCATGCGACTACACCACACTGGGCAAAAGTTTACAGTGTGTATGTTTTTGCAGGAACATGCATGAGTGTGCTTTAAAGTCTTACAGGTAGCATCAACAGCGTTCCTGGAGGACCTGGAATCCCATCTACCCCAGAGACACCAGGACGTCCTGGGGGACCCTGAGGACAGGTAAAGATGTAAGCATTGACTAATGTGTCTGTGGGTGTGTCTGTGAATGACAGAGAGATGAAGAGAGTCTAAAAAGAGAGGGGGCCTGCAGTCTAATCACTATAAAAACAACCTTTGCTCTATTTCCACAGGGCATATTACACACACTGCCTTATCTTCTGTTTACACACTGTAAATATCAATCTTAACAAGTCACTTAATGTAGTGTTGAGTGTTGATCAGACTACTGGTAAAGTTTTGATACTGGTGAGATACATTCCTTTAACAAATAATTCTGATTCAATAGTTTTTTACTGAATCAAGGGTAATTTTCTTCTTACTGCCTGTTATCCAATAACTTGCACTAGCAAATAGGAAATGTCTGACATAAGTGGGACAGCAGTAGAAATATATTTAATTACATTATTGCACTTCATTGGTGAATTTACTGTTTTTAATCCTTGAAATGGAAATAAATTAGATGGGTGAAAGATGGGTTATTGTAATACATGCAAGCTTATCTGATCACCTGACATATCGTGTGTGTTCATGATGTACCCATAAGTATTCCATAATGCCTTCAAAATAACTAATTTGTAAGTGTTAATCAGTGGCGAACAGGTTATACATGTGTTAAACAGTTTCATATTGCAGCTTGAACAAGGTCTGTTGTTCTTCAGTGACTCTGACTGGGCTTCACTGAACACTTCCAACAGGACCTGGAGGCTAATTCAGCTTTTAAATTATACCATACAAAGGTATTATGTATTAAAACATTTGATAAATACAGAGTGGCAATTTTTTAAAGCATAGTTTAAAAATAACCATGTGCATATTTATATAAATCCAATTGGTGACTCTAAATTGACCATAGATGTAAATGGTTTTCTGTCCCTATATATCAGCCCTGTAATAGACTGGCGACCATTTTCAATGTGAAATTTGTGGTTATTCATATTTATGACTTTTCATGCTATGGGTAAATTATTTCTAAATTTGGGTACAGGCTAGAATTATACATGGGCTTGGGTCAATGTAAGGGATGGTGTTAGGTTTTTACTTAGGAATAGGAATAGTGAGGGATAGGGTAAGGATCCAAGGGTCCAAGGAAGCGTACTGACAACTATACAAATGTATACGTGTCCATTGTGAGAAATCATAGACATGTATTCATTCACACAAATACAAAAGACAGAATTCAGGTCAAGAATGTGTGAGTCAACATTCATCCATGAAGTCCAGCAGGTTCAATTCAGGTAACTAAGACTTTATGGTTCTACTGACTGATCAGCCAATCGGTCAAGGTCCTATACCCCACTCACCAATTCACCAGGATCCCCCCTGGGTCCTTGAGGGCCTGTTGGTCCAGGTGGGCCAGCAGGACCCTGTGAAGGAAACATTAACAACACTGGTCACTTCATTTGATGGGTAGAAACATCATCAATCTTTCACAAAGTTTCGTCTTGCACTGCAACACACTAGGTGCAGGTATAATTTTGGGTGTCCCTGTTTCCTTTTCTGAAAACGTTACAGTTGCATCCTGATGACTAGAATCCAAAATGGTCAACATTTTGCACCTCAAGGGGATTGTTTCTGCTTGTGTTATATTATGAGGCATCCTGTACAATTATGGACACAACTATGATAACTGATTTTTTTTTCTGTTTTCAGTCAGAGAAAAGACTTACCTCTGGCCCTGGTAGGCCTGGGGGTCCTTGCACTAATGTACCCTAGAAACAACCACAGATATAATGGAATATGCATTAGGAGAGTATCAACTCATTCCCCTGATCATAACTAAAGCTACCAGACTATTCATTAAATTCCTCTAGCCACTCACCGGTTCAATAATCGCTGGCTCTCCCTTCTGGCCTTTTTCTGCTCCGAGGCTAGCCTGAGGAGGAGAAACGGATGAATAGATGTGGATTCTTAGAAATCACTTGACACAGGCAATTGAAGACATGACCCACTTGATGAATGAGTTCACCTTGAGATTTACCTCTCCATCCCACGTCTCTGCTCTATCCCGCTCTGCAAAGTCAAAGGCATCCTCATATATTTCATACTCCTCATATTCTGGCTCTGTATCGTTTTTGTAATCTTCATATTCAAGAATCTGTTACGGAATGAAAACTATATTAGTAACATGTTTCCATGCTCAGGTGAAGACATGTCTTGCATTTGCATTTAACCAACCTCATGTTCAGTAACATTTGGGCCCACTGTTACCGTGGAAACTGTGAGATCATCATAAAGGTCTCTGTAAAGGTCATCTCCATATTCCTCCACCACTGGCTTCTTTACTGGCTTGTCCTCCTGCAAGCCAGCACACAGCATTAAATGAGTCATAGCAAAGACATGTCAGGGGACACTGAGTACTTCTCATTAGCACACAGTGCCTCCAAGTAAAGACACATTTTGTAATGTATGATTTGAATATAAATGCGAAACAGGCCGATGTTATGGGAATGTGCTGGTTATGTGGAATACACTGTGACAGGTGTGCAGTTAATTACAGTGCTGAACTATAATTATCTGACGGACAACATGTGGCAGCATAGAAGAGACTGCAACAGCAACAGCATGAGCATGAAAAATTTGTTAACTTGGCAAATTAACAGATAATAAACACAAACATACAGGAAACATACAAAAACATTCCTTGTTTAGTGCTGCTTGAAGTTTTAAATTACTTGGATTTAAAAAAATAATGATACAATTGTGGCACATTCATCATAACAAATTTGATTTAAACAGTCACAGTCTTAACCTTCAGTGAACTGGAAATTGATTATTTGATTATTTGTTCTGTAAGTCCACATAGAGGAAATCATATAGTATCATACATACCGCGCTTTTCAGATATACGGTATGCACATACTAGTGTATGTTCTACTAAAATGCACACACAGCCAAAGGGAATATTGAGGTTACTAAAATGTTTCATGATGCATTCTCCATGTTGTATGGGTGGATTGTCGAGGAGGTAATGTTTAGGATGGTGCTGGTTAGTGGTGGTGGTGAAAGCAACTGGGGAGGTAAGAGGTGCTCACTATGGTTAGAAGGTATTAGGGAAGTGACTGGTTAGAACTGCAAATGGCAGGGAGGGGTGGGGGTGGAGGGCATCTACAAGTAAACGTTTCTACCTCCTCAGTAACCACTGATTCTGGCAATGCACTGGGTACCACACTTGGGGCCTCGGTTGTGGAATCAGGTTCATGTGTAGGCATCTCCATGAGGGTGTTGTCGAAGACTTCAGTGGGAATAAAAGTTTCTAGGGTGCTCTTAATTTCGGGCAACTCTGTTGTCAGAAATGGTTCTTGAGACAGATACTCAGGTGGTATTGTGGATACTCTCAGGAAACCATCCTCAAGAAGCCCCTCCTCTTCATGTTTTTTCTTTCTGGATCCCTTCTTCCCTTTGCCTTTACGTTTGCCTTTGCCTTTAGATCCCTTGTCCCTCTTCTTTTTGTTCTTTTTGTCTTTCCTGTCGCTATTGGAGACCTCCTTTGGTTCATCTGGCTGGTCATTTTGCATCAATGAATTAGACTCAAGTTGGGAGTTCTTTTATGTAAATGGGAAAACAAGATTAGGGCACGGGTGGAAGATGGAGAAAAAACAAACACTGTTGTGAATGAAATGCAATAAAGGTAATAGCCTGCAACAGGAAAGTAATGATGCATACTAGTAGAGGCCCTGTGACACCTTATAGAGTCAGACACCTACTGTGATTCCCAATGAGCTGCTAAAACCTAAGGCAAACATAAAATGAAAAAGAAGAAACAAATGTAGAGTTGTTTCCTCTGAGTCAAGACAGAAGGCATATTTGCTTGTGGGGTCAGGGGTCAACCTATATGTGATTCTACTTCTATATATTCTGCTCCTTCTTAGTGTCATCCTTCACAATGACGTCCATTTCATGTCAGTGGTGCAAATGGAAAATTATGCTTAAGGCTCAGTTTGTGAAATACACCAGTGATGGGAGAACGATGGGAAGTAGGTCGGTGGGGTGACAGATGTTGACATCTTCTGGATTCTTGGACCTCATTGCTCAGCTGTAGTTCTATCAAAGCCAGCTGGATAACTATCCCAATAGCCTCACAATACCAATAATAAACAATGCCTGGAGCTTTTTCAATGGTATGCACACACACACACATGCACTCACATAAGTATTCACACATACAATACAAACACATTTAAGTGTCTCAGTTACAACTGTTTAGTACAGCCACACACACGGTTACAACTCTCTGCTTGTCTTGTCTCACCGGCTCCCTCCCTCCTCCTTATCTCTATCTTTTCACACACCACCAAAGAAATGTACACTAATACATATCCATGATTGATTCATTTTAATTCATGCCTTGAGGAGGGGAAGAGCTATTATATCATCTTTGAATTATAGGCTCCTCTCTGCATGTGTGTGTGTGTGTATGGGTTTGTGTGTGTCCCTTGCCAAAAGAATACCTGAGTTTAATAACGCTCCACTACTGGCTGCATTTTAAAGAAGACACTTCTACTTTGACTGATGACCCGTTTTATCTTAATCTCTCAAGTGTCTTTTTGCAAACCTCTTTTGGCTGGTGTTGATGTCTGCTTGTAAATTACATATCAAGTGTCTCTGAGACACATTTCTAGTGATATGTTTCCTTGTGCTCCTTCTACTGGTTAGGTGTGAAGCAAGAGTTTCTGCAAGCCCACTTCAGTAGCCATATGGACCTGACATGAGTGCAAGAAATAGTTCAAAAAGTTCAATCAATTATTTAAATCTTATAATAAAACACAGGGACTCTACTACAGTGATGCAGAAATACAATAACATTACAATTACAATAAAACAAACAAAAAAATGAATTGAGACATATGTGTTCAAATAACAATATCAGCCATATCTTTTCACTTAAATTGATGAGCATCTTCTCCTGTTGGTGACAGTACTAACCTCCTGCAGCTTCAGGGCTTGGCTGTTGTAAAGTAAAGGAGAGTCACAATCTGGGATGTAGTTTACACAGTAGTTAGCAGCAGTCTGGGGGTCCTCCAGAATCAGCAGTTGCTGAATATCTCCCTGAAATAAAGCAGAAGCAGATGGAAAGACAAGGTCAGTAACATAAAGTACTGTACTACTGCTACTGTACAGTGCAGCAACATTTTACAAGGACAAAAAGATTGAACATATAAAAAATAAAGTACGAGACCACAGACATTATGATAACAACAGCTTAAGATACATTTAAAGCAAAGTGAATACAGTAGCATCATCAAACTGCCACTACTGGTACATTTACTGCTGACTATTGTTTCTCTGTGGTCCCCTAACGCCAGGAGGGGCCTCACTGTGTTCACAAAACAGTCAAACAGCTCTCTTTCACCCCCCTGCCAAGACCTTTCAATTCCCATCCCATCCTGGAGACATGGCCAGTGTGTATACACAAACACAGCACTGCTCGACCCTGTAGAACTGATTAACACAATTTTGGCCCAAACAACATGTATTGGTTGAATAATGAAAAAATATATATACAGTATATTCAAAAGATAAATAAGTGATAACTGTGAGCTGCAGTGCTCATTCTCTCTAAGATACAAGTCAGTTGGAGGAAGCAGTGCTTGACAATGTTTAGATCACATTAACAATAAAAATCTATATAACTAACTAACCATTGCAAACATATTGACAGGTGAAATGTTATCCAGGGACAGCTGGGCAGCCGTTTGTGATCAATTTAGTCAGATTAATTGCTTGATGTTATAGTAATTATAGTCTCATTGTAATCTCTTTAATTAGGCTTTAGCAAGCAGAGGTGAAATAAATCAAAACATATCGCCTCTCTGTTACCCACCACCAGCTCATATACCTTCTAATACAGCTTAAATCAGGCTTCATCATCAGTGAATTCATGCAAAGTAATTTATGCTTTAATACATCAAACATAAAAGGAGTTGCTATCCACTTATCCTTTTGTCTTTCTGTTTTGGACAAAAGCCAGAGTCACGCAAAGGAAATAATTGCACTCTAAGGTGAGAGTGACACAGAGAGAACAGCAACAGAGAGCTGATGCAATCTAATCCAATTCTATCTCATTTTGAGATCAAAGGCTTCACTTTCACAGAGAAGCTTTGCTGTTTTTTTCTTTCCTCTAGAAAAACACA
The DNA here is from genome assembly GCA_032362345.1 of Sandelia bainsii. Lineage (NCBI taxonomy): Eukaryota > Metazoa > Chordata > Actinopteri > Anabantiformes > Anabantidae > Sandelia > Sandelia bainsii. The sequence continues at coordinate 11,434,071 of JAUMHL010000029.1, forward strand.
GTGAATAAAGTACTGCTCAAAATCATCTGTGCACTGCCATTCTTTATTTAGGATGGGGTAAGGACATGTGAGGATGTGCTGAGATAGAAAACACATCAGCTGATTCCACAATAAACATCCTGCATGAGGTCACATATGACTATACTGGCAAAGTTTCACTAGTGTTTCAGAGAGGGACCTCTTTGATTTCCAATGTTGTCCATGTTTAAGTATGTGGGACCAGCTAACCAACACTCATACTGCTTCACCGATTCATAACTAGACTTTATATGAGGCACTGTTCACTCTTTTGCAGTGCCTTCATAAGTTAATAAAAAGGTAACTTGCATTCTTGTATGAATCACAAGCTGATGTGGGTTACGGGGCAACTAAAATTGATTGAAACAAACTCACTTCTTACTGTAGTACAGCTCACTGTAATGAAACAGCAATTTGATACTCCTCATTTGCTTAAAGAGCTACAGATGTTCAGGACTAACATCTGACATCATCTGACCATCATCAAATTGTTAGTAATCACCATGACAAAATATGACTTATACATAGGCCTCCTTTAGTTATTTAATGTGCTTCTCCAAATTGTGTGGTAAATAGAACGGGCTGTTGAGGATTCAAATAAGGCTGCTCTTAAATGATATGCTTGATTAGTCGTGGGTTTCAACATGCCTATACCAGTGAGCCAAAAACATTTCTTATATCCAGTACCAATCGAGACAGAAACAATCTGAAGGCACATTCACAAGTGCCAAGAAGGAGCAAAACCAGACTTGTGGACGGTTTAATGTTTGCTTTACTGCAAACGCAAGCTGAGTGTTGTGTTTAAAGACCAAATTATTTTAGTTATTTGTAGGCAATCTGGAAGCAATGGAGACATTAGTGGCTGACCATGGTCCCCATGCTCTCATCTTGAGCTCCCACGCTGGGAGAACTGGGCCGGAACGTTGTCCTCCTCCCCCAGAACTAGGGCCTGGGAACAGAGGCTCAGAGTTCAGCCCGCTAAATCTCTCCTCCCTTGGTATTAACCTCACCTGAGGTATACAATACTGATGCTTACATATGCGCAGTTATACATACATACTTATAACTATGAACTAAAACAGAAGAAATAATTTAACTCTTTTAATTTGTTTTCATTTCATCAAGACAAAATAAGATATTCAGACCCAAATGTAGATTAAATTAAGAGCCAAACGTAACTTAAAACTATTTTTACAATGACCACAAAAAGTGAATGGACTAAAGGATGGATCTGATGAGCAGACAGTCTAATGGGTATTAGTCATCACCACAAATACTGCATCATCATCACAACTCTTCACATAGGATGATAAATAAGAGCATGGAAGTGTTTTTGGAGTATGGCCAACAATTAAATGGTTTCCATTGCTTCTGAAAAAGAAAATTTATAGAGCCCACAAGGAGACACATTTCTTAACTGAAGTGGGATATAAAGTAATTTAAAAATTGGAAAGCTTGTCAGTAGAGTCTGAGAGGGGAGCAGAACAAATATGGGAGGGGCAACTGAGGTTAAGTTAGGACAGAGGGAAAGTAAACTAGGTTATAATGTGTACTAGGTTAGGAAAGTAGCTGTTGACTACTCAGACGAAACCCTAGGTAGTTTGTCAGGACCACAGACATCTGGTTTTCTCTTGGTGAAAGTAAAGAAGGATGTATTTTCTGTCTATTAGGCCAATAGGGAGCAATAACAACTCTCCCTCTGTACTTTCTTAAAGTTTAACTACAGAATATTCCCTTTTTGTGGAGTGTGGGGTATTCTTGGCACACTGAGGAGAAGGAGCATTTGGAAAATGCTCACGACTGTGCCTTATACCTCTGTCTAGCTTTCCTTTTCTTTCTCACTCTATTGCCAAGCACACGCACAGCTGCACAGGTGGCCATTCAGACACACATCAGCAAATCTATACCCAACAGATCTATCAGACAAATTCAAACAGCAAAGCAAATGGGTAATTTCTTGGCTTTGCAATGGAAATAATGAGGCTGGACATGTCTGAACAGCACCCCCCCAACACCCTTCATCTTTTTCTTGGCTTTGTTCCTGCAGCACTTGATTGACAGGAGACCTCTGTCACCCCAAAGCTTCTTAACTGGTGATTTTTCCTAACTGGCAATATTAAAGTCAGTAGCAGTACTGATAAAACATATTTGCTTACATGTAAATGTTGTACGTGTGATATAAAGAAAGAAAAATAAAGTAAGAAAGATGAAAAGTCATAAATATGAAAACAAGATTATTGGGATGTCCCCATTCAGGTCTTTGTCAGATTATTCTACTAATATGCATCGTATATTACCCCAGTGAAACAATCTCCCATGATTTCACAAGTATACTTAATAGCACACAATACCGACTGTCATTTACCTCCTTTGTATACACTTGCCCATGATTAACTGCATTTTTGGTCATAGTACAAGATGTGTTCTGTTTAATTGTTTTTCCTAGTAATTCCTCAACCACACCTGCTGAAATTTTGGTTATACACAATCTCAAAAAAGGAATTTGAATAAGAGTTTGACATTAAAAAAACACTTAATCGTCTGTTTTAAGAACCTTGTATAACATCAAAATGTCCTACTTCAAATACATGTTCATCCAGCAGCCGTGTCCCAAACACAGTAACACCCTCTGTGCTGACTACAGCATTGTCTCCTCGCAGCAGATCCAGGGTCTCTACCCTCTCACAGTCCAAGTAGAGTGTCACAGACTTGTCCTGTACACTGTATGCTATCCTGTGCCATCTGAAAGGACAAAGACAGAATGAGCATTAACAAGAACTTCATCATTTCACTGAGTTATTGGCAAAATGTGGTAGTGCAAGTATTTTGTGTCTACAAATAGAGGAATCAACAAAGATTTTTCATTTGTCTTACAAGTCAGACAAACCAGAAGTATCTTTGAGCTGTGATGATTGATTTCAAATCATTGCAGAAAGCGTTCCACAAGCATCTTATTCCCTTTAAGGCAGTAGTTCTCAAACTAGGTCCTCAGGCCCCACTGCCCTGCTTGTTTTCCAGCTATCCCTTCCATACACACGACTGATTACCTGGACCAGGTGTGTTCAGTCAGTCAGAAGCTGGAAGATACCAATTCAACAGGGATAGCTGGAAAACAAGCAGGGCAGTGGGGCCTGAGGACCTAGTTTCAGAACCACTGCATTAAGGTCAGTCAAGGTCAAGCACACTGAATGAGCAGTAACAATCAAAATGCTTAAACATAAGACTGCCTCAGATTTCAAAGCTTTAAAAGTTATGCATGCACAGTGCTGGCGGATGTGATCTATTTGAGACATACACATACACGCAGTCATATTTAACATAAGGGAATATATTGTATTCATATCTGGGATAATATAAAATTCGAGGCGTTCAACCCACTACCCACTTTCCATCAGCCAGGTTGACCTTCTTGAAAATGGGGTACATTTCTGGTGTGGGTTGCCCATGCTGGTCCTCATACAGGAAGACGGGTGAACGGCCCACTTCAAGCCCCAGCTGCTGCACCCCCTGGTCATCATACACTGAAAGCAGGAAGAACTGGGAGCCCTTTTTAGCTCTCACTGTAGCCATCAGGGAGAAGTTCTCTGGAAATCTGGAATCTGAATGAGGAGAGGAGAGGAGAGCAGAGCAGAGCAGAGCAGAGCAGAGGAGAGGTGTTGTTAAGTCGTACTAGAGAGAGCACAGCAGGTAGCAGACATTTAATAACATCCAGGCACCACCCGCTGCCAGCGAGACCTGAATAAAGATAATAATGATGAAAAATATTGCCCATGAAAGCAGTGAACACCCACAAGGAAGTGTGAAGGGAGTTCAAAGACAGATTTCTTAGGGTTTTACTGAGACAAGAATCCCTCAAAAAAGTGACACATTTGTAAATCCTCCTTGATGGATGAGACTAGAGGCTATGCAGTATAGTAAATAGTCTAGGAAAACAGTCCACTACCAGGGAAGAGCTGTTTGGTGGGAGCACTGAGCTGGATCTTTTTGTCTATCTTGTAGGCCAGATCTGTCTCCTCCACGCCCCTCCTGCTAGTGCAGAGACCAGCCTCCAAGGACACCCCCTCCATGTTCTCTGACAGCTCCAGCACTCGTAGAACATCAATGGGATCAGCTGCAAATGGAAAGAAAGAAGAAATTGACCATCTGCACATAATTATGGAGCAGACAGAAGAAATATCTGCTCTCATGCTCACAAAATACATTTACATGCTTTAAATAAATTGATGTTCTGCTTTCTGTTCATTTCTGTTTCTAGCATTGTATGAAGAACTATTAAAAAATACTTATAGTCTGAAGGTTGTGGCAGCTTGAGGCAGCATGCTTTTAGTCATGTCAGTCTCACAGTTATATGCAGCCAGTGTGACAGCACTTTGTTGTGTGGCTCAGCAAAGTGCTGGTTGTTACTGAGCTGAAGACCTGGGTTTAGTGCGGCTGAAAGCTGGTCTTAAAGTGTGGAGGCTTCCTGCTTCCTAGGATTCGGAAGAGACAAGCTCTTCTGAGATGTGGCGGCAGGTGGCCAGGCTTCTGTGGGTGTTATTATAGGATAGGGGTGGTACCCAGCCTAACCTATAATCCTGCTGCAGCACACCTGACAGCTGACACCTGCACCCTGCTCACCCTGCACCAGGGAGCAACAATATGTCTACACCGCATTTAAACATTTCATTGGCATAAATAAACACATCATTGATTCACATAGCTTCATTACTGAAACATCTATCCTAGTCAGCTAGCTTTGTATTAAATCTTCAGACTTCTTCTTCTGCCAATGGAGCAACATCATTTTATTTCTTTGTGCATCTCCCTTGTTTTCAGGTATGTTTTTCAGAAGTGCATGTAAATATCTGGAAATGACAAAGAATAAGGCAAATTGCTGTAACATTATCAAGCTCATTTATAATATCCTGATGAAGGCACTTGATACAGATCCAAATTTTTCTGTTTTATTCCAATCAGAAAAATCAGTCAATTGGTGAAATTAACATTCTGTGTTATACAAATACACGGAGCATCCAATTATGCTTATTTGCAATGAGCACAGCAACTACTGCCCCCTTAGATATTAGATTTTTCCCAGTGGCAGGTCTCCCTCATTACAATGAGCTTATGCTTTATTTGCAGTCTGCTGGTCATGTTATTAGATGTTTTGTTGATAAAGTGCTGCTGTAAGCATTAGCCGGGATCAGAGCTTTGTGTGTAGATAGTCTCCCACCAGCTGCTAGAGAGAGACTGTTCAGGGCAGCTCAGCACTTAGAATTCCAGGCATCTAAAGTGAGGATCCTAAACCCAGATTGCCTCCTCTAGCACTCACCACTCATACAGAGTTCGCCTTTTATTCTCCTTGTTAATTAAACATGTGGAGAGAGTTTACCGTTACCCAGACATCGCTTGCAGAAAAGCACTGTGTTACATTTTATGGCATTATTTATTTGCATTGCAAAGGCTATTTATTCCAGGCAGCTTTGAGAGCTTGCTCTCTCAGTCCCCTAGCATGGCAACAGGGTTGTAAATAATTAGGTTAAGCTGTATTTACAGCCAGGTTCCCACAATGGAAAACATTAATTACAGATCTAAAGGTATTTAAGACCACAAGGCTTCATAGTCATGAACACACTGTGTAAATTAATAAAGTAATAGCATAAGTTGCTCTCCTCTAACAACAGAAACAAATGGCACTAATAATTTTCACCCACTAACGCTCATTTAGAAGGTTTTTCAAATCAAATCAAATCTTTTCTTGCCATCATGGCAGTGGCCCAAGACGTACACATCTTAGAACAAGGTGTCTTTGACTTTAAAAGGTCACAACCCACACTTAGATCAAAAATAAGAACACTGGCATTTTTTTTGTTTGTTTTTACTTTAGTCTTAATGTACAATGTACAATGACTCTCTTTCACAAGAGTTTGAAGTTGTTTAATGTTTTTTTGTTTGATATGAACTGATACAGTCAATAAAATAATGCTAGTTAAATTGGCAATTCAATTTGCATTAAATGCAATACATCAAAAAAGACAATAGTGTGCCAGTGCTTTTGTAGCTAAAGGCACAAAGCACTTTGTTGTTAACGAGAGTTTACTTTACATCACGTCTGGGTCCTAATCCTTAATGCTTGTACTTAATTGAACTGCTAGGGGTGTCTCTGTCTTTGTCTAATCCCAAAGCCCTTTGTAGTTCTGTTGTGGCCTTGTTTGATTCCTGACTCTATCTATATCTATGTTTTTTTGCTTGCACTCTCATGCACATACTCACAGGAAAGAAGAGAGTTCATAGGGTAGTTATATTTGGAACAGTCTGAATAATATTCTAAATTGAAGCAACAGGGTTTTAATTATACGGGATTCGTGGGTCTTTCTTTCAACCCATCCAAAACAGCACCTGACAGAATGGCCGAAAAACAAACTAACACAATTAACTCTTCAGCTGAATTTTTCAAGCATCCCAAACATGATAAATGCACCCCGTGAACCACATAGTAGAGTGACTCACCCATTATAAGTTTTAAAGATAACTGTGGCTCAATTCTTAACATGTCCCAGCAAAGGGCTGACAGGAGACCATTGACCTCTGACACTCAAGACAACAGAGAACAGTCAAAATGTGCAACACTGCCACAGGGAGAAATATGAGACAAGAAGCAGATATTCCTCTAAAAAAGAAACTGCTCTCAATGTCTCTGTAAAACGTGCAGAGAATAATAGGTATTCCACATCCAGTTTGTGAAAAATAAACTGTGGAGCTTTAAGTATTTTGTATTGTATTGTACTTAAATTTCATAATTATACAGTATGTGCTCTGGGACTACAGATAAAACTAATCCTTTGGCTAGCTCTAGTATATTGCAGAAATGTAACTGATATACATTGTCACTGTCAAACAAACAAACAAACAAGGTTGACAGACTGATTCAAAGGATATGGGAAAAACCTGTCTTGGACGTTAGAGGTTGCAACCCTGATAACTGCTGCAGTGACATCAAAAGCTAGTTTGATGCAATGGAAATCTGTGGAATATCCCTTTCAGTATCACCATCCCTGACTCCTGCCCTAGGCTATTGGCATGTGGCCACATGACACCTGGGTGCATCCAGCAATACATTCAAGAAAGTTATCTATTCTCTGTTGGATCCATTTGTCACCTTGAGTTGGGCCAATTCTTGCAGCCTCTTTTCTATCCTGCAGCACTGACTGTCTGAGCAGGTTTTACTTGCATCTCATCAGGCTTTGTGATAATGATGTCCTTACTTCACCTGTCAAATAATGTTACTTCCAGAGAAATGTAGGAAGAACACTCTGAACCTGCAACCCAATGATTACTCTAGTCTGTGCAGCATTCAGTCCCCACCTTTTAAAAATGTGGCTCAACATGTTTGAAATATAGCATTGTAGAATCTCTAAAGACTGAACTAAAATCACAGTACATGGAGCTGAAACATCTAACAATTTCTCAGACACACAATTCTGGGAGAACAGTTGTAGCTAACACCCACTGTACAGCATGTAATTATTGTGCAGGTACACAATAATGCACATAAGCACATGTCATGCAGATTCTCCATATTCTCAGACCTTTCATTTTCTTGATCTTATGCTTTTCTCTAAGTGCCACTTATGTCTGCCCAGTAAAGTGGTGTCCACTGTGCACTCCACCTCACAGTCCATGCTCTATCCCCTGGAAATGCCGCCAAACAGTCAACATCTGTGTATTTTCTCTGTGACACTAGACACAGTCTTTCCATGCCTCGCGGCCATACAACTCAGCACCGCTTCAGTCAACCATGGACATAATGTGTTCTCTGTGTTTTCTAAGCAAATGTCTCTGAGGACATTCTTAATGACTCATCACCACCTACACTCCCCTCTTAGCCTGAAAATACCAATAGCATACACACAATGCTACACTGTCAAAAACTATTATGCCTGGGAACTGGGAAAATTTAACAAAAGATGAAGCCAAAAAGAAACGGGGCAATGAGAATTTCCCATAGCATCTTAGACCATGCCCTAAGATGAGTGGAGGAAAAGAACTGACATTTGAACTCTGAATTACTGTTTGGAGATGTGTATACATCTAATATTAAATAAGATAATAAGATGAAAATACATGAGAATGTGCTGAATATAACTAAATTAAGCAGAAATATACAGACACTATCTATTCCTTTGCTTTTGTGGATCTCTTGATCCTTTTAAAATCTTTGTCTATCTGTTATTCCACTCTCCATAAACAATACAGCTGAGTATACAGTGAGCATTTCTATAGAAATTCTTCAGAAATTTCAAACTATTAAATATATTGGATAACTATTAAATAGATGGCAATTAACAATGAAAAATGATGACAGATCCAGTGGAAGTTATCGAATATATCCTGACAGTCATTTTCCCAGACTCGATGAAGAATAGCCTTAATCTAATTATCAGTGAATGAGTCTGACCTTTTGTCTGGGTCACTGCTGTGTGTGAACAAGAATACTATGAGGCAAGTGAAGCTAATATACCCTCTAAATGGATGAACATTTAAACACGTGAATGGGCAAATATTACTGATACACTGGCTGTACACACAGTCACACCGCAGCACCTGGGACCTCTTTCATTTCTCTCTGCATCACTGTATTATTTTATTTGTCAGACATCGGCTTGTTTACTTGTAAACAGAGGTTATTAAAAACTAGTAAGTATCAATGACAGAGGTAAATTTACTGTAACTCTTAATATAGAGGCATTTGTTGTACTGGAAGCATGCTAAATTATAGGCAGAGATATTTATCGCCCTGAATGTGCTTTGCGGTTGGGTCTGTTTTCACTTATCACTGAGTAAGTCAAATTAGAGGTTGTGCAGATGACTGCTAGAAATTGTTTTAATATATTCATATTATCAATTATGAAGTCATAAATATTAGGATATTATATTAGGAGACAATGAAAGTTGCATTGTACCTATTTGATAAATTTTAAACATTCAGCATGCTGCACTAATTATTTATAATACCACATTATTATTATTATTATTATTAATAATTATTACTTAAATGATTATGCTCTCTAGCATGTTTAGACATGAGGTGATGCAAGAGAACTTAAGACATGCAAACACATGTGGCAGATGGGAGAAATTTTGTTTTGCAAAAAAGGTCCCTAGAGTTTTAATGTGGAACTACATGGGAAGAGAAGAGAGGAGTGGACCTGACTTGACCAGCAACAGGAAATGAAAAGGCCATTGTGTAATAAAGAAATACGTTACTTAGGGCATTGCCATTTGCTCACTATAGGTCTGAACAAGGAAAATGTTCAACTTTAAGGAACAAACAAAACAAAGGAGTAATTAATAATAATTTGTCTTCTAATTTAAAAGTTTTATTACATAGGAAGTGACATAACAAACATTTTTGTCGATTGCACAAAAATAGACACTAGGTTTATCTTACCAAGCCTCACATGACATTTCTTCATCATAACTGGTGGACTTTGGTGGTGGACGTAATTATCATTATTTTTTTGAGACTTTTGCACTGATGGTTACATTTGAGTCACATATACTTTTTTCCCTCTAACATGCAGTATCTCTTACTTCATTTTCACAACATTACCTATAAAGATTTATAGTTGAATTGCAATTATTAAATGTTTTAGCTTGTTCAGAGTGCTCTGCTGAATACAAATCAGTGGTTGTATCCCGTTATTTAGGTTAATGCTCACTGGTATTTAGTGTTGAAGCTGAAGTATTTTAGTGGAATCTGGTTACATATTTCTTTCCAGTTCACATCAGCATCACATTCTTCAATCTCCACAGTTTGTTCTACTCATGTTTGTTCATAGCAGGATTGGCTGACAGGCCAAAAGCTGCTTGATCCATAGAGAAAACACCTGCCCCTCAAGGCCCCTGACTCCACACAAACACACATGGAAACACACATATGCACTTCTATACTACGGAGGACATTCTCTTCACCACAGTAAATCAGTTCCCTTACTATAATCTCCACTGCATGCCTAACCTTGGCCCTTAACTTAACTGAACCCAATTTCTAATCACTAAACTACCTTTAAGGGGTGGAAGGGGGTTTGAAATTTCCTGATGTTGGAAGATCTGTCCTCATTGTTTTATTCTTCCGAGCACATCAGATCCTCATAAATATGTAACACATCACCACAATAAATACAAGTGCACAAACACAATTTCTTACACACTTACACACTATACAATATACACACCTATTGGATTACCTAGATACAAGCATGAAAGCATACACAAGACCAAGCCTGTTCAACGCCAAGCCTTCATTTAGCCTCTCAGACATCATAACAGTCAGGCATCTATTATGGAGGGTAATATCAGACCTGCCAAAATGAAAGTATAACACTCATGCTACACACACGTGTAATAAAGATATGTACACATGGTTCTGTTACTGTGTTTGTGGGCTTCTGCAGAACCTTTCCCTCTATGGTGGCAGTACTTTGCATACTTGTAAAAGGATGCTTGGCAGGTTGAAATATGATGTTTAAATATTAGCAGGGTCACAATGCCACCTAGGGTGTCACATTGTTTTCAAGAGTCTGCAGGTTGTTTTGGTAGGAAGCCTCACTACTGTGAACTCTGCTGAGATGTGCATGTGATGAATGACTATGACAAAACATTTCTGAGGCTAATAAACAGGGATAAAGAGGCAGATAATATGTTAGGGGATACTGCAAAGAAATCAGCTCATCTGATGTCTGCTCATTGTAATTCTACGGGAAGCATCTCCAACTAGTCCCACAGAAAGCATCCAGCTTGAAGCATCCAGTGATCAGAAGCACAGAGCCATAGAAGCCTGGGGGAAGTGAGTTACTGAGTTTCTAGATGCCAGATGTGTGTTGAATACTATAGATTGCAAGCGAGTGCCATGAAGTGTTTAAGCATCATTTCTACATATTAAAGACTTCGGGGAGTTCCAAACAGTTTGTCTCATCAAAAGGTTTTAGAAGCAGTTTGATATAATACTTGCAACATCAGCAGCTAGAGACAGACATCAGCATCTCTGACACTTCTGATGTTTAATGTTGTCATTAGAGAAACACAAACTCACGTAACATTGGCTTACACAAGATCTGTAGCAGGCGTAACATTCCTCTTTTCCCTATTCTCTATCCTGCTAAATTCAGCTGTCTTTTTCATTTGTTTTCATTTGCCACTAATTTGTTGCTGGATCAAAGGCGAACAAGGCTTGCTGTCCTCCTTTGGGAGTCTAGTGCAAGATTGGCAAGGAGGCTGGATCAAACAGGACACAGTGAGGGGGTTGCATGCACGATTTCCCCTCTGTCATAGAACCAGTCAAGGATGAGGTAGGGCATAAGCAGGAGGAGGGAAATTATGTAAATGAAGAGATAAGGCACATAAAATAAAAACAAATACTCCCTATTCCCTGACTTTGAATGGGAATGAAAAAAAAACAAAAGGAGGGAAAAAAATGTGTTGAGGCAAAAGAACAGAGAGTTCTAACTGAAACTAAGTGTGGACGTGTGCAAGAATGTCTCACTTCCTGTCAGCAAACATGACTACAAAGTACTCTCTCATCTCTCTCGAACACACACGCAGAAAGCATATGGGAAAACATTCTTGAACTGTAATGCACATGAACACTCACAGACTTAGAGGCACAAACACATTATCAGCCACATGCACATATCTAAGACTGCCATATCAACACCACCATATGTCCCATGCATTTTTAAATCATCTCTGCCTCTCGCTCTATGTGCCCTCATCAGAGAGCAGTGGTCAGCAACAGTCATTGTTTGTCTTGAATGTGATTACTGTATGTCATTTTGGCACACTTCCTTGTTCCACCACACCAGCAACTCCTGCCAGTCATAAAGTTTCTGGATGTGGAAAGCCACAAATGAAAATTAGACATGTTTAATCACTTCTGGTGACCACATTGTTAACTCCTGATGTTGGTGCATGTCTCTGTTAAGGGGTCTGTAAACCTCAGGACTTAATAAGAATTAGCCTGCCCGTTGAAGCTATTCAAGACATGGCTACAGGCACAGAGACCAATGTGGGTGACAGATAGCAGTGGGCAAAATGACATATTATGTATATGCAGGTGGTTGTTAAAATCTTAAAATGGCTGCAGTACTTGCTGAACAAACCAGAAAGTGCAGCAAATGTGGATAACAGGACACTGTGACTGACAGATATACAACAGTGACCAGATCCTCTCCTTGCAGGTGAATTGTGAAACAAGTCACTGTCTCAAAAGATACAGCATGATTAGATAAATTAAGTGAAACACCAGATATATGCCCTGAGGTAGTAGCCTGCAATAAAACATGTCAAACATGCAAGTGTGACAGAATAATAATAACTATAAGCAACGAGGGAATTAATGCCATTTATGTGCAGAGTGCAAGTTAAACAGATCCATGACAGGAATTTTAATCTACTCAGTGGCCATTCACCTCTTTCTCAAGTCAACGTTAAACCTTTTCACAGTAAACCTACGCTGGTCACAAGCAAACTCAAACATGACATCATAATCCTCCCGATCTTGTTCTTACTGCAGTCTTATACTGCGCACCTGACGCAGGAAGGACACCTTGAAACTTCGGAAATATGTTCAATTTAAAGAGCGTTGGCGCAGGAAATCAATCAATCATAATCCTCGCACCTTGTGCAGTGACGCGAATAATTCATATGTATGAATATATAAAAATAGCTTAATACATAATTGCAAATAATTTGCACAATTCTGAGACGTCCCACCAACTTCAAAAATTTGTCTGAGCCAGCTCACTCTTTTAACCCTAGTGCCAAGCGACTCTGTGGGACAAGAAGCAGCATTAACAAAACATTAAGGCAAATTCAAAGCAGAGAGATTCGCCTTATAGTCAGTGAACAAAAGTGAACCACAGAGAGTCATGGTTATCCTTAAATCTAACAACTTCTTGTTGGCTGTGGGACATGTGATGAATGATAGTGTCTGAAAAAGTAATGGAAATTTTGATAAAGATTTACAGAATGCACTGAGCCGATCACTGTCGACAATTAAACTTCATCTATAGCATCTTTAACTGCAGGAATTCAAACGGATACTTTACCAGCTCGTAATGCAGTTACGTGAAGCAGGATAAAAAGAAACAGTGCTATTCTCCTGCGCGACCTGGTCCTTGTTAAATGGTCCATCTTTCCAAGCGGAGACCACCCTCTGCCTCCGCCACCAGAACTTTACACTGCACAAGTTATTTTTGCATGAACTGAGGAGCCATGCGGTCAGAGAAGCAGAGAAGCCAGTCTGTAGTTCCAGTTGCTTGATTGTTGGAGAAGTTTTGTTGTGATGGCTCCTCTCAGTTTCGCTGTGTACTTCTCATTCATTTTCTCCCTCTCACCATCACACCCTCCCTCTGTTCTCCACCTCCTCCGCGTCTTCCCTCCCATAGGACGGTGTCCTGGGACGCACGGATGAGCGGTGCACAAAACTCCATCATAAATCACGTTTATTGCCCGCATTAATTTGTAAGTTCTCACTTCTTAGGATTGGTCATTTATTACCCACAGAAGTTGTGGAGAGCACAGCGCTCCCACATACCAAGTTTAGGTTACCATATTATTCACTGACAGGCACTTGTAGGATTTGAATACAGTGACGGTAATCACAACACTGATAAGGATGATGATGATATTTCAGATATTTAAGTATTTAATTCTTAGTATTCGACCCACAGATTCTCTGGTAACTCCCACCTGGCAGTGGAGATCAGAGGTTTCCCTACATCATTTGAAGCTGGAGGAAGTGTGCCAGCTTTGAACTTTTGAACAGCAGTAGGTAAATACACCTCAGCGTTACAACACCCCTGGCTAGTTCAAGAAGTAAGGTCTTCGCAGACCAGGGCAGTATAGTTAGTTCGGGGATGACACTACTGACTTGAAAAAAGTGATTTCAAACATTATATTTAGTATTTAGTAACTATTATGTTTATAATTATTATTATTTATTAATATATTTTATGCAGTACTCTATGTATATTTGTAGATAGTACTTTGTTTGTAAAGCTGAATCTGAGAAACGAAAAGAAAAGAAGAAGACTGTACTGTAATACACCTGTCATACCACCTTGTAAATATCTAATGTAGAAAAATCCAACAAACAAAAAACAGAAACTCCATTTCATACATTTTTGACCTCATCATAATTAATAAAAGGCACATTTTGGGTTTCTCCATTTTATAATAAACTTACTTTTACAGATATACAATGAATTTTCACAAGACACAACGAACTTCATAATCTTAAACAGGACAATGCTGATATGAATGAGCACTGGTAATCGGTTGTGATAAGTCTCTTAATACTGCAGGGCAAACATTCCCAGTCACCTGCCAAATTTAGCCCTATACATTGTTAATCACCTATGGAAGCTGAATATAACCTGGCCAGAAGCCTAATCATTTCTGCAAAAACTGTGGTATTCAGTTGAGACATGCTGTAAGATAAGACTTGTGAAGCTCAGCTAATTGGAAAATTACCAAAGACAACTTCTCTAGAGTCCAAGCCACAACAGGCCTTTGTAAAGTAACAGGGAGCTAAAATCCCAGAGATCATTCAGAGAAAACACATCCACTTCAAATTCTCTCTGTTAACCAAAGATGCTGCTCGTTATTATTTCATATTCAACTCTGAGCCACCAAATATTAGACATTAAATACCATTGAGCCACAGACAGTTAAGATCCAAATGTTTCTTCATGGTGAATAAATAATTTCAACAAGCTGGACTCAGAAACGTTACAAATCCTCATTCAAATGCTTCAAAATAAAGAACCCTTTAGGAATCTGACAGAGAGAGTCAAAAACTGTTAAAATTGCTGATGCACATGTGGGAGACTGATTGGAAAGAACAATGAAAGCTATGAGAGGAAGAGAGAAAGAAGTAGATTGAGCAGAAACACCCAGATAACTGGGTAGATTGAGGTTGATCCATTAGGTAAACAAAGGACCCACTGACCTCCCTTCATCTCTCTTCTCAGCACCAGCTTAACCAGCCAGAGTGAGGGCCACATTCCTAGCAGCTTTTAGCAGATAGTTGCTAAGAGTCCAGTGAGTAGTCTGAGCTCTGGGTGTGAAATATTTCCAGACCATGTGCTATGTTCTCTTATCCAATTACTGGACCTATACAACTTACAGATAATTATTCTTTATAACACACAGACAATAAATCAAATAATATACTGTTCTAACATGTATTGAGTTTGTTTTATGCAGGAATAAACTTGACATTAACTACACCCGAACAGTTTTCCAAATGACTGGCACCAAACATGACCCGACACATACATTTAGTTACATTTAGTCTCATGCCATCAGTTTGTCAGTTTCCGTTATCCAAGAAGGTTTCATAAATCAGGCTGGTAATGATTAAAGAAAGGTAAATAGATGACCCTTTGCTGTAAACACATTAAGGCTTCTAAAATGGAGAGTGAAATCAGTTCATGCTGGAGGTCTTTTTATCTTGATATTCAATCAGCGGAAACCAACAGAGCAACTTTGTTTCACACACACTACAAATCATGTGGAAAACCAAGATATGGAAATATGCTCCATATGTGTTTTGACATGTATTTATGGAATAGTTTAAAAAAAATCACAGATGAAAATTGGCAAGAGATGAATCTATCACAGAAGTAAAAAGCATATGGACATGTTGCTGTATCCTCTCCTGTTTTACTTTTAACCTCTTTTCATTTTTGTTTATTTACTCTCTAATTCCTCAGAATGAAATTTTAAATTATCCTTACAGTACTGGAGTTGGAAATTTGTCCCACTTTATGATATGGTCTATTTGAGGGTCCCTCATTCTACCTCTGCAGGTCATTCTGTGCTGATAAATGATGGTGGACTTTTCCCATCATTTAATCAGTGAGACAGTAGTGAAGTAGACTGAAGTGAAGCTGTCATCACCTTATTTCAGGCCCAATAAGACTCAGTGAAACCTTATCAATCCTCAGGAGGATCTGGTGAACATTTAGGTTTGGTGATCCTAAGGTGGGCTTCCAGTTTAGTCTGCCTAAAGTCTTCTCCTTGTGTTAAAGAACATGCTGGAACAGGACAGCAGGCTAACTGTCAGGCAAATTATGCATGCAAAGTTTCAGAAGAAAGATGCAAGTGACTCTTTCATCTGGCCAGAAATTGATTTATGTGCATCATGTTTAAAAGCAAAAATATGTTGTTTTTTATGACGTCTTTAAGAAATAACCACCTTTCTGCACCAATGAAGTAAGACAAACATGTTATTTAGTCATAAATTATGTGATAAACATTGTGTTTACTTTGCTGTCATCGTGACATAATGATGATTTAAATGAGTGTGAATGATGATCTAAATGTGCCTGATAGCTCTCATGTTTTATCAGTTTGTTTCATCTCATTTATAGGAGAAAATATTAATGTGCCTCAGATAACAAGTGCAGTTTTTGTTCTGCACATGAAGATTTCAAGAAAGAGCCAACATCTGTCTGCAATGCATGTCACATGGAAGAAAAGCTCAGTACTAATGGTGAAATGCTGTAATGATTTCAAAACAAGAAAAAAAGGTGAGAAAGCAAAACCAATACACATTTTGTTTGCGGAAGGAAATGCTTGTAAAACCCCTGATCTATGAAAGCACCTCAAGAGAAATGCGACTATGCCACCCACTGACTGTTGATGATAGCATCTTCATATATCAGACAACATGTGTTCTGAGCTTTCACCAAATCACACCCCGTGATGCAAAACGATCCTGCAACAGGTATTCTAGATTTACCTGCCTGTCATATGCACACTCTGTTCCCTTATACCACAGGCAGGTATTCTAGATTTACCTGCCTGTGGTATAAGGGAACAGAGTGTGCATATGAGACAGTGTATGATTGGTTGCTCTGTGCCTCCTCACTTACTTTTTAACTTACTTTACTTACTAATTATGGTATATTAAATAATAAAAAGTGCTACATACTTGAGCTTCGATGGAACAAGATCACCATCAGAACCAAATCTGTGCAGGGTTTGGATGCAAAGCTGTGTTATTAAACATATTACTCCACACAGTCAGTTGCTAAAGCCTGCTGTAATTAAGTCAAACCAGGGATATGACCACGAGACAGCATGTGGAAATCTTCCCTTTTGCAATGAGCCAGTAAGAGGAACTGCCAGTCTGGTGATAATTATAATGATTAGAGATTGTGGGAGACTAAGCTAATTAACATCCAAGGACCGTGTCTGTTAAATGAACTGCTCAAACAAATAGACTAAATAAACCCAACCAGTGACCACATTCTGCTTACCCTCCTTCAATGTTAGTTTACAGCACAAAACACCATGATTGAGTTTAGATCTCAAAATAGCCGGGCAATTAAGTTGAAAAATGTTATTTACGAAAACTTTTAAGGTAAACCATGAAAACCAGGATTCAAAACAACATTTCTTTCAACTTCCAATCATATATGAAAGCCATCTAAACTGTTACAGTTCCTTGCTGTTAGAGTTGCAGAGTATGTGAGGATTTTTGGAATAAGCAAGTGGTTTGGTCAGAGGAGATCTACAACCTGGTGCGACGGTGGCTGAGTGGACTGCCCTCCTAGGAATCCATCTGTGTACATTGTGTGCCTAAGTTCAGATGCAACTGACACCATGCTGTTGTCTCTCTTTGCTTTCTCTTTTCACTGCCCTTTGAATAACCTGTATGTGGTCATTTTCATTCT
Source organism: Sandelia bainsii (assembly GCA_032362345.1). Taxonomy (NCBI): domain Eukaryota; kingdom Metazoa; phylum Chordata; class Actinopteri; order Anabantiformes; family Anabantidae; genus Sandelia; species Sandelia bainsii. The sequence goes on from JAUMHL010000029.1 coordinate 11,451,815, forward strand.
TGTTTCCCTGAAGAAATGTAGTGGCACAAAATTAAAATGGATGTATTACTGCATTCATGTATGCACTGTAGTTTAAAATAACTGCATGAAAATTGTTCTTTAGCCCAATCTAAATATCACTGTTGAATATTGCTTTCACCAGACAGGACCTAAGAAATCAGATCAAAAGTTGTGACAATGTGTGTCAAAAGTGCCACATTATAATCCTCAATGTGTCTTTGCTCTCAAAGCAGCCTCCATGCTGCAGACTGTTTTATTGCATGCTCTCTGCAATAATACTTTGTATGCTCTTTTTTTTGTTGTAGCTTGCAGACTATTCTTTTTGCACTTACTCTCAATTAACAATGTCTGTCTACCTCCGAACCCCTAAAACACATTCCCAGCTCTCTCTTTTCTAAATCTTTGCATCAGTTCTTTTTCTCTCTTTAAGTCTCCTTCCCGCCCACCCCAAGCTTCTCTTTCTCTTCATCTCTTTCTTCTTCTCAATTCTCATGAAGTTTGCATTCCACACCTCCTCTGCAGACTGCAGACTGCTTTTGTGTGCAGACCGCACACAAAAGAGCAGAAAGCACTATTCCTGACCTGTCACAAACATTCCAGTCCTCTAGGTTCTTTCACACAGCCAGAGTCCGTCTTCCTTCCAGTAGCATCTCTTGTCCAGTGCTGCAGCATGGCATGGAGGTGCTGCTGACAGGAGAGCTGAAACCAGTTATAGTCAATGTGATGCACTTACTGTATGCTGTGGAATATTAAACTAGAAATCATTTTGTAAAATTTGAAATGAATTAGCATGAATTACATTTTGAATTTATCAAAAATGTAAGGGTCAAATATCTGAAATGCAGTGTCTTCATTCATTTGTTATAACAAATAGTTTAATGCACATTGTGCATTAAGAACAGCATCTCTATCTAATCACACAATCCATCTTTAATTATGATGAGTGAAAACAGACTCTGATTTTATAAGTGACTGACTTCATACAGCTGTATAAGCAATTAAGCTTCCAGCACCATCTGCTTGTGCATCCTTAAAGTCAGTACACAGGAAATTGATTATTGCTCTATAACAGTAGGTTTAGGGAGAGTGCCATTTTCTATGACCTGGTCTTTGGTAAAGAGACTGCAGATGATTTACACAGGAGAATGTTCAACATTGTTTTAAGGAGCTTTAAACACTGATAGATATAGAGTATATGTATGTATACATATGTATGTAAGTATAGATATATGAGTATAAAGGTGCATTAGAGAAAGTAGAGTGGGTTAAGGGGAAAATTGGAGGGAGGTTTACAATGACTCTTTAAAAGTAGCATTGAAAAGCATGTATGGACTTGTATTATCTGCTCATTGTCTCCTCTCTCAGTCTTTTTGTGTCTTGTTGCCTTAGTCCTCTAAAATTCCTCAGTAATAGCTTAGAGGCTGGTAGACATCACCCCTCTTCATCTCCATCCACACCTGTCCACTTTCTCCGGAGGCGCAAGGGAAGGCATGTCAGGAACGCCCCTGACCTTACTCTACTCACTTACTCCAGCTCTTTCAGCACCATTTACAGTAGTGAATTGACCATCTAGACTCACAGCAGTTTTGCTGGAGAACCACCTCATGAGTTGGTCAATGTTAGTTTATACTTTCTTGTATGATATACGGTTAAGAGCCAAATAAGATCTGTTAATAATTTGGTAGCAAAATAGCCACTGATCATGAGCTGATTTGAATCAAAGCTTCATGGTAATTTTTCACTGACTGTCTGGCCCTGATCATGACGTGCACTCATTTGTAACAAATTTATATTGTAGTCATGTGAGTAGCATACTGGTTCAGAGGCTTCTCTGTTTGGCTATTTTTGGCATTATTCTACCTGTACACTTAATTATCAGTTACTAACATTTAGATAAATGTCTACAATCTAAAATCTACAATAAATATATAACTAACTAACTCACTGCAACACAAGTTTGGGACACTCTGGGTTTGGATTTAAAAATGCTTTGTCTGACAATGCATATTATACTTTTATTATGTCGGTGTAAACTTCAGCTTTCTAGTGAGAGAAATGGCTGATGGCTTATGAATGTGACAGAAATCAGCTTTGTGAGACAGCAAGAGGAACTTGGACCTGAACTGTGTGTAGCCTGACAGTCTGCACACTGCTGTCAGCAAAATAGACAGTTTATCATAAGCAGTAATAATTGGAAGCCTATGAAGAAGATTTTACTTGCATTCTCATGCCGAGTTATATATGCATCATGAGCTTGAGGTAGATTTCTTACACTGCAAAGCCACCATCACCCTGCTGGTGCAATCTTGAATCTTGAATCTTGGTTACTGTCTGATCCTTGACAGATGAGACCATCACTCTACATCTTGATAGTGTAAAATATGTCTTCCATACCAAAGAATCTTTACAAAGTTATGACAGAAATGAAAGCTACCTGTCCACAGGTTAACCTCAGGACACAAACAGGTTAGAAAACTCAAGCACCTGTAGCTGTCCTCTGCTACTGGTCCCTCTGTTGGTGCATGTCCTCTGTGTTCACCTATTGTCTTGTCTCTATATCTGTCTGTGACGATTCTCAGTCATCCAGGTGAAGTTATGTGGAAGTTGGGTCATGGCAACTGGACTTCTTTCTAGTTAGGTTTTCTTGTCTATATAGTGGCCTTGATTCTTCACACTGTGTTAATATGTTAAAGTGAGAATGGGATTAAAGGGGTTAATCATGTGAAAGAATTAAAACAATATGTTAATTGTTTATGTGCTTGTGTTCACAGTTATGTTTTAAAGTGCAAAACTAGGTAGGTTAGTCATGTAACATCCTGTATGTGGAGCCACTTTATAGCCACATGTATCGCACTAATTATATTAACTAAATATTATAAAGTAAAATATCATACCAAAGTAATGCCTGAATTATTTTGAAATGGTAAATACATGGCTATTGAGCTGCAGACGATCAATCCCAGTTCAATTAATTCGTTAAAACAGAAAAAAATCATGTAAAGATGGCATGGCATCTGTAACACTTGAAACACTTTGAAAGTTAAAGATTTAAACATTACTTTCAAATCCTTCACTCAAAGATGACTCCAGATTGATATTTGACCAATCCACTCACTCTTTCATGAGGGTTAAGAAGATCAGTATTACAGCAAATGGAAAACTTACAACGCTTTACTCTGTCTTTTACGGTTTGCATGTGGATACATGACACTGAGCAAAAGGCCCAAACATGACTCTTGCACTATGATCTTTTATCAGTGAAAAAGAAGCAAGTCTGCTCTGATACCTTATCAAATGCACCTTTGCCCTGTTCCCTCCCTCATCTAATGCATTACGCATTAGATGTGCTGCAACTTTCCTCGCCACCAGATGGCAGTACAATGCAGCGCATGAAGTGGCTATATTTCTATTACTACACATTACCTTCTATTAACATTTTCGTTAGATAAATAAGTCAACTTGAACTGAATAACAAGTGCTCGATGTGGGTTTACAGTCTGAGCAACAGCAAAGCGTGTAATAATAATAATGATAATAATAATTATTAATAATAATTATTATTATTGGATTTTTATTATATCAAATGTCTCATCCCAAATATTTATGATCACATTTAAAATATTTCTATAAAAGTATTTAAGACAATTATATTTAGTGGATACGTTACTATAAATAATTGATCATTGTAAAATTATAAATAAATATTATTGTAGTGATCCAGAAACACCTGTATGAAAATCATTAGGTGAATATTACATTGTACAGTTATTTTGCTGTTATTTTGCTGTTATGGTCACAAGCTTAAAAAATCAAATAAGCTCTGCCCCCTCTGTAACACGCACGTGAGGGCATGCACGGACACACACAATTTTAAGGAATGAACTTCAAGGCAGGCTGCATCTATCAAGTTTAAAATCTTGTCTGCAAAGGCTGTTGGCGTTGCGTCGTCTTTTTTTGGTCACTGATTTTATTGAACATGTGACTGAATTAGACGTTCACATGGCTGCTGTGGCTGCATGATCCGCTTTACTTTTTTAAAGTCCGGTGATCGGTAGCTCCCTCGGCAGCGACCATTCGGAGCAGGAGACCGCTGAAAAACACAGCACCTACCCGGACAAATCATGGCGAACAGCGGGCAGAAAGTTGTGCTGATCACCGGCTGCTCATCTGGCATCGGGTTACGAATCGCCGTCATGCTGGCCAAAGATGAAAAGAAGCGTTACCATGGTAAATGCGCTTTCTTCTACATTGTTTATTTGATCGAACCTATTAGTAGCAACCCTACAATAGTGAGGCTCGCTTGAAAACTATTCCGTGTTTACTTTTCCCTGTAAAGCTCTGCTGTTGCACCAGTTCTCATTTACGCACAAAGTTCGCTTGAGTTCCGTGCGCAACGCTGCGTCTTAATGCAATGATTCTGTGTAGCGCCCATTGAAATCTCTAACCCTGGTGATATCGGATCCATATCCCTTTGTAAGGACTGGGATTCAGTCGCCCCCTTGGTTTAACTATTATCGCCTGAAAGCACGGTTTCCAGGGTATGGCTCTGCAAGGCTGCCGCTTGCCAGCCGGAATCATAAAAGGAGTCTTGTCAGTTCTCTTTCAAGTGACTTCTCCAGCACAAAGGCCCCTTTTATCGCAGTGAATTGTAGACCGCCTGCTCCGGTTTAGTGCCGTGCCTAATGTGCCTTTAGTCCCCTCACTGGAGCGAGTGCTGAAAGGGGGACAAAGTTTGAGACCTGTACAAGCGAGGGTTCACGCTAAAGCAAGGGTCTTGTTTGAAGTCTTCATTGGTGCACAGTGGAATTATAGTGTCCCACTTTGCCATTGTTGCTCTGTGCCTCTCCTCTCCTGCTTCCCAGCCATCATTAATGTCACTCCAGAAATTGACGGCCCAAAACCTGTCCATGTCATGGAGCCTCAGACAGAATTACATTAGACTACCTTCCCACCGCTGTGACAGGATTCTTTTAAATTCTTTAAATTTCATTTTAACAAAGTTAAGTAATATAGCCACTTTGGGAACAACTGTGCTGGGGTTAGTTAGTTTAATAGCTAGATATTTAAGTTCTAATTTATTTGGGGGCTGCTGGGATCTGATGGGATTTATTCAAATAGATGAGGAAACAAAAGCGATTAACTGCTCTCTGCGTTGAGCAGATTTTTTTTTTTTTGCATTGTGACCTGCTTTCTATAAGGCCACCAGCTGCTATTTTCCCAGGGTTTTAAGAAATCCAAGGGAGATTAAATATTACATTGTGCTTAAAGAAATAATTACTTACAGGAATGTTCACCAAATACAGAGAAATCACAAAAAGACCTCTAAATGTGCAATGCAATGTGGTTCACTCAAGAATGTTTAAGCTGCCCAAGAGTAATTCCTGCAGGAACCAAAGGAACAATGGATCTCTTGTTCACTACCAATTTGTAAATCTCTGTGTTGCTTCATGGATCCCCAGTTCTCAGTTTATAAGATTAGGCATAGACTTCACAAGATGTTTGTATCTGACTACTTGCATGAGACCTATCAACACTGTCAAAAAAGGAGTCTAGTTTCTTCACTGTACAGTATGTCATGAAATGTTGAAAGAGTAACATTGCACAGCAATGCAAAATCACCACAGTATCCACAGCAGTCGTTCCTCTATTGTCGCTTATCCTACCCTGTCTATGTTCAAACAAGAATCACATGAGAGCTTGTCAAGGACAACAGGTAAATTTAGATCAATCTGTGGACAAGATGTTGTTTACTCCTACTGATTTCCATTGTGTAACAGCATTTCATGAGCACTATTTTTGTGTTAGATAATGTCAGACAGCAAAGAGTAAGCAGAAAACATAGAACAGCAATGAACACCAAGTCAACACTGTGACGATAACTGCTGGACCTGGTCATGATAGATTTGTGTGCTGGGTCTTTGTTAAACTTGCCCAAGTGTGTAAAGTTCAAGAGAAATTAGTTCTGTATACTGTAAAGTGTCAGGCGTGGTTTTCTATGGGAACTCTGACCCGCATGTCTGACTGTGTCACAACTGTGTATGTGTCCACATGTTCTTGCTTGTGTGTGTGTGTGCTTGTGTTAAGGAAGTAATTTAGTAGCAGTCTCAGAGATTAGAGGTTTCACAGTGTCTCGCTCTGTCAGTGTGACATGATTTGCAAAAGTACAGTGTAAAATGTAAAACATGTTTTTGCAGTTCCTGGTTGTGTTACTGTATGATCGTAAAAAGGCTCTTTTTTTAAAGATCGAAACCACATTGTACAAGTTAAATAATTATCTCCACATAACTGTTTCTGCCCTCTAGTCATTGCCACCATGCGAGATTTGAAGAAGAAGGACAAGCTAATGGAGGCAGCAGGCGATGCATATGGCAAGACCTTGGTGTTGCTTCCACTGGACGTGTGCAGTGACGAGTCTGTAAAGCAGTGCATCAACAATGTTAAGGACCGTCATATTGATATCCTTAGTGAGTGATACTTCAAACTAGTCATGCATCTTTCATTTCAGAATCAGAATCAGAAATACTTTATTAATCCCTGAGGAAATTATGAGGTCTCAGTCGCTCTGTGACAGTAAGAAAGTTAAGTGAAGAAGAAATACCAAAATTACAAAAAATTACAAATGACACTATATTTGACCCCTTCCCTGGCTTTGAATTAGAGGTGATTTTTAAAATGTTTGTTTTATACTGTATATTTTACACCAGTTGGTAAATAGGACTGTTTGACTTCATTCTTAAGGATGATGCATAAAACACCAACCCTCAACCTTCCCATTATAGTAGCCTATATTAGAATAAAAAAGTAATATACTTTTCATTAATTAAAAACCTTGTCAAGTGAAAAATAGTACAGTGTTATTACCATGATAATCCAACTTCTCGACAATGGTTTTGACTATTTGTAACTTCTCTTGAAACAGGGGCCACTCTCCACTTCTAGTCCTTTTTTTTTTTTTATTTGACACTGTGAGCAGACAAGGTGGGGAGATAGAGAGTCTTAAAATTCCAGTGGGCATATTCTGCACCAAAAAATAAAGGACCAAAACACTGATGTCCTGAACAGGTGAAATATAGCTGAAAACCAACCAGTGCTTGTGCTACGGGGGCAGTCAGTTGGATATTGTGTGAATAATAACAACTCACAAATGGGATTATTTCAAATCTCTTTTGTTTAAACCTTTAATCTGGATAAAGGTTCTATTTATAAACCTGTCTCCATCTTACTCTTAACCCAACATTGCATCCCCCTTCACCTAATTACTTAAGACCCAGAGGCCCTTCAACATGGACCTGTATTACATCACACCTCTCCACTGTTGTCACACACTGACATCTGGTGGCAATACTAAGTCATACTATTTGCAACCTATCAATAAGGGTCTGTTCACGTAGAAAAGCCAAGTGAAAACAATACAGTTATAAGTTTATTGAAGTGTGAGAGATACGAGCAGTGTGTCATCTATGTGTCTCTGTATTTCCTGTCAGTCAACAATGCAGGTGTGGGCTTGCTCGGACCTGTGGAAAGCATCAGCATAGAGGAGATGAAACGAGTATTCGAGACCAACTTCTTTGGCGTGGTTCGCATGATCAAAGAAGTAATGCCAGACATGAAGAAGAGGCGTTCAGGACACATCATAGTCATGAGCAGTGTTATGGGTCTTCAGGGTATGATCTGTGTGTAATTAATAATATATACGAAAATCAGAGCTTAGGAAAAAAATATTTACTATTCCAAAAGACGTGTTTAAAGAAAGTAAACTATATTATCAAATCAGTGCAGGAATGAAATCTGAACTCTTGAAAATTGATTATACTGAGCCATAAATCATAATGTTTTAGATACTTAATCTGCAAAATTATGAAAGTCAGAAATTCAACACCATAAATATAATACTGCGCCATGCAAAACATTGATATTTTTAGCTTGATGAATTCAGAAAAAATATCTGTATTTAAAGACTTAACATTATTTATTATCTGTCAGTTTATGACTTTACAGTGAAGGTCTGGTGACGTGACTTGGGTCAGTTAGCAAGCGGCTGCATAGAATCTTTTGTTTTTGTTTTAACTTGTTTGACATGCCAGATGGGTGGGGTTTAGCAGAGCAAGTTCTGATGAGTTGTAAGTCACGTGAAAGTCAACAAAATTTACTTTTATATTGTGTATCTCTTATTTAGTTGTTTCAATTACTATGGGCCTTTCTGTGTAAATGATGTTTAATTGATGTCTGCTGATAATTGAAATTTATGTTGCAGTGCAGTGATATCATCCTTCATCTCCCTGTTTCTGTTTTTTGATCAGGAGTGGTGTTCAATGATGTTTACACTGCATCTAAATTTGCCATGGAAGGGTTCTGTGAGAGTATGGCCGTGCAACTGATGAAGTTCAATGTCAGGTAGATTTTTATTTTTATTTTTATTTTCAACCTGTATTTAACCAGTTAAAATTCCATTGAGGTTAGCAGCCTCTTTTTCAAGAGAGACCTGACTTAGATGGCCGCATCAGAAATAGCAAAAGACTGATACATCAAACACACACGTAACACAAAACAAACAAACAAAAGTAAAACTGACACCACAAAGTTTACAGTAACCTGGAATTTCATCTGGGAAGTTCTTTGATCTTCCTCATCAAACTATTCCAAGGGGCTAGGAAATGAAGGAAGGGGCAAAGAAATGTCAAAATTTTATACAGATAGGAGGAAAGTTTGTCTAGAATGACTTTATAAATAAAAATATATCAATGATTCAAATGGCACACAGAGAGAGGTGGTCAGCCAACTCTAGAGTACAGAACACATGATGATGATTTCCTCTGTTCTTCCTTCACATCTGTCTTTACTTTGTACCGTACATGCTCCCTCACAGGCCTTTTTGAATCTGACTCTCCTCAGGTTGTCCATGATTGAACCTGGCCCAGTGCACACTGAGTTTGAGACAAAGATGATGGAGGATGTGGCTAACATGGATTATCCAGGAGCAGATGCCGACACAGTTCGTTATTTTAAAGATGTTTACCTGCCATCGTCCATAGATATTTTTGAAGCCTTGGGACAGACACCAGATGATATAGCCAAAGTAAGGGAACTGTTTCCTAACTCAGATCTTTGAATCTCTTTGACTTAGCAATGAAATCATACAAAACTTTCTTTTGTTTTACGTCTCTCTCTAGTGCACTAAGAAGGTTATTGAGTCAAGCAAACCTCGCTTTAGGAATCTGACCAACAGCCTCTACACACCCCTTGTTGCCTTAAAGTATGCAGATGAGACTGGCGGCCTGTCTGTCAACACCTTCTACAACCTACTCTTCAATTTCGGCCCGCTCATGCACATAACCCTGAGCATCCTCAAGTGTCTGACATGCAGCTGCCTGCGTAGACGCACAATCTCACCTAACTGAAGATGGTCTCTGGTGTTACACATTCTGCAGGCTCTTCCTGAGGTTTGGGATTAAACAGGTAGATAAAACCAATTACCTGGAAGGAGAAGGTGCCTTTTAGTTTAAAGACACTACCATGATAAGCTTTGCCAGACAACAAGCACAATTGCACAAATTTGTCACAGAGGTGTTGAGTGCAGGCTGACCTCACGTACTCTTACAAAACCAGAAATACAAACAACACACATTTTGGATTATTGTACATAAATTTAAATAGGCAGCCATGGATAAGTCATTGCTATATGAGATGAACTGATCACATGTGGTGTAAATGGTTAGATGTCTATTTCATTTGAAAGAGAATATACAGACAGATATGCGTCCCATGGACAGACAACAAAGCACAGAAGTGATATTAGTTACAGAGAGAGACAATAACATTATATAGAAATAATAATGCTGTAATGTGTAGCCCAGATAACATTACACCCACACTCACTAGAGCTATAATATGTAAGACAGAGTCAGCAAGAATATCTCTTTATTGTGTTGTGCATTTAATTTCATGTCTTCATTAACATAGTGTTCTCATGGTCATAACTGCTGTTGAATCACATTTTAAATCTTTTGATGAACTGAATGTTTTTGTTTTTTAAATGTTTGTGAATGGGTTTGTCAGATATTTTAATATAGTAACTTGATTTAGAAATAAACAGAATTCTGATTTACCCTCAACAGTATATGTTTTTTTGTTTTTTAAGATATCACACTTTTTAATAGCTCTACAAGGTTTTTTTCACTGTCTGCAAGAATCCATGGGTAACAACAGGGGGCAGTATTTCACTGTGTTCCTCTGGTGGCCAACCTGTGGCTTTAGTAGGATCAGAAACATGCAGAGTTGGAGCTGTAGTGTAAAGGAATTTGTCTTCAGTTGCCTGAGGTAGACAAGTGCAATAAAAGTCAAATCTTTAGATTGTGACTATGCAGTGTATGCAGACACTTGTTACGACTGTATAAAGATTAGTTCGTAGTTGCATTTTAAATAGTTGCATTTGTAACAGAACATACAGTATATGTTTCAATAATACAATATTCAACCTGAGTTCATACTGATGATTACAAAAGGTTATAATTATGAAATGATATTATGATATATCCCTTTATGGTAAGCTTTGTGAAAAGTTTTTATGTAATCATATCTCAGCCAACACAGATGGGAACATATTCAGGTAAAGAGCTACATTAGGCCTCTTGCAAAGCATATACTTGTTTTTAAATTTGCATTTTTTTGAGTGTGCATGTCTGTGCACATACACGCACATTAGCATGTGTTTGCATGCATGTGTGTGTGAATGAGCATGTCTATGGGCCAAGTTAGCGATCTGTTGATGGATATAAAGAGGTCATGGCCTGCTCCCCATCAAACCCCCTCCCTTGAACCCCCACCCCTCACACACACACACCCTGCTTTGTGCCGTGTGAGAGAATGTGACCTGGTTCCCATCCCTGAGGAGGGGTGAACCCTAATGACTGCCTCCTCAGACACATTGCGCAGCCCTGAGCCTCCCTCTCCAGCTGGCCCCCTCAGCCCATTAGCTCAGGACCCCCTGGTCCACACTAGGAGAGGTCTGAGGTCTAGCCTGGATAGCCAAGCCAGAGTTTGTCCTGTGTGCACACCCTGTGTCGTCCCATCCTGCCATACCTTGCTGTATCCAGGCTAGCTACATTAACCAAGTCTGAATTCATTAGGCTTATCATCAGAGGACTGCAGCAGGTTGCAGACCTGTAGTTTCTGTGCAATGTACAATGAGTGCAGCTCTTCAGCTCTGTGTATGTGTCTTCATCAGAGGCGACAGCTCCGCACAATGGAACAAAGATGCTGTCAATCACAATCAAATGGGTGTGTGTGCAGGGAGTGGAGGGGAAGGGGGGTAGAGAATCTGAGGAGGATGGGGGAGAAGTTTGAATGTGTCCTGAATGTTCAGGCGGATGCCAAGACCCAGTGTGGGACGCTGAAGGCTAAGGGCAGGGGGGTTGTGTGGGGGATTTGGGGGCAGCAATGGGTGGGGGTGTGTCGTATTTGGGAAAATGAGAATTGGGGTGCCCGGGCCTGAATGGAAGGCCTGTTTACTAATTGAATGAACACAGGAGTTACAGCAAAGTCTCAGTAAACAAGGGGTCTTATCAAACCATTGTTGTTTACCTTTGTTTCACAATCAAGAACATAATTGCAATATAATGAGGGCAGTGTGACGTGTTAGGTCTTCTCTTAATTGTAACCCTGTCACAATTACTGAGCAACTAAATATACATTAGCTCTGCCTGCATGCTGTCCTGCTTTCTACTGACTAACAGGCCTCTTTCATTTTTGGATAGTGAATATGTAGAGAGAATAAAAAAGGGAAACCCCTGTAGTTATCTTCGGCTTGGTAGCAGGATGCATTCTTTGCAATCTGTCTGCCTTCTCTGTTGCCGGGTCATTGCGGTTCAGCCAATCTACCGCAAGCATCCTCCTTCTACTGGCATCATCACCAGAGAACCACACCTATAAGTCTGACTCAGAAAGCGATGTGAGAAACTGGGGAGTAAGAGATCAAAAATAAGAGAGAGCTGCAGAGGTCAGAAAATTGTGAGAGCTGAGTTGTATAATAAGAGACGGACAAAAAGAAAACACAAAAGACAAAGAGAGCGGGGACACTGGCATTAAGTGGAGCTGATGTCTAGACAGAGTGCTTCAGCGTGATCCCGGGTCAGGATGGATCAACATCGGGCTCTACTTATCTGTTTCTTTCATTACATTGCTTGCTATCAAGCATTCATTCTAAATAATTCTGAATCATGAATTGTGAACAGAATGTCTTGCAAGTTGATATGTGAATCAGATATACAGGAAATCCAAGGTTTAATATGACAGAAAAACAGCTGAAAACGAGGTAAGAGCCAGCCACCATTTAGTGTGATTGCATGTGATTGGAGATGTAACCACTAGGGACATATTAGTATCCATAAAACTGTTCTGGGGTCAGAGCTATCAATCTTTACATAGTGGTCCGTGGCAGACAGGTCTAATAGGGCAGCAGAGGCCACAGGGGAGAAAAAATACACAACCTCTATCTCTCCCCTACCTCTCTTTCCTTCTCACTCACTCTCTGTCTCTCTCTGCCCTTTCCTCTGTCCATCTCCATAACTCTGCTGCACAGTGACCTCTCACAGACCCAACGTGGGTCACTTGTTTATTCACACATGGAGAGGGGGTCATAATCTCTCATTCTCAGTAGAGTCGCTTGTTTGCAAGGCCATTTGAGATCGTTTGGAGGTCGGAACATAAATCAAAAGAATCTTAGCCCTTGCTGGCCAGTCGTACACATTGTTTTACAGACACAGAACCATTATTGTTACTATCATTACAACATTAGCATTGTCCTCTTTTCCTATTGCTCTTTCAGGAAATAAACAACCCAGCAGGAATTTCCAAACTGGGCTTCAATGTGTTCTCTACCGTATCGTTTTGTTCCACTCTGTTCACTCTCTCAAAACTACCAGTTTCAATGACTGTGAAACCGTGTGATTAGAGAGCTCAATTTGTGTACAAGGATTATAATTCTCAAACAAGAGGGTTGATGGGTGATTGTGCTGGGTTTAGAGATGATGTAATCTGAGCTGGAGTAACTCAATCCTTTTGTTTGTATTGTGGACAGTGAGGTAAGATTGGTGTAATATTCCATTACAGGAGTTTAACACTAGAACCTCTGGTGTGAAAACCTGAAACACTTGTTTGTGGTAAAGACAAGCCACAAAGCATGACAGAGTCCAAAAAAACAAAAAGGGAAATAAGATAAGGAAAAAAACAACAACAAGCAAGATTGCTTTAGTACACATGATGCATGTAAAGTAGGCATACCCACAAGCAAATTGCACTTTTCTCACCATTCTGTGCACTCACATTTTTCCTCTAACCTATCATCTTTCCTTTGGTTTCTAACCTCTTCCACCATGGATCAGTTGTTTCTGTCTTTCAATGTTGTAATTAGACGTCTGGGAATCTAGTGAGAAGTATTTATATTTTTAATTTACTGAAAAATAACAATATGCTTTGCTTTCTGGTTTGACCAACACCAAAGAGGGAATATGTCAACCGAAGGGTGATTACCCTTTTAATTTGTTTCCCAAAAATGGCTATGTTTTTTTTTTCTTATGCAGCGACTGGCAGCGTGTGAGTGAGTTTAGAGAGTGTTAATGTGCATGTGGGTGAGGCAGAGAGGAAGGGCACGTAGAAAGACTTATACAGAGATTAGTGGTGTAGATAGATAGATAGATAGATAGATAGATAGATAGATAGATAGATAGATAGATAGACAGACCCCATGGCCAACCATAAAGATGAAAAACCAAACATGGTGCAGGCACACCCATGCCAGGAAGCCCGTCTCAACCCAAAGAGCCTGCATCATCGTTTATTCAGCTGGAGCGTATCACATCTTGGCAACTAGGGTGAGAGCGAATAGACATTCAAAATGTCAGTTCATAAGAACATAATGTTAACATAGATTCAACTGCCAGTTCACTTACGCATAAGAAGTCTGAAATGGCTCTTTCATGCCCCTAGACTCTAAAACCAGTAAGCACTCTGGTCATCTGCTTCATTCAAGAGCAGGTGAACAGTAAACTTTTTGCTGCATTCTTCATCAACGTAAAAGAATGCCTCCGTCTATAGACCATAAAAAGCTGTTTGTAGATTTGTCCCCAGTGAAGAGATGTCTTTGTTGGTTATCTCCCTTGGTGAGCCGCCTCCATTTGGCTCAGCCTAATCAGAACACAAACACGCCTCTGTCATTTGGCTGCTTTCCTTCTCACCCTCCATCTCTCACTCTCTCTTTCATTCTGTCGTATTAACTAACAAACACTACAAATTAGGTTCCACTTTCTCTCTCCTCTATTCATTTTCACTTGTATGTTTTATATCCTCTCTCCTTCAAACGGTTGTTTGTGTGTGTGTGTGTGTGTGTGCATATGCAAAAGAAAGAAATATCACACCATACAGTTATTCTCTCTGCCCGCCTTCTTACCACCTTGGCCTCAGATTTGTTTTCTCTCTTTCATCTTCCTTCTATCTAGATGGTGTGTGTCTCTCTCTGGGGCCTGGCATACACTAACTTTGCTTGTCTGTGCACAGCCTGGTTTCGGTT
>JAUMHL010000029.1:11466477-11524928 GCA_032362345.1 Sandelia bainsii
ATCTAGATGGTGTGTGTCTCTCTCTGGGGCCTGGCATACACTAACTTTGCTTGTCTGTGCACAGCCTGGTTTCGGTTGCTGGAGGGTAAGTGTTGCAATGTAAAGAGAATCCCTGAGGAACAAGACTTGTGCTGGATTCCTGATGAATACAAGGTGATGGCACCCTGTTCAAGATTACAGTTTTTTTTACACAAAAGAAATGCATACACACTTTAATATTCACTTTCAGAACCACAGAACCATCATATGCAGCTTAACATAGCTACAAAAACATGATTATTACAGAGAAAAACTGGGATATTAATTAATTGAGGAAGAAAAGCCAAGTCCAAACCCCAGAACTGAATCAGTTTTAAATCCACTTCAGTAAAAGTTATATGTTTGTACTCTGAATTTTTTATCTGAAACTAAATCACACTGAAACATGAAATCTGTGTAAGAAATAAATGAATGTATGCAAACCTACAAGCACCTGTTTTTTTGCTTTGCACACTTTTTCTACTTGTACATGTCGATTTTTTCTTATTCTGTTTGCTGTGATAAACACAACTTTCCAAAATAAAATGTTTTGTTTATTTTAAAAATAATGTGTTTTTCTGTTTGGTAGTCACAGTATATCATTGCCAAACCTATGTATACATCTTCAGGCACTGGAAAGATGTGGTCATATTAATGTGAACACTGTCCAGGGCTGAAAACGTCACTACAGGAGGCCAGATTTATTTTGTGCTTTATGCTGTAACACAACATTAACAATAACATGAACATTTGACTTTTTCTTTTACAGTTTTTGTGTTTGATATATTTCCATCCATCGTGTGTAAAATAATCTTTTCCCAACAAGTTATGCTCCATCCATCGCAGTGTAAAGCAAAATTTGAAAAGATAAAGGTAAAAGAAACACATATCACAAAAAAAATCTCTTACTGAAAATATTTTCTTTTCTACTTTTTCTACGTTTTTAATAGAATTCTCATTTCACTTTACAGTAAAACAGCTGAAAACAGTTCCCTTTAAATTCACTAACCACTTCTTTCAAAATTCATAAATACTAAACTCAATTACCAGTAAAATTCTATTTACAGCCCTACAACCAGACCTGTCTTACTATATACTATTTATGTGATCAACACAGAAATATACTCATGTGGAACAGAACTTGAATCATCTACAGTATTTTGTATTTGTTGTGATTGTGGATGGATGTCCTAAATATTTGAATTGTTCATGTATTGTGCTTGGTTGAAACCCAACTGGGGCCTTTCTTTCTGGAATATTCATGTACCCCTTGTGTTCTCTTCAGTTTTCTGTTGGTGCTCCAGTTTCCAACCAGACACACAAAACATTATATATTATTAGGTCATATGAACACTCTGCCAGTGACCCATTGGCTGCAGAAATGGAACATGTCACTGGGCACTTTACAGTCGTTGTCCACTGCTTCAGTGGGTTAGGCCCATAGCAGAAGAAAACATTTGTGGCATTAATTAAGTGTAACTTTAGATACACCTTTTTATTACAGTTTTTGAATTACTGTACTTAATTACTGTGGTATCATTCTGTGTGCTTTGGAATGACTAGTAAAACAAATGCACCAAATATGCCAGCCTTGTTTGTAATGTAATTATGGTTTAAACAAAAACAAAAATCCCAGATGCCTGCAAAATTATGTATAATTTGATTCTAAAATGTGTGTTAAATGTTTTTGATGTACAATTAACTGCTACATGTTTCTGTCATGAATGCATGGCTGTGTGTAATCCTCTAAAAGGAGGAGCATTAAGTAAACAATATTATGTGCCTTAGATTTGGTGTCACACAAATTTTTTTTTTTTATATGACGCAATAGTCATATATAAGATATATGTATGTATATAACACCTGCAGAAAAATCTCCTTTCATTCCATTATATCAGTGGTAGTGTAGCACTGTTCTGGGATGTTTGCTAATGATGATGAATAATTTTGATGAAGTAAAACAAATAGCTTGAAATCAGACCCAAATGTTTCTATACCTATACAAATGAGACCAGATCATTTTCCTACAGCCATGCTCACTCACTATTTCCCTGACTTGTGGAGAATGGCCTAACTGTGGAATTTGCTGAAGGTCAGGTCTGTCTTGAGTACTGGGTAGGATCATGTGATCGCCCACTTCCTTGGATTTTTGCCAGGGAAGAACAGTATGATGTGTTTGGTCCATGGTGGGAAAAGCAGCCCTTGGAATGTGACATTGAGAGGACCATGTGGGACTGGCAGTATGGTCTTCCCTTTCTCAGCAAAAAGGTTTCTCCTCCTGGGGCTGTGGGAGGTTCAGAGGTCAGATGTACCAGTGCCCACTCTTTGCAGTGCATAAAGTCCATAGCTGATGTTGCAATTCCATCCAGAAGCCCTCAGGGCAGTAGGAAAAACAATTGGCCACATAGCTAGCTACACAATTCTTCTTACATTCAGTCTGACAAAACATAGTATGATTTGTGTTTGAAATGGGCACAGGGAAAGTGGTGAACAACGTGAGGGTTTTAAACAATATTCTTGACAAAAAGCGTGACACCTCAACAGACAAGTAATACTGTATCTACTGAGTCATGTGAAAATAGGTGTTCAAACCTGTTGCCAAATATGTAAGTTTTAAACAAGGACATGATATAAACTTGGATATTCTTGCATGTCTATTATATACATGCATTCTGTATATGTATTTTTTATTTTAAGCATTTATTTTATAGATTTATTTTGTGTATCTTGATGCCTGGGGTTAGGGCACTCCTATTTCCTATATATTGTTTTCTTCTTGACATAAAGCAAACCAACCAGTGGTGCAAACCAGGTACCTCATAAAAACACAGCTCAAAATCCAAGCCCAGTAAAATAAAGGATTTGTACTATTACATGAACAGAGTCTTATACAAAATATACTACAGTCTGATATGTTAATGACTAAAACCCATCAGTCATTTTCAGGGAAACATGGGAGAATATTCCCTACATCTTGATCTTCATCACCCCCATCCCCCTTCTCCTCTTACAACACAAGCCCTCACAGGAAAATAATAAACAGATGAGTAGGATGGGAACGGCTCCCAGTGAGAGCAGCCAGGCACTTAAGCAAGCAGGCATCACTGCTCTGGTTCCCAGGCTGGAGGGAAGAGGGCAGGCCTCAGCTTGACTATTCTAGTCACTGAGTAGAACCAGAAAAACCTGACAGAAATTACCGTTACCTGTCACCTTCTTACCCAAACATACTGGCTCTCCACACCTCCTTGTCTGTCTGCAAGTCTGGACACACACACTGAGAGTAAAAGAACTATTTCTACATTGAAACCATGAGTGCAGGAGGAGCAGTTGTTCTGTCTTGTGCACTATGGTTTGCTTTGTGACAAGAAACTCTCCATGACTGGGCTCCAGTTGTTTGTGATGGATTGGCTGACATTGGGTGATCTTGGAGAGCGGTGATTCTCCCAGGCTTGTGGGCCCAGGCCCATGCCAGAGTATTGTGCAGACAAACACAGACTATTAACTACTCGGTTTCACAGAAACCCAGATTGAACACCCACACACTGAAACATACAACCACTTGCACAACTTTTTCCACAGCAGAAACACAGAACCACAAGGTGGCTCAAAATGGTTCTGTCACACACACATATCTCAGAGACATCCGGCCTCTGTGGACACAGGTCCACTTGGCATTTGAACACACAGACAAAAGTACTGGCTTCGCTCCCCCAACTCTCCTTTTCTCTTTCCTTCTCTCTCTGTATTCTGGCAAGCTCTGCTTCTGCAAATTAAACACAGATCTCCCATAGATGCTGGGCTGACAGCTCCAGCTACGTGCCAACACTACTAAATGTCTGGAGGTCAGAGGGTCTAGGAACACAGGATTATCCCTACTGACTCTCTTGAGCCAGACAAGTATTGCAGTTGGCTCTAACTGTATGTGCCTTTGTGTCATTTGGATCCATTTGCTGGCACTGCTCTGCAATCATAGTTGGTTGATGGAGCTTGCAACAGTACTGACATCATAGAAATACTGAATGACTGACTGACACACAGCAGTCACACACACACACACACACACACACACACACACACACAAACAATGTAGGTAGATACAGCGACAACACAGCAACACAAGTGATGAAAGCAAGGTTGTCTGTACGTGTTTGTTTGTGTCTATGCATCATTCTATTGTCTAACAGCTCTGGATTGTGGGAGTCTCCAGTCACCGATACAAACTACTCTTTCACTTCTGCTTTGGCAGAATCAAATCGCTCCTCAGATTACCCCTTAAAGACTTATTTCCATTATCAAGAAACTCCTACTATGTGCAGCCTGTGTCTATTTGTCTATTTGCCAAAATGTAGTACCTCTTTGTGTGTGTTTCTTTATGTCTGTGTGTTTGTTTCACAGTCCATGTTAAAACAAGGATATGCTTCATCACAACCAAGAGCCACTTTATCCAGTAGAACAAAGGACACATGTACTGAATGCAGATACTGTATGTATACACTCTGAGGAAGCACAAGACAAGTTAAATGCCTCGTCAAATGTGGCTGCATGTGCAGACAATGGTACAGAACAAAATTGGTCAATGTGGTGAGCGTGGTGGAGGGTTTCGGTAGGGAATTGGGTACAGGGAAAAGGCCCTTGTATGGTGAAAAGATGCAGACCGTCATTCTTCTGGCCTTACAAATTACTATTTTGGGGCATTTTGAACTCTCCCACGCAAGCACAACAATTTTTGGGTTAGTTCATTTATTTATCTTTTATGTTTTTCCATCTAATGAAGCCCAAGAGACAGACGTGTATAGTTGTTTTTGGCTTTTGAGTCTGGAAGAAAAGGAGGAGGGGTGTGAGTGTATCTGCATGCCGGGGTGTGTGACTGTAGCCTGCACAATCAGTTCATTCGGCCCTTTCAAGCCTTATACCAAATCACGGCTGCTATGACTCAGCTTTCATATCTGTAGCATATTGCAAAAGGTGTGTCTGTTCTGCAAAACCACTGAGCCTAACCCTGTTACTGTAACAGAGTTGTAGCTCTGTACTGCTTGACACTGAATGTGGCTGTGATTTATGGTTATTCTCATATACAGTGAAGGGGATGGGGGCACGGGGGAGAAGGCGTGGGAGAGGCCTTGGGGTAAGAAACTTCTTTCTCATAACCCCAATGCAGAAGGCCAAGGCCAGGGTTATTATTATGAGTTTCTGTAACCTGTTACACAATAATGTACACACATGCACACACACACAATGTACAGAATGAAGTTAAAACATAAGACCTTGCCTGTATTTATTATTAATAGCTTTTCACTTGTCTGCAAAAACTGACAGGCTTAGAAGTCATTGCAATGCTTTGTTGTCCCAAATATTGGAGATCATGTCTGTGTTTTTCTGTCACTATTGTAGTGACAGCTATTATGACTGGTCTATTTTCCCTTCAGTGTAACTCTTCTTGACATTTTTATTTGCTGTCCTTAGATTGGCAATCATTGACTGTTTTCACAAGGCACTGCTGCCTAAACAGCATACTAACCCTAACCCCATAAAATATAAAACATAAAAGATAGAAATGAAATCAGGGAGAATGCAGCTCTCCAATTCATTTGAACAGCTTTTTTTTTATCCCTCTAATGGACTCACAGTTTGTCATTACAATGCAGTTTGTGTCAATATAGCACTACATTGTGTCTTAAGGTACAAAGATGAAAGGGTCACTAAGAGCCATTTGGATTGTACTTTATGGAGCGTGACAGACTTTATTAAATATTTCTGTTTGACCAAGACCTTCATAGAGTTGTGTGTTTTTTAAACACCCAGCCAGATGAGACAAGGGGCTTTCAGCAGCAGTGGTGTGTGACGGGCCTTCATCTGGGCTGATGATAGTTTGGCTGTAGCTATAAGCACTGACAGAATTTTCCCCAGCGGACCTAGTAAGCATAAATAAACAAAGTGCTCACTTTCTCACCCAAGAGCTGATGATTAGACATAGTTTCTGAATCTCAGAAGGTATAATAGAGTTGGCAACTATGTTGTAGTCTGTTCACGTCAGCTTATGCACATCTGTTTGTTTATTTTGTTTATACTGTATAAAGCTCAACAGCCAGATATTTTAGCAACACGTGGCTAAGGTAGCAAACAGCATCTGAGAGATTTGCATATGGAATTAGACAAATGACATATTTTTATTCTTTCATCTATGTGTTTATTTATTTTATTGTTGTTCTAAATGCACCAGTTATTTCCATCTGTTGCCCATTGGCAGGTGTTACAAAGTCATCCTACTGTCTCTTTGACTTTGTCTCTGTTAGTTGTCTTGTGTGGTCTT
Organism: Sandelia bainsii; assembly: GCA_032362345.1. Taxonomy (NCBI): domain Eukaryota; kingdom Metazoa; phylum Chordata; class Actinopteri; order Anabantiformes; family Anabantidae; genus Sandelia; species Sandelia bainsii. The sequence continues at coordinate 11,472,806 of JAUMHL010000029.1, forward strand.
TTTTTGTAATATTTCATTATGTCACACTAGTATTGTGGTTAGTATTGTGTTTTTAATGGCATTCTCAGAATACTCCTGTATTGAAAACAAGTAAACGTGTGTATGTATTATTAGCAAATTGTAGCAACATTATTTAAAGTAATTAATTAATTAATAATTCAGGACAAAATGTCCCTCTGATACTGGATTATTACTGTATTAATGTTCAGTTTGCATTTTGCTGTTGTCTTTGGCTGATTTGGCGCATATTCTAAACTTGTTATGCTGTTGTTGGTAAATTTATCTGTCAGTGTATCAAACAGGATATCACATTGTCTAAGCTCACAATATGTTTTATTATATTAAAGCTTAATCTTTAAATAAACCAGTAACTAGTGATTACATTCTATATTATATATTATATTTTTGCCTGAAGTGTGGAGGAGTAGAAGTTTAAAGTGACATGAAACAGAAATACCATTAGACTTCCAGGACTTATTCAGCAGCTGTTGTCCTAGCTGTTAATCATACAGTGCTGGGGATGCATTTTCTGCCTTCTGGCCTGACCATGGCTCTTTTTATTTAAGCTTGTACACACTTCCATGAACCCTGATGTGGGCCTACTACATTTCACAGAAGATAAGCATGTGGTTGTAGTGTACGCTCTCTGATGTCAGCTTTATCTAAGAAGCCGCATGAATGGGCCAGCATAGTTTTGCTGAAAGTGCAACAATAACACACCTATCACACTCCATTCCCCCTCTCTCTGCTGGGATCATTGTGAGGAATAAACTGTCAGAGTATCTCACAAAGATCAAGTTCCAATATACACCACCAAGCCTAAAAAATTCTCTGAGCAAGATAAAGCTTGCACTGTATACATTTACAAAGAGCAAAGTAAAATTTCACATTGAGATTAATAACTTGTATGACAGCAAAACTTTGCAAAATGTTTATTCAAGCTCAGTATCACAACCCACATACACAAAGTTCACTTCTGTCTCCCCTACTATACCATGCATTTACCCAAGTCCTTACCACCCTGTAAACACTGACAGGAAGTGATTTCACTAAGTGGATCTGTTTCATTCTCCGGAGGAGTCAAACTCACATTTCCTCAGGGAACAGACCTCTGACCCCTTTGTGCAGTCAGCCAGGAAGCTACTTCACCACTATTTCTTTATTAATCCTTCTCCAACCCAATTGTTTTCTAACTGGAAGCTCCAGGTCAGCATGTATACCACACAACAAGATTGCTGGCTTTTCCCAGAGCGTTACTGGGTTGTTTTTGTAGACAAAGACAGGTGAAATGGGAAATGGGACTAATATTTTCACTGGAGAACTAAATTTCCAAGTGTTTAGGACCCCCATTAGGATTGTTGGGGTGTGTGTAGGAGGAGGATAAGAGAGACAACTTATGGTTGCAATTTGAAGATGCTTTTTTTAGTCACTCTTAAATGTGGGAAGTCAAAGTCATTGAGCCTGGGGCCTCTGTGGGAAGGCAAGCTTGGGATCTGGGAGAGAGGAAAGTTTAGATCTCCTGGTGGAATTCTCTCACTTTCAACTGAGGGGGGCTTCTGGTTTTCAAGGGCCATAGGTTTGTTGAAAGTTAGGAATGCTTATTTACATTAGATTGATTCAGTCTGTCACAGTAAAGAGGGAGCCATACAAAGTTAATTGGCAGGAAACGGAACATAGAGCCCACACCACATGCAGTTCTCTGTAATGTGGGAATCCTGAACCACATGACGCTGCAAATGCTGGAAGAAGGCCTGGGACAGAACCACAGATTATAGTTTAACGTGAAGTAAAAGTCAAGAACCTGGTGCAATTTGGTGTGATTTTGCTGTGTTTTTGTGAAGGAGAATGAAAGAAAAGACTGAGCAAGAAAAAATAAGAAAGAGAGAGAGAGATCATGCATAGTCTTGTAATGTAGTAAAGTGCATCTTAGCCTTTCTCACTGGTTCCCAGAGTCTGAGCCAGCTGGATGGTAGCTGTTGAGTCTTTGCTACACAGCTGCACTGAAACTGATTAGACAGAGCTGGCTCACTACACCAGCAACTCTTGTGCCCTTTTATCCATTCGGAACTTGAAGGAAATGTGAAAACATTAGAAATATTACTTTGATTACTTTTTGCTGTCAGTTGTATTTTAATGATATCAAGTGTGGTTGGAAAACTTTCCCTTGACATATTTGTGAGTGATTTCCATCTGTGTAATAAAAATAGTTTAAGTTTGTAAACAGAGTGGTTTAATGTAAAAAATTATGCAGAGGGATTCGTTTTTTTGAAGGTACATGAACTTCAAAAATTGTTGACAAATGTGACAGCTGACCAATGATGCTGCTGAATAAAACACTTAATGGCCACTTTATTATGTACATTAGTTTTATAATGATTTGGCTCCATCATTTATGTAAATAGGGTGGACAAAACATTAGAAACCTCTTAATATAATGCACACCACCACCAACCTCAATAATAGACACATAGTATAATTATCACCTTTAAGACTGTTTTAACTAAACTGATCATTTTCACCTTGTAAAAGTAGAATTAATAGCAGAGCTGCTTTATTGGATTGCATTAGATCGTACAGTTGTACCTAATAATGTGACAAGTGAGTGTATGCGTTGTGTGCACGTCTTTTTAAAAAGTGTCTGAAATGCAATCAGGCCATCTGTACAGGGGCCAGAGCAGTCTCTTCTCGCCGGAACACAGCATGATGAAAAAGAGCATCAAATCAGTTTGCTAATTCACAGTAAATCCTCTTAAAAGACTTCTATACTTCCTGTCACTCACACACATACAAGGGTCACAACCTCCAGAGCGTATGGCTACAGAGGTTTTAAAAACCAGAACGAAAACGTCGCAGTCCAAGCGTAGGCTCCAAGCTGCAGCATAAGAAATAAGATACCCACAAAATGGACCTGCTGCAGAAAAAAAGCACAAAAGGGGGGTTCAAAGACACAGGCATGCAGATGAAGAGTCTATGAGGAGTCATGTTGACTAGGAGACGTGAGTTGGACTGATGTAGAGGTCACACAGGCTTTGTAGAGAGCAAACCTGGGCACAGCTGGTAGCAGGTGGCGAGCAGATTTAGTTACCTGGAGCAAAAACCGGTCATGGCTTCAAAGTGCACTTGTCTGGAATTGTCATTGCCTCAACAAACAACAAAATAAATTTTACTTCTGGTCTTCCTTACAAATAACCCTTTAAGTCTACAAGTCTTACACTGCAAGGCTCTTTTAAGTTTGTTTTACCTCCAGGGAGACACAGATTTTCAGCATGATCACAAAAAGAAACATACACATCAAAACAAATTCAAGTCACATTCCCAACATGTGATAAATACCTACACTGGAAGTTCAAATAAATGAGCTATGCTACTTTTCACATTCCATAAAAAACACTTATTGTGTACCAAGAAAATAAATACTGATGCATTTATTTGTTCTGTGGTGGGAATCTAATTTTCAGTCTTTCCATGACTCTGTCCAGCACTGCCACTATCAGCGTGCATGGTTGGTTTCAAGTTGGCTAATCAGATTCAGTGTTGGTCAAGTTGTGTTATCTGGGCTGCCACGGTCCACCAGTCTGCCCATTCTGTGAGTTCTTAGTGGGAGTACAGTTTCCATACAGTCATGAACTATAAAAGAGAAGTCGTGTTGGCCTCCTGCAGTACTGAGGGAAAGTACAGCTCATGCTTCCACTGCTTATTTGGACCATTCTGGTTATAAATGGACATTCATAAGCCGGCAGCCCTGCAAGGACAGCCCAGAGCTCTCTGGTCACATTTGCTCCCTTAATATTCCCTATCTCAAGAGACCAGAGCTCTGAGAGAAAGGTGCTGAGGGCAATGTGTTTTTTCCATTCGGGAGAGCAGAAAAAAATCCACTGCTATGCAATGTTTACAGAACTTGTTTTGACTGAAACATTTTGTCCCCAAAGATGTGTCAGATTTATGGTTTACTGTATGTACAAACATTTCCAAAACTGGGACTTTTTCTAAAATGCCATTTCTGGGATTTGTCTATTAGCTTGAATCTTTATTTTTCTGACAAAAGTACAAAGAAAATATTTTCAGCTTTTTCACTCACCAACTTAATTGTGTTTTGTATATATAAATACATTTAGATTCTTCAACAACTCAAAAAAAAGTTAGCAGATTAATTGGTAACAGATGAGGGTATTGTGAATAGGTATAAAAGGAGCATCCACCAAAGGTTCAGTGAATTTTGGCTCACCACTTCATGCCAAAATTTTCACTAAGCTCAAAAAGAATATTGTTTTAATGGAAGATTGCAAAGAATTTACATCTTTTGCCATGTACAGTACATAATATTGTGAAAAGATTCAGAGGTCCTGGGGAAATATCAGTACATAAAGATCAATGGAGGAAACCACTGTTTAATATGTGTGACCTTTGAGCCCTCAGGTAGCATTGCATGAGGAACCGTCATGCTACCATGATAAATATAGCCAAATGGGCTCGGGAGTACTACTGACGCTTGACACAATTTGCCGCTGCATCCAAAAATGCAACCTGAAACTCTATCACTCAAGGAGGAAACCATAGATCAATTCTGTGCAGGAATGCCACCAAGTTCTCTGGGCCGAAACTCTCGTCAGATGAGATATCTGTGATAGTATGGGATGCATCAGTGCCCACAGCATGGGTGACATGTACATCTGCATGTGCTAGAACAGTGTGGCGTACTAGACACAGAGTGGGCGTGCTTGACTGGCCTGCCTGCAGGTTGTCTCCTATTCAAAATGTATGGTGCATCATGAAGAGGAGATTCAGACAACAGTGACCAAACACTGTTGAGCAGCTGAAGTTTTTATCCATGAAGAAGTGGCATAAGGAAAAGAAGCTATAATAGAAAAATAACAAAAAAGAGAATCAGGTACAGCTTACAAATTATAAATGTTTTGGGACATATTCTGCCTGTTGCACACTTGCACAGTCTCAAACTGAAACTCTATAAGACTGTTTTGAAACCAAGCGTTCTTGTGCAAGTTGCATTCCTGGAGCTACTAGATCACCACAGACATATTCCATATCATTAGATTACAGGCCTGCTGAGGTCAGAGCACCCACAAAGGAGCTTCATTGTTATGTGTGGTGTCAGATCAGAAGCCAGTGGGAAGAGATAGACTGGGTTCCTGGCTGAGGTTCAGTTTGGACCCACAGCTGCACACGCAGGGTCCTGCAGAATCTTGGGCCTGAGTTGAGCCTTGACAGGTGCTGCATTAAAACTGCCCTGAAACTGCTCTCACTGGCTTAACATTGATCCGCTCTTGCAAACGCCCATGGAATGGCACTTTATTTGGCATGATGTTAAACCTTATGCCAACCTGTGACCAAAGCAAAAGCCAGCATAACATCAGGCCTCCAGAAGGCCACTAGAGGAAAGAAGAAAATTCTACTGAGAGACAGAACCGACATGAGAAACATTGAGAAGAAAATGTTTTGTGGCGCAAAGAAATAGAGATGAGGATTCTTTTAACAATGTAAGTAAGGATAATCTTATTTAATATGATTTTTTTTTCATTCAGAAATCCCTATTGTCTCTTGCCCTCTGTGTAAATGAGACTGTGAACAACGAAGAGATAAAGACAAACTCCAATTTGGATCAACAAAGTAGCACCACATCTTTGGAACGAGAAAAAGAACAAAACACAATTCCCCAGTCTTCTCAGGAAGTTTTGTCTGTGTTCCTAGAATCTCTCAGTTGGACGTAGTAGCAGCAGCTGTCACTGTCACTCTCTCTCTTGCCTGGTGCAGAACAGCATTATACTTTTAATGGGTGATTAGTGTCAGATATCTGGCTGTTGCCGCCTGGGCCTCAACTGTGGGAAATAGTTGTGCTAGTTGCACCTGATCCAGGGCTGAGTTTAGAGTTTCCTCCTCTCTAAAGAAGAACACAGGGATCTAGCACACACAAAACCCAATTTAGACGATTGACTCTACAAAATGGTATTTCATTAAGATAAGCACAGCTCTGCCACTCAGCTGGAGCCTCTCCGACTATCACAGGACCAGGCATATAACACAACTTTACCTGAAAAGTTTTGAGTCCAAATCCCATTTTTCATCATGCAGTATGACAGCTTGGTAAAGTTTCTCTGTGAAGCGGAAGAGGCATGCTGACAGTTATTGTGTGCATACATTTAGTTCAGGTAAGGTGAGCTCCTTGGCCTGGTTGCTTGAAATCATAGCTGATGTTCAAAAACCTAGAGCACCCACAATTGAAATCAAACACAGATTTAGTGCTGTTCTGTAAGTAATAAGAAAAGAAATAAACATTCAAACAGAGGTTTACTTTGTTCCATTTGACTTTTGTGAACACACACAAAACAAGGAAACCAACATGGTATTAAGCACCATTGTTAAAAGTAGCCTGTGCCCTTTAAAATCTTCATCCCATTGCAGATCAAACAATGGGATTCTGTTTTTTTTTTTAAGTTCACTATTTGTAAGAAAATACTGTCTACAAGAACAATGGCATAAACATTCTGGTTCCACTCATCTAAAATATATAATTGACTGAATTTGGCTTTCTCTCTGAGTGTATTTCATAAGGATTTGCAAGCTCAGTCCCCTGTTGACTCCCCAACGGCAATGGACTGAGTCAATCACAGAGTGATGAGGACCATGTGTAACAGCTCTGAAAAAGCATTGCTACCTAATCACCTGCATGTTGCATCACAGCAGATGTCTGGAGAACAACAGAAAGACAGGCATTAACATTTAGTTTTACTTGCTTCTTCAGTCCTCTTTTTTTGAAGCCATATCTTTTTCTCCCTCTCTCTCACTCTCTCTCTCTCTTTGTCTTTGTAACTCTACTGGCACAGCAGCATGTGAATGATGCCCCTCACCACAGCTAGGAGCAGTGGGTAGGCTGCAGTCTGTATGACGGCTGTGGTGTCCTCTTTAAGACAAAGGGAACTTGGCAGGCTGCTGCACTGCGGCTGGATCAAACAGGCCTTGTTTATTGGACCTCCCCCTCTTTGCTCCGCGCTCATCAGCGGCTGTGTGTGAGACTGCAATCTGAAGTGTCTAAGAGATCTGCTCACTCCTCAAAGACGGGAACCATTCAGACCACACACAGGGTCATTTCAACCACCACAAAAGAGGACCTGAACAGAAACTGACATGCTCAGTGTGCAGGCTCTCTTTATGACTTCTTCTAGTCTCTCAGTTTGTATTTGTATTGATTTAAAGCAGTCTTAAGAAAGAATTTCTTTTTTCACTCTTGACCTTTTCTTGAGTTTTAGCCTGTGGTGTCTTAGAATCTCATTTTTGCTCTCTCTTACTCAGCTTGCTTCACAAATCCTTGCCTTTCTTTCTTTCTGTTCTTACACTCTGAAAACAATGTCCTGCTCCTGTGCCCTGTTTTCCTGTTGTGCTAACACTGGAATGTTTGGCATCTAAAGGTGATATATATTTGCTATCAGGCAGAGAGAGAAGGCCGTCATTGTAGAGTTATACAGATAAAAGAGAAAAGTCGAGGTTGAACACCAGTTCCCAGAGACATTATTCAGCAGCCTTCACTCTGTGTGCAGGGATGATATCTAAGATTTGCACAGACTTCCAGTGATAAATCTTATAACAACATGACAGCACCAGGGAGAAGGTAGTATGCAGGAAAGTTTTCTGGTGTTTTTAAGAGAGTGAATGTAATAAGTGAGAGATAATTATCAGCTTGATAAGTCTGAGTCAATGGAAAATTATGTATGGAGACTTTGCTATTTTATCCTTACATCTACCGCTGGGTTCTCAGAGACACACTGGTACTCAAGACTGACACAGTAAACAAGATTTATGACTAAAGTCATAACTTCCGGAAAGATGAATTTAGGGTTGCCTTCCCTATGTGAGCCCCTTTTTATAAATGTTATGTTGACTGACAGGCCATGTTTTTCTCACACGTCTTCTTATCTCTGCCCTTGATTCCCACACTAAGCACCAGTGTTGATGGGAAAGATCCCAAAACACAGAGACAAAGAAAATTCAATAATTGTGTGTACAAATGTGTCACAAAGTAAAAAAAAATGGAAAGAGAGAAGAAGGAAATGGCATGCTGCAAAAAAGAACAGTTTTCATTCTTAAAAACTGATGTTAATTTATTCACAGAGAAAACTCTGAGTGTATGTTAATTTACACTAAGCACAATTAAATTGTACATTGGCAAACTTGCATTGGATGACAGAAGTTTGTGTCAGTAATGTACAACAATACTGTGTGTATTAGTCCATCCAAAAAGGGAGTCTGATAAAAGTGAACCAGTTTTTATGTCAGTGTTTATTATTATTTATTATCCTACATTTTCATTACTTTTTTAAGTAATTGTTAATTACAATCATAACTATTTCTAACACACTTCCTAAAATAATCTGCAAAACATACAACTATCAGCAAACTGCTATCCATAGTTCTTTTTGTCAAGTATCAGCACCAATTTGTATACAATTATTTTTCTTGTTTGAAGGAGCTTACAAGAACACTGAGACCCTTCCACAAGATTACTGTACACAATTACAACCTTTTGAGAGATGCAACATACAAAAAGTGGATATTGGACTTGAATTGCACTTTTGGAACCAGAGCACCATTGTTTGGTTTCAGGAGAGCTATTTGTAGTCCATTATGACATGTTTGGAAATCGATTGGCCACATCTGTTATTTTGGAAAATGCTAAAACACAGCAGCTACAGTCAATCACTGTATGTCATACTGACACACAACTTCACCAGTGCTTTAATTGTTACAAGAGTCTGCATAATAAGAAAATTGCAATTTTGAGCTGTTCTTTTACTTTTTTCAATGCTGACGGATGTTTTGCAGCACACAGAACAATTCTCTTGCTGCTGCTCATATTATGGTGAAGTTACAAAGAGGAAGAGGTTTTCACACAAGAGAAGGATTTCCATGCATGCTCAGTCAAGGCCACTGAACATTCTTATCACTCCCTCATTGATCCCAACCATGAAGAGCAGCTTTTCCCACAGAGTTCCCTCACCCAGAAGTATAAACAATTACACACAGCCTGCCATCTGCATACGGAGCAGCAGAGCTGAGATGTGACACACTGAGGCCTCATTCACTGGAACATCAGCACTAATGCAGTCAGCATAAGTAGAACGCCATAATACAGCCTGTCCAGGAGCCTGGTTGTGATATGTCTGGTAAGGAAAGTCTCATCTCAGTATGAATGGAAAGTCAAAGGAGGATGTAGAGAGTTGGACGTGATTAACGTGGAAAACATGAATGTGCAGAGTGCCAGGCTGAGTCACTTAGCGCAATAAAGCCAGCCATTGGCCCACACAAAGCATGTGTTTCTGTCATCAGGAGGCTTGTATGCCCTGAATTCCTGTCACTTTAGAAGTTCTTGTTGCTTTGAACATGCCACTGCACCCATTATGACAGAGAGATGAAACAGGTTTTAGCCTTGTTAAAACGGGGTAGAGAAGACCAAACATCCAAATAACTTTAAGTCTTGAGTGAAAGCTCCACCTGTTTAAACGTTTCCTTCAATGCAGTCAATCCTATCCCCTCCAAATATCTAATTAATTAGTAAGTTCTTTTGGCTGCTCCCCGTTCAGGGTCCCCACAGTGGATCACTCTGTATATTTGATTTGGCAAGGAATTATGCCGAATGCCCTTCCTGACGCAACCTTTCCCACCGGCCTTTGAACCGGCACTAGGGAAGGACCGGGACGTGACAGTTGACAATTGCCAACTGCCCTACCTACAGCACCACTGTCCCATAATTAAAGCGTGAAAGCTGTACTTCGTTTTATTGCAACCAGTTTAAACTTTGACTTATATGTTTCCCCAAAGGAAACCATTATTTGTAATTAGTTGTCTTGCAGAATTTCCAACATCAGGCTTGATATTTTGTATCCTGCACAGTCATTCACTCTCTCTCACCATATTCAGCTATCCCCTCAACATTCCTCAACATCCAAGACATGACATGATGGAAAATGTATTTTGCTGAAAAGGAAATCCAGGCATTAGTCATTCAGGCCCCTTCAGTGCTCACCGGAGGAACTGTCTGACTTCAAGTAAACGAAAGGATTCCTAAGGACTTGCCACATTTTGTTCTCCTTTGCTGTTTCTTTACTGAGTGTCAGATGTGATCACTATTTAAATGGTGCCCAGCATTCATCCTTTTAGCCGTGATTTCAGCAACCACAGCGGTTATGGTGCCTAATTGGAGTGTGTGAAATGTAATTTATTTTAAATGGCAATTGTAACCACACCAGAAATTCATACAGTGTTTTTATACAAATTTCTTTATTCTCTGCTGTGTTTAAAAATTTAATCTTACTGCATTATCTGAACTACTCCTACACACTGGGATCAGTGCTACACATGGAAGCATTAAAATTGAGGGTAGATCCAGCGTGCACAGAGGAATGAGATCTAAACCAAGGGCTTAGGTTTCAGAAAAACTTCAAACAGTCTGGGACTGGAGGCCAGTTTGCATAAAACCACAAAAAGAGCAAACCCCATGTGAGGGAGAGAAATTCCCTTCTTCATGAGGGCGTGGGCTGCCCACTTCGATTATTTGCGACCCCCTCAATTCTGTGGCCCCACTGTGATTACATTGACCCTCTTCCTCCTTCTGCCCTAGGGCTGCTCTTATTGCAGCAATGTGTGGTTTCAGTGCTTCCTCATCCCTGTTTGTCCTGTAGAAGCTTGGAGATACAGGGAATTAGAACAAGCTGTCAAAACAACACTTCCGTGGGAGCGCAGGTCATGGAGACCCCAAGATGTCTTTTCTCATATATGTGGGAAATCCACCAAAAGCCCACTGGTAAGCAGGATGAAGACAGTGTTCCATATATTCACAAAGATTTTTAAAAAATCACTAAAAATGTACAGCCCAACAGGCACAGGGGTAATCTAGTGTTCTGATCTGACTACAGCAAATACAACACGTGTAAATGAGAATTTATGGCTGGGGCCAGCATAGCAAAACGTTATTACTATATTAGTCACCTCTGTCAAAAAACATGTTGTGTGTATGACACAATCTGTGCTGTTTACTTCAAGATACACATTATGTTGTAGTAGCTTGTCTGAGTGCATGCATGTGCTGTGAGGAAAGTAGAAGCAGAATAAATCAATTGGCATCCACTAGTTTGAATAACAGTAAGATTCCTAGTAATTATGTCCCATAACGGAGCCAATAATGTAATTAGGGGTTACTACAGAGTGGAGTGTGGACCACATCTGGGATCCCCCAGGGACTCTCTGTCTCAACATGTTCACCCGAGTGTGAGAACCTCAGTCCATAAGCACACCTAATCACATAGGCTTGCTCCAAATACAGCACCACATCATGATCTTACATGACAGGTTTTATATCAAATGATAGAGTTTATTTTTAAAATTGCACAACTCTTTAATCCAATTTTCTCACATATTTATATTTCATTGACACTCGGAATCAGTGTTTTTTTTTCTTTCAAGTTTGAGTATGTCAGGACGAACCTATAGCCACTGTAACAAGCATCCCAGACATGGAATCTCATGACACAAATGCAAGCGTCACTATTTGCTTTGACTCAAGGACTATGAATGAGGCAAGCAACAGGTGATTTCAAGCCTGTTTTACTGCTCAGAGCAGCAGGTGTCTGCATGATTCCAAAAAACCCTGCAGGATCTTTTAATTCCAGTGTGAGAAACACAAATAAAGTCCAATGTGAGGCCCTCAATGCCGCCTGATGGTACTAGCACTTCCTAATAAAGTTTGAACATACCAACAGTACTGATGACAGATTTGAAAAAAAAAAACGTTTTCCTGCTCAAAGCTTCCACATACAAATGCAAAAATAAACAAAAAATATCTTTATATATATTATTTCTAGCAGTTGTCTGCCGATGATTTCCATAGTGCTTTGTTGTTTCTAGAGCAAGTGTGAAGATTGTGCCAGCACAGAATTCTGAAAAATGTAGATGGAGATCTACTTTAAAATTAATGTTCAAAATTACTGCTGAGCAGGTTTAATTGGTGCTGCAGAAAGGTGTATTTCAGTTACAAGGACCATCAGTTAAATTATATCTGTTTTTAATGCTACAGCCTGTAATGTCTGTCCCCTGTCCTGTAATTTAGCCTCCCTCCTACCTGCCACAGGTGTTCTGTTGAGAGTCAGTGTCACAACCTTGGAAAGTGAGATAGGGGGCCTTGTTGTCCTCACACACAACCCACCCCCACCTTCTTACCCAGCTTTGATGGTTGAAGGTTTGCAGGGCCTGACAGCTGCTCTTAAATTAGAGAGTAGATGAGAACACAACAGGACCCAGGAATGTCTGGATTGCCTTTCCCTTCCGCAGAATCCTGGGAAGATGGCTACAAGCTAAGTCAAAGTGGTGTCAGGATGCAGAGTAGTCCCGTACATCATATCTATGGATAATTCATAGCAGACTTTATATTCTAAACATTCCTTTGGAATTGCCAGCTGGCTCAGAAGCATCAGGGGGCATATATATATTGAAAGATTAATATAAGTGAACAGCAGGTACAGAAGAATTGAACATGTCAGTCATTTGTGACATGTTGATGATTTCTGTCCTCCTCCCAATAGTCAGGCCATCCTGGGGCAAAACCTCCTGTCTCATGCATTATCACACTTCTGTCATTAGTTTCTATGGAGACAGTGACCAGGTCACTGGGGTCAGTGTAGCCAGAGGCATGGTTGTAAAATTGCCCAGGCAATAAAGTCAGGCTCAGTAATGCTGTACTTGCCGTTTAGGAGAGATTAGCTATATAGCCTGAGATCCACCCAGGAACACATCGTTTACCTAAAGTTAAAGGAGAACACCACGCAAAACACAGACAGTCAGCGAGGGAGGAGCAGACAGTAAGATTTTCCACATAGCATAATCTGTGGGTCATGCAGTTGTGAGGGGCTCACATGAGGTGGGTGAATATAGATAGTAAGGCCATGAGAGAGGAAAATAAAGGAACAAGCAACTGATAGAGTGTGGGCGAGAGGATGGAAGGGATAGAACAAATGAAAGGAGTGGGCTGAGTAGTGATGGCTAAACTGATGAAGAACAGTAGCTGGAGGTTGAGAAAGAAGATGGGAAGAAAGTAAGAAAAACAGGAAAGAGAGCATTGGAAACGATTAAACATTCATGGAAGGTCAGACACACAAGCTTCCAGATAGTGTGAGTGAGGTTGAATCTTCATCTTGTTGATTTTGTCCTCCTGCCATAGACCAGCATTTTTTTTTTCCATTTTTTGTCATTATATTTTATTAAAAGTGGAATTACTGCAAGTCCTTCTTTCTCCTCTTCCCCCAGGTGATGTGGTGTGGAATGTCTGCTGCTGCCACCGCCTCCACCCACGTTGCACTACAGTCTTTCTGGAAAGGGGTTTCACTTGTTTTAAAAATACTCTTGACCCATAACTAAAGAATAAATAAATTACAAGGACATAAAAAATATATAAAAAGCATAATAGTCAACACTAATTTGCTAATTCAGAAAAAATTAGTGGTTAGCAATTTTTTAAGAGTTTCTTTTTAAAGCTGGATATCAGCCCTTGAGCACAAAGCACTTAAGTGTATCGAACCCAAACACTTCACACTAGACCCACCCTGTCTTATTCCATTACTGCCTTCCTTATCAGTCAAGAGTGCCTCTAGGCCAGCCATAGCCTAAGGAAGGAATGTGGCATACACCTTTTAATCTGTGTTCAGTGAACCTGCCATTTCCTAAATTTGCCCCTATGATACTGACTTGATCCTGCCTTTCACTCTCAAAGCTCACTACAGAGCATCATCAGCCACTTTTTAATGAAGGCCAGCTGCTGTGACGTGTCTGTGTACCATAACATCTTTGACTGTATCTGTTTGTACTGTTGGCTTCTACAGCCAATCCAGTACGATGAAGAGGAGAATGGCTGGAGTAATAAACACACATGTAATCTCACACCATTTCACTTTACTCAGACAAAAGGACTGGGGCCCTCCATGATGGATTTTGCAATCAGTGATTGCTTGGCCAACAAAGCAAGCAGACCTGTTGATTTTGGCAAGGAGTCAGTCTCACATTAGACAGTGTTGGCAAGTTTCAAGCTAAACATTCTGTCCGTCTACAAAAAACAGCATATCATAAAAGTATGCATGAAAAACCAGACAGGTCAATCTAGCAAAAAATACACTATCAATAAGTACATCCATTGCTTGGAACTGTAAAGTAAAACCTTGGAACAAATAGCTGTCCTTGTCATCTCTGATGTAGACAGAGATTTTCATGTGCATGTGTATGTGTAGATAAAGAAGAAGATGGGTTTGGGGGGTAAGTAGGTACAGGCTAATTATCCCCTTGGTTGCTTTAGTAGTAATTATACCTTAGTGGTGCACTTGCATTGTTACTCACTGGCTTGTGTTTTGATTACGCAGTAGCCAGGTTTAGTGTTTTTTCCCTGTTCTTTTCTTAAGGAAGATCATGGCTCAGGAGGGCTCTGCTGAGACACGTAGAGGCACAGGTGGGGTTGTGGGTGCAGCCTCTCTCACCTCAGTGTGTAAGTGTGGGAACCACTCAGTTGCCAGTAGTGCATGAGTAACAAGGACCCTGAGGGAGTGTGGCGTAATCTCCAATAACGCTCTAGTGTCTTCTGTTTCTCTCACTGAGCAGAACACACACATTCACTCAGAACACTAGATTCACTCGTGCATTTATCTCAGTCAACACACATTTGCAAACAGCAATCTTCAAATGAAAGCACTTTCTCAAATCACATAGACACAGACATATTTGTGTTGTAAATACAGTCACAGCCAGGTAAATAATATGTTGTATTCATTCAGATGTTGGACCAAAATTGCTGATCTACAAGCTTGCATGACAAATCACATCATAGAATTAACCATTTGGATCAAAATGATGGAGAAATTTGGACTTTGGCTTGGTTTTATTGGGGACATTATTATATCCAATATCCAAATATAAACCAATTTAAGATTGAACTTGTTGATGTCATGCAAAATAAAAATGCATTTTACAAAGTTTAACATTTTTCAAAAGTAGTTTATAATAAATGTAACCAGACAAACAATGGTCTAATCACCCTTGTCAGTATTCTCTTCATATTTCCTTCTGGATTTATATTTCTATAAGAGAGTAAGAGAAAATAATATTAAAAAATGTAGTAATTTCTATAACATTAAGCCTTGTTTTCATCAGTACACTATCATCTTCATCTCTGGGAAGAGTACTGAAATATGGCATCAAAACAACCACCCACTGAGAGCAAACTTACATAATTGCTAGTTAAGTGGAAGTAAAAATGGCATTAAATGAATAACATTTGCAAAACCATGTGCCACAGAAAATTACATACATTACTTTTTACAGGTATTCATCAGAGTTTACTGTGCCCAAGTGTGAAGAACTGATTATGATGTACAATGTGCCAATCTTTGTTAAGGAATGTAAAGAATTACAATTAATTGCTGTTCTAATACAGATTTTATAGAGCTGTGTTGGTGGAGCAGTTGGGGGCAGTGGGCTGGCAGCTGTTGCTGCTGTGCGGGGGCCCTCCAGTCTCAGTCTACCCCTAATGGCCAGACCAGCTGTTGGAGTTCTGTCTGTAGGGGCGAGGGGCTTCAGGAGGCGGGGAGGGCATGAGAACTTCCACCCCCATGTCCTGGGGGGCGGGTCCCTGCCTTGTCTGCCCTCCTCTGAAAGGAGGTGATTGATGGCGCAGGGTTGACACCATGCTTCCACAACAATTGACTCAGGAGGGACAGAGGATGAACAGAGAGCTCAGGACCCCTCCACGTCTTTCTCGTCTGGTTTTCAGAGGCAAATGTGGGATCAGTTGCAGTTATAATTTAGTCATTTTTCTCAATATGTCTTTTATTTGACATTTTTAGTGGAGCATATGCCACTCGAAGCATTTTTCAAGGCTGTCACTGCAATAATTCTGCAGACAAACTCAAGTTATTTTCTGCTTTATTTGTCAGATTACATGGATCTGAACATGTCCTTGTCAAACAGCTTAAATGACCCTATGCCTTTCGTTAATATAAGCCCTCTTGTTGCAGCAGCCCTTCAGTGCCCTCTTCCTTAACACCAGTTCAAGTAATCCTGACAACAGAGTGGAGATGCATGGTGCCTCCAGGGTGGACAGTGTCCTGGGCTCAAGCGTGTGTGTTGGGTCATCACTGGGTATCAGCCAGGAGCCTCGGCACCAAGGCCCGCTAACACAGACCTGACCTTTTGCACTAAACCCCGTGATCCTCCCTGGATCCCTTTCAGCAGGTCACCAGCACCTCCGTTCTACTTCAAGATTTACAGCCCCATGGAGGAAGAAAGGAGGTGGATGGCGGGGGTGGTGAGGGTGTGTGTGGGGAGGGGGTTCACTGTCCGGCAGCTGTTCACAGTGGTCTTAAGTAGCTATTTCACATGGAAACAGGGTCATAGTTTTCTGAATTCCTCCAGCTGGCCAATCTCCAGCTACGTCTGAAATGCATTCCTGCACAGAGATGTCTATTGCATTCTCTGCCCTCCATTCACACTGCTCTGTGAATGCAAATGCATCCAGACCTTCCACTGAGTCTCAGTCCACTGTGCACCTCTATGTAGATTTATATCTCAAAGGAAGGGACAAAAATTCTAGTGAGAGAAGATATGGTCTTGGAAGGAAGGATACTATTTTTAAAAACTCCATAAAGTCTCTGTGTCCCGCTGGGACAGCGATTTAGCAAAGAACACAGGACACTGAGGTGTACAGGAAAAAAAGATTCCTTCTCACTGTCCCTCTCCTCTGCAGAAACAAGACGTGTGTAAACGTACAGGATTTAATAGACGTTTAGAGAGCTTGTGTGAAAGTCAAACACTTTTTCCCACAATCCAAAGAAAGATCCATCATTCACATGTGTTTACTTTAGACAAAAAGCTCCAGTTTCCTACACTGTGTAAGTGTGTGTGCATGTGTGTGTGTCTGAGTGGGAGGAAGGAAAAGAAGAAAAAGAATCACAGAGGATGAGGATACATATTTATACATAAGTATGAATAGACATCCAACTTTTATAGTGTGCAAATATAATTAGAGAAAGAAAGAAAGAAAGAAAGAAAGAAAGAAAGAAAGAAAGAAAGAAAGAAAGAAAGAAAGAAAGAAAGAAAGAAAGATATTGTTATATTGTTTGTTCAGAAGCTTTTCACTTTTTGACAAAATAAAACCAAAACTGATATCACATGAAGCTACCATAAATACATACTTTTCATAATAAATTAAAAGGCAAAAAGCAAAATGCTTCCTTGTTTTTTCCATGTATTTTTTTGGAAAAGTAGACACAAGTCTGGAAAGGGGGCAGAGCTAACACAAGAGCAGTATATCCTGGAGAAAGTGGAGTTGTTTCTTTCCTATTGCATGATCACAGAAACAAAGAGAAGTTATCTTATCCGTTTAGGATGTAGTTGTGTGTCTGTTTTGTGTATGTGGACATTCCTTTGTCACACACACACACAACATCAGAAGCTTCAAATCTAAAAAGCGTTTACCCACAAACCCTTAATGATAAAGAGATCATACAATTATGGAGCAGCAATTAGAAGACAATCCACCATCAACCTGAGCGCTGTGCTAGAATTGGTCCTGACGTCTGCCTGTAGGGGGTCTCAGTTTCTGACTGGCCGTGACCAGTTTAGTAGAGGAGCTTCTAATCCTCTCCACACTCTCTGTGGGTACTCTTAGCACTTTTCCCACATAAATCAGTCTGGCCTGGGTGGTAAAGTCATCACATCCACTGTGTCCACAAATACTGCCTGTTAGCAACCCTATCACATGGAGCGTGCGAGTACTGAAAGGCTATGAGCATGAAAGGAGGGCATTGGCTGATCGTTGTCATTGGCTCTTGCCAGCAACTCCACTTGACACTGTACTGTTATCATGATCATGATGTTGCTGTACACTAAAATACAAAGAAAAATTAAAATGTTCTCCTCCACACAACCATTATTTATTATGAGTGTGCCAAATATACTCTTTTTTTCTTTTGAAAAAATATTATAAACACACCTCCTGTGTGTCTCACCCATGGGTGGTCTTCACTTAACAGGCTTTGAATAGCTTTTAATTTTAACACTGCAAACATACAATCATTCACACGCATCTCTGGATAAAAAGTGCTCTGTTTGGAATGTGTATCCCAATAGAGCAGGTTATCAACTGCTCAATGGGATAAATTACAAAGTATTATGTATATGCTGAATGCTGATGGAAAGGCAACCTCTACATTAGTTGTGTACACTAACATGCCCTGATGTGGGCAGATATGTTAACTATGAGCGATACAAACAACTTCAAGGCAGAGTGCCACTCACTTTCCAGCACAGATTAAAGTTATAAATCCTGACCTGTCACATCTTTGTTTGTGTGATTTGAGATTCCCCTGAGTCCAGCACGAGAATTTTGTCACCAGGGCTTCCACTCTCACACTTTCTCTCCAAGGCAAACAAAACACTGATTTATTTGTTCTGTTTGTGTGTGAGTATGGAAAAAGAAAGGGCAGAACAGAAACAGGCAGAAGGGATAACAAGACAAAGTTGTAACATGATTAAAAATTAATTTCTTTTTCATCTCAGAGGTCATATTTCTGGGGGAATGTTTAGAGCAGCCACTTACACTAATGAGATCATAGAGAAAAAAGAGAAACTGGAATTCTTTCTAGAGGCAAGTGGAACAGATTAAATTATTTTAGCTTAGGAGTGGAGAACAAAGTCAAAGTCTGATCATTCATTTATGGGAAAATGCAACATTGCTAAAGATATAAAATGAATAAAAACTTTAAGAACACCATATTCAAAATTTCCTCAGAAGAAAATATTATATTGTTCTATTTAATCATTTGCCTGTTAATTTGTACTGTAATTGCTTTTGTAAGTGAGATATGATGTTTTTAGGGAACATGTCTACAGTCCTGATTTGCATAATGATTTGATTTGATTTTTTCTGTGAGCAGGTTTGTCACAATAATATGTTTGTTGAAAGCAGCATGCATGGTTTATTTAATGAGCCCTCCGGGCATGGGCCCATGGGCAAAAACAAAGAAGCATAGAGCAACCAAAAGAAGACGCAAAACAACAATAGAGATGCAAACTCACCTCAAAACTCACAATATGAGTTAACAAAGAGATAACAGACACAAAATGACCACAAAGAGATGCAAAATGGCTGCGAAGGGCCAAAAAATTACTACAAAGCCTCAGAGACACAACAATGTGTCCCTTTTATGAGTTTCAGTCTGGATGTCTTGCAGCTGTTTAGGTGCAGGGGGCCTTTTTTCATGTTTGTGCCCAGAGACCCAGTTTGTGTCACAATCTGTCCATGGTGTACAACATAATGTACTTGTGATGTTTATGTTGTGAAAACATTGTTCGACATAAAGATGGAATAATCAAGGCCTTTTCAGAGAAATTAGGCAGATGAGGCGTTTGTAGATTTCGAGTGGCCAGATAGCAACACACTGTAAATACAACTGTCTGTCCCTGAGCACAGTGAGAAATCGCTCCCTGGGACCTCCTCCAACTGGAAGTCAGTCAAAATACTGCCAACACCTGCCAGGGTGAGCTGAGAGTGTGTCTACTACATCCCCAGGGGATGAAAGGCATATTTCACAGCCACATGAAAACAGAAAATCATAGCGTATTACACCTATTTGTAATATACATAAACTCTATTACACGTTCCTCCTGTGTCTATTTAGTTTTCACTGGCAGCTGCAGACACAGAAACACATGCACACATCTCTTGTTTCTTGGATAGAAGCCTGCATGAGATTTAAAATATGACTATCAATCAGTTGCAGTAATATCCAAATGCTAATGAAGAACACAAGTCTAAGTCATAATAACATTGTGCTCAAAGGGCTAAACTGAGCCACTGAACATTTTGCACTGATCAACTTTAAACACATGATGGGAGCCAAATGAAGCAGGTGTTTGTGAGGCCTAACAAGTTCTTTTCACCGACCTCTTTAGATGACGTCACATGCACTAACGAACTTCACTCCGAACCAGCCTGCTACATTCACCTACCAATGTCTTTAATTTATTCAAGGCCAGGGCCAGGAATAGTGTGATGGAGAGGGGGGGGGCAGTGTACTTGAATTTTAGTGCTGCCCTCCCCTGCGGAGCGAAACTGTGTCATAATGCCGGACTCCTTTTATGATTTAAATTAAGGCTATTGTCTCTGTGAGCGACCGACTCCGCACTGTGTTGCAGAATAACCAAGGCACTATACATCGGCTGCAGAAAACGAGTCCACTGCTGGAGGCTGAGGTGGTGCAGGCTGGAAGAGGAACTCATGGGTTGTTGAGAGAACAGGAATGCCTGCTGTCTGCCTCTTTGCTACAGTGTAAACACAGTTCATGCTCTTATCTGCAAATTATCAGCTGAAAGCAGATTTTGCTTTGTTTTACATTAAAAACTAATATTTTATTTAAAGTATATTTTTGTCACTGCATTAATGAAATTTCATAATGCATCACTCTACATTTTTCAGATTTCAAACCTAAATTAGTTTTATTGCCAGAATACAAAATAACCCCCAAAATTATCAGCATAGTGACTAGCATGTGGACCATATTCTCTGGATTCTTCTAATCTCTAGAGTCCTTGTGATTACATATCAAAAAAGATGTGGTTCAGGGTTTTCAGAAAGGAATTAGAATTTTTTTTTTCATAAGATACTTTCATAAGTTTGGGTAGAAAAAACTCCCAACTGGTTTTATATTACAATTTGTAGATATGATCCTAAAATTAACAGCAGAAATCAACTGATTCAGTGCACTATCCGGAACAAGAGACTGAGACTGATTAGTTCTTGTGTCAGTTTTGTTGAAATAAAGAAGCTTTTAAAGTTGTGTCTTTGCACACATAGGTTTGATGCAGAGCTGTTTGACTTTTAAACAACTGTAAGTCTTTTGCAACTTTGATTACTGTATTTTCCGACCACCATCCTCTCAATTATTAGGGCAGTGGTGGCGTCGCATGTAAATCCAATGCTGGGAAACTGCGTAGGGTACTCTAGTGGAAGAGGAGAGAGAGAGAGAGAGAGAGAGAGAGAGGAGGCGGGGAATACCAGAGCTGGGACAGGTCGGGAAAGAGAAGTTTTTCAAAACTTTCAGGAGGTTAACCGAGAATCACAGCAGCTGTGGCCGAGCTGCGGAGGATAATACGGGATTGGAACCTACGCTTTCCAACTGGCTTTAGGAAAAATTCACCATCGATTTTGGAGTCTTTATTTTTTTTTTTGTGAACGTAATAAAGGATGTATTTCTACTAAAAGCGCACCTTGAAACGCTGGAAACTTTTCCACCGAAATGGAAGGGAATATTCCATGGATTATTTTGTCATTTTTATTGTTTATGAATATTTGTGAAGGTAAGTCTAATTGTACAATTAACGCTCGTTGCAAACAAGTGGGCTATCCATCAATACAAAGAGTGGACATGTCTGGACAAACCGTCCGTCCGTCTCCATATAAATGTGGTGCTGTCGTTAACTATCAAGCTTTTTTTTTATTTGGTAGTTTGAGTTAAAGATATTTTTACAGAGTTGTCCGGAGCCCAGATCTCAAAGAAGTTTATACGCATCACGTGTCAAAATATTACACATGCACAATAGTTTTGTGAGTAAATCTGGCATTGCTGTATGTAAGGGAAGATGTGTACGATATAATTACAAATCACATCTGATTTTTCTGCAAGAGCTTAATTGGTTTATGTCTGTGGGAAAAGTCTGAGGGCACCAAGAGCGCTGCTGCTGCGCCGCCGACTTAACAAAGCACGAAATTCCTGTAACTTAAGCAGCACTTGATAAGTTTGGCTATGAAGGGTAGACATGTGCAAAGATGTTCAAAATAATACGTTTTTAAAATTGTATTCATAGTAGGAGGGGGGTGAAAATGTGTTGATCCTAAAACAGCGGGTGATAAAGCGAATTCCCCCTCTTCCTTTCTGAACAAAGACCTTTTAAACAACTGGTTACTTTTTCCTCGAAACGGCTGAGCAGTGACTGTCCGATAAATGAATGTCTCTGAGACCAACTTGTTTACATGCACATGTCCTCGTATATTTTCATTGGGGGAATACAAAGTTTATCTGCTTTTGACAATGTAAACAGCAAACATGCTGGTGTGTCTAGCTGCCACAAGTGGCAGGGGACTGCCTGGAAGTATTTGCCTGAAATCTGTATCAGTGAGTTTAAATTAGTTAAATCAAGTTGAGTATTTCCATATTTTACTGAAAGATCTCCTATAAATAAATGATTTACATGAGACATTATTCATAGTTTTGCTGTCATTTATTGCCTGTACGGTTACATATTCCTCTTAAGTTGATTTCAGAAAGTAATTTGCCAGTTGTGTGGTTCTCTAACCTATTTCTCCAATTCCCACAGGGTTCCATTGTGTGGATAAACACAGACCTTGTGAAAATGGAGGGACATGCTTAGATTCATCTTCTCAATGCATGTAAGTGGAACGTGTAGAGATGTATTGGGATCAGACCTGTGGGGAAGAGTTTCCTTTCAACAAAGTCTCCAGTATTTCATGAACTGTTCTTGAAGTGGAGGCCTTGTGTGTAAATTGCACAGGCTGATATTTGTCAGTTGGTTCTTCAGAGGTTCAGGAGAAACATTCATTTTCACTCTGACACTTAATCTTAATCTGATACTTACTTTATGTGCAGTTTACAACATTTGCGTAAAACTGGTGAAGGATAGTACAAATGGATTTGTCCTACTCATGTGAACAATAGCAAGCTTCAACATGTTTGACTGCCACCCCCATTGCACCTGTTAAGGAACTTTTCAGACATATTACAGCATTATGTTTTTGTCCTTGTTATTTTCACTGTTAGATATTGTCCTTTGTCCTACAGTTTACCATTCATGAGAAATAATAGGAGAAAACTTATTCTATAAATTCATCATTTCCCGCTTGCTTTGAGCACTTTTGAGCTCTCACATCTTTAGGCCATGATGAGGCTTTTGTTTTTCAAATTGGCGAGGGGGGTTGTGTGGGAACCGATTACAATAGTCAAGTTAAATAGTTTCCAGTGTCTTGCCCGGGGGTCATTTGCCCCTTTTTAAACCCTTTAGCTTAGGAAACTGCTTGACTGTTTCAGATAGAGGAGATACAAACAGAATAAAGAAATACCTTTGGTTTACAGCTGCTTCACTTCAAAACTGTTAATTCATAAAATTCTAGGGCAAATGTTTTTCATAGATAAGTGTAAAACAATAAAAACTACTTTTATACCGCCAGTAGTAGTCCTCACACACTGGCCAATGTATAACTCATCTGCAGGTGGAAGTAGGAAGTAGGCCTAACTACCACCCACATTTTTTCAATCATTAGCTGAAGCCAAGTTGGGCAAATTTCATTAAGTAAGTAAATGTATAATTTTATGCAGCCAGATCAGTATATCTAACACAAATTTTTGGGATAAATAATTTATTTTCAGCATCACACACTTTCCTTCCATTAATGAAAATTAACAGAACACTCTCAATGTTTAGCAGAGTGTGTATCTCCAGATTCAATGTCATGATGTCACAGTTTTGTTCTTTCTTGGAAGAAGCCATTGATTCATGCTTTGTGTTGCTTTACTCCTTTTGTTCTGTGTATGTGTATTCTGTGTACTGTTTTAGTTCCTTGACTACGTTTCACCCTTCCATTCCAGAGGGCTTTTTCAAGTCACAGACTTGAAAAAGCCCTTTTTCAAGTCACAGACTTGAAAAAGCCCTCTGGAATGGAAGGGTGAAACGTAGTCAAGGAACTAAAACAAGTCCAGTTGCCATTAAAAACCGTTTTTTTTGAGATAACCATGACCTGGATGACTGAGAATCTTCACAGATATCTGTGTACTATTAAGTATCTCTACAATCTAATGCAAACCAATACAGCAGCTCTGGCATGAATCCTAAGAGGCTGAAACATTACAAACACCTCCTAATTTAATGCACACCAATATGACTCCACCACTGACTATGATCTCAATAATAAACACATAGTAGAATTATCACATTTAAGACAGTTTCAACAAAACTGAGAAATTATAACTTTCTAAAGGTAGAATTCTTGCAAGAGATGCTGGATTTAATTGCAGTAGATTGTACAGGTGTACCTAATAAAGTGGTCACTTAGTGTACATTTGGTATGTTGGAGTTGAGCATTTGTAATCACTTTGCTTGGTTAGAAACAAGAAAAGAAGCACCATTAAAAGGACTTATAATGGAAGGGGACATCAAATGTCATACCACACAGTGTAAAAAGAGTCCCATAGAAGGGCAGAGCAGTGGTGCAGAGCATGGTCACATTAGAGTGGTCAAACCAGTCCTAGACAGAGGTGAGTGAGCCACCCCACCCATTCCCCTGGGAGCCTACAGAAACAGGAGATCCAAAACAGCAGAAAAGATTCTTTCTTCCACCAGATACCTGGCTGTAACCAGGCACCATCAGAACAGGGCGTAGAGAAGAAGAGAATAAAGGCCACAGCAAAGTTAGGCCAATATGGAGTAGAAACACAGAAGTAATTGCAGACAGAGATACAGTTTTTGGCATTTGAAAAAAAAATTGGAGAATCTGTAGAAAACAACCATGCTAGAAATCACTGCTGTTCCTAAGAACGAAGTATATTGTTCTGTGCAGAAGATGGCCATTGGTGCTTTCTTGCTGTGTAGTCACTGTTATTCCCACAACAATTTCCAAGGGGATCAATAAAGTGTTAATTATTATTATTATTATTATATTTAGTTTTATATATATATTTAGTATTATATTTAGTTTTCTAATGGCAAGTAACCTATCCAGTGACAATAATACATTGTGTATAGCAGGTACCATTGTTTCTGCCCCAGATATCAATGTATCCTATGTCTTTCTGGGAAACACAACTACGATACCATACTCTTGCTTTAACATGCTAGAAATCTCAAAGTTTCACAGTTTTTACCTTGCTGGCTTCTTCCACGGGTGACTTACTAAAGGTCACAGGCCAGCCTAGCTGAGAGGGTATTACAGAAGTAATCCTCTGTAAACCATCCAAATAAATAAACTTACTGATACCCATTTCACTTGTTTCAGGGATCCAGTATAATAAATTTAAGCAATTAAATGTTAATCTGAAGGGTTGAATATGCCAACCCCACTCTATGACACTGGTTCAAAACTAGGTTCCAACTTGCAGTAAATATTGTCTACTTCAGCCATAAACTTCATAGATTGAAAATGGACATGATGTAAATTGGTGGCATTCACTATTCCAAGACTGAGTTTTAGCGTTGACATTAATGCAACTACAGTTGTAAACCGGGATCTGGTGTGAGTTAACTTGTGATTTAGAAGTTTGAGTGAGAAACAGTAAATTTAAGACAGGCAAAATAAGTTTCATGAAGATGATTCCTATTGATATGGAAGTATTTTGCTGGTTACTGTAACTGTACAAGTATGTTCTAAATATCACTATTCAACACAGCTTGGATTAAAAATACAAACCTGTCTTATAATGTGAGGTTTCATCTACATTTTCTGTGATCTTACTGTGGCCCAGGCTATTGAACTTGACCGTGAAGGGTTGAAAGTGTCAGAGAGAGTGGCCTTCTAGGTAAGTAGTCAGGAATCCTGTTGAAGTGCCTTTGGCCCTTCAGCTCTGCCCTGTGAGCTGCCTTGTGAGGGCTACAGTGGTGAAGCCAGAGGAGAGATAATTAGGCAGATTGAGAGGATCCAGCTGGAGGGATCGGACTGGGGGTAGGGAATGAGTAGAAGGAGCCTGGGGGAGGGTTGGTGTGGGGGGTTGAGTAGAGGACAGCTGGTGGATGTTGTGATGGTAATCCAGTGAAGTCAGATCTTGACAAAGGGGAAGCATAGGGCCAGGTGCTGCCATTGAGCAGCCAGCCACCCCCATACTGTGAGAGACAAGCTCATGGAGGAATGAAGCTGGTAGCTCACAGCCCCTCTAGCACATGTTGCTTCTCTCACAGTGCAACAGCATTCTCTCCGCATGCTGTCGCAGCCCTGATGGCTCATCCCCTGCCTTCATCTCTACACACAGTGGCAGATCACAGACTATGATCAACTCTGTCCTCCCAGATCATCTAATCTGAATAGAAATAAATATGGGGATTCTCTGCTGTGTGAAGCCCATGGATGGATGTAGGGGTTCTCTTTGTATTCTAACTGTTTTGCCTTTGGCAGCAAAGTTAGCATATAAATTGTGAGTGTTTTGTTATGACCGCGTTGCAACTCCCAGCTTCTTGGACCATAATGAATAGGGACATATTTGAGCAGACTCTCCAGAAATTATGTGGTTCTGTTTCTATAGTAAAACATTTGTATTTGCCTACTTTATTTCACTATTTCAAAATTTTCTCATAGCAAATTTCAACCTTTTCAGAGGGGACATGCTGAACCTACAAGTGGATTTACTTTTATATGGAAAATAAATGCAAAATGCATTTTTGAGAAACAAGATTTGCTAAGAAGTGGATATACATACCAATGCCAAGACATATAGAGGCGGATTATATTGATGTCTTAGTTTGGAGCACCTCAGGGCTAGTGTTTTCTTTGGCATCTTTACGGTGGATTAGAAAGGAATGTTTAGTAAGATTTCTCCTGTCCCTCTGCTTCTTTCAAGTTATTGTCCATACCTCCCATCCATTCACCCTGGTAGCCCCTTCTGGAATGCCTTTAACAATACTACCAGTCTAGTCTCATTGAAAATGGGATGGCTAGAATGACGTGTTTGGTTTCAATTAGTTACTTTGCAATTTTGTGAGGCAGCAAATAGCACATATTACTCATGCTCATCTGACAGGCAGATGGAGCTGATGCATTGCAGAATCAGTAGTTTCAAATTCTTTATTGGGAGAACTCATAGATAGTACTCATATCCATGAGGAGATGAGTTGTGTCTGACCAAGAGGTTGCCATCGTAGGCAGGACAATTTCTCTTTTCCTCTCAGGGTCATGACTGCAGCCATAGAGCTGTGGTTCCCAGGCCCCATCACAGAAAGTGGTGCCTTCTGACCTCCCAGCTACGCACATCCTGTTTTAGCGAAGAAGCTTAACCAGTTTACTCAATGCACTAGGGTCTTCATGCTTCTCAAACCTCTCATCTTTTGCTTTTGCCTCATCCTGCCTGCTCAAGCCATTAGCTACATTGAGCTAAAATCGTTTCATCCCGTGGTACTTGAAACTTACATCTGAGTATGTGGAAATGAAAAATTATTTGCACGTCCTCACGCTTGCAGAAAATGAACAGTGTGTGCTAATTATTATCAGTTTTGATTGTGGGATAACACAAAAACAATCAGTTGGGATTTGTTTATTCATTTTCGTGTAGATGTACGTCTGAACGACATGATTATGTGTAAACCTTCCTATGAAGTCTCAACCCATGATTATGTGTAGCTGGGAGACAACACTTTATGTAAAGACATTCATGCAGGCCTGATTGAACTGCAGTCTGCCAGCAAAATGTCCCTGTTCTCTCTATCCCTTTTTGAAGAGGAAGGGATGGGTCCATCATTAAAAGATTCAGGAAAATGCATTTGCTTTTCCACTAAGCTCACTTTCCACAGACACCTTGATGTTAACCATGCAGCCTTTTGGAAGTGTTTATCTTTTCCTAATCTAAGATTTATCAGACATTTGAGGACTTTGCCACATGAAAAAAAACAACTACATTGTTGCTACATTGTTGTAATTTGTTTTTGTTTTTCTGAAACTTTTCATTAGGTATGACTAGACTACACCCGTCTTTAACATCTCTCTGATGTTGGGTGACAGCACTTGAGATAATAGACATTCTCTGGCTGTTTTTCTGGAGTTCTCTTCAGCTTATCACAATGAACCTTTGTCAGTGGCCCGTAAACAGATCTCATCTTTTTCAGGACCATAAGTCTGTGCTAGTCTGTGCGGGTTTTAATCAATCTGTGCAACAGTTAATGTCAACACTATTAAACCAGGAGTGGTTTATCAGATGATGTACTTTTATTTAATCCAAATTTATTGTGCAGCAATTGTTTGCAGTGAAATTAGTGTCAATATGGGAGTTGGCCTGTTTTGTCACATAATGTTCTTCCCTGTTAAGACTAACTTAACAGGACAAAACACTGGAAAAGGCATTGTTGTTGATCTTTCATGCTAGGCTGGGGATGGGGTCTTTTGATTTCAATTTCAAAGTTTTACAGAAATCTGGTTTAGTTTAGGTAGTTGGGTGGAGTTTTAGTGGTTGAGTTCAGTGGAGAATGCTTTGAAAGACCTCGACCCTGGGATTCATGCAATGTGGTTTTGGGCAAACGCATTGCTATTTGAAAAATGTCAGGCATTATTCTTCCACAAATCTGTTGACACATGATTTGTTAAGATAGAGTATGAACTACAAGCATTAAAATGTCAGCCTTTGACATGGCAGTATAACTGAGCACTTAGCAACAAGAGTAAATTTTTATTCTTTTGGTGCAGCAGATCTTTTCCGTGTCAAGAAAATGTCATTTGACAAAATGCCAAATAGCATTTCTTGGACATTATTTATTTATATTCTTATGCCTGTGGAGCTGAGCGTTAACGGGCTGTCAGAGGTGAGAAGGATGCTGACATCATTCCTGAGCTTCTAGTGAGAATCATTATTGCTTTTTCTTTAGGGAAAATCAGATGTCTTTACATGTTTAATATTCATGCACAGGGGGAGTTCTGAATAACCTCTTTCTGGAGATTTCAGTACTTTCATTGTGTGTCTAAGCACAATTGTTTTTTAACAAACACCCCCTTAGAAATGATCATACTTAAATACCAGCCTAAATTGGTCTTGCATGATGACCAGTTCCACCTGCATATGTACTCTGAGGTGAGCTCTGAAATGTCCTTACGAAACCTTGTCTCTCATCGTCCCTTTTTTCTCACTTCAGCTCACTCTCACCATGGGTTACTGTTGCCAGGCTACAGCCCAGGCCTGTTGGTCCAGCCCAGGTCTGAAAGACTAGCTGTTTGGGTCACTGCCCACCCCCTCTACCCCCCAACACTTTCATACAAAGGAGTTCTGACTGCTTTGGCCCTTTTATTTGGGCCACAAAACACTCCCCAACCCCCAATCTGGCTGAGCCAAGCTGAGAGGGGCAGAGCAGAAGAGACTGTTGGAAGTAGAGGAGATGTGGATGGACTACTGTTAGCAATGTTGTGTTGGTATCGACTCTCATAAAAGAATGAAGCTAGTTCCTGCTTGATTATGGAACAAGGGGTTAGAGAAAGAAGGCTGTATTGATATTAAGACAGTTGAAAGAGATTTCCCAGAGATTTCAATATTTCTTTCTATCAACATCAGATTCAAAAGGATTTGTAAGTTAGTTGAAATAGTGTCTTAAGTCAAAATAGGGCAGTTGTTTCTCTTTCCCTCTATTTGTCTTAGGACACCATCTCTGATAGGAAGACCTCTTTGTACTTGTTGCTTTGTGGAGCGTGACTATGTGTATGAACCGTGTCAGAGATTACAGCCTCTTTGTTCACAGGTGAGCCACCCTCTGACCTCTGGCAGAGTAGCTGCTATTGTCTAGGAGAGGATGGGCTCAGGTTACCCTGCTTCAGTGACCCCGAAAGCAGGAAAACTGGCATTGTGTTACACAGTTTAGGTCATAAACATAAATCAAATGGGTTTTGGTCAGAAAATGCTTATACCTGATGCAGAACAACTGGGAAATCACAGGATAATGCTGGAATGACATGTTTCAAATAAAATAAAACATGATCATTTTCACTTTTTGCTCTTCTTCATTAATTGTTTGACAAATTTGCCATGTCTTTCCTCCTTCTTTTAAAATCTTCTCAGTGGATCTTCTCCTTTATGGGTTCACAATACTACCATTCTTCAGAGGCTGGTTGTAAGTTTCTTTTCTTTGTGTTTGGGTGTGTAGTGATTGCTGCATGTGTTTGCTTTGTTGCAGTTGTGCCTTTGCGTAACAGCCTTGAAACTGTGTAAGAGAAACTGTTAATGCATGTGTTTGGTAAGGATGACCACATCTCTTCAGTGGTGTGAAATGATCTGTGTGTGTGTTTGTGTGTCTGTGTGGGTGTGTGTGTGTATGTGTGGGAAGGGAGATCATCTCAAGAGCAAAACAGCACAGTTGGTTTGGCTTAAATTCTGGCAGTAGAGGCAAATGCCAGACACCCAGAAGTGTACTGACAGATGCAGACAGAAGCATTGTGCTGGATCTACAGCTGGCATAATCCCTCATATGTGTTGACACAAAGATTTTGCCCATAGTGACCATACGTCTAATGCACTCAAAGACCTCCTCCACATCTGCCGGAATCTCTTCCTCAAAGGTCAAAAGTCTTCACTCACTAAGTACTCGTTGCACTACATATGCAATACATTGCACAACAGCAGCCTGCACCTGCCTTCTACATCCGCCACAAGTAAGGCTGGGCCCAGGCGAAGGCACAGTTCTGTTCCCAGAAGCAGTGGAATCCACAAAGTTGTAAAAAGCCTGATAAGGAGATTCCCAGGTGCACCAGGACAAAGTTGCATGTCTCTTACCGTGTCTGCACTGATAGCCCTCTGATTTGTGTGTTTTGGGAGTAGCATGTTGGCAATGAGTCAGGTCTAGACAAAAGAATGTGTGAGTTCACTGTGCATTTGTAAGTGAAGGGGACAAATGATTTATCAGGTATTACTACTATCATCATTTTTAAACGCCTGCATGCACATATGTACACTAAAACACAGAAATAAACCTCACTGGGCTCAATTCTCTTAAAACATCTCTATTCCAGATACCTAGTATTTTAGTCTTGGACACACAACACTCATAGGAATGAGTTGTAAGTTATCCTCTGTCCACAGAGAGTCACAATGGTCTTTGGAGAACAACAGCCTTTTCAGACTGTAACTCTTTGGCATCAGCTGTCAAATGCCAACAGTACAGAAGAATGTTATTGTGTACTATATTTCAGCTCTGTAACCAACTTTTTTACTCAACCATTTAAAAGCCCACTTTGCACCACAGTAGTGTTTCATTTTTTTAGTGATACCCTAGATTCCAGACATAGTTAATTTGCCTCTAAATAAACCCAGCCAAGCCATGACAAATAGCCATGGTGATCAGAGGTGGGTGGTGGGGCCTGGGAGGGGGGTGATTAGTTGGGTGTCAGGCTTGCTTGTTCATCTGTGAGGTTGCCAGGGTAACAGGTATCGTGCGTTTGGAGTGAGTGCAGTGTTTTCAGAGCAAGGGACGAGGGATTACAGGAAATATGACATGACATTCTTGCTGGACCAGACCACTCTCTCCTCCTCTTCATCGCCCTCTCCATCGATTGCACCTTCAAAAGACATTCCCTCCCGCTGAGCAGCCATACCACACTCCCTGCAGCTTGAGTGACATTATCATCACAATCAAATGAGGAAACACTGACATCTGACCTCTGAGCATATGAGAGGAGGGGGTTGTTAGGGGGAGCCAAGCTGGCATTCGGGGGATGGGTGGTTTTAGGAGATGGAAGATTAGCTGTAGTAACTGTGCAAACTCTCAGCATGGGTACTCTGGTGCTGCATCAGTTTAACTTCTAAACTAAGCCTCAGTGTCATAGTGCTGATCTTGTACTGGAGCTATTGCCATGAGGAAATATGCATTCCCTATGGCATCTAGAGTTGTTAAGCTTAGATCCTTCATTGTGTTTTATATAAGTATAAACAAACTATTACTTTGGAGACATTTAACTATTTGTGCAGCGTTTCTGTGTATATGCACATTTTTGTGGACATGCCTGTATGCCTGGCTCCCTCATGCTTAGCTCTGTGGTTTTTCCATTTTACTATTGTCTTTGTAAATGTGGAAAAAAGCCAAACACATCTGAGTAGTCTCCAGTTTTTCTGAACCAGAGCAGAACAGTCAGAATGAAAGCAGTCCACATCACTAAAATTCTAGATGTGGATCAGTTCATCCTCCTTAGCCTGACCCCAGGCTGCTTAAGCCTTCATAGCCAGGGACAATGGCCGGAAAACATGTTAGCCTTTGTTTAGTTTTTAGTGAAAAAGCAAAAAATGAACTAACACCTGCAAAAGAGAAGAGATGAAAATGCATTGTTGGTCCTGCCCAAAGGTTCTTCTCTAAAGAAACAGAAGACAGAGCCCAAGGGCAGGCTAAAACCCAACTGTCACTTGCCTGTCATCAACATCAAACAGCCTGTTTCAAGAGGGGGCTTGTCTCCAGGGGCTCAACTATGAGTGTAGAGTTACCAGTTCATACTGGTCTCCTTAGGGAGTCCAAACCTTGGCTAGACTCCCATAGGACATCTGATGTTATGTATAGGAAATCCTGCTTATATGTTTATTTTTGCAAGAATTTTGCTTGAAGCATACAAATGTGCTAAATGTTGTGTTACTACTGTGTGCATGTATAGTTTCAAATCATGTATAGATGAATTCAGAAGCATTTCAGTTCTGTAGATGCAGTGAGATGGACAAATAAAAAATTAATGTGTAAACCAGCCATTCAAGATCAATTGTTGATGTTTGATGTTTCATTCAGATACCACATCTGCCTCTCCTGTGTGGTTTTACTTATGTGTAGCCTTTGTTTCCGTGTCGTTATTTGTTGGTAGTTGTTATGGTTTCAAACTTCTATTTGGGTGTGTTCAATTTATTATACAAAAACAGAAACAAGAGCTGAGGTGTGGAAAACTGTTACAGTGCAGGAACTTTAGCTGGTGTGGACAAACTGATGCCTTCCAGCTGGAAATAACAGCTTATAGGCTGTCTTATAAATACTGCTATTTGAGACTGTATTGTATGTGTGTTTTATTACGTGAACAGTGTATTACATGACTAGGACTTATGGGGTAAGGTAGGTTGATACAAATTCATTCCAGGGCCCAGAAGCATTACTGATGCCAAGGCATTAATCAGGCAGCAAGCCTTGCCAAAGACCTTGATTGCTGAGCCCAGAATATGATGGGAACTGGGCTACTCTACACATTTAGTTTGTCAGCTTGTGATCTGTTTTGACCTGCAGGCCTAATAAATTCTAATGTCTGTGTGTGTGTGTGTGTGATTTGTTTGTCCAGATGTCGTCCCGGATTCATTGGTCCTCTCTGTCTGCACCTGGATCCCTGTCATCGATCGCCATGTCTGAACGGAGCAGTTTGCAAGAGCCAGGTCGTCAACGGTATCCCACAGTATTCCTGTGTGTGCCAGAGGGGTTTCAGAGGTACAGTACATTTATCAGAGTTTTGTTTTCATTAAAAAGATCATATCGGAGAAGGGAGATTAAAATTTCCTACTTTAACGTAATTCATTCACTATTTAATCTCAAGGCCAAGACTGCTCCCTTATTGATGCCTGTGCCACAAGTCCCTGTGCCAATGGTGCTCGTTGTGCCAACTGGAATAACCACTACAACTGTTCCTGCCCACCTGGCTTCCAGGGAAAGAACTGCCGCAATGACATTGATGAGTGCCGCAAGCCTGGCTTGTGTCTCAATGGTGGCGCCTGCATTAACACGCAAGGATCCTTCCGTTGCCAGTGCCAACCTGGATACAGCGGGCGCACATGTGAGGTGTCCACCCAACCATGTGCCCCATCTCAGTGTCTTAATGGGGGCACCTGTCGACAGACCAGCGAACATTCCTACGAGTGTGCTTGCCTTCCAGGTAAAATAACTACCTGTCAGCGTAATAGAATTTATACACAAACAAAATCTGAGTAAATGTGGAGACCCTGCTGTTTTCCCAGGCCCTCAGAACAGTGCTACACAGGCATACAGATTTTCCCAGCCTGATGACGTAGCTGTTAGTGCTGTTGCTGGGATTTACTCTTCTTTCCTAGGTCAGCTTCCTGTCTGCTATTAATAGCTCCTGATGGGAGATGGGAAGGTGGGAGAGTTGAAGAGGCAGCACGCCTGTACTCTTCTGCACTCTGCTGTGTACACAACAGAAGGAATTTACTTTACAGGCCTTCTGGATTCCCACTGGGGAGCTGGCAGGAAATGTCTCTTGCCAGAGAGGAAGTCATTGAAACTGTGAGAGATTATAAAACAAGCAAACACTATGGGGAGTGCAGACCTCTGAAACAGGCAAGGGTCACTGCTCTTGCTGGCATTGTATGGGAACCATCATGTGAAGGTGTAAACAGTCATCTCTACAGTTAAAGACCCTGTACTTTTTAACTGCCTACCTTGCCCCAAAACTTCTAATATATGACTCACAGTAGACATGTTTATAAATGTTTAGTGTGTGCTGACAGTTTTTCTCTGTCTATTTGTCTTAGGGTTCGAGGGACACAACTGTGAGAATAATGTGGATGACTGTCCAGGTCACAAGTGTATGAATGGAGGAATATGTGTGGATGGAGTCAACACCTACAATTGCCAGTGCCCACCAGAATGGACAGGTACAGCTCCATTCATCATATTTGAAATAAACTTAAAAAAAGTGATTGAGTATGTGTAATATGTAATATATTTAACCACTTTAGGGCAATACTGTGCTGAGGATGTCAACGAGTGTCTCATGCAACCAAATGCCTGCCATAATGGAGGTACTTGCTTCAACACCATCGGTGGTCATACCTGTGTCTGTGTTAATGGCTGGAC
Organism: Sandelia bainsii; assembly: GCA_032362345.1. Taxonomy (NCBI): domain Eukaryota; kingdom Metazoa; phylum Chordata; class Actinopteri; order Anabantiformes; family Anabantidae; genus Sandelia; species Sandelia bainsii. Next base: position 11,507,411 of record JAUMHL010000029.1, read on the forward strand.
TGGAGATGATTGCAGTGAAAACATTGATGATTGTGCAATAGCCGTTTGCTTCAATGGGGCCACTTGCCATGACCGTGTAGCATCATTTTTCTGCGAGTGCCCAGTTGGAAAAACAGGTATGTAGGTTTGTCTAATGGCCCCTGTGGCACTTGTATTGGTATTGGTTGCAATTGTTGATAACTGGCTTGTGTGGTTCTGGGCTTTCACTACAGGTTTGCTGTGCCACCTTGATGATGCATGTGTGAGCAACCCCTGCAACGAGGGGGCAGTGTGCGACACTAATCCCCTTAATGGCCGTGCCATTTGCACCTGTCCTGCTGGCTTTGTAGGAGGTGCCTGCAACCAGGACATGGATGAGTGTTCAATTGGTAAGTCTGCTTTTTTTTTTTTTACTTACTATCATATGAAGTCACTTTATCTTTTCTTGGAGTGTGTTTTATATATTGATCACCAGCCTTCTACTCGCAGGTGCCAATCCATGTGAGCATTTTGGGAAATGTGTGAACACAGAAGGCTCCTTCCAGTGTCAGTGTGGTAGGGGATATGCCGGACCACGTTGCGAGATTGATATCAATGAATGCCTTTCGATGCCTTGTCAGAATGATGCCACTTGCTTGGACCGCATTGGAGAGTTCACCTGTATCTGCATGCCAGGTATTCAGACCTGTTAAGTTGTATTTCAGCAATACCAATAAAACTATACAGAACACCTCAATTCAAACTACTACGTGTTGCACATGGGAGGGCCCAAAACCAACAGCAGAGAGGAAGAACAGATTATTTAAACTTGACCTTCTCAAGAAGTATTATCTATTATGCTGCTATGCTGACTGCCAGTGTAGATGGTTATGTAATACATTCTCATTAACATTCGGGGTATGGAGGCACTTCTCTACTCTCAGTGCACTGTACAGCCAGACAGGGTATTAGTTTGGACTAAGTGATGGTTTGGATACTGAGTGACAAAAACAGTCCTACATGCATCCTGGGGTTTTGGGAACTATACAAATTAGGGCTGGGAGTTGGGTCTATAGGACTGGATGTGAGAGAGGGCGAGCAGTTAGGGGGAGGAGTGTGCTGTGAATACTAATGAGTAGTAGAGTGGTGGGAATGGAGCGGAACAATAGAGCTCCTCTGTGCTCCACTTTGCACCCCTCATACTCACAGAGAAGGAAAGAAGCCTTTTCCCAGAGTCTCCCTCCCTCCCCCTTCATTGCCAGAGACAGGCCCTTCCTCCTCACCCTCCTCATCATCAGCCAGCCTGGCAAAGCTCATGTGGTGCAACTGATTATTTCTGATTCCACGCTAGCCTCTCCCCAGGGGCAGCACTCTGATCCACACTGTCCCGCCTCATTGAAGGAGCCCTCCGTAGTTTGCTAATGCAGAATGTGTAACATGCATCTGGTTAATGGAACACCAAGGCTCTATGGTATGAAGTCAGTAGAGTGGGAAAACTGGGGATGCTCAAGGGATCTTTTATTACATCCTGTGGTTCAGCAGAGACTGGTGTCAAAAACTTTGAGGCCCCCTATAAGAAAAAAGTTTCCCACACATCCTTTCCCTATCATACACAATTACAAGCACACCGTGCTGGCTTGAATTGGCAAACCTGTATATAATAAGTGAACAAGCAAGTGAACATAGTGAATCTGTTTCAGTAGCAAACATACATGTGAATTCAGTTTGAATTTCTCTTTTCCAGGATACATGGGTACTTACTGCGAGATTGACATAGATGACTGTGAGAGCAATCCATGTGTAAATGATGGCATCTGTCGGGATATGGTCAATGGCTTCACATGCACCTGCCAGCCAGGTATGACTTCTTTCACTGATTTTTTAATCTGTTCTGTGTGTTTATTTATATCCATGTACAAAACTCAAACTCAGTGACAGCAGCAGTAGTAAGAACAGAAAGCCAAAATTTAAATGTCCCCAGAACCAGAAGAGGGAGGGTCAGCTTTGCTCCTTCTGCCTGCTTGTGTTTAGAGCCACCACTCTTATACAAAAAGGCAGGCCGAAAAGGCTGCCTATCCTCTTGCCTGAACAAAGACGCCATTGTGACCCCCGCTCCCCACTTCTATGGAATGTGGAAGGGACAGCAGTCTCCCTCATCCTGTCCTGTTGGTGGGGGGAACAGCAGTCCTGCTAATGAGATTCTTTTCCAGGTCTGCAATTTACATCTGGGACAGACGTCCCCCCTCCCTCAGCCCCCCATATAGCTATTGAGCCAGTGGAGCTGATGCAGGAAGGGGAGGGGGGAGTTTCCAATAGAGAAAACAATTCCACCGTCTCCTTTAACCCCTCCCATTTAGCACCCCAAGCACCAACACACAGACCATCCTGACACTGTTAATCAACTGAGCACTGTGCTACCAATGCACCAATTCACCCCTGTCTGGGCACCGTGCCCACTCAGTTCAGGCCTGCTCAGTTTCTCAAGCTTTTCAAGCTATTATTATTATTATTATCATCTTTACATTCCATCAGATTTTACATACCACACAACACAATGACAATTTAGAGTAGGTATTCAGCAGATATACCAAAATGTACCATAACCACAATGAGCTGTATACATTTTGCTGCCCTACATTTTACACTACTTGGTAGAAATATTAATTGTATTCATATGATTTAAGTTCCTCTTCAAAGAACATTATCAACATCACAGGTTGTCTATTGCATTGTAGTGGTTATCTCAGCACTGGTCCAAGTACATAGATCACATGTGCTTAACCAGCCGAGACGCTCTCAAACCCAACCCTAGCCAGACTTAACTAACCTCACCAAAGACCTCTGCCCTTGTAAGAAGAGACAGAAATGCCCTCTGACTTGAGCATGGACGCTTCCTCTGGAGCTTCTTTCTGACCCTTGACCTTTGTGTTTGCATGTCCCAGGGTTTACTGGCACCATGTGTCAGATCGACATAGATGAGTGCGCCAGCACACCCTGCCAAAATGGAGCAAAATGCTACGACCGTCCCAATGGGTTTGAGTGCCGCTGTGCTGAAGGTAAGAGCTTTTGTACCTAAAAGTTGTCAGTGGATTGTTTTTAGACAGTACACTGTTCAAGATGTCTTCCCAGGCAGAAGAGCAGATGTGTCTTAACCACTTGTTGGGCTGTGTCTTTGTTAAGTGTTCAATGTTTTTGGGGGTCAGCTATTTCTCTGGACGTCTGCTAGGCAAGCAGACTGACTTGAGGCCCCTAATCCCCCTCTTTCCCTCATTGGCTCTCAAGATCATGGGGTCACTGAGGACCAGCAGTTGCCAAGAAAGAAGCTATGGTCATCACCCCGACATCTGTTCATCTCTTAAACACCCACACACCACCTTGTGCTGCATCTTAACTTTCATTCCTTTACATAATAATATTAATATCCATGTTTGAAAACAACTCCACACACGTGAGATAAGATAGAATTTGTCACAAAGGCTGCATATGTGAGCTACATTGATATTTTGCATGTTTGTTTGGACCTATGGTTATGGACGAGCCTGCCTCATTGTTTCAGTGGCCAGCTGCTTGGTATTCCCTGTGTTTGTGGGACCCTTCTGTTAAGTAAAGTGGCTCTGTTTGACGTGGCGCAGTCTATTGTTCCCTCCACCACTGAGAACAAAAGCATGACTGGGAGGCCTCAACCCAGAACTGCACTACACACATACCGCACAAACGCTTGCCTAACACACAGACACTGTCGACATGGAAACCCTAGTAATCAGAACCCCAAACTGTAGAAGCTTTTATAAAGAAAAATGGGAAACAGACACAGGAAGTTCAGCAAAGTTTCAGAATTGTGGGGAAAAAAACAAACATTTGAAATTCAAGGAGAAACTAAAAATAATATATGGGATTAAAATTAAAACAATGAAAAATGTTTTATGATAGAAAAGGGAAAGCCAGCCTCAAGCTGTCAAGCAACGAAAGACTGAAGGTCCACTGCATCACGGGATGGGATACAATTCAATACACAATATAGGGTTTCCAATTAATAATTACTATTCAATTAAAATTTCAGTGACAACAATGTTTGACTGTAGAATATTTGTGCTTTATTTTATTGTTTCAGTTTTCTGTTCTAATTACAGAAACATAAAATCCGAAATAGTCTAAATGATTCTCCTATTATAGCTGCCAATTATTACTATATGTAAACTAATCCAGTACAGGGTTAACAAAATACCTGGGCTTAAAACTTAAACAGTCAAATAGTTTTCTCAGTTCTCAGTCAACTCACAAAACTGTCAGTATCTGACAGACAATCACCATATATCTCACATTGTATGTCACAGCAGCTCACTGTTGTGATATGACCTGGCCAACATCCATTACACTAAAGCCAGCTAGTATTGTTATTGTGATATTGCTCTGGTCCACCTTTCTGTTGTAAGCAAAATTAAGTTAGCCACTTTCAAGCTTTATGTCGGCCCTGCGATAGACTGGCAACCTGTCCAGGGTGTACCCCGCCTCTCGCCCGATGACAGCTGGGATAGGCTCCAGCACCCCCCGCGACCCTTACGAGGACAAGCGGTTAGGAAAATGGATGGATGGACTTTCAAGCTTTATGTAAAACACTTTTGTCTTGCTCAACAACTTACAGCTAATCTTCGTCTTGTTTTTTGTTATTTTCGCAACATTTTACAGGACAGTTGAAATACTGCCATAATGTCTTTCATGCATTTTATCGATTACTAGCATGAAAGTTTGCTTCATACTGCCAAGTACCCCCTGCTGCACTGCTGCAAAAAGCAGAGGGATGGTAGAATGGACCTCAGAAGACAGTTTTGTATAATAAAGACGAATGCGCCCTCTGCAGCACAGAGTATGGAACAGACAAGGGAAAACGTATATGGTCTACTCTGGATGACTGTTGTTCTGTTACCCTGATGGCAAAAATACAATGTAGCTGGTGTTATTGTAAATATTGCGAGACCAAGTGATGCATTTTGTCATGTTTGTGTATTTTAAATGTTAACATACTTAACACCAATTTCCATGTTTTTTCATCTAGGTTATGAAGGTACTCTCTGTGAGAGTAATATCAACAACTGTCAGCCTGACCCATGTCACCATGGTACATGCATAGATGGCATTGCCAGCTACACCTGTAACTGTGATGCTGGATACACAGGTTATCGTTGTGAGAACCAGCTCAATGAGTGCCACAGCAATCCTTGTCAGAATGGGGGAAAGTGTGTGGACATGGTAAACAAGTACATCTGCCAGTGCCAACATGGAACCTCAGGTAAGGAGAAATTAACATTAATTAATTCTAATATTTTTAAAAGCCTTAAATAAAGTTTATACATTTGTTATCTTTATCAACACAGGCACAAACTGTGAAATAAATTTTGATGATTGCGCTAGTAACCCATGTGACTATGGCATCTGCAAAGACGGCATCAACCGCTATGACTGTGTTTGCAAACCAGGCTTCACTGGTAAGGCCCTCTGAAAATAAAAGCACACATTTCACAAATTTACAATGAGAAATTAATTATGATAGGAAATGTTGACATGACACACTTTGATTTTGTCTAACACCTCTCTTGCCAGGTCCTAAGTGTAATGTGGAGATAGATGAGTGTGCATCTAGCCCCTGTAGAAATGGGGGGACATGTGTGGATGAAGAGAATGGATTTCATTGCCTGTGTCCTGAGGGCTTTAAGCCCCCTTACTGTTACTCCCAGGTCGACGAGTGTGGCAGCAGCCCATGTGTCCATGGCTCATGCAGGGATGACATCAATGGGTATGAGCTGTTAAATCCTTTGTCACAGTTGCAGTACTATGTGATCTCAAAACTTGGCATGATCTACAGACTGTTGCTAATCCTACAGGTTTCAGCCTGTACATAATTGTTGTTTAACTTTTGCAATATGGCATGTTTTTGATTATTAACTACTCAATCCTGTATTTCCAGCTACCGCTGTGACTGTGAGCCTGGATGGGTGGGGAAGAACTGTGACCTTGACAGGAACGACTGTTTGCCAAGTCCCTGCCAGAATGCTGGTACATGCATTGACCAGCTCAATGGCTTCACCTGCAAGTGTCGTCAAGGTTTCAGAGGTAAGAGGGTAGCATATTATCACATCACACAGTAACCACCAGAGCCATCATCATTATAAAGTACAGTACACAGCACGTGTAGAAATTTAAGTTACAACTGACAATCTTATTGACTTCAATATATTTCAGTCTAAAATATTCCTACCATCACTTTCCTCCTGAATGACAATTGTGTACCTCCCCCTAGTGGTGATTTCAAAATGTCTGAATACATTGACCAACAAAGGCCATTTCTCAGTTTCAAATTCAGTTCTGTAATATACTTTAATGTTTCCTCTGTCCTCTCTGATAGGTAACCTCTGCCAGGTGAACATCAATGAATGTGCATCCAGTCCTTGTCTGAACAAGGGCACTTGTGTGGATGGTGTAGCAAGTTTCACCTGTCGGTGTGAGCTTCCTTACAGTGGACCCACTTGTGCTGAGGTCCTCACCCCTTGTTCCCCTAACCCCTGTGCCAATAATGCTGTCTGCACCCACACACCAGACTACTTGGGCTATCAATGTAATTGCCAGCCAGGGTGGCAAGGTTAGTATTTTACCATCTCACTGCCTTTTCATCTATTGCGAGATAGCCTGTCTAGAAGCTTATAGAAGGTAGTGCGTATACACTTATGATATTGATTTGTATCTTATTGCATCCATCTTTTGCATTCTTTAGGTCAGTTGTGTAACATAGATGTGAATGAATGCATCTCAAACCCCTGCAAGAACCGTGGGACTTGCACTAACACACTTGGGGGCTTCGTGTGCTCCTGCAGAGCTGGATATACTGGGCTGACTTGTGAAACAGACATCAACGACTGTGCTTCTAGTAAGTGGTCATGTAATCTTAACTTGCTGTATTACTGTAATTTTCTGCTCCTGTCAAACACAAGACAATACAATCCATGTACATGTACTGTGTTTGACCAAAGTCATCCTCTCTCTACCAGATCCATGCCTGAGTGGAGGTTTCTGCACAGATGGTGTCAATTCTTTCCACTGTAGCTGCCTGCCAGGCTTCACTGGGCCTCGCTGTGCTTTAGAGATAAATGAATGCCAGAGTTCACCCTGCAAAAATGGAGGCACATGCACAGACTATGTTAACTCCTACACATGCACCTGTAGGCCTGGCTTTACTGGCATCCACTGTGAAACCAACATCCCTGACTGTACTGAAAGGTGAGTGCGTGTGTTTGTCTTTGAGTTTTGCAATATCTCATGGTGTACTTAATAAACCTGCTGGCTTATATGATTACTGAATATGATAATAAAATATGAATATTTAAGTAAAAATTTTTACATGTCCACAGCTCTTGCTTCAATGGAGGGACATGCACGGATAAAATCAACGGCTATTCCTGTACTTGTCGCTCTGGCTTCACTGGCTCCCACTGCCAGTATGAGGTCAATGAGTGTGACTCCCAGCCCTGTCTCAATGGAGGAATCTGTCAAGATGCCCTGGAGTCCTTCCGCTGCTCCTGTCCCAAGGGTTACACTGGCAACCGTTGCCAGGTACATTCACACCCACATATATAAGGTCTTGTTAAGACCTTCTTTGCACCTTTATGTTTGTAGAGCAATAAATGATACATTTCTTTTCTTCCTCTTGTCCAACCAGACACCAGTTGACTGGTGCAGGCGCTCATCTCCCTGCCAAAATGGAGGACGCTGCCGCCAAAAAGATGCTTCCTTTATTTGCGAATGTACTAATGGCTGGTCTGGACGTTACTGTGACATCCCTAGGGTATCATGTGAGACCGCTGCTCGCCAAAGAGGTACTGTAATATACATTCTAATTAGGTCTCACAGTTTGTGGATGTGTTGTGACTGAACAATTAAAGTTTAATTTTCTCCTAAATCTTTCTAATCAGGGCTTCAGACAGATGAGCTGTGCCATCACGGTGGTCACTGTGTCAACACTGGGAATACCCACTATTGTAAATGCCCTGCTGACTACACTGGGAGCTATTGTGAAAGCCAAGTGGATCACTGTGAAGACAAACCCTGTCGCAACGGTGCCACCTGCAGGGGATATGTTGGAGGGTACCAGTGTGATGTGAGTCCATTTCTTTGTCAATGTTATATGCTTCTCTGTTAGATATCAGTAAAGTCACTGTTCACATAGTTCATCATTACAATTGTGGAGATTATGTAATTGTCTAAATATCTGCATGTCATTACAGTGTATGCCAGGCTTCACTGGACAGAATTGTGAGATAGAGATCAACGAGTGCCAGTCTCATCCTTGCCAGAACGGAGGCACTTGCATTGATCTGGTGGGACATTACATCTGTTCCTGCCCTCCTGGGACACTGGGTATGCAAACACATATTAAACAAAAATCCATGTTTATAACTAAATAACCTTCACTGTATATGATTAAAATATAATAGTGTATAATCCTCTCTTTTAAAGGTGTTCTCTGTGAGATCAATGAAGATGACTGTGCTCCACCCCTGAGACTACGCAGTGCTCCTCCAAAATGCTTGAACAATGGCACTTGTGTGGACAGAGTGGGTGGATACCGCTGCAATTGTCCCCCTGGGTTCACAGGAGAAAGATGTGAGGGAGACATAAACGAGTGTCTCTCTAATCCCTGCAGTCCCTCCAACAGTCTTGACTGCATCCAGTTGCCTAATGACTACCAGTGCATCTGCAAGACTGGCTTCACAGGTTAGACAGCTGCTAGCAGCTCTCCCTGGCCTCTCATTTTGCATTATCTTTGTATAATTTCAGAAATTTACCATCAATATGTTGTTTTTAGGTCGGAGATGCCAGAGCAGGTTCAGCCCTTGTGAATCTCAGCCTTGTCAGAATGGGGGAGCATGTTCTGTATCTGGTAGCTCTGCACTAGGATACACCTGCACGTGCCAACTTGTAAGTGTACATTCACAATAAAGGGTTTGATTTTTTTAGTTCATGCAGCTTGCATATTGAAAGTTTGCAATTTAAGTGCATAAATGATATCTATCTTTAGGGTTATACTGGGCCCAACTGTGAAAGGAGCATGTCTTGTCGGGAGCTGCACTGCTACAATGGAGGAAGCTGTGCACTTACCTCAAGGGGGGCACGTTGCACATGCCTTCCAGGTTATGGCGGACCACAGTGTCAGCATCGTAGTAATGAAGGCTGCTCCTCTCAGTCCTGCCGGAATGGGGGGTTGTGCACTGAGGAGACTAGCTTCCCATTCTTTCACTGTCAATGTCCCCCTGGCTGGAAGGGGAAACGGTGCGAGCAGAGCAACAGATTCACTGAAACCCCAAAACCCACATGTCCCCTAGCAGACTGTCATGGCAAAGCAGATGATGGCATCTGTGACAAGGAGTGCAATACATTCGCCTGTCGCTGGGACGGCGGTGACTGTTCTCTAGCAGCGAACCCCTGGGCCCGTTGTGCAGACCCTCACTGCTGGCGGGTTTTCAACAACAGCCAGTGTGATGAGTCCTGCAACAATCCTGACTGTCTGTATGACAACTTTGATTGTAAAAACAAGGAGAAGATTTGCAAGTGAGTTTACTTTTACTGTTGACAGGATTACCCATAATTTTTTGTACACAACTGAGAATATTTGAGCTGAACCTTCTTTTTGTGTTGTGTCTAGTCCAATATATGAAACCTACTGCATCGACCACTATGCTGATGGACGGTGTGACCAGGGCTGCAACACAGAGGAGTGTGGCTGGGATGGCTTGGACTGTGCAGGAAAGGTTCCAGAAGACCTTGCTGATGGAGTGTTGGTTTTGGTCGTCCTACTGCCTCCAGAGGAGCTTCTCCGCACCAGTACAGCTTTTCTCCAGAAATTAAGTGCTATCTTACACACTACGCTACGCTTCCGATTGGACCACAATGGAGAAGCCATGATCCGCCCCTATACCCGCCAAGAGGCACGCCTCAAGAGGGAGCTGCAGCCACATCAGGAGGTCATCGGGTCAGTCACGCACATATTAAACATAAAACCTGAAGTTATGTGCAGATTGGACATTACATTAAACACCTACCTCTCTGCTATCCCTATAGCTCTATAGTTTACCTGGAAATAGACAACCGTCTGTGCTCTCAAGGCTCTGAGGATTGTTTCCCTACAGCTGACAGTGCTGCAGAGTACCTGGGAGCCCTGTCAGCCGTAGAAATGCTCCGCTTCCCTTACCCCCTTAAGGAAGCTCGTGGTGAGTAAAGATACTTGCAGAACACACAAAAGATTAGTAAGACCAATGAGGCACAATATATAATCACTACTTCTCTTCTTTCTACAGGTGAAACGATGCCTATTGATCCCATACCTGAATGGGGCAAGCTGATGCTGGTGGGAATAGCTTCTCTCTTCCTTTTAATCATTCTTGTGATAGGCATGTTGATTGCTCGAAGAAAGAGAGAACACAGCACCCTTTGGTTCCCTGAGGGCTTTTTCCTTAAGAAGGAGCCCAGTAGTAACAAAAACCGCAGGGAACCTGTTGGCCAGGATGCTCTGGGGATGAAGTAAGTTGTTTGTGTTTAAATGTTAACGCTAATAACTTTAGCTGTAAGATTTTAAATTGCTGTTTGCATTAAATATGCTTCCTTGGAGCAACATTGTTTAACATATTTGCTGTAAACAGACATATGCCAAAAACTGTGGAGGAATCTCTCCTTGGAGACCACAGTGACCAGTGGATGGACTCAGACTGCCCAGAGGCAAAAAGACTTAAGGTCAGTCACAGAGATCAGTTCTATTTTTAAATTGTCTTAATTCATTTGCACGCACACAAGGACAGTGTATGTGAATTTTATAGCAGCAAGGCAGGCTCTATTTAAAGTAAGTAATTAAACTTAGTTTTCTCATTCTGTGATTTCAGGTTGAAGAGCCAAGTATGCTTTCAGACAGTGAAGATGCAGTGGACAGCAGACAATGGACTCAGCATCATCTTGCTGCCGCAGACATTCGAGTGCCTCCCACCATGGCCCTCACCCCACCTCAAGGCGAATTTGAAAGTGACTGTATGGACGTTAATGTCAGAGGCCCAGGTAAGCAATGAGATCATCTTCAGATTGGAACTGTAATTTGCACATTCTGATTTTTTTTTATTCTTTGTTCACTTGACCAACTATATAATGATCAACTCTGTTTTCATCTCTTACCAGATGGTTTTACACCTCTGATGTTGGCATCATTCTGTGGTGGTGGCTTAGAGCCTGAGATAACAGAGGAGGAGGAGAATGAGGAGTGCTCAGCCAACATCATCTCTGACTTAATCTATCAGGGCGCATCCCTTGCTGCCCAAACAGACCGCACTGGTGAGACGGCGCTCCACCTAGCTGCTCGCTATGCCCGTGCTGATGCTGCAAAGAGGCTGCTGGATGCAGGAGCAGATGCTAATGCTCAAGACAACACAGGACGTACTCCACTACATGCAGCAGTGGCTGCAGATGCACAGGGTGTCTTCCAGGTAAACAAACATTAAAACATACTGTTTATTGGCTACATCAATGGTAGAAGTGTCAAAAACAAATTTTAGCACTAGTATTATTAGCACTTCTGTCAATGATAATGTTAAACCCAAACTTTACCATTTTCCCAGATTCTGATTCGAAATCGAGCTACAGATCTTGACTCCCGTATGTATGATGGCTCCACTGCACTGATCCTGGCTGCACGGCTAGCAGTGGAGGGCATGGTAGAGGAACTCATCACTTGTCATGCCGATGTCAATGCAGTTGATGAACTGGGTAAGTGTGTGTAATTTTGTTCTGATGTTCCTATTGCGTCATAATATTTACTGAAACTATACATGTGTAATCAAATTGTATTTGATCTCTTTTAGGTAAATCTGCTTTGCACTGGGCTGCTGCTGTTAACAATGTGGATGCAACTGTTGCCCTGCTGAAGAATGGAGCAAACAAAGATATGCAAGATCTCAAGGTGTGACATCCATTAATGTTGTTATAACAACATTTTCAGCGTCTGTGTGTCTGCAATTTAGTTGCATCTAACATGGCCTCTCTATGCTTTGTTGCTCTGTTTTTCTTTTCAGGAGGAGACCCCTCTGTTCCTTGCAGCTCGTGAGGGCAGCTTAGAGGCTGTGAAAGTGCTGCTGGCTCACTTTGCAAACAGAGAGATCACAGACCATATGGATAGGTTGCCAAGGGACATTGCTCAGGAGCGTATGCATCATGACATCGTTCAGCTTCTTGATGAATACAATACAGTAAGAAGTCCCCAGGGTCATGGAGGAGCTGGACACCACCTTACTGGGGGGCACACTCTGTCTCCTCTCATGTGCCCTCCCAGTGCCTTCCTGCCTAGTCTGAAGAACACCCCACAGAGCAAGAAGAACCGTCGGCCTGGGGCCAAGGGTTCTAGCCTGGGAGGCCAGCATGCTGCCAGTCTCAAGGAGTCAGTCAAGGCCCGTAACAAGAAGCTGACCCTGGACATGCAGAGTGCCCTACTGGAGAGCTCAGTTACCCTGTCCCCAGTTGACTCACTCGACTCACCCCATGGGGGAGCTAGCAATGCTGGCTACATTACCAACCCCACTTCACCTGTGGCCATGCAGTCACCAGGGCTCTTCCACTCCTCCATGTCTGTTCCAAACACACCAATGGTACATAGTAGCATGTTGGAAGGAGGTGGCCCCTTTGCTGTGTCTCTAGCCCAGCTTAGTGACCTCGGAGCTGGAGGAATGTCCTTGCAGGCTCGCGTCACATCTGATGTCAACCATGGCTATGTGCTGAGCTCTGGCCAGATGGGGCTCAACATGGGCTTGGTCAGTCCTGTCAGTGTGCCCTTTGACTGGCACAACCGAATGCCCCCCTCCTCCCAGTGTGGCCAGCAGGTAATGAATCTTGTGCAAAGTAGCCAAGCAGGCATGCACCCTCAGAGCCCAGCAATGCAGCAGCAGAGCATGCTCATGCACCAACAGCAGCTCTATCGTAATCCCATGCTGCAGCCCACACCTGTTACCTCCACACCCACTATCAGCCCAGTTAAGCTGCCCTCCATTGCTGAGCAGCAGCAGCAACAGCAACAACAGCAGCAGCAACAGCACCGCATTAACCACGCCATCACCAGCCAACAGAACACGGCCCGCATGGGCACCTCCACCCCACCAACACCCCAAACCTCACAGCCTCCACCATCCTTCTTCCAGCAGCAGCAGATGCCTCAGCAACAATCTCAGCCCCAGCCTCCAGCTCAGCCTCCACAAGCAGCCACACCAGCAGCCCAGCCCACTCAGGGTCTGCCCTCCCAGCCTAGTAGCAGCACTGCAGGAACAGAGGATTACCTAACCCCTCCCTCCCAGCACAGCTACTCATCCACACTAGATGCCACTCCCAAGCATTACCTCCATTTACCCAGTGAGCACCCCTACCTGACCCCCTCTCCAGAATCTCCTGAGCCGTGGTCCAGCCCTTCTCCTCAATGCGTCTCTGATTGGTCAGATTCAACACCCAGCCCAGCTGTTGCTGGCTCTGCCCAGACCCAAATTACTCAAATCCCAGAGGCCAATGGCAAGATGCAGGTGTTTGCATGAAGATCCTGTGACCTCTGCTTGAAAAGGGACCTGGGGTAAAATAATTTGTAGACCGGCTCTTGAGCCTGTCTGTGTTTATATAGGTCAGCCTGTTTCCAAGATTTTCTTTGGATTTGGACCGACTATGTTTTTCATGAGGACCGTCTGCTAGTGATTTTTGCAGAGAAAAAAAAGTAAAGGGAAATGTGTGTTGTCTGAGAAAAACTACAGACAATTTAATGAAGTAATTCTGTCACAGATGGACTTGTTTTTATTATAAAAAAAGTATATGAAGAAAAAGTCTTTCATTTCAAAGACTTAGGGATGCTCTCCTGAAAACTAACAAACATTTAAAAACTAGATAAGAGGAAAAAGTAAAATGTTGAAGGGAATTCTTTATTTTTATTTATTGTTTTTATTGCTCTGAACTGCCTTTTTTTTGTTTTTTTCACCCTCTTTCTGTCCTAGTGTTTCACATAATGTGTCACCCCCTGTTATTTTATACAGACTGTCTACATTTCTATTTAGCCTCTGTGGCCAGTGATGGTAAAAGAATTTAATTAATTATTCAGACCAATTACCAGAAAGAAAGAGGAATTGTCAACTCTTGACTGTTATTTATTTATGTAAACAACAGCTGGTAAAGATGATAAACTGGTCCTAGCAAATATATATTAAGAGTTGCTCAGTGGTAGTGATATGTTCTGAGTCAATTGAATTGTGGTAAATGATTACTTTCCATATGAGTATTATGAATAAGAATGTAGATAAGTGTCTCTGAAGCACTTCGATTGACCAGCTTCGTAGGGCAAGTGTGGGTCAAATACAACATTTAACAACAATGTATATTTATAATATATGGGTGGCATTTAATCTATGTCAGTTTTTACTTAATTACAAACTAAATGAGCAGAGTAAAACTAGGTTTAATGCTCACATTTCAACTGTAGCTTGTCACCGACTCTACAGGACCCTGACCTCCAGTCCCACCTTCAGTTTTGAAGCTTGTCTTTATTCACTTTAAGAAACTGTTTTTAAACAGAGATTTGTTATTAAAAAAAATCAGCCTTTCACTGCCCGTTTTAGTTTGTTACAATATTTGTTTGTTCTAATTGTTTTATACTCTGTATATTTGTGGAAACCATGGATACCTTTTTTTTTAAAAACATCAGTTCAGATGTACTAAGCTATGCTTATCAGCTGCTATTTTATATCACTGTTCCCTGCAAACATTCCTACATGTTGCCTGTCATGTTGAATCTGGATATTGTGCCTTTCAGCAGCATCCAACACAGAGTAGAACTAGATGACAGACAGGTAATTTGTTTGTTGAGCCCACATCATGTCCTTAACTGAACAAAAGTGAAACAACAATCCTGGACTATCCTGGCAGTGGGGGTCAACAACATTAACACTCCTGTCTCCGTCTGTGGTGGAGTAGTAGTCAGTAAAGGTGTGGCTGCTGGGCTGTCACTGCTTATGCCCTGTCACTCCTCAGGGAGGTGTTTTATGGTATGCGGTGGGATATTTCCCCTGCATCAGTAGCTTCCAGTCCAGGTGCCATGGAGTTGCATCTTAAGATGAATGCTAGAAAAGACTGAAGTTAAAACACTACTATGTAGTGCTGCACCCTTTAACTTTTTAACAAGATTCTGAGATGGCACTCCAGCCATCTAGCTAACACCTTGTGTAATGTCTGACCAACTCCTGACGTGACATCTGTGTAGGATCGAAGTCATTCTTTCCTTAATGTATTGTGGACGTTTCAGCATAAAGTCAATTGATAGTAGTAGAATTTTGTGAAAATAACAGATTTTTTTTATCTTGTGACATCATAAACAGAAATGAATAGGCTGCCATAGCTATTACATTAGTGGTGGCCTAACACTGCCCCTAGTTGTCTCATAGGCTGAGTTTATCTTTCATTCATTGTTTTATTCTGCTCACTGTAGACTCAGCTACAGTTCTGTCAGACCTGGGAAATGTTTTTGTTGTTCACAATTCAGTCCAAAATTGACTGACCACAAAACTGTGTGTTTTTTTTATTTTTATATATAACAGGTCTTCCAATTTCCCTACTAGGTCACACTAAGTGTTTTGTACATTTCCAACCAATTTCTGTTTGTAAATATGTTGTTTCTGGGTAGATCTTTTGCTTACATTTCTAAAATGATTGTTATGTACTAAAAATGACAAAAATAAAACATACTTCATTTAGCATTATTTGAAGATAAGGCTGTGACTGATATTTTATTGGTCTTGTGTTATTAGAAAGTCAGATATTTTCTATTATTATTCATTTCAATACTTGTTTAAAAGTAGTTCAAATCATTGTACATAAAACCTTTTCACAGTTTTTCTTTATACAGTCAAAAGTTGTAAAATAAGTTACTTATAATAAAAACTGTAGGGAACTACATTTTTGTGTCTGTGTGTTCAGTGATTATTTCATATTGTAAAGAGGGTGGTCAGTAATTGATGACCTCATAATCACAACCATGACATATATCTAAGATAAAATACTAGTATTAGTAAGTAGTAAGTATTTTCTCGTATGACGTTATCTTTCCAGCTTGATGCAACAGTTCTACATTAAAGGGGTCATAGTCACATTATGCTTTTTCTTATATTTTGTTGTTCTTCACTGTTGTAATGTTGGTTATACGTATTAAACAGTGCCAAAGTTCTAAAATGTGAACTGAACATCACACAAAAACAAAGGGTTGGTTCTGAGATGAACTGCGCCTTGAGCAGGTGTCAGCCATCATGGACTTTCCAACTTTTCCAGTAGCCTATATGGAAATCTTATAGTCACAGAAACACTCATCCATTAGTTCTGATTTACTAAGTCTCCAATACTGTTGTTCTATAAAATTAAAAGGTTAGTGAAAAACATAAAAAAAAAAGTATACTGTTTCAGACAGAAACAGGCCCATCTTAAGATAAATAGCCACACATACCCCTTTCTGAGTAAGGACAACTGGAGGTCCCTCATTTTATTTTTAGCTATAACAGCAGCTGGTGCAGTCATTGCACAATCCCAGGAAAATCAACAAGACTTTGATGTTCACAGCCATTTCCACGCAGACTGTTCTCCTACCTTTTTACTTGAAGTTTAGTTGTCTATGTAAATTTGCAACACATTAAACCCAGACTCAGGCAAAATTGGGGCCAAACTTCTTGCAGGATTACTGTAAAGCTGTGCTATAATGGTAAGTATGGTGTGACTGAAATATACTGTAATTTTAATTAAAATAGTATCATAGCAAAATATTTCAGGTGATCACAGCAGGTCTCGTGTTTTGATTATTATTATTATTATGATATATTATTATTTATTGTTTTACTTCTTCTGATCCCTGTGACAGTCTGTTCTCCAGTGTTTCTTCCAGTTGATTGCAATGACTTATACAGCAGAGGTTTTGGTCACAGTGGGGTTTACAGCATTTACCCAGCAGGACCACTCTCCCCTGTCCAGATCTACTGTGACATGGGCTGTGAAGATGAACCTGATGGTGGTCGATGGACAGTATGTATGCTTGTTATTCATCATTTAAACATTGCTCATCAGATCTTTTAATGCACAGCTTATTTAGACTACAGTAAATTTCCACTTGCACTTGGTGCACTTGGTGTCTTATGTTAGAACACAAATGCTTTATTATTTTTATCTTAGTGCCAAACTAGTGATTGTTTTTTGCTATTCAAAAAGCAAAGCCAAGTCAGAGAATGCAGTCATTCTACTGAGCCACCAAGTAGAAAATACACCAATTAATGATGTAAACATTAAATCGGTGTTTCTAATTCGCAGTAGTTTTCCCCCAAGACATTTTTGTTTATTATGCAAAACCTGAGTGGAAAAAAGACACAATGTATTTTTCAAAGGGGAATTGGGTATTTTTTCTGGACTCTGTAGCACCAGCACTGGACCAGTGGCCATAAGAGAGGGTGCAGTTTCCAGGCCAGCCACTGACCCATGTGTC